>OW121741.1:46483681-47683681 GCA_933228675.1 Stomorhina lunata | reverse complement strand
AAAATTTAGAACCAAACGACCATACAATTTTTTTTAATTAACTTAAATGTCCTTGAACAACGATTAACAGACATATTTATTTATTTATTTACAATATATTAAATTATAAAAGATAAAATGCAACTAACTCATTTTCTGAACTCCTAAAAAAGAAATTAGTTTCTTCTAGGTAATTTTTCGAAACTTTTCATAATTAAATCGGTATTGCTTATACGAGTATATTTCTTAAAAACTTAACTTCGAGTTGTTTGTTCATTCTGATTTCATATGCTCTTAAATCAGTCACGGGCAATAATTTATTTGGTATCACTAGTTAACGGACTAGTTCTGCCGACATACATAGACCACGCTCCAGCTTTTTTTACAAATTCACCCCAACAAATTCAATCATTCGCTTAATAAATCAAGATTTGTCCCAAAAATGTTAAAGATAATATGGGTATAATTTGAAACGGAGAACCATTTTACATCATTCAAAATTATAGAATCGTTTTTTTGTGATTTTACCTGTGACATTAGGGTTGCCAGTCAGGCTGGATTCAACTGGATTGTCCAGCATTTTTAGTGCTTGTCCAGTGTCAAGCTAAAATTAAATTTGTCCAGCTAAAAAGTAAAGAATTGAATTTTTTTTATATTTTTAAAGAAAAACTATCTTTATGATAATGAGGGCAAAAGAGTATTTTTCTCTTTTTTACTAAGTGATTTATGCGTTGATTAATTGATTACTTGATCAAGTTAATTTTGTAATAAAATTACCCTCTATAAAATTTTCCCATTGTATTTACTTGACTTAAATGGCCTATATTTACAACCTGTTAAAGCCAAAGGTCGAGCATATTTTAGAGTTCTAATTCTTCAATTTCGTAGGTCAAGCTTTAAAAGATTTTCCTCTACTTCTATTTGGCCTTTGCATTGAATTTTCGTACGTCCTCTTTTACGAGTTCATTCTGGATCGTTTTTAAATACTTTTCTTGCAGGAGTATTTTTATCCATTCGCACAACATGTCCTAGCCAACTCAGCCGCTGCTGTTTGATGCGTTTTACTATGTCGATATTCATGGTTTATTCGTTGTCGATATTCATTGTTGATGCAAGCTGGTCCAGCGATTTTTCGCAGAATCTTTCTCTCAAAAACTCGAAAAATAGCTTCATCTGCTTGTGCAAGTGCCCATTATTCAGCACCATATAATAACACGGGTAGTAAAAGCGTTTTATAGAGCGTGTCTTTAGTTCTAACAGAAAGAGCTTTATTTCTTAGCTGCCTGCTTATGCCAAAATAGTATCTGTTGGCAAGCATGATTCTACGTTTGAATTTGAAACTTATATCGTTATTTATGTTGATGGCTGTACAAAGGTAAACAAATTCTTTTACAACTTTGAAGTTTTAGTTCTCAACGATCACATGTGGTCCGACTCTTGTGAACTTTCTGTTTGTAGAAACCATCAGTTTTATTTTTGATTCGTTGGCAACTAGACCCATTTTATTAGATTTCTTCTCGATACGTGAAAAGGCAGCAGCTACCTCGCGCACTGTGTGAGGTACGATTTCAGGTTACACAATATTGACAAACTATCGCCCTGTCTGAATCCCCGTTTAGTTATGAAGGACTCCGAGAGGCTCTTACTTATTTTAACTGTTGATGTTGTATCCGTTTATGTCATCTTACATAGTCTCATTAACTTCCTAGGGTTGCCAAACTCAGACATTGCATTAAACACCTTCGTTCGTATCGGGCTGTCAAAAGCAGCTTTGTAGTAAACAAAGAGATGATATGTATCAATTTGTTTCTCTTGTGTTTGTAGCGTGAAGATCTAGCCAGTGGTAGATTTATCCGGTCTTAAGCCACATTATTAGATTTCAATTATTTCGTTAACTTTGGCCTTTTACCTTTCACACAATATGGTCGATATTATCTTATATGCAATTGAAAGAAGACTTATACCTCTATAATTGGCACATACAGTTTTACATAATTTATTTGTGGACTGAACAAAGAACGCTGAGACTCCAATCGTCCGTCTTATGTTCTTCTAACTATATGGTTTTTATAAGCTGGGATATAAATGATTATCAACTCCCACCTCCTGCCTTAGAAGCTCTGCCTGCAAACCATCGGCACTCGCAGATTTATTACTTTTCAGTTATTGTAATTCTAACCTCATTTTTATTTGTTCGGGCATGTCATCTTGTCCACTTTCATTTGGTACTTACAATTTGCAAAATTTGTTAATGTCCAGCTAATTTTCGGATTGTCAAGCTTTTTTTTGCCTTGTGTCCAGCTTTTTCCGGGTTTGTGTCTGGCAACCCTATGTGACATAGTTAATTACTCCTATAAAAGTATCATCTGAATGAAATATATTTTGAGATGTTGTCATAAGATTGGATTTAAAAGAGGATCCCTCAGGAAAGTTTGAGAGTCATCATAAAGCTTAATTAACTTTATGTATCCTATAATTTTGATAGGATCACACTAGATTCTTATAGGTTCAGAAAGAAATAATAGACCAACCCAAATAAGAGCGTCGAGAGTAAAGTTATTTTATGTCTAGCGTTAACGCTAAAATGGCAAACTTAAACAAGAACGTTAACGCTTTGCCCGTAGTGTAATTTAAAATAAAATAAATAAATAATTTGAAATTACATTTTTAAAATTATTCAAAATATCAGTTTTTTTATTCAAAATATCTCCTTTATTTTTTCAAATTTAAATTTTAAAAAAGAATAATAATAAAAATGTCAGTCTCATTTTCATTTGCAGCCAACTTCACTACCTAACTCTTTGTCAAAATCGGATTATCCAACCGCTGAGAGTTGCCGCTTTGCTTCATACAAATTGTATGTGCATAAGGCATTTTGACATTTAAACAAAGCTCAACGCACTTATTTAGGTTGGTCTGTAAGAATCAAAACATTTATATCGTGCAGAATTGTACTTCTCAAATTTTATTAGTTTTTCCACATTGGTATGACTTGTTATCCAAAAATCTTTTGGTTTGATCGCAACCTTTTGACTCATAACACAGTGTATCTGCTGCTGTCTTACACTGTAGAAAATAAAATCAAGACCAGGAGAGTCATCAGTCATATCCATGCCGGCTCTATTTGTCTGTGGAACTAGCCTCTTTAATGTACTGTGTCCAACAATTGTCTATATGATAGCAGAATGTAATGCAATTTAATATAATTCTTAAATTATGTGTTTCATTTTTTGCGAAGAGTAAAATAGTTTTTCTGTAAAAGTCTAATTAGGTTCGAATGTCAGCTGTGGGAATAATTAGATACATGCTTTATTCATTTCCGTGAAAAGAAATGACTTTGAAGACCAAACATCTGGGCAATACCTTCCAAATTTTACTCTAAATTAAATAGTCTTATCTATTATCCATTTTACACGACTCCATCATTCGAAGGCAGTATTTTCACTACGCTATACAAATCCTTTACCGCCTTATCCAAAAATGTTATATTTGCTCCTATTAGAGAAAATAACAGTCTTCCAGAACTGAAAAATTTCCTATACTTCTGTACACATAATTTAATTCCAATACACATTATTTTTTTTTTAAATATGTTTAAAAAAAACTTGAAATTCGTAATTTTGGTTCATCTTTCGTCGCCTTAATTGATAATTTGGGACTGAAATGTATTAATAAAAGTTTTGAATTTAATAAATCTTTGGGTTTTGAAAATGACTCTTGACGTTCAGATCACCATTTAAATTTGACAGTGTCCTTTTAACAATTTATCTAATAGCACTAACTAGACTGTAGATCCACCACTTATTTTGTCATTTGCATAAGTAGCAGAATCGATTTGTTTGTAATGCGCCAGGAGCACATTTTACACCGGATGCTAAACGATTAAAAATATACAGGCCTTTGTAAATGTTAATGGTTAGATATTTTGTTGAATCTGATGTGACTTCGGTTGGAGATATGCATCCGTAATGTCAATGTGCTGTTTCCCATTTTTGCATACAAATCTTTTGGGCGATATAGTGGTTATATGTGTGGTTCCAGACTATAATTTAGAATGGTTGAATAATCCGGAAAAATATTCGAAAATTCACTTATTTGTTTGTTTATGACTTCTGGGTTGACATCAGCCTGAGTAATTTTATTTAGCGGTTGTTCATATATATACGAAAGTAAATTAATCTGTTTAATTTCTACAACGAAAAAACTACATAATTGTACTTGACTCGACAATCAAAATTTGCCAAAAGGTTGATTTTATTGTTATTTAAATGCTTTCCTGATTTATACATTTTCATCCAAAGTAATCACCATTTTAGTAATGAGTTTGTGGCCGTTGACATAAATCTATATAAGCAGGGTTTTGGTTTGTAGCGTTTAGTAGAGCTTCATTTCTTATGCGATTCGGCCACCATATATTAAGGATTTGCCGCAAGCATTTGTTTGCAAAGGTTTGTCGATGGCATTTGTGCGTTTCCAAGTTTCGCAACCGTAATACAAGATGGATTTGACATTCGAGTTGTGTATTCGTAACTTAGTTGGGATTTCCAAATAGCTCGAAAAATGCCTAATGTAGATTTTGCCTTATTAACACGCAATTAAATATCCTTGTCGGCGCCACCTTTTGTAGATATCAAACTATTAATATAATTAAAGGTACCTACCTACACATCCAATAACCTCAGAGCCGTACGCAATATGTTGTCGATGACGAGGATAAAAGGTCCATGTACGTTGTCCGAATTAAGTTCATTATTTTCTTTGGCATGTTACGATTTTCTAAAATTCTCCATAGAAAGCTCCTATTGACGAAGACCTTCATAAAGCCGATAAACGCTAGGTAAATAGGGGTAATCTAGTACTATTCTTACTTTATTGATTAGGTCAACACAAGATCAAGATTCACTCTGAACCAAACTAATATTCGCGGAGTGTAGCGGAAACTGCATCGGATATTCTGTTCAAAGTTACTTGACTCGGTATTGGAAGAAGTGTTAGTCTTTGAAGTTAACTTTTTTTGATATTTGGCTAGTATTCCTTCATTCCAGAGGTTGGCAGAGCTTCTTCTTCCCATATTTTATCAATAAATGGGTGCCACAGGTCTCACCGATCCTTTAACATCACATAAAAGCTTTTCCACTGAGATATTATCATTGCACGGGGCCTTGTTGCGTTTAATGACTTGTATTGTTAGTGGATTGTCTGAAATTCCATTGAATATACTGGCATGTTGGTTTCATTATGTACTTCCGTCAGTGATTCTAATCCAATAGGATTGTTAAATGTTGACTTGAAGTACTCTATCCAGCCTATTATTTGCTCATCCGGGGTTAAGAAGTGTACCGCTACTACTCAAGATGGGACTGTTGGTGTAGATAGGTTTGCCACCTAATCTCAGTGTCTTTTAAATGTTTTATGACACAAAAGATATAAGGGTTGTCAAATGCATTATTTATCACGAAATGTTTCCAAACTTTTTTTACTCACTGTTTTTTAAGAACAATCAAAACATCAGCTAAGCATTTGTCATTTATTTGCCTTCTGAAAGACAACTGGATTAAAAGAGCATAATAAATTGGTGGACCGTTTCAATTATCAATTGCTCTATGAAACGAGCATCTCAGCTCTACGTCAGTTTAGTAACTATACTTTAACTGTAAAGCCTACACCATCAAAGACACGTATGTGCTAATGTTGAAACTCACAGAGTTATACCAATCTACAGAGGATAATTTTCTTAGCCGTTTGCTACTTATATACAACCGACAAATGAAAAGGTACATGGCCAAATTTAAGATACTGGAATTTTCACTATTAAGTTGGATAAAACCATTTCGGATACCAGTTTTCCAGAAATATTTTTAAAGTTCTTACGACACAATTTTTTTAAAAATTATGCGTATGTTAACGGAATTTTCACATACGCAAACAAAAAAAATCTGACAAAGCGGTTGTCAAAGTCGTAAACTACAACGAATATTAAGAAGGTTTGCTAACGATCAAAATCGAGCTTTCCATTTTAAACGTGAAATTCTACTTTATTCATAAACGAAAAATAAAGTTATGACAAAATTATAAATCAAATTTTAAATAAAAAATTCCTACAATAAGCATAAGTCTTTTAAAATACTTTACAAAAGGTTAATGTTCCAAAGTATGAAGAAGAATTTTAAGGTTAAAGGGGGAGGTTAGAATTTAATTTTACATCCATGGTTTTTTGGGAAAGCATTCTTAAAATTCGTCATTCATTTGAAAAAGCCTATATCAAGACAGAATCTTTAAACATTTACTGACTTAAAGAGCCATTCCGAAATTATCTTTTTGTTATTTTTATATAACTCAGTACAATATATTCCTCGACCGATTAAAACGCATTATTTTTGTTTATATATATAATTAATTACTCGGAGCAAATGGGAAAAACGATTCATATGCGTTTTACTATTTTCATATAAAAATTTCGTTAGTCGCACAAACAATGAAAGAAATATAAAAGTTTAAAATAATATAATGAATATAATTAAAATGCATTTATCTCACGTACTTTAACTATTTAGTTAACTAAAGGCTACTTTAATAATTTTAAGCTCTTATATAAAAATTGTAAATGAAGTATGGACTCGAGTAAGAACGCAAATACCAGTTTTTGAATTCGATTTTCAATTATTTATAAAAATCTAATTTTTATTTATTTAAGTAAATTATTTTATAGTTGCAACATATAGATACTTTAATTACAAGCTAACATGGAAAGCCAGCCAGTCAGAGGCGATCAACTCAGAAGTCGATTGCTATACTTAGCGATAGGTGAGGGGTATAACAAGTCAGTTGAATACCATGATAATTTCAAAAACTTTTATAAATCTAAAGATAATTCATGTTTGGAAATCCATGCTGTGAGATGATTGTAAATTACAGAATAATTTGTACATTTGTTCACAATTTGTCCTTATGTGAATGGTATCAAATATTTGGGCTTGACAATTTTGGTTGCTAATTAAAAAATATATTATTGAGTTCACAAGTTAATAATTTTGTTTTTTTGGAATAAAAATTGGATTTATTACAATAACAAAATTAATTGCTTCATTATTCAAAGTATTGCCCATTGTAGGCCATTACTTTTTCCAATATTTCGGTAGCATATGTGACAGCGCATAAGAAAAGGGACCTGCTACACAAAACTACATAAAACAAAAACTACACAAGGTTGACCAACACGTTCATGACGTTATGAGATGTGTCGCTTTCAAATGAGACCAATACCAACACGCTCAGTGATGTTACACCAAAGATACACGGGTGAGTCAAAACTTCCTACCCACTGTTTTCCTAATAGTTTCTGACCGGTCTTTCAAATGGACTCATGTTTGTAGAATACTCTGGTCGTTTTTTGTTAATAGCTTTCTTTAAACGAATTATTTGTCCTCTCTACATGTTTCCTGTGATCGTCTGACTTAATTTCAATAGCTCAAAATACAAACCACCCATCTTATCACGCCAAATACAGAGCATTACTTATCTTGCGTAAAATTGTCGGAGTTTCGGGAACGAGTTTCCTGATTTCGTTAGAGCACATTCCAAAGTAGTAACGATAGAACAGTGTGACACAACCCACATTGCGACGGTGCTCCAGTGAATTAATAGAGTTGGATACCCTACTGTTACCGATGAGCATTTTCGCCCTCTCTTGCACTCGGTCGAGAAGCTCCAAAATAGACTTTGAAGCACCGTCGTAGATTTATTTGGTCTTAAGCTACATTAGTAGGTCCCAAAGAATTTTATATGCAAGGCTTATACCTCTATAATTGACACATACAGTTATATCTCCATTTTGTGAACTGGACAAAGAACACTGAGACTTTAATCATCGGGCATACTTTCTCTAACCATATGGTTTTTATAAGCTAGGATATATTTAGACCTTATCAACTCATCACCTGCGGCCTTAAAAAGTTCTACCATCGGAACCCTCAACTTTGTTATTTTCAGTCGAGTTACTGTAATTCTAACCTCATTTTGGTTGGGTGGTGGACTTATAACGCCATCATCATTGATTTGTTCAAGCGTATCATCTTGGTCGCTAGCATTTGATACCAGCATTTTGCAAAAGTGCTCCTTCCATAGTTTCTGTACGCTTTCTGTATCTGTCACCAGGTTTCCTTGCCCGCCCTTACAGGAATTGAGCACATATCCAATAGACTTGATGAGTGTCTTCCGTCAACTATAACATGATCAATCTGATTTTTTGTTTTTTCGCTTTATGGATTTTAGGGTACTGTAGATATTTACGCTCCAAAATACTGTGTTTGTTTATGCCCATAAAATTCAGATATTTTATCAACTGAGGATTTTTTTTTTGGATAATAAATTAAATTCAAAAAGAATTGAAGAAAGGAGTGAAGGAAGATGAAAACTGAAAAATGTTTGTGTTCTGTACAGTCGATAATCTCAACTCTTGCTTATGGTTTATAAACATAATTCGTAAAGATTTTGTTTGTAAAATAAGTAAAAATGCGTGGTTTTCATCTGTCTCAAATTGGGGATACTCCTCCTAACGAGATGGCCTAACCAACCATCGAAACCGTCGAGGAATTTTGGTTTCTCCGCAAAATTTTTTTATCAATAAATTTGTCTGTAACATTAATAAATAAACGTAACAGATTTGGAATCAAATATTTTTAATAAATATACGGCTGCACATGTGCCAAGTTTTAAAATAAACTTTTGTTTATTTAAATCTTTCTTTGAACCCCATTATAGCACTTTTGTCTTAGTCGCCAACAAAGCAACAACAAAAGTGTGGGAAATAAAGAAATGATAAAACTGAAAAATGTTTGTGTGTTTCTGTTTAGATGATAATCTTCGCTTTACGTTGATATTTGTTGGACACAATAATAATTCGTATTTATTTTGTGCCTCTAAATAAGATATAATGTGTGGTTTTCGCTCAGTCTAGAATTAGGGATAATCCTCCTGATAAGATGGCCTAACCAAACATCGAAACGCGTCGAGGAAAGGTTTTCCCACCAACATTTTTTGGTTTTATCAAAAAACTATTTATTACAATAATAAATAATTGTAATGAATTGGGATCTTAGTGTAATACACTACAGTAAAACTTTTTAAGCGAATACTTTTCTTTATAAATAATATTTACATCCCGACTATTTTGATATTTTTTGGTAATAAATTTAATTTTGGGTAGGACAATTAAAACGTAAATGGCTGTCCTAACATTCAATGTTCCATAATGATACCTAATGATTTATTTGTCCTTATTCGAGTCCATACTTCAACAGCTTTTACCAATTAAAAAAAAAAATATAAGATTCTGAATTGGCTTATGAAAACCGCAATCGTGTTATTTTGAATATTTTAAATAAAATTAATATCGATTATGGAGTTAAAATCTTTATTAATACGACGATTAAGTAAAATACAAATAGACATACAAATTTAAATTAAACTAAAATTAAAAATTAATGAACTTTTTAAATTTATTACATTTTAGCCACTTGGTTTTTTTTGTTAATATTACAAATTTGTCAACCTGCCTTCATTATTGTAATCGTAAATATTTATTAAAAAAAACTTTATTAAAAATTAAAATTATATTGAAATAAATAAATGCACATTTATAAAGAAGATAAATAAAATAACTATGTACTATTTACATACATATTAATTTACCTTTACATAACATAAAATTAAATTAATAAAACCAAAAAAAAAATAATTGAATTATAGTAAAATTACAAAATAAATAATTAAATATAAAATAAATAAATATAATAATATACTTATATGTATTATAAAATCGTAAGACTTTCCCTCGAAATAAAAAATGAAATCAAACTTATTTTATGTAAATGTACAAAATACTATGTATTTATTATTATTATTAACCTTTTTTATATTATCATTAACTATTATTATGTGAAACTGAAATTGATAATTTCTATAACAAAAACTAAAGACTTTTTCTGTACGAGTAAAAACTTATCTATTTAATTCGCAAATACGAGTTCGATTTCGAATACTTGTATCTTTGATTCTTCAATTCAACTTAATTTACTCAACTTTTTTTTTAATAATATCTAATTGTTTTCCTCGTTTTTTATTTACTTAAAACAATATCATTTTGAACTAAAAACCTACAATTTAACTTTAAATTATCCTTAAAAAAAAATAAAATATATTTAAGATTATTTTCTACGTTGCACTGTTAAAAAAATAATTTAAATGTAAATAAGCCATGCAAGTTTTGTCAATAAAAAGTTAATTTTTTTTTTCTTAACAAAAATGTTGTCATAATAAGTTTTAAATAAATTTTATGTTGGATTTATGAGTTTTACTTTGTCGGCACATTTTAAGAAAGCAAACGGATGTGAAACTAATGGGTTAAGCAAAGTGAAAAACTTTCTATTTTTTTTTGTATGAAGGAAAATGATTTTTCGAATTTTATAACTTTTTCTACGGAATATTTTGAAACTAGGTCTAAAAGTTTAGATCTGAAAATTTGAGCCAAATCGGACAACGTTCTATTTGTATTTTGTTTTGTATTTTGTTTCTATTTGTTCATTTGTATGGGGAAAAATGGGTTATTTCTTTGTTTTTTTTCGAAATTTAGACCAAAACTGAATAATTTTTACAAGAAAAAGTAATAGAATATTAAAGAGAACTAACACAGCTGTATAGTGAGAGACGAAAATCCATGAGGTAGCATAAAAGTTATTGCAGTTTTCCCCCGAAATGTCCTTGATTTATCATTTCTTCTTCTTCTGTTATCCTTGACTCCCAGTGGAGCATAGGGCCTCAACCATCCTTTTATATCGGACTCTATTGCGAGATGTTGGGCATACATCATTCCATGAATAGTTTGCTGCTTGTAACTCCACATCAATTGATCTTCTTTATCATTTAATGGCTTGTTACTAGTAAATAGTTCAGTTTTGCTTAAATATAATCAAATTTACTTAGTTTATTTCATGTTGGAAAAAGGTACATTTTTCTCAGGTCGGTTTCAAAAATTATTTTTTAATTTTTTTTTTAATTTTGTTCAACAAATATTACAAATTTAGAATTTGCTCTCCAGTGTGTTAAAACAGACAAATGGGATCTAAACTTTTAGACCTAGTGTCACAATATTCCGTAGAAAAACATTTGAAATCAAAGAAAAAAATTCCTGTCACCCTAATGCATACATAGACTTTTTTTTCGAAAATTTAAATGTTTGGTGTATTTTAGTGATTAATTTTATTAAATCTGTTGTCATCAGAGACCAGATTTTCATATTTTAATCCATACAAAAACAATCATTAAAGTTTAAAAAATAATAAAAATCCCTAAAGATTTTTAATTGTTCGAAAAATTTTGTATCGTTTTTCAATCCGATGAAAATAAAAAATAAAAAAATCGTTTGGGATATTTATCAGTTCAAAATAATTTTCATCTTTTTTCATCCGATGAAAAAAATTTTGATAGAAGATATTCAAATTTTATTTATGTATTTGGTTTCATTCATCATAATGTTCTTGCATAGATTAGGCAACTCCAAAATCCTTGCGCCAGCTGCCGTAGCAGTGGGATTTCTCGCATGATTACCCCTTGGAGTAATGTTGTTTCTTTCCATGCTTAAAACATCGTGAGTGCTAAGTCGATGGGTCATGGGTGCAAAGACACAAGCCACGTTTGTATAGCGAGCCACTCGATCCGAGACTGACAGCCGCAACTAACATGTTGAACAGATGCTGCATTTCGTACTTTACCAAGTACAATTATCTTAGACCCTTAGAGCATATACGTTGAAATCGCTCTAAGATAACTCCCTTTTATATTAGCCCTGACCTAGAATCCCGCACGGGTTGCTTACCGCATCTAAAACTAGGTTGCTCAGGTTTACAAGATGTACCACGAGAAGGTTAGAGTGGGAATTGGATACAGTTCTTACCTGGTGGCTAGAGACGCCAGGCAATTGCTGCATCCTCCCAGGCCCTATGCTCCACTGGTAATCAAGGATGACAGAAGAAGATTTGTCCTGGTATAAAAAGTCTTTAGGACGTTTAAATAACAGTAAATTCAATTATTGTTGCAAATTTTATTTTTAAATGGTTTTGCGGGTCAAAGAAACCACCAAAAGTTTCATTAGGACTATTAGGTTTAACTTCGATGTCCTAGAACATTCCAATTAATTCGAAACGTATTCATACATTCATTGTTGAAAATTTTTAAATTTCAAAAATATTTTATTTTTTCAAAGTCAAAACAGAAGTTCAAAAATAAAACAATCAATAAAATATTTTTCTGTTCGGATATTTATCGTTAAAGATATTTAAAATTTTCATCATGAGGAATATGAGGGATTTATATTTGAAAATCCCTCATTTTTATTCATCGATCGAAATGAAAATAAATTTTCATCGGCAATGATATTTATACTTGATTGATTTAAAAAATAAAACAATATTCGGTCTCTAGTTGTCATCACTTAAGCTTTAAAACAATTTTTGGGATTTCGCTTCATAAATTTTAGAAAAAAAATGTGGGTCATTTTAGTCCCCATGTCTGTTAAGTGTTAACAAAAATATTTTTAATAAAACAATATGTATGTATGTATATGTATAATTCCCCGACAACATTCCAATTGGAACAAGGGGTACTTCTCTCAGACAATGAGCTGCATCCGATTCTATTTTTAGACTCATTGAAAGGGACTTACGTTTCAGCGCCGGCTTCGAACGGCAAATGCTTTATTTAGAGAAGTTTTACATAGCCTAATACTTAATAACCAGTGGCTAGCTGAGTTATGAGGTGAACCGCCTTTTTTTTTTGAAAACTATTTTTTTCAACTGGGTCTTGCCGGGGATTGAACCTGGGACCTTTGGTATGCTAGGCGGATGGCTAACCTGCTATACCACGGCGGTTCGCAATAAAACAATACAACCATTCATAACATTTCGTATTTTTGTCACTGAAAATTAAAATTTTGACCTTTGACCCCGATAAAAGAAGGATTAAGATCACCCAATATCAAAGAAACTTCTAGTAGACATTCCTCAATGACTGGGCAATAAAATTCAATATTAGCTTTATCAAAAGAAAACTTAAATAAAATTTACTAAGCATCTACTTAAATAATGCCCAAAAATTTACTTTTTCGCAAAATTTTACGATTTCAAGTCGCAGGTACGGCGAAACCATATGAGATATCAAACTTTTTTGGATTTTATTACTACATCTGTCTATTTTAACATAACGATTTTGAATATTTTTTTAACAAAATTTTCTAAAACTTAAAAAGTGAGTTTTGAAACGGTCTTTTAAAAAAAGTACCATTTTCCAGTATAAAACAAGTGTTAGATTGTTTCAAATTGTACTTGTTACAAATATACTTTAACAATAGCTATGAGAAAAAACCCATCTCAGTATGCTATTTTCATATTTCAATATTCTACTTTACGTAGCTTTTCAACATGGTTATCGTGGATTGTGCTGTCAAGTGGCCATTCTATAGATATCATTGGGTGTGTTGTCAAGTTACGATCTAATACAAGTAAGAAAAGCTATAGTCGGTCAAGCCCGACTATATCATACCCTTCACTACTAAGGTCAAAGGTGTTCTTTTTCCTGTATAAACACAAATATCTGCTAAATTTTGCCATCATACAAACATTTTCTTAAAACTTATATATTAAAGCTGTTTCCGTCATTTGGACTTATAAGAGAGCTAGGGTCAAATGTGGACCGATTACCTCGAATTTCGGAAATTGATTACAGTTGTTACAAAAATTATGCACCTATGCAAAAAATTAACTCAAAATTCTCATTATCTTTAGATTTACGAGCGTTTTAGAGATTTTTGTCTCATTTAGTGCGTTTTTAAAGAAGAGTTTGTATGAGAGCTATGGTCAAATGTGGACCGAACGAAATTTGGTACAGTGATTTTAGTTTACATAAGCAGTATTTGTTTTAAATTTCATGAAAAAATATTGATATTTGTGGCCAATATATCAATTCCGGGAAGTGGGCCCTATGGGAGGTACCATAAATAATGGACCGATTTTGACGAATTTGAATAGCCATGGTCCCATTATCAAAAAAATGATCTGTGCCAAATTTCATAAAATTATCTTTATTTCATAATTGCGACCTGCAGTTTAATTACAAGGTTTACATGGGGGTCCAGCCAGACGGCAGGACGGACATCGCTAAATCGACTCAGAAAGTAATTCTAAGCCTATTGGTATACTAAAAGGTTAGTCTAAGACAAATATTTCTATGCGTTACATGCATCAGCACAAACTACATCCGGAACATCTTATATTACGAAAGTGCGAAATTAAACCGTAACTCCTCCTAGAAATGTTCTATGTAACATAAAAACGTGCTGTGAAATATTTTTTCAAATACGTGCCGCATCCGCTTTTTTGTATGGGGAAAATTGGAAGTATTTTCGGTTTTGCCCTGAATTAAATTATTTTAAAAAATTTTCTGGAATATAACAGAGAACTAAATTAGCTTTATTTTAAAATTATTAAAAATTCATGAAGTAGTTTCGGAGTTATTCCCGAAAATTCGTGTTGTTGACGACACGCCTAAGGATATGCAGCCAAAAATTTACTTAAGGATAAGTAAATTTTAAAGTGAGATATTTATTTACAAATCTATGATCTGTAAGTACTATTTAGTTGAATTTCGTTAAAAGTTTTTTTCATATCATAAAACTAACAAATGGAAGAATAAAATATAAAAAGAGGTCGATATCTAAAACCGCTGTATCTGAGATACGAAATCGTAAAATTTCGCGAAAATGTGAATTTTTTGTAATAATTTGAGTATATGGGCAAAATTAAAGCTATTTGATTAGTTTTAATTTTCGGAGTAAAAAAAAACAAACAATTTTTTTAAAATCCGTTCGCGTTAATGATTTTACGCGATGCGCGCAGAAATTATGACGGTTAAAATAAAAATTTCTAAAATTAATTTAAAAACCATTTTATTTTTATTAGTTTTATATTGACTTTGACACAACTTATTTATATATTTTCAGATGTTCTGTAGTTTCATGGTATTATGGTAATTTATATATGCCTTGACACGAAGAAATAATGCAAAAATAGTGACAAAAACAATATTTTTTATTATTTTAACCGCGATTTTCGCGAAATTTGGCAAAATGTGAGTCTTAGTGAAATTATGTTGCCTTAATTTATGAACAAATTAAATTTAAAATAATTTTTTATTTCAATATAAGTTTGAATATGTGCATATCTTTTTAATATATAAAATTCTTATTTGGTCCATCAAATCGTTAATCCTTATAACATTATGGTGCACTTCAAAACTAAGGTAAAGCTTTGTTAAAGAAAAGTTTGTTAAGAAAAGACCATTCCTGATCAATTTTGTGCTAAATTCGCGATGATGAAGCACAGATATAACCTTCTCAGGTAATAAAGGGATGTTTGACAAACTTTTGATGCAAATCTGTTATAAATGTCATCGCTTTCATGCCTAATGTGATTTTGTCTCAGTTTGCTGTCTAAAACCATTAAAAGCAATATGCACTTTTTTGCACAATTTTTAAAAACTTCATAAAATTTTAGCAAAAAATGATTTGTTGGTGCTTTTTTGCTTTTAGGTGTTAAATGTCAAAATTTTCATACATTTTTGCGAGTGTGCTCCACGAAAAACCGGTATTTTGAAAAATTTACGTTCAAGTTTTCGTCATTTCCGTCTGTCGTATGTTATACCTTTATGAAGCACATTAATGAGATATGTACCAAACGACGCGTAACTGAAAGATCTACCAATTCTTATCCATTTTTTTGAAATTCATTGAGGCGGGCGAAAAATATGCGAAACAAATTAAAAAGTGGCGAAAACGAGCTTCAAATTTTGTCAGTCATTAAAACGTATTTAAAGTAACGAAATTAAAATTTAGAGGGTAATGGACTCATCCCCCAAGTGTGGTGTCTATTTCGTATAACAACGACTTGGGTCCAAATGTTGAAACAAATAAAGAAGTAGACGAAATATGAAGAAAAACGTGAATGATTCAATCGATTTTTTACGTTTTTTTTTAATTTGCATACCAAAGCGCAAATTTGCGCTACTAAGATATTGTGTTTACTATACCTGACTTCTTGGGAGTTCAAAATCTGTAATTAGATATTCCGAATTCCTAAGAATACAAAAATTATTCGAGTTGAAAATCGGTTTAAAAGGAATTAAAACTGTTTGATATTGGCCCATATGATTGTTAAATCGTACCAATGTTCAGCATTAATAAAAGTAAAAGTGAATATTCTTCCTTAGGCTATAAAGAATGTACACGGCATTGTTTTTTTAAGATTGGAAAAGTTTAACCCTTTCTTCACTGTCAGAATTTGAAGTTTTTCCATTTTCTACACTAAGAGAAAATGACGATCTGATTTCAAGAAAAAAATCTACAATATAAGATTGCGAAATCTTGAATTTTCAATCTTGAAAATATAGCCAGTAAGATTTATATTCTTAAATTTAAGAATAAATTCTTAGTTATGAGAATACAATCTAAAAATAACATGCAATTTGTTTGCTTTTAAGATTTTAATCTTATTATAAGATTTTAAATCTTAATTTTAGATCGTATTCTTTATTTTAAGATTGTGATCTTGATTTCAAGATTTTATTCTTATTTTGAAGATTGTAAGTTCTAATCTTAAGATCGTATTCTTGATTTTGTAGATTTGTGTGCTTGTTTTAGGGAAATTTCTCAGTATTTTGTCATAAATTGTAATCCGCCGACCAAAGTAGTTGCGAAAAAGTGAAAAAATAATTTTTTGAGAAAAAATATAAATTTAATAAGAAATATAAATGGAAAACCTTAATCTGAATGAAGTGATCCTTCTAAATATTCCAATAGAAGGCAATTTAGTTCCGGTGTGTGATGGGGAGTATGAAATGAACTGCCCTTCACAAGAAATTTCATGAGATTTCTTGGACGATGACGCGTTGCTGAAAAATCTTTTGAAATAATTCGATCTGGAATGCGTTTTTCCGTACCTGCAGCGTAAGTTTTTCATCATATTTATAAATACATTAATAAATTTCTTTATAAAAAATTATATTAATTTAATTTGTTTCAGGCTCAAATGTAACTTTTAAAAGTCAGCAGTAAATATATGAAAGCAGTGAAAAATGATTTGTCTGGAAAAATAAACAGGTTTTAATATTTTATTTAGAAAGTAAATTAAACCACTAATAGTTTTGTCCTTTAGTTTGAAATAGATGAAGATACACTTTCGATGCCGTCGAGGGTAGGTCAGTGGCTACAAAAATGTCCAGATGAAACTTCCACTTCATCGTCTTCTGTAAATGTGGAAGTTAACAAAAAAGTGTTTGACAAGGTAAAAGTATTAGATAATTACTTAATACATTAAAATATGTACAAAACATAAAATATTTTCGTTTATTTATATAGGATTTAGCTTCATTATTGAATGAATCAGTAAGTGACAAAAGCATCCTAGAATTTTATGCTTCACACAAAGATTTAAACAATAACTACCGTGATGAGCTGATCCAGATTATAGTACATCAAATTCTAAAAAAAGGATCTCGCACTTCATCCTCACGATTTCCAAGATATATTGACAGAAATACTCGTATGCACACTTTTTCCAACGGAAGATGAAGTCAAGGTATTTTTAGGATAAAATTTTTCACTAACTACCTATAATCTAAAATAAATAAATCAAAATTTTAAAATATAGGAATACTATTACATTCCTCGAAAGGGGGAAAAAATAATAAAAAATTTGTTTTATTTTATTACCAAATACGAATATTATAATAAGAAAAAACGTGCTGATAATAAGATTTTCTGCTTGAAATCGAAACTTTTTCTGCTTGAAAGTAGAGTAAATGCGAAAAATCTTATTTTAAGAATAAAATCTTATTTTTCAATCTTGAAAAAGTTCTAAGAACAAGATCGATAATTAAGAATGCGTTCTTATTATTTAAGATTATGTTCTTATTAATTAAGAGTGCATTCTTAAAAATTAAGAATTTAATCTTAATTAATAAGAACACATTCTTAGTTATCGATCCTGTGCTTAGATTTTTTTTAAGATTGCGATCTTACAAAGAATCTTAAAAAATTAAGATTTTATTCTCAAAATAAGATTTTTCGTATTTACTCTACTTTCAAGCAGAAAAAGTTTCGATTTCAAGCAGAAAATCTTATTATCAGCACGTTTTTTCCCTGAGTGTATAGGAAAGTGACAGAATATTAAGAATTTATTACCATTAAATATTGCCAATGATGGCCGAAATCAGTGTGCCTAATTTTGTAGGAATCGGTCCATATTTTACCATACCTTGCATACAAGACCCAATCTCAAGTCTTTTAAATACATAGAGAAGCACAAAAACACTTAAAAATCTAAAGATAATTGCATTTATTACTGAAACTAAAAAACATTTTATTACTATCTTGTGAATATAAACCGATAACCAAAATTTGGTAACAATCGATCTACAATTGACCCTAGCTTCCATATTAGATCCTGAGCCGGAAGTGACAAAAATCTATTAAAATGAAATTTAAAAAAAAATATAACAGTACGAGAATATGCTCACATATTTTGTGCGCATATTCTCCAATTTCGTAGGCCAATTTTTGAAAGATTTTCTTTTACTTCGTCTTGGTCCATTTAAGTTTTATACGCCCTCTTCTACGAGTTCCCTCAGGATCATTATCAAACACTTTTCTTGCCGGAGTATTTACATCTATTCGCAAAACATGTTCTAGCCAACGCAGCCGATGTTGCTTAATGCGTTTCACTATCGTCGGAATTTCATCACATATATCTCTTTTGAGAGTTTTTGAAAGCTTCTATATTAAAATTTGTGTTTCTAAAGTTGTTACAAAAAAATGGTAGCACGGTATTGACATTTTTCTTACAAATATATATAAAATAAAAATTAAACCAAACACTGCTGAACAGAGTTGTGGAACATTGTCAAATGTAACAAGTATTGGGCTGAGTCGAATCTTGAACACTATTCACCAATTGTGTTCTAAATGTAAAATACAGAATGATAGGAGTTTTTGGTCAAGTCCTACAGAAATGATACAGGGTTATCCATTTTGCGGTTTCAAAAGTGAACGTAAATAAAACACATAAAATATTTTGTTCATGATATTTTTTTATTATAAAGTTTGAACGTTGACATTATGTGTGAAACACTACATCATTTAAAAGCCCACCACGCGAAATGTTGCAAGCATTGATTGTTTTGAGGTAATTTTCGACCACTTTTTGACACATATTGGGCGGAATTTCAGCCATAACTTGACGAATGGTTTTTAAGTGCTCAAGAGATAAAGGTCTTTCGTGAAAAAAGAAAAATTGGTTTAACAACTTAGTTTAACAGATGTCGAATTCCAGTCCTGTACTCTTGAAACCACGAAATGCATAACCCTATACTATATATTAATTTGCTGATCTGTGATGTTTTCAAATCCTGGTAATTCATATAAGTTTTGGGCCGATATAATATGAACAAGCCTTAGACTCTATAATATAACAATAAAAAACATGCATTTCATGAGCATGTGTGTGTGGCTTAGCTTAGTTTAGGCAGGCAGCCGATGATAAGTCAGCGTTACTTGGGTCCTAGGACCGGTGCCTTTGTGGTACCTGCAAGGGATAGATTGGAAAACGAAAAACAGTAATTAATTCCAGTCCATCGATGAGAGGCTTATTCAAGCCAGCCTGAAGCCTTGATAAATGAGTCTATTTTACGAATGTCAATACTCGCTAGATCGGATACATTATGCACAGATTAAGAGCGCTCAAAATTAAAAAAAACTTGGCAGTGGCAGAGAAAATGAGTAGCTGTCCCCTCCTCGTTATTGTTGTAACAACTGCGACAGTAGTCATAGTATTCAAGGTTAAATTTTCTGGCATGCAATCCAAAAACGAAATGTCCTGTTAAGGTTGAGACTAAGTTGGGGAGTCGGTGGCGAGGTAGAGAAACCAAGCATTAAAAAGTTTATTGTTATAAGTAGGCCATCTGGAGTTTAACAAGTGGTTTAATGGACCAGTTTTCTGGGCTGACCCATAAAGAGATTGTGTAATTCTAGTAATTTAGATGAACTGGGGGCAGATGTTGTGGCAGATTTAGTAGAGAGTATGCCGCCTTGTTATATAAGCTGTTATTACTGCGAATAAAGGGTATACAAAATATTAAATTAAAAAAATATGTAAATAAATCTAAAGTCAAAAAACCGTCCCAATAAAAATTTGGTTTTGTTATATTTATTTTTTTATAAACGGTAAGTACATCACAATGATGTTTTTTAATTATAGTTGTCAACACGAGTCCAATATACACACGTATTAGTAAAGAACTTAAAAACATTGGGTCAGTAATTTGTGTGAATGTATATTTACTGTATCAAACTTCTTTGATCTTCTTTTATAAATCACTTTGATACCCCTTGAAAAGAGGCCTTTACTTGACCCTAGCTATAATATTGGACGATCTGAATTAAATACTTTAAATACATGTACATAAACTTTGTAATAAGTTTTCGCATGGCAACAAAATTAAATACAGATATTTTCCAAAGCATTACAAAAACTTTGTAACGATTCTTTAAGGAGTTGATATACCTTTTGGGAACGATGCTACCTATTAATATCGGCCGTGCTCGTCGGATGGGCGGGTTGTGTAATTTTTCCCAAACTAAAATTCCTAAACTATTTGTTATTTTTTATGTTAATTAAACTATAACCTCTATATATTGTAATTTTAATATAGTGTTAACTAAAATTAAATAGATTTTTATCATAGTTTTCGTAATTTATCAGTATTAAATCAATCACCGGATATAAAGAATAGATAACATATTCGAACAGAACCAACGAATAGAAATCAAATGGAAAATGACCAAAGAGAATGGGACCAATACCTTCCCAGCGTTAACTCCGCAATAAGAAGCAGCGTTCATCAGACTACCGGACGGACACCTTACCAATTGTTATTGGGACAGACGATGATTACTCATGGACAGGACTACAAAATTTTACGTAATAGCCCATTCACACTATAAGTTTTTAGGTGTTTTCGGATATGAAAACACCATCGAAAACTTTACCATTCACATTATGAAAATTTGGCACTTCATAAGTTTTCGGTAAAATATGTTTTTATTAATCACGTTTAATTTTAAAAACCGAACACCAAATACTTTAGAATTATTAAATTGCAGTAAAAAACGATAAAATTATAACATATTCGTCACATTCACAATGTTTTTTTCAGAAATTTTTAATATTCAAATTATTGTTTTTTTTATATTATATTTTCAACTGACATTTATTTTTAATATTTTCCCATTTTTCCAACTTAGAGTTGTAATAAATGGTATGAACTCAGTGTTGTATCGGTATTTTAATAGTTTTCAAATAAGTTTTCGTTAAAAACTCATATGGAAGGAGTTTTCGTTTTGTATGTGAAAACTTAAGTTTTCAATATTGTTTTGAGGCGAAAACTACTTTAACTAGTTTTCGAGCTTAATGTGAATGGGCTATAACCTAAAACTTTTAGCCGAGACCGACACCGAACTTGAAAGGCAGGACCAATTCACAATTTTATGTGATTCTATACGAACAAAAATAAAAGACGCATATGAACGTAATGTTAAGTCATATAATTAAAAATCTCGCAAACGAGAGTTCAATATTGGTCAAATAGTTTTTCGTCGTAATTTTGCACAGAGCTCATCGTTCGACAAATTCAATGCTAAACTTGCTCCGACTGGAATTAAGGCTGTTGTCAAAAAGAGAATAGGAAATGTAAATTATGAATTAGAAGATGTAACTGGAACTCACACTAGAGTCTACCACATAAAAGATATTTGGACATAGTTTTACATATGTCACCTTTTTCAGATTTAATTCTGTAGTGACCTTGGAATTTAATCTGCTTTGTGATGGTGACCTTTGCCTATTTTGGAACTTTTGATATCTTCTAAATTACTAACATTTTTTCTTGGCTGTTTGTAAATTTAAAGTTGTTCAAAAATTCAAAATTTATATTTTTGGTTGGCTATGATTTTTTAGAATTTTGTCTGAAATTTTGTATGAAAATTTTGTCTTACATTTGAAAAAATTTTTTTGAACGAAAAAGTTCATAATTTTAATTTTTTAAAAGATATTTAAATAAATTAAATAATTCAATAATTTTTTGAGCAACAATTAACTTTGGATCCTTAACGTTTAGTTTAGAAATTTCTGTGCATTTGAAGAAACATTGGTAAGCTCCATTTAATGGTTAGTTTTAAATATTTTTTTTAAATCATTTTTTTATTAGGAAATAAATTTAGTTCATTTTGCATCGTCATCATATTTGCTTACAAGATTCAAGATACATATATATTCGATAAAAATTTTCTTGGATATCGATTATTGTGGAAGTGATTCTGTGTGTGATAAATCTGGTTACATCTATCATTAGAGTGACCACCAATAATAATCTAAAACAATATAATTTTATATTACAATTGTGTATATCATATCAGTGAGCTCTTTGTGTCGACAACTTCGTGAGGTCAAGGTAGCCAGTTGGTTCCTTTATAGACCTCAAAACCGCATTATAAATTTCGTATTTCTAATATTTTGAAAGTTTTGATGAAAACTATTCTATTAATCTAAAATTGGTTCATCTGTTACTATAAAAATTTGATTCATCCGAAACTACCAACTATTCCTCTTTAAAAATCTGATAAACACTATTTATCAAACAAAGATATTATCCAATATCTCCTGCCAGAGAAAAACTTTTATGCGGCGAGATTGACAGGATGCTTGCCCTAGGAGTAATTGAGGAGTCCCCAACTTCTCCTTGGTCATCTCCAGGAGTTTTAGTAGTAAAACCCGGTAAAGTACGTTTTAAATAATGTGACAATCAAAGACTCGTACCCTATACCGAACATAGAAGGACTTATTTCAAAACTTCCTAAGATTTATTATATTTCCAAAGTGGACCTAACGGATTAATTTTGGCAAATTAAATTGGACGAAGTTTCAAGACCTAAGACAGCTTTTACAATCCCTAATCGGCCCTTGTATCAATTTACAAGAATGCCGTTTGGATTGTGCAACGCACCGCAAACGATGTGCAGACTAATGGACCGTGTCATTCAATCAATCCTAAACAAAACGATTTTGTTTACCTGGACGACTTATTAATCATTTCGAAAGACTTTGACGAACATATGACGCACTTACAGGAGGTGGCCACAAATCTTCGTCGAGCGAATTTAACAATCAACGTAAAGAAAAGTTTCTTTTGAATGCGAAAAGTTCAGTATCTTGGATACGTGGTTGGAGAAGGATCATTGCGGGTGGATCCAGATAAAGCCAGATAAAGCCATATCGGAATTCCCAATCACAAAAACCGTGAGGCAACTTCGACAGTTTCTAGGCATGGCCGGCTGGTATCGCCGATTTATCGATGAATATGCCACATTCACATTTCCGCTCACCGAACTTCTATCAAAGCGCAAAACATTAATCTGAACAGAAGATGCTCAAAAATCGTTTGATATTATTAAGCCAAAATTAACTTCTGCTCCAGTTTTAGTACATGCAAATTTTGAGAAACCATTCATCGTACAGTGTGATGCTAGTACGTTTCGAATTGGGCTGACTAGTAAATAATAACCCTTAGTCAGCATGGAGGGCGGGCACGGGCTTTGTATAGCAAATAACACCTTAAGCTATACAATCGGTAACCACTACTTTATTTTGTTTTTTTTTAGCTTTGTATTGGTCATTTTCTGTTTCATAGCTACCTAAAGTAAAATTTTTGTGACGGTTCAAATCGTTTAGGAATTTTAGTTTGGGAAAAATTACACAACCCCCCCCATCCGACGAGCACGGCCGACATTAATAGGTAGCATCGTTCCCAAAAGGTATATCAACTCCATAAAGAATCGTTACAGATATTTTAGTAATTAATTGAATTATTGAAAAATCAGATTTTTAAAGAGGAATAGTTGGTAGTTTCGGATGAATCAAATTTGTATAGTAACAGATGAACCAATTTCAGATTAATAGAATAGTTTTCATCAAAACTTTCAAAATATTAGAAACACGAAATTTATAATGCGGTTTTGAGGTCTATAAGGGAACCAACTGGCTACCTTGACCTCACGAAGTTGTCGACACAATTGTAATATAAAATTATATTGTTTTAGATTATTATTGGTGGTCACTCTAATGATAGATGTAACCAGATTTATCACACACAGAATCACTTCCACAATAATCGATATCCAAGAACATTTTTATCGAATATATATGTATCTTGAATCTTGTAAGCAAATATGATGACGATGCAAATATGATGACGATGCAAAATGAACTAAATTTATTTCTTAATAAAAAAATGATTTACAAAAAATATTTAAAAATAACAATTAAATGGAGCTTACCAATGTTTCTTCAAATGCACAGGAATTCCTAAACTAAACGTTAAGGATCCAAAGTTAATTGTTGCTCAACAAATTATTGAATTATTTAATTTATTTAAATATTTTTTAAAAAATTAAAATTATGAACTTTTTCGTTCAAAAATTTTACATTTTTTCAAATGTAAGACAAAATTTTCATATACCAAATTCTAAAAAATCATAGCCATCCAAAAATATAAATTTTTGAACAACTTTAAATTTGCAAACAGCCAAAAAAAAAATGTTAGTAATTTAGAAGATATCAAAAGTTCCAAAATAGGCAAAGGTCACCATCACAACTTCTAAATTCAGACCTTAGTGGCTTAAGGTATCTCATAATTGGTCAAGCCGTAGTACTTTCTGTTCAATTTGTTTCTTAAAAAAATGTGAAAAAATCATTTATAATTTATTTGAATTTACCATTATATATCTCAATAGGAGGAAATTTTTCATTACGAATTCTATTTAGAACTTCAAAAAAATATATTTTTTTTACCAAATGTTTGAAATTTTAATTGATTTGTAACACAGGTTCCGTTTTACCGTACAGTTTTTACCAAGATATATGTATATACTTATATCATGGTATATATTACGTTTCTTAGTGAGATGCAAAGGGAAAAATTGGTCAAAGCAGGCATTTTTTTAAGCCGAAACGCTTCTACTCCATATTGTGTATGAAAATAGTACCTTTATGGTCTAAAAAGTACATTTTGTTTTAATATTTGGTACAAAATTAAGAAAGCCATTTTCCATCCCTGACGTTTAAAGGAAATTTAAATGCACTGTTTTAAAAATACCAGTAATTTTTAATTTTTTGTTGACTTTAAAACGCCATTATCATGTGAGAGTCACAGAGTTGATAATGCAGTGTTTGCTACACCCTGTTGTGTTTCATTCTCAAGAGAGTTCATTGTGTTTTGCTTTTTTAATTGGGAAAATTAAACAGCTGTAGTAGTCATCAAAATTGAAGAATTTACAAAAATAACTTTAAGGAATACATAGTAAAAATTAATATTGTTTTTATAAAAAGCACAAGTAATTCCTAGATATTGCAGCAAACAAAAGCACACAAAAAAGTATTTTTTACTGCAATTATTGTTTGCTAAAAATTAAGAGTAAAAAAGTAGAAAAGAAAATGTCCGAAGAGGACGTGATAAAAATCGATCAGCCCCAAGAGTTAAGCTTTGAAAAATGTATGTTGCCTGCTATATACAAATAAAAACGTATAAAAACTAATAAAATAGGGAATTTGATAATTTGTATGTTCTAATTATGATAACCTTCTCTTGATAGGTCCAGAAAGTCAAGAGGAGCGAATAAAACGGGAGCGAATAGAGCAGTTGCTGAAAGATGGTAATGGGCGTATAGAAGAGAAAACATTAAGAGAATTGGCGCGTTCAGATCATGGACTCGTAACGGATGAGCTGAGAAGAAAATTGTGGCCTCAATTGGCTGGTGTTGATGTCTCGAATTTAGATCCAGCTCCAAAACTTAGTGATCTACAGACACACCCTGAATACAATCAAGTTGTATTGGATGTTAATAGATCATTAAAACGTTTCCCACCTGGTATTCCATATGAACAACGTATTGCACTCCAAGATCAATTGACAGTCTTAATCTTACGTGTAATTAATAAGTATCCAAATTTGCGATACTATCAGGGCTATCATGACGTGGCTGTAACGTTTCTTCTCGTCGTTGGCGAGGAGGTAGCATTTGCTGTAATGGAAGAACTTTCTACAAATCATTTTTCCGAATGCATGCAGGAAACGATGGATGCCACTCAAAAGAGACTGATGTTTATATGGCCAGTTGTAAATTTTGAAAATCCAACACTTTTTCAATTTTTGCAAAGGTCTTCCGTCGGTACATTATTTGCTTTGCCATGGTATTTAACATGGTTTGGACATAGTTTAAATTCCTACAAATCTGTAGTACGCTTATATGACTACTTTTTGGCTTCACCAATTTATTCCCCAATATTTGTTACGGCATCGATAATATTGCATCGCGCTAACGATATTTTGCTTGAAGAATGTGATATGGCCATGATTCACTGTGTACTCTCCAAGGTTTGTCAATAATTATTTGTTTTATTATATAAATATGTATTATTATGCTTATTTTAATTTGCAGTTACCAGACAATTTGCCATTTGAAGATTTACTAAAACTGTCCAGTCAACTTTACGATAAATATTCATTGACAGTAATCGAAAAAGAGGTGGAAAAACTGATTCAACAAGAGTAAGTATTTTGAAACATTGTGCAATACAAAATCTATATTCTAATTGTATTTTCTTAACAACCCTAAGAAAACAACAAAGAATAAAGGAGGAAAAACTGATTTTGGAAAGACGAAAGAAACTGGCTCGAAACTCAAGAGCAAACGGCAGTTATCTATTGAACCATTTATTGCCCCAGCTTTTGACGCCAAAATCCTTTATTGTTACCACGGCATTTTCGTTACTTGTTGGCATTTGTGCCTACTATTACAAAAGCCAATATATGACAACAGGAATCAGTTGAGTAAGTCTGAATATGCTGCCGACGATGTCAAGCGCTCTGCGGCATGCAGCACCTCCGCATTCAGGTTGGGTGATAGGATTTTCATTATTTTAAATTCATTTTAAGGTCATATTAAGAGATTGTGGGTTGGCTAAGTTTTCATTTGTTCATTTCATTTTTCATATGTTTATTATCAGCATTTAAATTTAAGTTAAAGTGTGAAATCTTTTTGTGGAAATGTTGTCGGTTATATTCGCTATTATAAGTAATAAACTGTCATGTTATAAATTACATGTTTTTTTGTGGTTTGCTTTCGAACATAAGATTTATAAGAAGAAAACGAAAATTAAATTAAAATTTTTATGAATTTATGTTTTGCACACGTATTGAAAATATTATTATTAACTATAATTTAACTCTTACACGTCTAAAAGTTTAAGAGAAACAATTATTTAGCAGATAAAAGGAATATTTATAATTATTATTTAAAAGACACGTAAATGCATAATATTTATTTACATAAATAGTCGCATTACTAAAAATCTTTACGTCTTAAACAGAGTGCAACAAAAATGTTATTTTTTTCAAAATTTAGTTATGTAAACCGGGTTTCAAAAATGTAATATTTATTGATTTATATTAAAAAGTTAAAATCTCAAATATTTCCTTTATTTTGCCAATTAGATTTATTTGTTTAATATCAATTAATATTTCTTAAAATCTCGTCTTCAAAAAACTTTTTTTTTTTAATTTCAGCAAGAAAACAATTAAGTAGATTTTACATCATGACTTTTTCGTGATCTTTGTTCTTTAATTAAATTTCATATGAAACAAGTCATTTGTTAAAAATCATGAACAGTCATGGTGTAACAGTTTAGTTTCTCAAAAAGAAAAAGCTTTTAAAGCATATATATTTAAAACATTTTATTCGAAATTTTTTTAATGTAATTTTTTTGTATGTAATTATTCGCATAAATGAGCGATATATAAAAAAATAGAATTTTAATCACGTGAATTTTCGATACATATTAATTTAAAAATTTGTTAATTTTAACACGATCTTCTAATACTTATTATACAAAAAACGAGAAAGTATTCATTTATAAAATAAAAATATTTATTTATAAAATGATGAGTTTTTATTTTAATTCTGATCTAAAGTCACAGCTAAGCGTCCCAAAACTAAAAAATCTATATGTATCATATCTACGGCATGTTTATAGACATGTTTTTAAAAATTGTTCTAAAACTTCAACTACCCGTTGGCCGATTTCTGCATATTTCGCCACAATCCGCCCAGTATCTTTAAAGTTATTGAAGTAAAACTAAAAAACTTCAAATACAATAATTTGCACCATAACTTCTAAACCGTTTTAAAAAAATTTAATTAGTTTGTCGAAAGCAGCAAACAAACAAAGAACAAGAATGTTATGCCCCAAAACATTCCCCGTTTTTGTTGCGATCATTTTAATCAAAGGGCTATATCTAAGGTATATTTACTCTATGTTTAGTACTTACAGGCTACAGAATTGTAAATCATGTCCCACTTTGGATTTCGCAAATTTTTGGCGGGTCTTGGGCACGCTTTCCCCTTATCCGATTCATATTTTCAAGGGACTGTTTTTTAGCATTTCGAACAAATCTTTGGGTTGGTGTGAAACGTATTTCTCAAAAAAAAAAAATCGGCATATAAGTTATTGGCGATTTTTAATATAATATTTAAAACTAATATAACTTCAAAGTTTTAACAATTTTTTTTACAAATGACAAATAAGATGTTCAAAAACGATATAGGTTTTCGATAACTCCTATACATTGGAATTTACAGAGTCAAAATTTGGAAACGAAAAAAAAAATAATAAAAAAATTGTGCTATGTAATTTTTTTTCTACAAAAAAATTTTCAGTATTACTTTTTTTCTTTAGAAAAATTTTCCATTTAATATTATTTCTGTAATAAAATTTTCAATTTAAAATTGTTTCCGTCGAAAAAGTTTCAATACACATTTATTTTAATAGACATTTAATTTTAAATTTTTTTCTGTAGTGAAATTTAAATTTTTTTATTTTTTTAATTTAAAATTTTTTCTATTGAAAATTTCCGAATATAAGAAAAATTGCTCATATATTTCATATTTTTTTTTGTATAGAAAAACTTTCACATAACATTGTTTTGAATAGAAAAAATTTTCACATAAAGTTTTTTGTTTAGAAAAATTTTTAATATAAATTTTTTTGTATAGAAAAATTTTCTATAAACATTTTCAGTATAGAAAGATTTTTATTAAGGTTTTTTGTATAGAAGAATTTTTAATATAAAATTTTGTGTATAGAAAGGTTTTCAATATAAATTTTTTTGTATAGGAACATTTTTAATATGATTTTTTCCTTTTAGAAAAATTTTCAATATGAAATTTGTTCTATAGAGAAATTCTCAATAAAAGTTTGTTACAAACCGATGGGACTGTTGTTGTTGCCGGCCTGACTAGCTACTCGCGGTCTCTTTCGGGCGAAGGAACTCAACCCTACAACCAGCCCTGGATTGCACAAAAATAATTTATAAGTTTTCCAAAACAAACAAACGACACATCACAAACATTGGGACATCTATGCCGGAAATGGATTTTAACTTCCGGTCTTGCCCTTTTCCCAACCTTGTCCAAAAATAATTTCCAAATATTAATTTTTCCATGGACCCACAAACCCGCCTCCCATCACCCTATTCCTCTCAACAATCCTCCATAATTAATCTATTACTCAATATTATTCATTTTTTCAAATACACAAAGACAATTTTTATTTAATCATTCTTATTTTATGATACAAATATCTTAACACTAAACAATAAAATTTAATATTATAAACACCAATTCTAACAAAACACACGGACGTTATTTTTAATTTTGAATATATTAGAAAATATCTTTGAACATGAGTTAAAACCACAATTTTGCAAATTTTTAATCTTTTATACCTTTTTTTTTTACAGGCCTAAAGGAGCTCCCTGAGAACACGCATTTTTCTTTTATTTTAAGTAAATTTTAACCTTTTTTGTATTTTTATATTTCTTATGATTTTCGCCCAAAGTTCTTATGATATATTCATTTATTTACGTTTGCTTTTCTTTTTTCTTAGATGGACGGACGGACAACAAAAAGGACACTTATTCCATAACACTCACACAGGACTTATAAAGGAATCACAAATACACAACTTAAACTAGCTTAATTTAAATTCTCTTTTTTTATATTTTCTTAAATTTTAATAAAATTTGAACTTTAATTTTAGTTCTTTTTTTTTTTCAATATTTTATTGTTCGTAGAAACTTGTTGTTTTATATACTTTCTTTTTGCTGGTGTTGTTTTTTTTTTATATTAAATCTTCAGATCTTTTTTTTTTTTTTTTTTAAGTATTTAGCTTTTTCTTTGTAATACACAAAGTAATTTTAACTTAATGTTGGAACTATACAAAAATACCTGGCTTTCCCTTTTGGTATTCGGATCTAACCTTCTCGCTATTAAGGGCTTCGTTGGGAACAGCCAGCTAGATATCAAAACAAAACTTTTATTAGAAAATCGACACTAAACAGTTTTTAACTAAATGTTAAATTTAATCTGTTTCCGAACTTACGTATTATTATTTTCCAAAAATGTTTACAAGAAAAAGAAATTATATTGGACTTCCTTTAGAATTTTGTTAATACTTAAAGCAATCTTTTGCCAGATTTCCAAATCGGTCACCAAAGTTTAGTTTTGTTCTTTTGTTTCAAACAAAAAAAAATCAGTTTTTAAAGATAAAAGATTTGACACACAAACTTTTTCTAAATGACACACACCGAGTACCAACTTTTATTATTCTGATCTCTGCATTGTCTAAAATTCTCTTTTATACCAGTCAAATCTTAAGATACATAGTGGTCAAAAAGCATTCCCTCCATTTCTTTATATATTTCCTCACTTTTCCAACCAAACTCCCTCCAAATTCCTATTTATAAAAACTTTTTCCAAAATTTCTCCTCCTACTCGCCATTTTTCCTAAATTTTCTTATATATCATAGTTCTTCTCAGTTATCCGGAATTCTTTTCTATATCCCATCCTTTCGACTACTAGGCGTACAGAAATTTTAGAAATTGAATATTAATTCATTCATATTTCAAAATTTTAAAATTAAAAAAAAGCGCTTAAATTAAAAACTTAAATTTGAATGGGAGATACAACCCTGCATTTACGCAACATAATCGCGTTGCCAACTGTAGTACTTTCGTAGTACTACCAGAAAGCAAAACAAATTGACATTCATTGACAGACAGACACACATGGTAAGTGTAATTTAAGTTTAATATTTTTTATTTTTTCTTTTTCAGGTTTTTCATTGGACTGACAGACGGGACTGGATGCTACATGAATAATTAAGGAAGGTAAGTATCTTTTAATTATGTTTTACTAATTTTATGTTTAACTTTCAGCAATCAAAAGGTAATGGAATGGTAATGGCGAAGAGTGGTGGTGGCGATTTCCGGGAGTTGGCTGGAGCATGTCTCCAAATCGGCAATGCCGCTCCCGGAACATATTTAAATGGAGGTGGCGGTTTCCGGGAGTTGGCTGGAGCATTTGTCTCCACCTAGCAAGGCCGCTCCCGGAACATTCTTTTAATGGAGGTGGCGATTACCGGGAGTTGGCTGGAGCATGTCTCCAAATCGGCAATGCCGCTCCCGGAACATATTTAAATGGAGGTGGCGGTTTCCGGGAGTTGGCTGGAGCATTTGTCTCCACCTAGCAAGGCCGCTCCCGGAACATTCTTTTAATGGAGGTGGCGATTACCGGGAGTTGGCTGGAGCATTTGTCTCCACTTAGCAAGGCCGCTCCCGGAACAATATTAATTTTGATTTATGAGGGACTCGGGGCAACAGGTTCAATTTTGCCCCCTCCCGAAAGTGTTTTCCGCCCTACCCCCCACGCAAAAATTTTTTTTCGGCGGCAGTGACGTAGGGTGGCCAGTGTCGTCAGGGGTAGAAGGGGCCCACCCGCAACAAAACTCCGTTTTCTCTGGAGTTCGACAGAGGGAACGGTGTGCGGGGATCTAAATTAGTCCCAACGTGGGGAACTCCCACACCCTGCACGTCTCAAGCCGGGCAATACAGTGAAACTTATCCAATGGAGAATTTACGAACAGGTGAGTAGTGTGAAACATGACAAAATTAATATGAAACAGGATTTACTGGTAGATTATAAAGGCTTTAGTATATTATTAACCTTTTTTTTTTTTGGTATATCTTGAGTAAAACACATTTTTGAATGTAATTTAGTAAATAGTATGCTAAATTAGGACGAAAACAAACATAAAGATTTTGTATAATTCAACTAATATAAATTATTGTTTTCTAATCCTAATATTGCATTCTTAAACTAATATCACAGTCAAACTTGTATTTATTGCACTCAAATAAAATAATAATTGCATTTAATAATATATTATTGCACTTCTTTTGTTTATTTTTTTATATATATTGCTTTTTCCCTGATTTTAACCTCATAAATACTAACAATTCCACTAAAACAAGAATTTAATACCGACTTTTGTCATTTTCGTGATGAAAATGCATAGTGGCATTCCTTAGCTGCTAGAGATTCTGACATTTTCATGGTTCTTGGAATCGGTCCTTGCCAATTGGAGCACTTATAGCGCAAAAAAAAAAATATCGAATGCTTCATATATGAAGCTATTTATTAATAAAACTAAAATTTTATTTCGTCAAATAAACATTAAAATCATAAAATTAACTTTATCATTTTTTTTTCAGAATCATTTCAACTTTTATTGGAACAACCTCTATACTTTTTTTTTTCACTATTGCAAAATTCCCTTTTAGTGGACTTCATTTCAAAATATCTTTAAAATTAAAGATTTTGAAATTACTATTTCAGTACTCAAGGATTTTTACGGGAAGTTACGATTTTATCTGCTATAAGTCTTTTTCTTTGTGATGTATTAAAGTTTTGCGTACTTTCAGGTACCAAATTGGATTTTAGTTGAACTATGGAAGCTTATTTCAAACTTGCACGAAAACATAAATTTTGGACATCATTAGTAAAACTAATATCACAGATAAAAACGTAAGTAAGCAAATAAATAATTAAAACAAATAATTGAAGTATATCACAGTTATAACAAATATCACAGTTTATAAAGTACCTAACTAAAATGTAGAATTACTTGAATAATTACACAAAACCTCATATAATTATATAAAATAATTCTTAATTCTAATATTGCACTAAAACTTTGTATTTGTTATACCTTAATATCTTTTGAATGATATATACCTAAAGATTGACCCTGTAATGTTTCTAACTCATACATATTATTTCCGACTGGCTTGACAATACGGCATTTCAAAAACTTTTTGCAAAATTTTGCATTAATATTTTTTCCGAAATTGCTTAGGACAGTGTTACGGCGGTACACTTCCTGACCGGGCACAAATTTAGCTATGCGTGCACCTCTGTTGTATCGCTCCGCGCTACGTTCATATGCTTTCGTCATATTTTGTTTCATTTTTTCCCTAATATTTTGCATTTTGTCACTTTTGTCAATTTGTGAAATTTCATGATCTGTCAGTGATTGAAGTTTACGGCTTAGCTTATAATCAGCACCACTCGTAAACATATGATACCCAAATAGAGCAAAAAATGGTGTGACACCTGTTGCTGTATGAATTGAGGTTCTAAGAGCACATTCAATTTCAGACAGATATAAATCCCAATCCCTGTGGTCCTTTTCTAAATACGATCTAATCGCAGATAACACTGATTGATTTACACGTTCACTAGCATTGCTTTGAGGTGAGTACACAGCGGTTTTAAGGTGTTGAATCTTAAAAGTGGTACATAAGTTTTCAAATCCTTTAGCTATAAATTGGCTACCATTATCGCTATGTATTATCTCTGGTACTCCAAATTTATGGAAAATCTCGTGGACTAGAAAGTTGATGACATTGTTGGTGGTAGCTTCTCTCATTGCCTTAAGAAATATGAATTTGGTGAAATGATCCATAACTACAAATATATAACAGTTGCCTTTCTTAGAGCGAGGGTATTTACCCATGAAATCTATATATAATTTCTGGAAAGGTCGTTCAGTAACTACCTTTTCACCGATTTCAGGTCTGAGGTTGCTATTACACGGTTTTGCTTCTTTGCAGACTTGGCAATTAGCTATATAATTTTTCACTTGTATGGTCATTTTCGGCCAATAAAACATTCTTTTTAAACGCTCTAAAGTTTTAGCTACTCCACCATGAGCTGAAGTCAGAGTTGAATGCGCATTTTCAATCAATGGAATAGTAATAGTAGCCGGAATCCACAATCTCCAGGGCGATTCCTCTCCAATCTGATCAAACCCAATCTTCTTATACACAAGTCCATTTTCAACCTTTAAGTCTGGCAAAATCCCTTTATTTTTTTCGATATGCGATATAAGGTCCAAATATTCGTTACTTTCAAACTCGGTCGTTTCAAAACCCAACAAGTCGTTCATTGTAATTTCATTTATATTTGGTAGCCTAGAAAGCATATCTGCTACGACATTTTCGGATCCTTTCCGATGCTGTATTTCGAAATCAAAAGCTTGGAGTTGCAGTGACCATCTAGCTAGTCTTCCTGTCAAATCTCTAAGAGACATTAGCCATTTTAGGCTGGCATGGTCGGTGACGATGGTGAATGGCATCATTTCGATGTACTGCCGAAACTTTTTTACCGCCAACACTGCAGCCAAACACTCCTTTTCAGTAACGGTGTAATTCTTTTGGCATGAATTTAACTTTTGCGAGTAGAATGCTATAGGGTGTTCATCATTCTCATTACTTATTTGGTATAAAACCGCACCAATGCCATAATCACAAGCATCACATTGTATAAAAAATCTTTTTGAGAAATCTGCATGTCGTAGAACTGGAGCTGAAGTTAACGCTTTTTTCAAATTGTCGAATGACTTAATTGCATCTGGTGTCATTTCAAACTTCTTAGATTTCTTAAGGGTGTCTGTTAAAGGAGCTGATATTACCGAGAAGTTTTTTATAAATCTTCTGTACCATCCAGCAGTGCCTAAGAAACTTCTTACTTCTCTAATAGTTTTCGGTATTTTGATTTCCGTTATGGCTTTAACCTTTTCCGGATCCGTTTTCAACATTCCTCCACCAACAATAAAACCTAAATATTTCAATTGTTTAAAGCAAAATTGTGATTTATTAAGCCCAATAGTCAAATTAGCTTTCTTCAGGCATTTAGCTACTTCTTCCAGGATCTCTAAATGCTTATCAAATTCATTTGAAATTATTAATAAATCGTCAAGATACACAAAAACATTGTCCTTTAAGTTTTGAGGAATGACCTTATCCATAAGACGACATAAACGCTGAGCAGCGTTGCAGAGGCCAAACGGCATTACGCGAAATTGGTACAAAGGCCTACCAGCAACTGTAAACGCAGTGTACGGTCTACTAACCGGATCGAGTTCAATTTGCCAGAAAGCATATTTTAAATCTACACTACTTATGAAATATGTTTCATCGATACGACTGAGAATTCCATCAATATTTTGCAGCGGATAAGCGTCTTTTATCGTTACTTTATTTAGCTTTCTCGCATCAAGACAAAATCTATTTTTCCCCGGTTTTCTTACTATGGTGGTCCTATTGCTCCAAGGGCTTTCGCTAAGTTCTATAACTTTCAGTTCTAACATTTTATCTATTTCCTGATATGTAATTTCTTGAACCGCTGGAGAAATTGGATAATATCTATCCTTAATTGGTTCAGTACCATCAACTAATTTAATATTATGGGTTTCGAGAGTTGTTTTTCCTAAACCTTTTGATTCAAATGTATCAAATTTGCTTATTATCCTGTTTAATCTAAGTTTTTGTTCCTGACACAATTCGTGAGGTCCTATTTTATAGTCTTCTTTACTAGCAAAATCTTCTATAGCTTTCTCTACTGTCATTTCTTCTACTCCTATTATATCTGGTGCTAGACTGAATAATCTCCAAAAATCTATCCCTAAATATAAAGACTGTTCCAAATCGGGACAAAGATACAGAAGTATTATATTCTCCTGATCTTTGTACCTAATGGATACGTTTACTTTCCCCAATATTCTATGTTGTTGACCACTTGCAGTCACAACATTCGAAAATATCGGTATTATTTGTAACCCTAACTCTTCTATAATTTCTCTACAATGTTTTCCTAATATGCTAACTGATGCACCACTATCTAATAGACCGGACAACTTTTTACCTTCTATGTCTACTTCTACAAAAATCCTATTGTCTACTCTATTACCTATTCTATTTATGGATTCTACTAATTCTTTTTTCTTTATTCGTTTATTATTAAAATATTCCCTAATTTTCAGAATGCGTTTTGAAATCGGCTTTGACGTATCACTTGAACTAAAAATTTTTTGCTTCACATGGTCGTAATATTTTTGTCTAATGTTTAGTGGGACTTTGTGTTTCATTTCCGGTAAGTATATAGCTAAATCTTCAACTTCCGTTTCTGAATCAATGTAAATCTTTTCAGGACTATTTAATGATTTTCGGTGTTGGGGTTTTTTGATGAACGTACTACGCTCTTCGCAAAATTTTTTTGGCAATCAGGACATTTTGGAGCAATGACATTTGGCTTCCCGCACCTGTAGCAGAATAATGCTCTCTCACTGGCGTTGCAGTCACGAAAACCATGCCCTAATGACTTACAATTCCAGCATGCAAGTGGCGGTCTGGGTTGTGAAAACTTCAGAGCACTAACATCCTCATACTGCGTTTCTTCATTAGTGCTTTCAAAAACGACTTCATTAACTCTCATCTGGCGTGAAGTTGGCATATTGTTTCGACTTTCTTTTATGGGGAAATTCTTTTCTGCTTCCACACATTCCATACGAAGCTGTTCAACCGAAGATACAGATATCGGGTATACTATTCTGGCAATATTTTCTTTAAGATTTCTTTTTAATATTTTTATCATGTCATATTCCGGTATAGGTTGCACTAGTCTGGATCTTAACTTGGACATGAACTGAAAGAAAACGTCTAGGGACTCGTTTGGAAGCTGTTTTCTCTCAACCAAATCTCTCATAATCTCAAAGTTTGAGGTATTGTTTCGATATTGATTAGAGAGTTCGCATCGCAGAGTTGGCCATTTCATTATTCCATGGGATCTTATCAGCAGCCAATACCAATCTTTCGCTGCACCAGACATCAACAGGTGAAAATCTCTTAAAATTTCATCCCAACTAATGTCATAATGTGCTTGGAGATGTTCAATACGAAAAATAAAATCTTCCACACTCATATGGTTATTATTTCCGTCAAATACTATACCCCATTTGTCCACTCGAATACTAATCCTTTCATTATTTCTATTTGTTTCAGAAGCCGAACGACTGTTTCTATTTTCAACCATTGGATCAGCATTCACTGCATTGTTTCCCGTATTTGGTAAGTTTCCAAACTGTAAAATATTATTATTTAAGGGTCTGGGAAAAGCTATGCCGTTTTGAGTAGTATTAGGAAAATTATACCGGTTCTCAGCCGGAAAATTACTATTACGGTCTTGAGTATCGATGGACTCCGGACACCTAGACATAGTCACAGACATTTCTTTGACTAATTTGGTCAATTCACCAACCGACTTTCTAACCTCGACCATTTCCTCCTGAACCATTTTCTTCACTCTTTCTTCTAACGCTCTTTGGACCACTAAAGTTTCGTCAACTATCAGTTCCCTAACCTCTGGTTCAATTACTACATTTGAAACGTTTGAAGAATGACTTGGTACATTAGGATTACCAGATCTGTTTATATTGTTAACAGACTGTGTTGGCCTTGAATTTATGGAATTCGACAGATCTCTAATTGAATCATTTGTTGCCATTTTTGAATTAAAATTATATTTTCTATATTTGTTTTGAACTTCTATGGAAGTGTTTAAATTCGTTTCTTGCAATAATCTTTTTCGGTTCCTAGTTCGAGGCCTATTATCATTGCTCATCACATACGGATATTGAAAATTACCGGAAACTACAGACTTTTATAAACGGAAACGGATGATATATATAAAAAAAATCAAAAATTTAGTTACTAACGCAAAAGAAAGCACTAAACAATCAAAAACAAAATTGAGAATTGAAATTAAACTAAAAAAAATAATAATTGAAATATAAAAATAAAAAATATAAAAATAAAGTAAATAAATAAAATAATAATTATAAAAATACTAACTAAATACTAAAATAAAAATACTTTGAAATAAAAATACGACAAACACAAATACTAATAGAATAATAAGTTGAATGATTAGATAAATATATAGGTTAATTTAATGTTTCGTGATTATATAAAAGGTTCTTTAAACTGGTTATTCTTATGGGGATTGTTGAGTGGCGGCGGACTGACGGTATTTTTTTTCATAGATGTCCCAATAAATCAACTTAAAAACTAAAAAAATCAAAATTTATCACAGTTTTGTGGGTGCTCCTACATTGTTCTCAAACCTATCAGAGGCCAGTAGCATATGTTTGTCAACACAACAGACCTTAAGCTTTGAGCTCGAGCGGCTGTTGGCAAACATAGAAACTGCTCCACACACAAAACATCAAACTGAAACTAAATAAACAACTAACGACAATTGGTGAACATATAGAACGGCTTTCAATCCATTAGCTAACTTGTTCAACCAATCATGTTTTGAACTGAAAATATATTTCCAAAAATGTACGATTAAAAACAAAAACGATCTCACAACGGACTTTTCGGACGATACCAAAAACGGATAAGACCTATTCTTTTATTTTAAACGACACTTTGAAAACACATAAAGGACTATTTTAACACAACTAGTAGGCTATTATCAGTGTTTAGGTATTTTACACTATATTCACAAAAATTTCTGTTTGGACGTCATATTTTGACAGAACACAACAAAAATTCTTTTTATTTCCATTGGGCGCCATATTCTGTTACAAACCGATGGGACTGTTGTTGTTGCCGGCCTGACTAGCTACTCGCGGTCTCTTTCGGGCGAAGGAACTCAACCCTACAACCAGCCCTGGATTGCACAAAAATAATTTATAAGTTTTCCAAAACAAACAAACGACACATCACAAACATTGGGACATCTATGCCGGAAATGGATTTTAACTTCCGGTCTTGCCCTTTTCCCAACCTTGTCCAAAAATAATTTCCAAATATTAATTTTTCCATGGACCCACAAACCCGCCTCCCATCACCCTATTCCTCTCAACAATCCTCCATAATTAATCTATTACTCAATATTATTCATTTTTTCAAATACACAAAGACAATTTTTATTTAATCATTCTTATTTTATGATACAAATATCTTAACACTAAACAATAAAATTTAATATTATAAACACCAATTCTAACAAAACACACGGACGTTATTTTTAATTTTGAATATATTAGAAAATATCTTTGAACATGAGTTAAAACCACAATTTTGCAAATTTTTAATCTTTTATACCTTTTTTTTTTACAGGCCTAAAGGAGCTCCCTGAGAACACGCATTTTTCTTTTATTTTAAGTAAATTTTAACCTTTTTTGTATTTTTATATTTCTTATGATTTTCGCCCAAAGTTCTTATGATATATTCATTTATTTACGTTTGCTTTTCTTTTTTCTTAGATGGACGGACGGACAACAAAAAGGACACTTATTCCATAACACTCACACAGGACTTATAAAGGAATCACAAATACACAACTTAAACTAGCTTAATTTAAATTCTCTTTTTTTATATTTTCTTAAATTTTAATAAAATTTGAACTTTAATTTTAGTTCTTTTTTTTTTTCAATATTTTATTGTTCGTAGAAACTTGTTGTTTTATATACTTTCTTTTTGCTGGTGTTGTTTTTTTTTTATATTAAATCTTCAGATCTTTTTTTTTTTTTTTTTTAAGTATTTAGCTTTTTCTTTGTAATACACAAAGTAATTTTAACTTAATGTTGGAACTATACAAAAATACCTGGCTTTCCCTTTTGGTATTCGGATCTAACCTTCTCGCTATTAAGGGCTTCGTTGGGAACAGCCAGCTAGATATCAAAACAAAACTTTTATTAGAAAATCGACACTAAACAGTTTTTAACTAAATGTTAAATTTAATCTGTTTCCGAACTTACGTATTATTATTTTCCAAAAATGTTTACAAGAAAAAGAAATTATATTGGACTTCCTTTAGAATTTTGTTAATACTTAAAGCAATCTTTTGCCAGATTTCCAAATCGGTCACCAAAGTTTAGTTTTGTTCTTTTGTTTCAAACAAAAAAAAATCAGTTTTTAAAGATAAAAGATTTGACACACAAACTTTTTCTAAATGACACACACCGAGTACCAACTTTTATTATTCTGATCTCTGCATTGTCTAAAATTCTCTTTTATACCAGTCAAATCTTAAGATACATAGTGGTCAAAAAGCATTCCCTCCATTTCTTTATATATTTCCTCACTTTTCCAACCAAACTCCCTCCAAATTCCTATTTATAAAAACTTTTTCCAAAATTTCTCCTCCTACTCGCCATTTTTCCTAAATTTTCTTATATATCATAGTTCTTCTCAGTTATCCGGAATTCTTTTCTATATCCCATCCTTTCGACTACTAGGCGTACAGAAATTTTAGAAATTGAATATTAATTCATTCATATTTCAAAATTTTAAAATTAAAAAAAAGCGCTTAAATTAAAAACTTAAATTTGAATGGGAGATACAACCCTGCATTTACGCAACATAATCGCGTTGCCAACTGTAGTACTTTCGTAGTACTACCAGAAAGCAAAACAAATTGACATTCATTGACAGACAGACACACATGGTAAGTGTAATTTAAGTTTAATATTTTTTATTTTTTCTTTTTCAGGTTTTTCATTGGACTGACAGACGGGACTGGATGCTACATGAATAATTAAGGAAGGTAAGTATCTTTTAATTATGTTTTACTAATTTTATGTTTAACTTTCAGCAATCAAAAGGTAATGGAATGGTAATGGCGAAGAGTGGTGGTGGCGATTTCCGGGAGTTGGCTGGAGCATGTCTCCAAATCGGCAATGCCGCTCCCGGAACATATTTAAATGGAGGTGGCGGTTTCCGGGAGTTGGCTGGAGCATTTGTCTCCACCTAGCAAGGCCGCTCCCGGAACATTCTTTTAATGGAGGTGGCGATTACCGGGAGTTGGCTGGAGCATGTCTCCAAATCGGCAATGCCGCTCCCGGAACATATTTAAATGGAGGTGGCGGTTTCCGGGAGTTGGCTGGAGCATTTGTCTCCACCTAGCAAGGCCGCTCCCGGAACATTCTTTTAATGGAGGTGGCGATTACCGGGAGTTGGCTGGAGCATTTGTCTCCACTTAGCAAGGCCGCTCCCGGAACAATATTAATTTTGATTTATGAGGGACTCGGGGCAACAGGTTCAATTTTGCCCCCTCCCGAAAGTGTTTTCCGCCCTACCCCCCACGCAAAAATTTTTTTTCGGCGGCAGTGACGTAGGGTGGCCAGTGTCGTCAGGGGTAGAAGGGGCCCACCCGCAACAAGTTTGTGCTATAGACAATTTTTCAATGAACATTTTTTAATGTTCGGCTAAAAAACAATTTTTTCTCGTTTTAAAACTTTGCAAAACAAAAGAAACAAACTCAGTACTACGTGTATGAACCCTTGTTTTTGATGACATCCGCACATATACGGGGCATAATTGAAATTATGTATGTTATCGTACTGTTTGGAACTTTTCCTGATTTTAATTCTTGAAAAACTGACATTTACACTTTTGAACCTTTTTCCGGCTACCTTTTGAATATGATAGCGAAATGACTTGAATCCTGTTGTTTTGAATAACTCCTTGAAAGATCGTTATCGTGTTCAAACACCCACCGAAGCGACATATTATACTCCGCATATAGCAACTTTTGGGTCTGAAAAGTGACTCTGTACTAGAAACGGTTCATGTTTCCATCAATTTCATGGTATTGACCTACTCCGCCAGCCGAAAAACAAGTCCAGACTATTACGCTGCCTCCTTCGTGTCTTACAGACACTTTACAGTTGCTGAGTTCAAGGCGTTTACCAAATAATATTACAGCTCGTCGCTAAATAAAAGGGTTTTTCACTGTTGAGGAGTTCACTAAGATAAAATGTTCCCACAACCCTTAGTAAATCACTTAAGACGACTCGTAGGTTAGCTTTAACCCCACTTAAAAGTGGGTGCTTCCTGGAACCAACTACTTTGAGGTGCCCGAATTGATGTAATTCCGTCCATTAGGAGCTCCGCAAACAATGATGTAATGTTCCATTTTATAATGATCTGTATCTACTACAGATGTTCTGTGGATATGCCTTATTATGTTCGTGAATTTTACAAAGACTCCCACTTTAAATCATTTCCTCTGAGCTCCAAACGTTTTTTTTTTTTTGTTGATACTGTAGAAAGTTTTCAACCAGACTAGTTATGCACAAATTTATTATGTATGTTAAACTTTAATAAAAAAAAAACAACAAAAACCCACACTTAAGATTCAATTATTTATTGCGATTCACATAAAGCTTCTTCAATCGATTTAATAACATCATTTAGTTTTTCATAATCCATTTGTAAATGTAATTGTTGCAAATGGTAGTTTTGTCCACGATTACGGCGCAAATTTAATGTTAAGGCAGTCAATAGTTTGTTATTCTGCGCAAAACTGCTATCACCTAATACTAAACGCGTGTCCCAGTCGAACGATTCGATAAGAGGGGAATCATTAGCATTTTGTTCCCGTATCAAATAATTGAGTATTTCATTTCGTCTGGATTGAAAAGCGGAAAGAATGATTTTTTGGAATTCTGGTGTTAGATTTACCAATTCTGATTTAACGAAATCAGAATGTTGAAGACTATTTACATCGCTGCAGCAAAAACTACGATATAACTTTGCGATACTTCTTGTGGTTAAAAGAAAATCATCTGGGTTGTGGAATCCATATTTGTGAGACATCCGCATAGTGTGAAATTCATCATGATTACCAATTAAAAAGTCAATGGAATGATTGAGTATCTGAGAGAGACAAGATAGAATATTTATATAATATTAAGCATCAATAATCATCTGCTTACCTCAATTAATATTTCCTTATTATCAATATTTAACAAAAATTCATGTTCCTTCATAATTTCAATATTTGTTTTGCTTTTGGTGCATATATTTTTGTTTACTAATGAAGATTCATCATCTGTTTGAATTTGCTTTAATTGTTTACCTATGACAGAGCGAATTCAATTTGCTAACACATAATAGTGTTACCAGAACCGTTTTCTTTACATAGATTGATATTCTTGCCAGTTTAAAAAAATTCTTTTAGATTTAGGAAATTGCCAAGTGCAAAATTACTTTTAAAAGTTCTACTAAATGTTTTAAGAATATATTTTTAGATTCCATTTGTTTCATTAATTTATGCAAGTTTTTATGTAATTGATTTTTTTAAATAAAATAAGAATTTTTCACACACAGAGAACTTTAATTTAATTAATTATTACGAGTGGCTTCTTTAATAACACTTCCAAAATGTAACATTATAGCTGGCCATGAAGTGTTTTAGGGGCTGTTCATACATTACATACGAATTTTGTTACGGTCAAGGAATTTTGTATGAGCATTTCTATTAAAATATGGGGGAGAGGGGGTTAAAAATCTGCAAAAATAGCGTTACGTAATATGTGAACAGCCCCTTATTACATGGTTTTCAAAACTAATATATTTACAATATTTCATAATGCTTATTCTTTTTATTGCTTAAATCAACAAGGTAAAAGATTTTTTAGGCTTAAAGTTTAACCCATTTTCAAAATTAAAAAAATTCTCCAATTTATTATATTTTTTGTTTACTAATCTGGTTAAAAAACGCAATTTTTTGACAAATCCATTTATTGAGACCAATGTAAATAGCAATATCGAAATTAATAATGGAATGCAACTTAGGGAAAATGTCCTGCTCTAGCACGTCGACAAGCGTCGGCTCTTAAAACTAACTAAGGCATTAAAACTAAGCTTTAATCTCGTCAATGCAACGTCGAATTTCATCTGTCACAGAGTCAGTTGTTTGTGGTTTGTTCACATTAAAAAAATCGCCAAGACTCATGCAATAACTGAATTCTTTGGCCTGTTGTATGACTTGTTCGTTGTCTCACTGAAATCAAATGTCACTGATGTCAACAAATAATTCAGGTTGACGGCGTTTCTCTGCTCATTTTCGGCAAAATACGGGCCTGACTTTATTTAAATGTAATTGAAAATGGGTCATGTCCGACTATATGATACCCTATACCATTGATACCAAATGTATTCCAAAAGTTAACAAAGTATAAAGTTTAATTTCAATGAATATGCCCAGCTAGCAATTTGGTGATTGTTGACGATATCAGCAAAATGAGTCTTTTGGGATTCGAATAGATGATCAAAAACTGATTAATCAGCTAGGTGATCTAAAAACGATTCCAAAAAGACTTCTTAAAACGCGTAGAAAACCACTAGTTTACAAAAGCACAAACAATTCTTGCAGAATGTGTGCTTATCGTGCAAACGATCCTAATACTACTATTTTTTATGTTATTTTAATCAGTCAAAAAAGACCACAAAAAGACTCAGAAAATACCTTGAAAGCGACTATTCGGAAGCAAAAAAGTAGACGCTTAGACGCATAGACGCTTAGCAAGCGACTAGTTACCCCCAAATTTGTTACATTTGACCCCAATAATCCAAATACAAAGATTCATTCAGATCACTTATCGGAAAAGCATGCCGACTTGATGGAAAAACTGAGGTGTTTCTTTTGTTTCTTCAAAATGTTTCTTCAGCATGCTACAGATAACAAAATGATTTGATTTTTTTATTGTGTATGTTCAGGAGCGTCTTCAAGGACGTAAAATATTTTGGGAAACCGTTAATAATTATTGGAGTTAAATGTAACAAATTTGGGGGTACGTCTTTTGGTACAACGACTTTTAGTTTTTTTTTGGGCCCCAACACCCCACCTATAGTGATGAAGGTAATAAACACGCCAGCTTATGAAAAAAAACACATAACATTTAAAAACCCTTTATATCTTGGAGATTAAATCGCGTATGTGTGTTAATAAATTTAGTATGAAGAATTGTTCGCATTTTTAATTAAAATGTCAAAATCATGTCATTACAGGTTAAACTGCATTCCGTTCCAGCTGCTTTATTCCTGTGCCAAATAATTAGTTATGTAAGTATGTTAATATGAAAAAATACAAAATCTTATAAATGTAGGAGCTCAATTCTTATTTGTAAACAGTAGTTTGGACTTCAATGTCTTAAGCTTGAATATATGAAACTATAGCACAAGTATTCAATCAAACATTTTAAATTTTCATATGGGAATTTTAAAGAAACCTAAACTAAGAGAGAGGACAGATTAGAGCTTTTGGCACTGTTTTTGTGCTTTTTAAAAATTTTATCGCGAAGTTTTAAGCATGAAACAAATATTAAAGGAAGTGCCACTTTCTTTTTATTTTGTAAACATTCACCATTTGACAAGAAAGAATATCTGAAGTTTACTCAAAAAATGAGGCTACCTTACTTTCAAAAAAAAAAATCCCATTAACACTCAGAAAAAAAATGAACTAGAATTTATAAAAATTTACTAAAGCTTAGGAAAACATGGTTGCCGTAGGCGCCAAAGCCATATTTTACAGCAATTAAGTACAAAAATTACCCTATTTCACTTGTAGAGTTTGGGGAAACTATGTAAAGTTTTTGAACTGAGATCCACAAAATTGCTCCTACTGGGTGTTTTCATGTCATGTTTTTAAAGTCTATCGAGTTCTTCCCTAAACTTTTAGGAACACAAGCTGTGAATATTATCTCAAACGTCTCAGCAGCAATTCGTTATTCAGTAAAACACACGAAATAGTTTTTTATTTAATGATATAATTGAGATCTTATGTGTTTTATCATCTACAAAGCTACAAACTACCAATTTTATTAGACTATTAATTGAAAATATCAGTTATTTTAAGCGTAATTTTTTTTTTCAAACTACACATTTTAGTTTACAAATTTCCATAAAATAATCTACGAGTGTGGCAACGATCTATGTAATATTGACAAAATATACAAACTTCAAAGATATTCTTTATAGTCAAAAATTTTGAAGTGGCACTTCCTTTAATATTTATTTCATGGTTTTAAGTACTTAAAAATTATAATTTCTGTAAAAATTTCATATATATGTACATTAGAGCGTATCGACTTATATGGGGAAAAAATAAAGTTCGCCGTACACCATCGAATATAAAGCATTGCTATGAGGTAGTTTCGAACAAATTTTTTTTAATTTTTTTCGTTGCACATTGGGGTCGCCAAAATACATTTTTCGTTATATCTTCGGCATTTACAGTCGGATCTCGAAGTGTGATATATCGATGTTTTTGTCCCAAGGAGGCCAACATTTTTCTTTAATAGTCATTTTTCACAGGTATCCGGTTCTAGTATTTATCTATCAGACCCCTATTCCTACCACCCTAATGTACCACCCTAATATCAGAAAATTAAAGCTCTTAAAAAATCGTTAAACTTTTACTAAGGAAGTTTTTCGATTTTTCAAACCGATCTATTACAAACAAGGAATTTCTTATTTTGCCGCACATAGGGATCGCCAAAATACATTTTTCGTTATATTTTCGCCATTTACTGTCGGATCTTAAAGTGTTTAACGAAGGCCAATGTTTTGCGATATTAATCATTGACCTTAAATACATTCTTCTACATAGTACCTACCCAAGATATCTTAACTTATACAACAAGAATTATAAAAATTTAAAATCTTTTAATCAATTATGTTTTGAAAAGACTCAAGTTTGCTGTATTTTTGAGGGTTCTCAAGTTCTGAAAAAATGTGGCCCATGCGTTGCTCACCAGTGACAGCCATGGCAGATTAATGTACTATCGGGTGTTTTTTATTGAGGTATAGAACTTTAAGTTGGCATCACTTTTTTAACTGGCGGCCATTTTGTCAGCTGTCAAGTGATTAATATTTAGTTTGGTTTGCCATTTCATCATGAACAGGTTGATAAAAGAACAACGCTTGCAAATCGTGCAAATTTATTTCGAAAATAATGGTTCAGTTCGCGAAGTTTACCGCAAGCTCCGTCCATTTTATGGTCGACATAATCGTCCATCAGAGCAATTAATTCGGTTAACCATGGATCGTTTTCGCACTACGTTTACTCTATGTGATAATACGCATCCGCAGCGACGTCGAACAGTGCGCACCGAAGAAACAATTGCCGCTGTAGAGCAAAGTGTTGAAGAGGACCCGAATGAATCGATTCGCCACCGTGCACAGCAATTGGAGCTTTGTCCATCAACTTTATGGAAGATTTTGCGCAAAGATCTTGGCTTGCGACCTTACAAGATCCAGCTTGTGCAAGAATTAAAGCCGCGAGACCATGCAATGCGTCGTGATTTTGGTGTATGGCCCGAAAATGAGATTGATCTCGATGCTGATTTTCATCGCAAAATTTTGTTCAGTGATGAGGCTCATTTTTGGTTGAATGGCTACGTCAACAAGCAAAATTGCCGCATTTGGAGTGAAGAGAATCCATATGAGACCCTTGAGACGCCATTACATCCACAAAAACTGACAGTTTGGTGTGCTCTATGGGCTGGTGGAGTCATTGGGCCATACTTCTTCCGAAATAATGCTGGAGAGTCAGTTATCATAAATGGAGACCGGTATAGAGCCATGATAACCGACTATTTTGTTCCCCAATTGGATGTCATGAATGTGGATGAGTTGTGGTTCCAACAAGACGGCGCTACATGCCACACAGCGCACGTCACAATTGATTTATTGAAGGAAACATTCGATTAGCGCATAATTTCGCGGAATGGACCTGTCAATTGGCCACCAAGATCGTGCGATTTAACACCACTGGATTATTTTCTTTGGGGATATGTGAAGTCGCTCGTCTACGCCAACAAACCAGAAACGTTAGGGGACTTGGAAGCCAACATTCGTGGCGTTATTGCCAACATACGGCCCCATATGCTCGAAAAAGTAGTTGAAAATTGGACCTGTAGAATTGGCTTTATTCGAGACAGCCGCGGCGGCCACATGCCCGAAATCATATTTAAACATTAATGGCATAAAATGATCCTTCCAATAAAGCCAAATTGATGGACATTAAAACGATTTCCCATTATTTATTTAAAATTATGAAAAAATATCATGTAAAAATTCACAGTGTAAATACCCAAACAGTCTCTTAGTTTGTCTTGCTATTCGTTTTATCCACGAAATAATTGGTTGAATTTCGTCTGTGTCTGTATAACATTTAATCGTGTTATGTCTATTTTAATTGTAAACTATTAAAAAATAATTTAAATAAACAACAGCCTCCCGAACTCTCCGCTTTTATTTTATCCACCATTCTGGTTCTTGTGAAATCCAACCTCAAGCAATTCCAATGGATGATATATCTTGGGTTCATCAATTGCCGGACGACGTTCAGCAAATGCTTCGTCTGCCCATAGAAAATATCGTTTACTTTTTTCACCCGGTCCACAATTTCAGATTTTTTTTGACTGAGCCGCAAGAACTGCTGGAAGCATTACAGTTTTCCAAAGTTAATTATGTTCACAGCTTATCGATGCCTTTAACAAAACACTGAACGTTTTGTTCATGAAGTACATTAATCTGCCATGGCTGTCACTGGTGAGCAACGCATGGGCCACATTTTTTCAGAACTTGAGAACCCTTAAAAATACAGCAAACTTGAGTCTTTTCAAAACATAATTGATTAAAAGATTTAAAATTTTTATAATTCTTGTTGTATGAGTTAAGATATCTTGGGTAGGTACTATGTAGAAGAATGTATTTAAGGTCAATGATTAATAATCACATTGGCCTTCGTTAGACAAAAACATCGATATATTACACTTTAAGATCCGACAGTAAATGGCGAAGATATAACGAAAAATGTATTTTGGGGATCCCTATGTGCGGCAAAATAAGAAATTCCTTGTTTGTAATAGATCGGTTTGAAAAATCGAAAAACTTCCTTAGTAAAAGTTTATCGATTTTTTAAGAGCTTTAATTTTCTGATATTAGGGTGCTACATTAGGGTTGTAGGAACAGGGGTCTGATAGATAAATACTAGAACCGGATACCTGAGAATAATGACTATTAAAGAATGTTGGCCTCCTCGAGACAAAAACATCGATATATCACACTTCGAGATCCGACTGTAAATGCCGAAGATATAACGAAAAATGTATTTTGGCAACGAAAAAAATTAATTTTTTTTTTCGAAACTACCTCATAGCAATGCTTTATATTCGATGGTGTACGGCGAATTTTATTTTTTCGAGACGCCCTAATGTACATATCGTTACTTTAATATAGAAAGGCCCTAAGTCGTTTTTTATTCAAATTGCTTTTTAAAGCTTGATCTTATGTAATTTTATAAAAATATTTTACATTCAAAAAACATTATTATGGCCTTAAATCCTTCAGAGAATTTAGTAAGAAACTGCGTTTAAAAAATTTCTGTATCTTCAAAACTTGAGGTTTTATTTACTTTATTTTCCCTCTCCTGTCATGTAAGAAAAATATTAGTTGGGGCTTTTCTATATTAAAGTAACGATATGTACTTTAGACAGTCCCACGCTTGTATGAGAATTTTTTACTTGTTTTATACCGAAAATGGTACTTCTTTTAAGGTCGGTTTCAAAACTCGCTTCTTAAGTTTCGTTAAATAAATATTAAATAAAGTTTAGAAAAATACGATTTCGCCGTACCTTTGATTTGAAACTGTCTAATTTCGTGAAAAAGTAAATTTTTGGATATAATTTGAGTAGATGCATGGTCAATTTCAATGAAACTAATACTGAATACTATTGCTTAGTCTATTAAGAATGTATGATGAAAAAAAGGCCAAAACTTCAATTTTTCATGGCAAAATAACGGAAATTATAAATTAAGTGGGAACTTTTTATCAAAGCCACAATAGATTGTCATTATAAACCCACTCTTGAGGAGCCCCATAAAAAAATCTATGAAAGTTAGATCGGGCGACCTCGGTGGCCATGGAATGTCCTCAAAGCAACTAATCTAATTTTGGGGAATATTTTCCCGAATTTTTTGCTGTGTGCGCAGTAGCCCCATGCTGTTGAAACAAAGTGTGTGATGATTACGATGGATAAGCGCGCAGGTTTGTCCATATCATATGTCGATAATTTTCACTCATGCGTGGATAATCGGGCAATGCAATGGTTTTTGATGTTTCAATCAAGATTCGCAGTTTCTTGGAGATCAGTTTTGGCAGTTTTGCTTGCTGACTTGGCCGTTTAAGTGAAAATAACATTACTTTTTTTTTTTTCATAAATCAAAGTCACTTTCATTCAGTTTTTGAATGATTTAAACTTAAAAAGAATTTTAACTTTTTTAAATTTCATGAATTATCGCTCTTGGAAATCAAAGTAAGTCTGCTCTTTTCCGTATTGAAAGTAACTGATTTTCACGTAACCTTCTTTTAACCAGTACCTAGTTTCTGTATTTCTCGCATCGAGTAATTTCTCACAAGATCTTACATGTAGAGCCGTAAATTCTTTCAAAATAAGCCACGCTATGCCTGTGCTATTTAATAATTTTTCTCTCCTTAGCATTGAGTAGATTACGATACCCACTGGCCATCTTTCTGAAATAGGCAATTTCTTATTGTAGTGCTTTAATAATAATATCCTTGGTAAAGCCGTAAATTCCTTTAAACTTAGCTACGCTAAGTGCTTCTTAATTAATTTCCTCCCCTTAGCATTGTGTAGCTCAAGATACCCATTTGCCATCTTTATGAGAAAGGTCACTTCTAATTGGCTACTGTAGAGCTTTTAGCTTCACCTCATTGGATAAAACTTGAGAAAACTTTAAAGATATTCTTGGTATAGTCGTAAATTGTCTACGCTTTGCCTCTGCTTCTTGACCAATTTCTTCTAATTAGCTTTAATAGCTTAGTCTCTCTTCTGACCTTTTTTTATACCCTTCACCAATAGGTGAAAGGGTATTATAAGTTTGTCATTCAGTTTGTAATTTTTTCATTATTCGTCTTAGGCCCCATAAAAATTATACCGGTCGACTCAGAATCGCCAGGAGAGTTTGTGGAGCTCCTGGTGGGTGTACCAGGAAGAATTATACACCGGATTTTAGGAAATTTCCCTACGCATCACGCTATTGAATTTCATTAAAATCTTCGATGACGAATTTTATAAAAAATTTTAAAAAATGCATTTTTTTTATTTTTTTTTTTTTTAAATTCTCATCGAATTTTGGCAATATCTCTGGTGTTTATAGATCGATTTTGATATAATTTAATAGCATGTTGCCTTGGAGTATTTTCTAAAATCTGAATTGAATTTTGAATTTTATATTTTGATGTCAACACTAAAATCCATATTTGAAAGAAGGATAAAGAAAATGAATGATATGCTTTTTGAGATATTCTTGAATCAAGAACATAATTGATCTCCCTTGTTCTCCAGTATATGATGTAATTTTTCAATTAAAAGAATGTAAGACCACAGGACATACGCTGAAATATGAGCCTAGTTTCATTAAAATCTGATTTTCGTATTAAAAATTATAGGCATGTACAACCGGTATATTTTGAAAAAAAATCTTGAAAAATATGAACTTTGGACCGCCATAAAATCTTAACTAAAGCGAAATTTAAAATTTTGAAGAACCATAAAAATTGTATGAGCTAGAAGAATGTATATGTTTGTATAAAAAATGAGTAATTTTAATTTAATCTACGCGAGAACTAGATATTTTAAGGTTATTGTGTCATTTACATATTAGTCTACATAAAACTGCAATGTTTGCTCGAAAATATTAACAGTAAATTAATATTCTTAATATTTTAACGGATGATTTGAGAACAGTTAAAACAGAAATTCTTTCAACAACAATCACAACAAAAAAGCATTAGTTAACAACTTTACTAAGAAAAAAATTTATATGTTCATTAGGGTGACAGGAAAATTTTTTTCTTTGATTTTTTTTCAACGGAATATTATGACACTAGGTCTAAAAGTTTAGTTCTGAAAATTTGAGCCAAATCGGACAACGTTCTTTGGGCGCCCTTCGCGTCCATGTTTAAGAGCCCATTTGTATGGCAAAAAAATGGGTTATTTTTTTATTTTTGAGAAATTTCAACCAAAACTAAACAATTTTTACAAGAACAAATAATTGAATATTTAAGAAAACTAACACAGCTTTATTTTAAGTAGTCGAAAACAAGTTTTGGAGTTATTCCATTTTTCCCCTGAAAATTCATGTCCTTGAAAACGCGCCTAAGGATATGCATCAAAAATTGTATGTTGTAATTAAAGAAATTTAAAAATTAGACATAATTTATCATTAAATGACTCATATTAGTTTAGTTTTGCTTAAATATAATCGAATTTACTTAGTTTTTTCCATGTTGGAAAATGGTACATTTTTCTCAGGTCGGTTTTAAAAAAATCATTTTTTAATTTTTCGAAAATTTTGTTTAACAAATATTACAAATTTAGAATTTACTCACCAGTGTGTTAAAACAGCCCTACGCTCCACTGGGAGTCAAGGATAACAGAAGAAGTGTTAAAACAGACAAATGGGAGAATAAAACTCAAAATTGTCAAAATTTGGATTTCCTTTCAAATTTTCATAGCGATATTACGAAATATTAAGTAATAATTAGCGAATTTTAATAAAAAAGCATGAAAATAATTGTTTTTGGCAAGAATAAGTGTTTTTTATTAAAAAAAGTAAATACGAAAATTGATTTTATAGTTTTTTCTTTTTATACCCTTCACCAATAGGTGAAAGGGTATTATAAGTTTGTGATTCCGTTTGTAATTTTTTTATTAGGGAGGAGAATCGATTAAGCGATGTCCGTCTGTCTGTCTGTCCGTCCGTCTGTCTGTCTGTCTGTCTGTTGAAATCAAGTTTCTGAAGCCCCTGGAGGATGGACTTACATAAATTATATATCAGATTTTAGGAAATTCTCCCGCAATGAACGCTATTAAATTTCATTAAAATCGGTTTATAAACACCGAAAATATCGAAAAAATACCAAAAATTAGACGAAAATTTTAAAATTTTTGATTGAAACACACTTTTAAATAACAAGAGAAAAAAGATACTCCTGGTGTACATGTGATAATATGTTATATATTGTAGGAAATATTTTCCCAAAGCACTCTGTAAAATTTTATCAAAATCGGTCCATAAACAACTGAGATATCGCCAAAACACTGAATTTGATGTATCGCAAATTTCCCAAAGTACACATTAGAGAATGTTTGTTAAAAAAAATAAATGCAGAAATAGGAAAAACTATCCTCCTTTAGTACGGACCTACATAAATTTTATATCAGATTTTAGGAAATTCCCCCACCAAGCACGTTATTAAATTTTATCAAAAGCGGTCTATAAACAATTGAGATATCGCCATAACACTACATTTGATGTACAGCAAATTGCCCAAAGTACGTGTCTAAGAAATTTTGTTTACATTTTGTAAGTATTGTTTCAGCGATATCTCAGGTGTTTATGGACCGATTGTGATGAAATTTGACATCGTTCTTTATGGGAGGACTTTCTAAAATCTGATATATATACTCCACAAATCTGATTATGAATACCATTCAAATTGTACCGATCAACTCAGAATCGGCACAAGAATCGATTTCGCGACCTCCGTCCGTCTGTCCGTCCGTCTGTTTGTTTGCCCGTCCGTCCGTCTGTTTGTTTGTCCGTCCGTCTACATGTCCGTCCGTCTACCTGTCTGTCCTTTTTTCTGTTGTAGTCAAGTTTTTGGAGCTTCTGTTTTGTCGATATCTCAGATGTTTATTTTGATGAAGTTTAATAGCGTCCTTCGCAGGGGATTATCTAAAACCTGATGCATTCTGTAATTTGTGGTAGATATAATTTAGCGTTTAAGCGATGGTGTTTTGATCGACAATGTTGAAATTCAGGGTGGGACAATTCAGGAGCTCCACAAATCTGGTTTTAGCAGACAGACACACTGCATATATCTTAATTTTGTGTCTGACTTTTGAACATTATGATAACATTTGAGAATGTATTATATATCAAATTATAGGTAATCTTCCTAGGAAGTACAAAAATGCAGCTAACTACATGATATCCGTTCAAAACCTACATATGTATGTATGTAAGTATCTCACATATCAACAAAAATTTAAATTTTTTAATTGCAATTGGGAGAAATCCGTTCACGTTTGACAATTGATCCCGTATAACTTCGCCTAAGGCAATCTCTTAGTAGCTAATAAATGACAAATTATAATAGATACGATGATGACATTTAGTATAAAGACGTTGTACAATATTGATATTCAGGACAATAGCGCCTAAAATAAACTTTCTAGAGGGACAACATTTGACAAAAGTATTTCTGATCTCTTGAAAAGTTCGATATTGAAAATGGGCGAGCTCTATTCACATTTAGTGAAATCTCCCATATAAACCCGACCGGGAATCGATTTAATGCTGATAAATTAAATCACATTAAAATTGCACAAAGAACTAGAGCAAAACTTTCCAAACATCCATCGGACAGATCGAAAGAACTATACATCCCAAATATTATTGATGAAGTGTTCATTTTAATTAATTAACTAACTTCAAATTAATAAGTAAACTTTTCCGACAAAGCTGATAACCATCCATTCAAAAGCTATATATTTCACGTATGTATCTAAAACTAAGAGTGTATACCCTATAATTTTAAGGCTTGTATACATTGACAATCATTGTTAAAGCTTTGACCTAAATCAGTCCGCTAACTTCAGAGTTTTACATAACTAATCAAGAACTTTTACTAGTTGGATAATTCGTACGAATTAAAGTGCACAACCCTCACTGGGCACAGCGTTTTTGGATTGCATGTCAGAATACTTAAACTTCATCAAATCGATGTGCTATTGCAAATCTAAGGGCATCTACATTTTGAAGCATCTTTTCTGCATGGTTTATCTGGTCTATCGAACTTTATTAAATGTTCATAAAATATGTGTATATTTTATTTCGAAGCTACTGGCTGGCTTAAATATGCATTCTCTACTTGTAGTCTAGTAATCATTATCTTTCACAAAGGGACCACTTTAGAACCCAAGTGAAGCTTCCCTAGACATCAGCCACCTGCCCAACCTAACCTTTGGGTGCATAACTATTCTAGATGATGACGCCACCGAAAAGGTTTTCGTTTTCCGACTCTTAATTTTAAAGACTCTTTGCATATAATACTAGTATAACCAAATATTGCTACGAATTACATTAAGTACTTTTGGAACACCATTGGTGAAGGGTATCCAAGATTCGGCAAAGCCGAATATACCACTCTTACTTGTTTTTTTTTGCACTTATAATCTACAGATCAAAATCTTTTTGTAGACAATATAGATTAGCATTTTTCGAATACAAACCTATCAAATCAATGATCATATCTTTTAAAATTAAATTATTACTTGTTAAAATTCGCTTATTATTACTTAATATTAATCACTATGAAAATTTTAAGGAAATCCAAATTTTGACATTTGACCCCGGTGAAGAAAGGGTTAATCTCGTCCAATATTAAAAAAACCTTTCAGCATAGGTCCATAAACTAAGCAATAATATTAATAAATTTTTTTATTTAAATTTGTTGAACAAAATTTTCGAAAAATTAAAAAATGATATTTGAAACCGACCTGAGAAAAATGTAGAGTTTGCAAAAAAAATGAGAAACCGCAGTTTCGTTTTTGAAACACCCAAAACCGGCAGGTTTCGGTTTTTTTAAATAAAACTATTTTCATTTAAATTTGTAGTAAAATTCAGATAATTTTATTAATACTAAAATTCAGGAAATTAATTCACGTTTTCTAAATATGAGGGTTTTCTTAAATAAGTCTTGTTTCTTTTAGAGAAACTGCAGAGCCCCTTTAGCTTGTATAATATTTGCATTCGAATCTTTACTTTCAAAGTCATTAGAAGCAAATCTAAGGTCGACAGCTTTTCTAAACTTTCATGAAGACTTTCTTTTAGAAGCAGAAATCTATCAGTAAACTTAATTCACGATTATGATGCTTTTTAAGGCTTGTTTGTAAAATATTATTACGAACTAACGAATTATTGAAATACCGAACAGTTTTTCTTACAGCCTCTAGGTTCAAATTTTTATGGGCAATCGGTTTTAAATGTTTCAAAGTTTCATCGTCGCTATCTTCAAAATTGTCTTCACTTTCGTCGGTTTGAAATTCATCCACATCTGGATTTATAAGAAATCAGTGACTGCAAGATGAATTCCGTGTGCCAACAACAACTGAAGCAGTGTTTGACTTTCAGATCCAAATTTGATATTGACTGCTGCTCCATCTATATTACATGCTACGATGTTTGTATCAAGTGCGTTTGCTTGGAATTACAAATTACGTGCAAATTTAGAATGTTATTTCTGAATAATACCAACAAACAATTATGAAAAATAAATAGCTTAAACCGCGGCTTTTTCTACGGTTTTCGGTTTTGAGGCATAAAAACCCGAGGTTTCGGTTAAAACCAAACTGCAAACCCTAGAAAAATGTACCATTTTCCAACATGGAAAAAAATAAGTAAATTTGATTATATTTAAGCAAAACTGAACTATTCAATACCTACGAGTCATTTAATGATAAAGTACCTGGTTGACCGAGCCTTGCTCGGGGCTTTATGATAAGCATTTTGAGGCAAATTTTAAAGTTTTTATATATTTTATTTTATACAGTTACAGTTTAACTCATTTTAAATAATTTTGAAAATTGGTCATACCAACAGAAACCTCCGTCGACTCATGCGCAACAACTTTGCTAAAGATTATAGTCTGATCAAATGCACAGTTTACGATTTAATTCATTTTGAGTAGTTTTAAGTGGCGCAGCCTGAAGTCGTTCATACCACTAAGAAACCTTCATCTGCTTATGCGTAACAACTTTGCTTATGATCATAACATAATCAAATGCACAGTTTATGATTTAATGCACTTATAGTCTGATCAAATGCACAGTTTGCGATTTAATTCATTTTAAGTAATTTTCAGTGGCGCCACCTGTCGGTCTTTGGTCATTCCAATTAATAAACCTTCGTCGGGTTATCCGCAATAACTTTGCTAAAAATTATAGCATGATTAAATGTACAGTTTACGATTAAATTGACTTTAAGTAAATTTCAGTGGCGCCACCTGTCGAAATTTCTTCATACCAACTAAGAAACCTTCGTCGGCTCATGTGCAACAACATTGCTAAAGATTATAGCATGATTATATGTACAGCTTACGATTAAATTGACTTAAAGTAATTTTCAGTAGCGCCACCTGTCGGAAATTATTCACATCAATTAAAAAGCATTCGCCGGCTCATGCGCTACAACTTTGCAAAAGATCATAGTGTATAAGATCATAATGTACAGTTTACGATTTAATTAATTTTTAGTAATTTTCAGTGGCGCCACCTGTCGGAACTTAAAAACCTCCGCCGGCTTATCCGCAACATCTTTGCTAAAGAGCATAACATGATCAAATTCACAGTTTACTATTCTATAAAGAACATACATACAGACAAACATTCATTTGTTTTAAAGTTATAACATTACTAATTTTTTCCCCTTTTTATCCCCTAATTTCAAAAAGTTCCATATGCATAATTGGTACTTCTTTGGTACCAATTGAATTCGGTACATTTTATTAGAAAGCAGTTAATATAATTTTCCTATTCATATTACTTTTGTAGATGTTAAGTTATCAGTTTATCCCTTTTTTACACATTTTGGCCACAAAATCAAAAAAGTACTAAATACGTATTCAATATTTCTTTCACATCTATTGATTGCAGTACAAAGTTTCTTTCTATATTCCTTAGTTTAAAATATAAGAGTGGGTTAAAAAGGTACCAAAAAAACTATTTTCACCCTTTTTTACCCCTTATCGGACATAGTTTCAAAAAAGTACCAAACACCTGTCCGTTTATTTTCATAGCTGTTTAAAACGTAATTTAAATTTTGTTTTTATACCTATTACTTAAGGAGATATAGCGTTTTCGATTTTTTCCCCTTTTTACCCGTTTTTACCCTCTTAGAGACAAAGGTTCCAAAAGTCCCTTCTTCTTCGACCTATACATCAAAAAAGATACCCAATGTCCAAATTTTATCAAAATCGTTAGAGCCGTTTTCAAGATAGTCATTCTATATACATATATATAAATACATACAATTATTGCTCGTTTAAGAATATAAGATTATGTCTAATTTTTAAATTTCTTTATTTACAACATACAATTTTTGATGCATATCCTTAGGCGAGTTTTCAAGGACATGAATTTTCAGGAGGAAAATGGAATTACTCCAAAACTACTTCATGGATTTTTTGTTTTTGACTATTTGAAATAAAGCTGTAATAGATTTCTTTAATATTCCATTATTTTTTTTTTGTAAAAATTGTTTATTTTGAAATTTCTTAAAAATATAAAAATAACCCATTTTTCACCATACAAATGGGCTCTAAAACTTTGGACCCGATGCGCGCCCTTAGAAGGTTGTTCGATTTGGCTCAAATTTTTAGAACTAAACTCTAAGACCTATTGTTACAATATTCCGTTGAAAAAGTTATAAATTTCGAAAAAAAACATTTTCTTTCATACAAAAAATTTTCACCCTAATGTTCATAGCTGTGAGTCTTTTTAAGCATCGGAAGGAACCGCTGCCGGTAATGACATAACCTCTAAGAACAAAAAATGTCTCTAAGAATAAAAAAATAAAATTTTCTGCCAATCGGTCCATACTTGACCATATGTATAAGGGTATCAGATAGTCGATAAACCGAAGATACTTCCATTTCTCCCATACACACATTCTGGGCGAATGTTCCACGTGTTCCCCTTGTGCAATTTTGAAAAAAAGTAATGCACAGCATGTTTTTGTGTTACGTAGAACATTTCTAGGTGGAGTTACGGTTTAATTTCGCACTTTGGTGAAAGGAGGTGCATTTCTGATGTATATAATTGTTGACGTTTTTTTAATTGTATGCCAATTACGCTTAGAAGCGCAAACTTGCGCTACTTAGATATTGTGTTCAGTTTAAAATCTGTAATTAGATTTTTCGAATTCCTAAGAGTATAAAAATTACACAGCACAACAAAATAAAAAAAATTTCATGTGCTCTTAAAACCACTATACAATTTTGATGTATCATGACTACCTTCGTACAAAAATGGTAAAATTTTTAAATTCTATGGCAAGATTTTTTTTTTAATTTTTTTTTTAAATTGCAACTTTTTTTAGACGTTTCTTCAAATAATTAATGATAACTCAAAAACTACTAGTCCGATATTATTAAAATAAAATCAGAAAAATTAAGATTTACATAGCCTTTAATTCGTCTATATATCGCGTTTCAATCGGATCTATAGTATCGGAGTTATAATAAAAAACTTAAGAAAAACATATATTTTTTACGTAAAAATGACAAAAATTTTTGTTTTAAAAAAATCATGAAAAATCGAAAACGGCAAAAAACTTCCAGATTTATTATTTTATCGCATAGCAACATATAATAGCAACAAAATGAGATATCGACCATAAAAATCGATTGATTTTTTTCGAATTTATTTACAATTTAGTGAATTCGCTCATTTTCACAAAATTTTAGTTTTTTTCTTGATATACGCATTATAGCGGGTTTTCAAATGTATGAATAAAATAAATTTCCCAATTTTAAGGGGTGCATGTCGGATTATTGTGAGATTTGGTAAGAAACTTCCACCCACAAAATTTTAGTCGAATTGGACAACGTTAACACGTAGCGCATAGGCCCCAAATCTAAAAAATAGCATTTAAATCGAAAAAAATTGACAAATTTTCAGTTTTTGCAAAATTAAAGCTATTTATTCTCCATTTTACAAAAAAGTGGATTCTGGTCCTTAGGGCAAACACAGTTTTCGAGTTACTACAATTTGCACTGGCCAACACATGTCCTTGAGGACTTGAAAATTGAAATTTGACAATTTTTTTCGATTTAAACGCTATTTTTCAGATTTGGGGCCTATGCGCTACGTGTTAGTGTTGTCCAATTTAACTAAAAATTTGTGGGTGGAAGTTTCTCACCAAATCTCACAATAATCCGACATGCACCCCTTGAAATTGGAAAATTTATTTTTTTGATACATTTGAAAACCTGCTATAATTCGTATATCAAGTAAAAAACTAAAATTTTGTGAAAATGAGCGAATTCACTAAATTGTGAATAAATTCGGAAAAAATCGATTTTTATGGTCGATATCTCAATTTACTGCTATTATATGTCGCTATGCGATAAAATAATAAATCTGGAAGTATTTTGCCGTTTTCGATTTTTCATGATTTTTTTAAAACGAAAATTTTTGCCATTTTTACGTAAAAAATATATTTTTTTCTTAAGTTTTTTATTATAACTCCGATACTATTGATCCGATGGAAACGCGGTATACAGACGAATTAAAGGCTATGTAAATCTTAATTTTTCTGATTTTATTTTAATAATATCGGACTAGTAGTTTTTGAGTTATCATTAATTATTTGAAGAAACGTCTAAAAAAAATTGCAATTAAAAAAAAAAAAAAATTTAAAAAAAAAAATCTTGCCATAGAATTTAAAAATTTTACCATTTTTGTACTAAGGTAGCCATGATACATCAAATGTATATAGGGGTTACTCGAGCACATTTTTGTTGTTGACCTGTGTTATTCGAGTTGAAAGTCGGTTTTAAAGGAATTAAAACTGTTTGTTTTTTGTCTGTCTGTATGTCCCTTATAAAATAGTAAACTATTTACTTGATCATGTTATGATCATAAGAAAAGTTGTTGCGCATGAGCCGACGAACATTACTAAGTAGGTATGACCAATTTCCGACAGGTGGCGCCACTAAAAATTATCCAAAATAAATTCGATCGTAAATGGTGCATTTGATCATGCTATGGCTTTTTGTATAGTTTCACCAATTCCCGTTATGTGGGCGCCATTGAAAATTACTCAAAATTAATTAAATCGTAAAAAAAAACTTTAGCAAAGTTATTGTGCATGAGTTGACGGAGGTGTGATTAATTCCCGATTGCTGTGATTAACTCCCGATAGATGGCGTTACTGAAGATTTTTAAAAATGGATTGAATCGTAAAGTATGCATAAGCATTTGCTTATATAATGATCTTAAGCAAAGTTGTTGTGCATGAGCCAACGAAGGTTTTTAAAATGGTGCGACAAATTTTCGCCAGATAGCGACACTGAAAATTAGTCAAAATAAATTGAATCATCTTGTGTTGATCGGGCAAAATCAATAAAATGATTCAAAATTATTTGGGTATTTGTGGAATGTATTTCCTTCAAACTTATTTTATACCTTTTTTAATTGTAAATGAGAAAATTCCAATTGAAATCGAGAATTTTTATTTGAAAATCAGAAAGTACCAATTGAAATTGAGAATTTGCATTTGAATTTGAGAAAATTCCAATTGAAATTGAGAATTTTCATTTGGAAATGAGAAATCTCCAATCGAAATTGAGAATTTTCATTTGATTTTGAGAAAATTACAAATGAAATAGAGAAATTTCCATTTGTAATTGAGAAATTTTTATTTGAAATTAAGAATTTTTCATTTGTAATTGAGAAAATTTCAAATAGAAATGAGAAATTTTGATTTGTAATTGAGAAATATTTATTTGAAATTGAGTTTTTTATTTGAAAATGAGAAATTTTGATTTGTAATTGAGAAATTTCCATTTGAAATTGAGAAATTTGTAATTGAAAATGAGAAATTTCTATTTGTAATTGAGAAATTTTCATTTGAAATTTTGAAAAACAAAATGAAAATGTGTCCACCATTCAGCCAAAGTTAGGTTAGAAGAGCAATTATTTGACTGATAAATTACAAAAATGTGGGTGTTTATGGACTGCCAGCAGTTTTTTTAAGCCGGAGGTAATGAATTGATAAGATGCGTGTTCCAACTTATAAAAATCATATGGTAAGAAGATCAGTCAGTGTTCTTTGTCCAGTGTTGTTAATTGTTTTGCATTGTTCATTTCCAAAACACAAACATTTTCTAGAACAGGATAGAAAATTTGATTTTATTTAATTTATCTTAAAATTAATGCTACTTACCTAGCTCTATGTTAGCCAAGTCGCAATCACAAATCACAAAATTATTACCGTCGCTGTCGTAGTAGGCGTCAGCGTCACTTATAACACAGACGCTGACGTTTTCATAATCAAAATCATAATTTTAATAACACCAACAGTGTGCGCTTGCTAGGCCGTTTGTTTGGTCTTATCTATCATAAAGTGGTTCGTTCGGCCGGTGAGTTTATAAAACTCATTTGTATGCGTCCGTCTGTCATTCTTTAACGCTTCGACTTCTCTGAGGTAATGGTGATGAGCATTTTGATGGTGCGCGAAATGCGTTGAATACAATTTTAATTTAGTTGCTCGCTTAACGTTGTTTGCATTGGTCGTGCCATAAATTCAGAAACGAAATTTTGTTTTGCTCTTTTTCTACGTCTGTCTGAAAGTTGTCATATTCGTCGGTCAAAATACTTGTTAGTAGTTGGTTGTTTCGTGAACTGTCGAGTTCTTAACAGCTTGACGCAAAACAAGAGAACGCGCGCGAATTTGAAGATCTCTCTAGTGGTTATTTTTGAAAATAATTAAAATAAAATTAAACAAAAAACATTAAAAATGAAATTGAGAACCGTTAAAAATTAATAACATGTAAATAATTTAAATATTATATTGAGTGTATCGTCACTTAAAATGCCCAAAGACGTAACTCACATTATTATAATTTGAAAGGGGAAGCAAAAAACGTTATAAAATGAAAACGTTTTTAGCGTGAAAAAAGGACCAAAGCCCTGCATGATGAATGCTGTTTACTCTATTTCAAATAACGTGAATTGTCAATATTTTATTTTTTATGACAATGTTTTATGATATTACGTCTTTTTCCATTTTCTGCATAAAATCATTGTTTCTCAACGTAGAAGACATATATGTTAACCTTGTGTACCATATTCTATCATAAAACGAATTTTGATTTTTAAGGGTTACATCTTTGGGCATTTAAGGTAACGATATGTAAATACAATACGATTACATATGAATGTGTGTAAATAAATACAATGTATAGTGTGAACTGTTCTGGCGTTACTAAATCAAACATACTCGTACAATGTTTAAGATTGATAATCCATTGATATTGATAAGAGTTAATAATAAAGAATTTATAAAAAAAAGAAACAAAAACAAAACAAAAAAATAATGATAAACTTTCGGGAATTTTGTGTTACTTTGTTGCATTTATAAAATTGATGAATGAATGTGTAAAAAAATTGAATAAATAAAAAACAAATCATTTGTTACAATCAGGGTCAGTGTTAAATGGCAACATCTATTAAAAGTTTGTATTTATTTATTTTATTTGTTTATTTATTTGTATTTTGTTGTGTGGTTTTGCATTTTAACAAACACAAATCACTTGTTGAATAAAGAAAAAACAATGCAAATAAAAGAAAAACAATACAATTACACTGAAGTCAAAAAGTTTTTGTACATTTGTTGCAGCGGTTATTTGATTTCTCCACAATTAAAATAAATTACTAAAATATTTAACAATCCTTATGCTCTGTAATATTTCCTAACCTAACGGGTAACCTAACTGTATATCGAATTACGTATATAACGGTATCGGTAAAGGAATATAACAGGGGTAGGCACATGTAATGTCAATGGGAGCCTTTTTCAGATAACTTGTGTTTAAAAGAGCCATAATAGTAAACAGTTGGATAAGATAATTAAAGCAAGGGAGTAAATGAACTATCGTCATGAATTGAAAATGTAAAGAAGATTTTTAATTGGTGGCAAGAAAGTGAGTTAAAACTATAAAAGAAAAAGAAAACTAAAAAGATCTGTTAAAAAACAGATCAACATTAAAAAAAAAAACAGAAAAAAGTATTTATTTCAAAATTTAAGTGACAAAAGCAAACATCAACAAGTAAAAAAAGTGCTACTAAAGTCAAGTGTGGTCCAATTGTCAACAAATTTATAAGTTATTGTTAATTCTTAAAGAATTAACAATAACTTCTCAGTGCAGCAACAATTTCAAGATATAAATCTGAGTATTTTTAAAACTAGCTGAATCATTTTCATTTAGCTTTAGGATGTATTTTTCTTAAATATTATAGGTCCTGAAAGTAGAATCAAAAAGAAAGTGGAATGTATCTCCTTCTTCATTGCACCACCTACACATATCATCATTTCTAAAACGTATTTTTGTCAAAAAGTACCTAAAGTTATTATGCCCAGTGATAATATCTACAAACATATACCTATCCAGGGACCGTAACTGTTATAACTTTTATCGTAAAAGTCAGAAAATATGTTATTTTTTTATTTTTTCGAGCAGAAATAAAAGTTATTTTTTGACTTTCATTTTTTCGGTGAAAAATAACAGTTATTTTTTACTTTTATTTTTTCAAGCAAAAATAAAAGTAATTTTTTGACTTTTATTTTTTTTAGCAAAAATAACAGTTGAAGGCGTGAAGGATTTGGGTTTGGAATTTATCTAATGAGAAATTAGATCAATCTCTGAGCCCGCAGAAGTAAACAAAATAGAATCCTCTTATTTTGTTTACTCAAGAAATAGTACAGGAAACCCAGTAAAGAATGTAACATAGAAAAAGAAATAAAACAAAAATTTAAATTTTTAAACTTAGGGAAAATCGAATTTATTGCGGTATGATTATCTCTTTGTTTGGCTACAAAATTCAGAAGAAGGAAATACAATTATTGGACAAAACGGAAACAAAATCGTGGACATTGGCTCCAAACTGACAGTTAGGTTGGGCGTTAATTGCCAGAAAGAGATAGCTAATTTAGCCGTGTTTATTAAGCATATCATTGGCTTAAGGATAATGCAGTTGTTAATATCAGAAGTCAATATATTGACTTCTTCAGATATTATAGACTTTTATTTTTCGAGCAGAAATAAAAGTTATTTTTGTTTACATTCATGATAAATTCATTATATGAATATATAAAGTCAAAAATTACTGTTATTTTTGGTCGAAAAATGAAAGCTCAAAAAAAATAACTTTTATTTTTGCTCGAAAAAATAAATGTTTGTAAAAAGCATCGCATTTTATGAAAATTTGGTACAAGGCTATCAAAATGGTATACTTGGTTTTATTATCCGACATTTCCTTGAGTTTGCTTTTTTTTACTGAAAAATTTAAAAACAACAGGTTTTCCGGTCTCTGCATTTATCCTAATTAACAGCCCCATACTAAATATTATTTTCTGTGTACATATTAATATATCTTATTTGCCATAGGGCTTTCGTTTGAAAATACTGTGTTGAGTTAGTCCACAATGCATCTGATTTATTTATTTTCTATATTTTGGTAGATGGAACTTACTCCGGGGCAAGCTTCATCACATGTAGAATTCAAATCCATGCCTGCTCTAACACGTGCTATGATATTAGTGCCTCGGCGGTAATAGTTGGAAGGAATGAAAATGTTTAATCCCAGTGAAAATATTTCACCTAAAAGTGGTTCAATCAGACATTCAAACATGTAGTCAGATTCTGAGAGGAAGCTTTTAGTAACTGACGCAATAACCAAAATACAGTGAAAAGGCTCTGTAGGTGCAATATATTCGCTCATCGGGCCAGTAAGAGATTCTGGTTATTCGTTAAACGAGTTAACAATAGGGCTTGTTCTACAATCTCTTCTCGTTTAAAAAAATGATAAGCATTCACGTACCTCTTTGATGAAGCTAACCTGTAGCTTATAAGCATCACTTAGAAAGTGGTTTGAAATGATCGGTACACTATAAGTTAGGTATCAGACTAATATTTCCACCAATGGTACTGAAAGAAGTATTTAGTTCTATTCTTTTTCATTTGTCATACTGATTTGCAAATGCTACGATGATAGACTATTTGCAACAGATTGTGAACTGGGCTAATGTCTTCATTTTAGTAAAATGCAAAGGTTGCATTTGAAAATTGTATTTTTAATTAATTGTATGTAATAAAACTGCATTAATTGTATGTAATAAAACTGCGTTGCAACGCACTACGAATCAAAACTAAAAAATTTATGAATTTCTAATAAATCATAAGTTTGTAGTTTTAATACTCTACTACTCTCAAGACCTGAACTATATATGTAACTGAACTATTCAACATAATCCAAAGAAAATTTTTGAACTGAGTTCTACAAAAAATCACTTATTTAATCTACAATATTTTAACACTTTAAAGTGGTCAGATTTTTTTTTTTTTAATTAACGTGATATAAAATTTTGCTAACATATATATATATATATATATATAAATTCCCCGACAACATTCCAATTGGAACAAGGGGTACTTCTTTCAGATAATGAGCTGCATCCGATTTTTTAGACTCATTGAAAGGGACCTACGCAAATGCATTAGTTAGATAAGTTTTACATAGCCTAATAGTTACTCAATAACTAGTGGCTAGCCGAGTTATGAGGTGAACCGCCGCTTTTTTTAATTTTTTTTTTCAAGTGGGTCCGGCCGGGAAACCTGCTATACCACGGCGGTTCAATTTTTGTTAAACCCCGCTCTAAATTTTGATATTTTCTTTGGAAGCAGGATATATAAAAGAAAGTGATCAAATCGATCAGTCGTTTGCCATTAAGATTTAAATTTAAAAGTCGTAAACTAAAGAGAAAAAAACCTGATGAAATAATAAGAAAGGCTTTAAAAATCAAAAACAATCTGTTAGAAAACACCATAAAGGTGATTGATAACACTGTGCTACAGTGGTTCTTGCACCTGCACAAAACTACATATGTATACACATGGAACTAGAGGTCGATTATATAAAAACTGCATACTCAGTTTATAAGCAGGACATCATTTTTCCATTTTAAAGGACTCCAAAGTTCTAATGTTAAAATGGTATCAAATAAAAAGAAACACTTCAAAGTTATTTATGTAATTTTTATATGGCAATTATCAGGACGGAAATATAAAAAATGTCATTTTAAATTTTGTATCCTTAAAACTTTGGGATGAAAAAAGAAATTGAAATATTTGTATTAAACTCATTTCCGTTATCTATCATTCAAAAAAAAAAAAACAATATAATGAAACATGTGTAAGAACAAAAAATACTTTTATATGGGAAAAATTAGGAGATTCTTGAGTTATTGGAAAAATTTCCTAATAATATTTATTTGCACCAAAACGAAATGCTAGGGATATCTTATTATATTATTATTATATATTATTATATTCTTAAACGAGCAATAATTGTATATATATATATATATATATATATATATATAGAATGGCTATCTCGAAAACGGCTCTAACGATTTTGATAAAATTTGGACAGTGGGTATCTTTTTTGATGTATAGGTCGAAGAAGAAGGGACTTTTGGAACTTTTACCTCTAAGAGGGTAAAAACGGGTAAAAAGGGAAAAAATCGAAAACGCTATGTCTCCTAAAGTAATAGGTATAGAAACAAAATTAAAATTACGTTTTAAACAGCTTTGAAAATAAGCGGACAGGTGTTTGGTACTTTTTTGAAACTATGTCCGATAGGGGGTAAAAAAGGGTGAAAATAGTTTTTTTGGCACCTTTTTAACCCACTCTTATATTTTAATCTAAAGAATATAGAAAGAAACTTGGTACTGCAATCAATAGATGTAAAAAAAACATGAAACACGTATTTGGTACTTTTTTGATTTTGGAGCCAAAATGGGTAAAAAAGGGATAAAATGATAACTTAACATCTCCAAAGTAATATGAATAGGAACATTATACATTATGTTAAATGCGTTTTAAAAAAATGTACCGAATTCAATTGGCACCAAAAAAGTACCAAATATACATATGGAACTTTTAGAAATTAGGGAATAAAAAGGGGGAAAAATTAGTATTATTTTAAACAAATGAATGTTTGTCTGTATGTATGTTCTTTATAGAATAGTAAACTGTGAATTTGATTGTGTTATGCTCTTTAGCGAAGATGTTGCGGATAAGCCGGCGAAGGTTTTAAAGTTGATAAAACTAATTTCCGACAGATGGCGCCACTGAAAATTACTAAAAATTAATTAAATCGTAAACTTTACATTTGATCATGCTATGATCTTTAGCAAAGTTGTAGCGCATGAGCCGACGAAGGCTTTTTAGGTGGTATGAATAATTTCCGACAGGTGGCGCTACAGAAACTTACTCAAAGTCAATTTAATCGTAATCTGTACATTTAATCATGCTACAATGTTTAGCAAAGTTGTTGCACATGAGCCGACGAAGGTTTCTTAGTTGGTATGAAGAAATTTCGACAGGTGGCGCTACTGAAATTTACTCAAAGTCAATTTAATCGTATGCTGTACATTTAATCATGCTATAATCTTCAGCAAAGTTGTTACGGATAAGCCGAAGAAGGTTTATGAATTGGAATAAGCAAAGTCCGACAGGTGGCGCCACAGAAAACTACTCAAAATGAATTAAATCGTAAACTGTGCATTTGATCAGACTATAATCTTTAGCAAAGTTGTTGCGCATGAGTCGACAGAGGTTTCTGTTGATATGAATAGTTTTCAAAATTATTCAAAATGAGTTAAACTGTAAACTATGCAAACTATGTGTTGGTCGGAAAAAATAAATCAAATAATTCAAAATTAACTGAATATTTCTACAATGTCTTTCCTCTAAATTTATTTTAGCACTTTATAATATAAAATATATAAAAACTTTAAAATTTTCCTCAAAATGCTTATCATAAAGCTCCGAGCAAGGCTCGGTCTACCAGGTACTTAAACTACAATGTACAATAGAGCGGTTCGCCTTTCATACAGAAAACAAGTTGTGTCAGTCACCCCCTAAAATTAAAGATAATGTTTAAACAATTCTAATTTTTCTTTTATCACACTGTGTCGCCATTTTATGTCCGATCATAACATTTTATATCGGTGTTCGCGGCTCTGATAGTTTTTTACTACCACCTCAATTTGTAGTTATAACTTTTAAAAACTAGATTTGTACTCGATTCGAATCGAATTTTAAAAAATTACGACTAGAAACAAAACCATCAAAGAGAGAAATGTAGCCCTTAGAGAGCCATGAACACCGATATATAAAGTGCTATGATCGGACAAAAGATGGCGACACAGTTAACAAAATACAAAAAGGGCGGTATTTGTAGGGTGTGGTAAAAAAATAAAATACATTTTTTTAGAATAATTTTTACATTATCTTTAATCCAAGGGGGTGACTGACTCAACTTTGTTTTTCGAACCACTCTAATGTACAATATCAGCATAAACCTAATGCACCCTTTCCACCTATGGTGGTGTTGGATTTCAAAATGTACTTACAATACATTTTAAAAGTTCCTTCTTTTCTTGGTACATATTTGCGGTTTTTGATTTAAACTGTAACAAATTAAAAGTTATTATTATTAATAATAAAATTTGGATATTATTATTTTAAGTATATAACAACCGACAACATAATTTAGTTTGCTACATTTTCATTTAAAATTTAGTATCTAAAATTTGATAATATTCGTTATAGCAAAATTAAGCTGTCTCTGCTTAATAAACAAATGAGAAAAAAGAATATGCATTAATTTTTAAGAACCAACTGGTCTAATAAGAAACAGCTAAAGTAGGCAAACAACTTGTTAGACGTGCACATAAATACTTCGAAAGATTGAGCGTATGAGTAATGATCGATGTTGATCACAATGAACAATATGTCAGTTTGAATTAATTAATTACGCGATTAATTTTTTGGAACACTTACAAATTAAATACAGATATATTTTTATGTGCGGATAGCATTTCTCATTGTGTTGTACTACCGAACATTCAACAAGTTAAAGTGTTAAATTCGGCTGCTTCGAATCGATTACACCCACCATCACGATTTAATCGATTTATAAATGTTTTTCAAAAAAATAACTATGTTTCAGATATATTCGAGGGAGTAACTAACTAACGTAAATGTACAAAGCTTATAGGTATAAGGGCTTCGTTCAAATTATGACCGATTTTCATTTTAAACTTCTGCGTACTAAATTTAATGATCATAGGTATTAGGGAGTAAGGTTTTTATGAGGGCTATGGCTATATGTGGACCGATTCTCATGTGCCTACATGACCATGCTGGCTGATATGCATATAAAACGTCTTTGTCTTCTTATCGTCATAATATTTATTAGCATTAAAGTCCAAACTAATAATTTTGTCCACCCACATAGATCATAACTTGGCGATGACCGAATGTAGCATACTTATTTGGTTTGCATTGGTCTTTTTTCAGAATCAAATCATATTAAAAATAAATCTGTAAAAAAAAAATAAAAAATAAACATTTGGTTAAAAATATTAAACAGTAATTATACAAATAAACTCAAAGCAAATAACAAATATTTATTTGTATTTTTTTAAATAAAGAGAGTAAATAAACATTTACATTTATTCACCCTAACGCTGATTCTACACTTGGCAAATTTATGCTTTAACATAGAGTTCACATAGGGGTCAAAAAAAAAAAATTAAAAACACTGCAAAAATTTTAAAATAGAGAAATTATTAAAGTCATGTTCCGTCTACAAGATGGCCAGATCTTGCAATATTGTCACATCTGACAATGTGCTGCCAATAAACTGACAATAAAGAATTGCAAAAGGTAAAATGTGTGTTTACACGGATGTAAAAAAATTTTAAGAAAAGCTGCCAAGTTCAGTATAAGAAATTGTCTGACAATTAATTAAGCTGACAATCTCAGCTTACAATAAATTGTCAGTTCACACGATTGTCAGATAGTTGTACAGAAAAAATTGCAGATCTATTGTCAGCCATTGTCAGTTACAAGGCATATGAAAAAAAAATTTTATTTTTGTATTTTTACTTAAAATTTATATTTGTTTATTTTAAAATATTAATCAAAATGGAAAAAACAGGCAATTGCCACAATTTTAACAGCGTATGTTTTTAAAAGCAGTGAAGATGAATGTGAAGTGGATAAAAAAACGTCGCAAAGTGGCATTGTGGAAAAAATAATGGAAATAAGTCTGCAACCTCTTAACCTGTAGGCCGATTTCAGAATAATTTTAGGTGCATATATCAGAAGTAAATATTGGGGAGCTTTAGCTTTAAACCTAAAAAGCCTAGCTTTTACTGGGGTGGCTCAATCGGCCCCAAAAGAGGGCACCTTAGACTCATAAATTACTTAAAACTATGTATAATTGTCCTTTTTCCAACCGATTTGAGAAATCATACTATATAACAACTACTCAAGTTCTACAAAAAATATTACGACATACATATCTTATCTCTTATTGTTTTATTAAAATTGAAATTTAAAATTTTTATACCATATTGCACCGATTTTTTTATAATATCTGATCTATATATAACCCGATTTTTTTACCCACCATCAAAAAGAATGGGGGGTATATTGAGATTGTCATTCCGTTTGTAATTTCCTTAATATTAACTCAAAAACCAAAATTGATGTATATTCTGAATCCTTATGAAATTCTAAGACGATTGAGCGATGTCCCTCTGTCTGTCTGTTGAAATCACGATAACGCCTAAACAAAAAGAGCTAGGTCACTGAAACTTGGCAAAGATATTCTTCATTTCTGAGAAAATTTTGGTATTGGAATTGGGCAAAATCGATTCACATTTGATCATAGCTCCCATATAACCTCGTAGTAGCTATGGCCAATAATGTTAGCACAAGACTGTCTTATATGAATACTAGCCAGTGTGCCAAATTATTGTTACAATTGGTCACCATTTGACCATAGCTCCCATATAAAAAACTTACGTAAACACAAAAATACAAAAAGAAAAGGGGGTTTATATCCGTTTGTCCGTCAGATAAAAGCTCAATAGCGCCTTAACGAAAAGAGCTAGAGGAACAACATTTTACAAAACTATTTTCGATATTTTGAGAATGTTGTGCGTTAAAAATGGGTAAAATCGGCTCACATAAAGTTAGAGCTCCCATATAACCCCACCCCGGAAATCACATTAATTCTGATAAATTGAATACAATTGCAATAGCTACGACGACTGAATTTAGAATAGAGAAGTTTTTTGCAACTATTGGTCAGTATATCAAATTTTATAGAAATCGGTCCATATTTGACTATATAACTATCATATAAAAAACACTTCCGGAAACCTAAAAAAAATATAACAAAGATCAGTTAAAAGGTATTAAATTAGAAACTATGACTACTAAATTTTGCATGATAAATGCCAGCCAGCGAATTCATTTTTTTTACAATCGGTCGAGCATATTAAGATTGCACCAAGGAAATTAGATAGCTATCAATCAATGTTAATATCAGACTTTATATACGGTAGATGCATTAGGAACTCCTAACAAAATACATGGACCTGTCGTATTACAATCAAAATGTTTATCCTAACTAAATATTATTAATCCATATTCTTTTACCTTTTAAGAACAACTTACTTGAATGGTCTATATTTACAACCTGTTAAGGTTAAAGGCCTATCAAATTACGAACTCCATGCAATTCGATCTATAGTTTTGTAGGCCAAGGTTAGGTCATTTATCTTCAAATATATCTCATATGCTTAGTTACCCTTGATTTAGTCGATGTAGCGTTGGCGTACAAATTTAATTATATCTATATATATTTTAAGAAAAAAATTGTACCATAAATAGAATTATGAAATTTAAAATATTTCCCAGATAAGTAAAATATACATATTACAATTATTAACCCTGCACCTGATTATAAAACAAACAAAAATTATGCTACTTACACCTTTTAGCCGGTTATATTTTAATACAGTTTAAAACCCCTAAAAGAATGATTCACTATTAGAAACTGATTTGAGAAAAAAGTCAATTATTTGAAAGTTCTGTATAATATAAAAGTATAAAATATAATATAAAAATCTAAACAAAATATTGCATGAATATCAGGGGTGGAAAATGGCTTTGCTCCAAATATACATATACGAAAAAACAGCTAAGAAAAATGTGACCGATTGGCATACAATTTGTTACAATGGTTTCGTGTTATTTAAGAGGTTTCCGGAAATGTGGCTTGTATGAGAGCTATGATCAAATGTGGGAAAAGTTTAAAAAACTGGTTTGAACTTTCAAAAACTTCTTACACTTTTATTAATTTGCCATATCTGGTATATTTTTGCTTACTATTTTAGTACTTTCCTTTAAATTTAAGGCGTTTCCGATAAAAGTTTATGTAAAACTATCGCCAAATTTGGCTCTGATCATTCAGAGTAGCCTTTGAGTTATGAGAATCAACTTACAAAAATACTTTTATTTGCCGATCCCTTCATGGGCCCACTTTTTTGGTTTCTGCATTTTGATGTCAACATTATAATCCATATTTAGGAGAAGTATAAAAAATTGAAGGTAATAATAAATGAAAGCGAAATTAAACATTTTGAAAAATTCTAAATTTGTATGAGTTAGGAGAATGTATATGGGCAAAAATCAAATAAATTTAACTAATTTTTTTTGGGTTCTATTAAGGGAGCTTAGTGGATGTCAAATCCATTTGCGTTATTGATTAAAAAAAATAAAAAAACAATATTTTTATTTTTTTAATCGCGATTTTCGCGAAATTTGACGAAATCTGATTTTTAGCGAAATTCTGCTGCCTTAACTTATGAACAAATTTAATTAAAAATATTTTTTTATTTAAATATCACTTTTAATAGGTGCATATGTTTTTAAGATATAAAATTCTTATTTGGTCCATCAAATCGTTAATCCTTATAATATTTTGGTGCCCTTCAGATCAAAGGTAAAGCTTTATTAAAGAATAGTTTTAAGACAATTCCTGATCAATTTTGTACTAAATTCGCGATGTGCTTATTTCAAATGTTTTTAGATAAAACCTTCGCGTTCTGAGCTAATAAAGAGAAGTTTCACAAACTTTTGATGCAAATCAGTTATAAATATCATCGCTTTCATGCATCATGTGACTTTGTCCCATTTTTGCTATCTAAAACCATTAAAAGCAATATGCACTTTTTGCACGATTTTCAAAAACTTTATAAAATTTGAGCAAAAAGTGATTTTTTGGTGCTCTTTTGCTTTTAGGTGTTAAATATAAAAAAAAAAAAATGGTTTACGCGGTTGTTTAGAAATTTTCATAAATTTTTGCGAGTGTGCTCCAGCCGGTATTTTGAAAAACTTACCTTCAAGTTTTCGTCATTTACACCTGTCGTTTGTTATACCTATATGGAGCACATTAATGAGATATATATCAAACGATGCGAAACTGAAAGATCTACCAATCCTTCTTCACCTTTTTTTTGGAATTCCTTGAGGCTGCCGAAAAATATGCGAAATAAATTAAAAAGTGGCGAAAACGTGCTTCAAATTTTGTCAGTCATTAAGTAGTATTAGAAGTGACGAAATTTAAATTTAGAGGGCAATGGATTCATTCCCCAAGTGTGGTGTCTATTTTGTAAAAAGACGACTTGAGTCCAAATGTTGAAACGCATGAAGAAGAAGACGAAATATGAAAAAAAACGTGAATGATTCAATCAATTTTTTACGTTTTTTAAATTTGGATACCAATTAGTTTAGAAGCGCAAACTTGCGCTACTAAGATATTGTGTTCAGTATACCTAGTAGCTCAAAATCTGTAATTAGATTTTCCGAATTCTAAGAGTACAAAAATTATTCGAGTTGAAAGTTGGTTTCAAAGAATCTAAAACTGTTTGGAGATGGTGTGGTTCAGTACGTGTTTGAAAATTTTTTGTTTGACTCATAAGAAAATAATCAGTTGTCATTTACAAAAATCAAAAGTGCACAAGTACATTTGTTTACAAATTTTTATTCAATCGGGGGATTTCCGATATTGGAAAACAAACGAAAATCGACAAAATTTTTGTTCACTATTTACAGCCATTAAACTTTATTCACTATTTAGAGCGTCCATATCAAAAAATTGGTTTTCACATTACTGGATAGTTCATTATAATAGAAGTTCATATTACCAAGACTTCACTGTATGAAACTTCCTATTAATAAATTTTCACAATATGAATTCTTTGATCAAAAGCGAAGCGTTCCATATTTAAATTTTAAAAACTTCTTACTATATAAAATCACAATTCTTGTTATAAATAATGACAAGAATTAAGTTGTCATTGTTTGACATTTAGATAGTAAAAAGTTGTTAAATTTGACAGCCAGTTTACTTACCAACCTAAAATTTTCCCACCCTGTATATCGACACAAAAATTAAAGAACGCTGTAACTGACAAAACGTAATATGTTCACCAGAGGCAAAAAAACCTGTATGTAATTATAATTCAAAAACTATACCACTTAGGAACATGAATTTAAAAACGTATTTTTATTTTTTCTAGCTTTAAATATTGGCTGTAAACATTTCATCTCAAAACTAGTTTTTATTAGTCTAACGACAAAAAAGACACTGGTATTCTTAAAATCATTTTTTTTTTCATCATAGAAATATGGGACCGGGGCCAATCGTCGCAGCATTTTTTTTCTAATTAAAATTATACAAAAAACGAATTTTCGTTTTTTTTTTGTCAGTTACAGCATTCTTTCATACTTGCGACGATATATACATTAAATTGTTCCAAATCCTTATCTGTCAGCTACAACAAAGTAAAAAAGCTAAAAATTTAAAATTAAACCATTTAAGACGCAGTAGTACGTACCATGGTAATAACAAAGTTTGAATACACCGAAAAAGAATATTGTACAATGATTTCCATCCCTGGTGTATGTATGTATGTAAGTATATTGGAATATGTTTTAAATATTAAAAGTAAATATTGTACAACACACGATTATTTATTTACTTAAGAATACATTGTAGAAGATATTTATTTGTTTGCTTTTTTTTCTCCGTTTTAATTTTTGTTTAGTTTCAAACATTAAATGGTGCTACTATAAATGACAACATTATAATACGAGTATGTAAATAAAATTATATCATATTGTTTTTTCTGTATTTATGATATTTATAATTAATGTTTCGTTAAAGATGACGGATGATAGATGGGTAATCACACTTTTAAAAATGCATAATAAATAAATGTTCATTCATATGGGCAAATCCTGCGTGGCGGACGATAAATTTTTACGGATTTTGTTGTACTTAAATGTATCCCATTTCCGTTCTACACTAGATATCTTTGCACAGATTTCCGATAATATTAGCACTTCGGTTGTGCTACAGAATTGCATTTGTTAATTTTGGAGGAAAAAGATATTTGCTTTGAAAGTGCTGTGGCGGACGCTACAAAAAATGGAAGTGACTTTTTTTCAACACGTGTTTCTGCAATTTTCATCAAATCGGTCATAGCAAAAAAAAAAATTTAAATACATTAACGATATAGGAAAATCAGAGGATTACAAAACAGCTTTTATAAAATATTTTAAAGTTTCCAGTTTCACCAAAAATCCATAAATAAACTGTTGCGGACGCTACGTGACGGACGATACAGTTTTTATTTGAATGTTTTTTATAGGAAAAAATTCATATTTAATATTTTTTTTAAGGATTCGTTAATCAGTCAAAATAATGGCCCTTTTCATGTTCGCGGTTGAAATGAGATTTTTGGGTACAATTTAATATTTCACAAAACGGCTACATACATATATTTATTTAAAGCTTTTCACTTTTTACATTTTTTTTCGCCGAAGAATGCTGCGGCTAGCTGTTAGAGTGTCCCAAAAATCCAAAAAAAAAACAATTTTCAAAATCATCAAATTTGCCCCACTGTATATATTTTTTAACACCTAATTTCTTAAATTTAATCTGTGGATATAGACGGTGTTATTGCTTTATGAATAAGACAGATATGTGTTCGTAAATATTGTATTTAATAAATATCATTTTGTAAAAAATATATACTGTGACGGACGCTACCCACTTTCCTATACATATTATTCTGTAAAATGCTATATAAACATCTATATATTTTTAGCCTAATGTTAAGCATAAGTTTTCTTTACGAACCAAGTTCAATTGGAGTCAAATTAGTCAAATTAAAAAAACCTTTATTTCTGTGACGGACGCTACACACTGTGAGTCCTTTTTACTTGCCGTTATTTATATCACTCCAACTACTTTTGATGGGGTCTTTTACATTTAATTGTATAAAATTAAGCAGACTTTGAGCCCATACTGAAACTTGATACCTAAATGGATGTTTTGTGATTTTTACGAACTTTTAAAATACCTATTATTTTAAAAAATGTATAAAAGTTCGAGATGGGTGCAAATAAAGACCTGCCATTCACGAAGAGAGCAATCAAAAATTGTATCCACTATATATTATAATGGATCAATATATGGTAAATTTTTTCATAAACACAAATACGTGATTTTGATTGTTTTAAACTTTTGTCCTTGGTTTAATGTTTTTCGGATTTGCCCATATACATACATATGTATATTATTTTAGAAAAGTGCGAAATTTAACCGTAACTCCCCCTAGAAATGTGCCCATTTTTTAAATTGCATAAGGGGAACATGTGCCACATTTGGCCACAAAGTGTTAAACTTTTTTAAAAAAATAAAAATGTTAGTATTTTCGGTTTTGCCAAAATTTTAACCACTAAGAATTAGTTAAAAATCAATGAAATAGTTATGGAGATATTGCAATTTTTTTCCCGAAAATTCATGTCCTTGATATGTAGCCAAAAAATTTACTTAAAGATAAATAAATTTCGAAAGATTTTTTTTTATTATTTATGGTACCTTCCATAGATCCAACTTCCCGGAATTAATATTTTGGCCACAAATGTCAATATCTTTTCATTAAATTTAAAACAGATACTACTTAAATCGGTCCACATTTGACCATAGCTCCCATACGAACTCTTCTATCAAAACGCACAAAATGAGACAAAAATTACTAAAACGCTAGTAAATCTGAAGATAATGACAATTTTAAGTTTAGTTTTGAGATAATCGGTCCACATTTGACCTAGCTCTCATATAAGTCCAAATGACGGAAACACCTTAAATATATACATTTTGAGAAAATGTTTTTATGATGACGAAATTTACCAAATAAATATTTGTCTTTATACAGGAAAAAGTACACCTTTAACCTTAGTGGTGAATGGTATCGTATGGTCGGGCTTGACCGATTATAGCACTTTCTTACTTGTTTTACAATATATTAGACTGACACCTAACTTTAGGTATACCCGAATTACTTTGAATTGTTTTTTTAATCGATTAAACAGACGGCAAATTATAGGTTGCAATCAAATTTGACATTTGATATTGCGAAATATTTCACAATAATTCAGTTATCAGTTCCCAGCTAAATGTGATTAATAGACTTGACTTTAAGCTTAGTTCTGTTTAAATATAAATGATTTGATTTTATAATTTAAGTTCAACTTTATCTGCACACACATTGTTGAACATATAAAATAAATATTAGGGTGGGTCTTTTTCTCCGATTAATATTAATACTCGTGGATTCTTATAGTGGAAATATATTGTTCCGTAATCTTATTAATTTATTTTTAAGGTACAATTAGCCCAAATTATCGTGACCCTTGTGACCCTTTGGTATTACTAAAATTTCAAACCAATTATAAAGGTATATTTTTACAAAATAATGGATTCTAAAAGGGCGCTAAACCAGTTTTCGCAAAGACATTGAAACCAATAGGAAAAGATTTGGAATTATTGCCATTTGATGGCGGAATTTCGTGTATCCAAGATTATTATGTATCAAAAATGTTTACTCTAGTAAAGCCAATAAGAAAAATTAATGATTATTGTATTTTTGTGTTAAAATAGAAAACATAAAGGAAAATTAAACTTAAAGAACGATATTTTATATAGTTCGCCGTACCTCGAATTTCGCAGAGATATAAATTTATAGTCAGAATTTGTGTAAATACTTGGTAAATTTTACTAGTTAATCAATATTATTTTCTAGACTTTTTAAAATTTTGGAAGATTCCAATTGACTTAGCTGAACAAAATAATTTGACAAGCAAAAATCATCAAAAAGAAAATGCGACCCACCCTAATGACCATATTCCTGTATTAAAGATATAAAGATAACCAAGATAGGTCCGTCTGTAAATATTAAACAAAATTTTAATTTTGAACTAGATTTTCTTGTTATTTTCTTGTGGTTAAATTTCAAGGGCCGATGTTGATTTTGAATAAAACACAAACTATTTAGGGAATTACTGTAATTTTATTTTATTATGATATACTGGTATTACTCAATTATGCATGGAACAAAATATCGTAAAAATGGGCGGCATACCTCCATCCGATGGTCCAAATTTTCGATGACCCTGAGGCATAATGGAGGTTCTATGCCGTTAATGTGCCGAATTATCTCATCCTTTAGCTCTTGAATTGTTGCTGGCTTATCGAAGTACACCTATTCTTTCAAATGACCTTAAAGAAAAAAGTCCAACGGTGTCAAATCACATGATCTTGGCGGCCAATTGACATCGCCATTACGTGAGAATTTGTTGCGCAAAAGAGCCATTGTTTTGTTAGCTGTGTGGCCAGTGGCACCGTCCTGCTGAAACCACATATCGTCCACATCCATATCTTCCAATTCGGGCCATAAAAAGTTCGTTATCACCTCACGATAGCGAACACCATTCACAGTAACTGCCTGACCGGCCTCATTTTGGAAAAAATACGGCCCGATTATGCCGCCAGCCCATAAACCTCACCAAACAGTCACTCTTTGTGGGTGCATTGGTTTTTCGACAATAACTCTTGGATTCTCATTCGCCCAAATGGGGCAATTCTGTTTATTGACGAATCCACTGAGGTGAAAATGTGCCTCATCACTGAAGATGATTTTCTTCGAAAATTGATCATCCACTGTTGCCATTTCTTGCCACCATTCTGCCCATTCACGACGTTTGGAATGGTCAAGAGGCTTTAGTTCTTGAGCCAATTTCACCTTGTAAGCGTGTAAATGCAAGTCTTTATGCATAATGTTCATCAACGACGAGCGTGAGAGGTGAAATTGTTGGGCACGACGACGAGTTGAGGTGGACGGCTCTTCAGCCACACTATCGCGAACAGCAGCAATATTTTCTGCAGTACGAGCGATTTTGGCGATTGTACGCACATTTGGACGATCAAATTTCCTTTATGTTATTGTAACAAAAACAAAATACATGTAAATTTCACTCAATCGTCAACCGCTTGAGTTTTATAAACCCCACAAAAGTGTATGAAACAAATCATCAGTTAAAGGTCTTATTCTGGCTACTAAAGTCATTAAGATATTAATAGGAGTGATGAGTATAACAAAGAGTTATATATTTTTTTTGTTATATTTTGAGTTATTTTTTGACAAACAAAATAAGGAGTTACCTTTTTCATTTTGAATTAAAAATTTTGTATGAAAAAAATTAAAAAGCTTTCGAATTGAGATATATTGGCAACCAAACAATTTGAAAACAAAAAACGCACAACGTAATTTAACGTAAGCTAGACGAATATTTTCTAAGAACTCAATTTCAGACGAACCCGTCTGCCTTCAAAACGTTCGCCCCAAAAATCACATTAGTTATAAGAACCTGTCATTAGTTTAACAAATATTTCAAGAATATAAGCAAAAATAAACATGTATGATCCAAGTAAAATTAAAATTCCATAATTATAATATAGCTTTCATACCGACCTTTATCTCAAACTTTGTCAACTCGGCACGGTAAAACATTTAATTGTAATAATATGTCATATTTCGATTATTGGGACCAAAAGGAAAAAAACTGGAGGTTATGTGTAACAGAATTAAAAAAAAAATAAAAAAAATTCCCATACATACATAAACTACTCGTGTAAAAGCAAAATGTCATATATTTTTTTATTAAAAAAATTTAAACATAAAATCTTACATTTATTGAGATTTTAATTCCACTAATCCAACAGATTTTGTGACTTCCTACGATTTGAGGCATACATACATACATAGACACATATGTTCATTCAAATTTGTGTTTTTTTTATAAAATGCATTAAATATTAGAGCAGACAGAATAGAATTCTCTACCCACGATTTTGTAACAAATATTTTATATTTTCTGTTGTGATGACTAATCAAAAAATAAAGTGTTTTTGTAAAAAAGAAAACATATTTATTTAATAATAATTTGCCGCTTCGCGTTATTAAAAACATATTCACATATCGGCAACAAAAATGCAAGCGGTTGGTTTATTTCTACATAATTCACTCCACGTGTTTATACAATATTATAGTATTTTTGAAAATTCCTTTAACGAGACAGTTCATATTTCACTAAAGTTTAAAAACAAAGTCAATGCAAAAAATTGTAAGTACACCGAACAAATATAGTATGACTTATGTACGAATTTGTAAAAATGGGTGTATTTGGTTTGTCCTGATATTTGTAACGCATAGAAATATTAGTCTGACACCCACCTTTAAGTATGGCAGTCACTCAATAGCACTACCTTCCAGAAATAATGATGTTGGTCCTTTACAGTAACAAATTTATTTTAGTAGCAGAAATCAATGCACGAAGTTTTGCAAAATTCGTGGTCAAATGACCATGCCTTTCTTACAAACCAACTTTCTGAAATCAATCAGAAAATACTAAAAACGTTTAAAAATATGAAGATAGTTGGAGTTTCTTTGCTAAAACTTTTCGAAATTTCGTACAATTAGTTATTATTTCACCTTACCTCCGATACCTGAAATGACTTAAATATACTTAATTCTTGAAATTGTTGTGATAAACAAATTAAGCGCAGGCAAACTCTCTAAAATTCATGAAAAACTATTAAATTTCTTATCAATTGGTTCATATTTGACAAATTTTTGAGCTTGACCGAACATAAAATATTCTTACTTGTTCCACATGCATTGGTCTAAGCGAACACGCAATATTTAAAATTTTGGTTTTTGCTTTACTTAAAATTTTAAAGGTTTTCGTTTATAACCCTTAATTTATTGGAAGTATGCTTCTATCTTGTACCCATATTCTCCAATTTCGAATGCCAAAACTTGAAAGATTTTCTTCTATCTGGTCCTTCAATCGAATTTTTGGACGCCCTCTTTTTCGAGTTCCCTCAGGATCGTTATCGTAACACTTTTCTTTCCAGAATATGTATTTTCATCCATTCGCACAACACACCTAGCCAATGAATCCGCTGTTGCTTAATGCGTTTCACTATGTCTATGTTATCGTATAACTCATGCAGTTCATGGTTCATTCGATGTCGATACCCATTTTCTTTGATTCCTTTTCGATGCTGGAAAAGGCGGCAGTTACCTTGAGCAACGTGCATCCCAGAATATCAAACGCGAGTAGCATATGTTTTCTATTGAAAATTGTGCCAGTTGTATGCGGCAGTTACATCTCGCAAGATTTTCTCTACCACAATATTGAAAAGATCACATGATAGACGGTCACCTTATCTGGATACCCGTTTAGTTATAAAAGACTCTGATAGGTTCTTACCTATCTTAAAAGATGATTTTGTATCTTTTAGTGTCATCCTGCATAACTTTATTAGCTGCGCAGAGATGCTGTCAAAGGCTGCTTTGTAGTCAGCAAAAAGAGATGATAAATATCAATTTGTTTCTTTCGGGTCTTCTCTAGGCTTTGACGTAGAGTAAAGATCTGGTGGTACGTCCCAATTATTTCGTTAATTTTAAGCTTAAGCCTTTCACATATATATTATTATATCTATTGTCATTTAAATGTAGTAAAAGTCAAATTTATGTCAATACAAATGTAATTTCTACGCTATAATTATAAGATTTATAGGCGAAATTCTAAATAAATAGTATGGTCGATAGAATCATATATGCAATTGCATATAATTTGCACATACAGTTTTATATCCTTTTTTGTGCACTGGACAAAGGACACTGAGATTCCAATCTTCTTCTGACCATATGGTTTCTATGACTTGGAACATACCCCTTATTAGCTCATCACCTACGGCTTTGCTGGCAAACCATCGGTACCCGCAGCTTTGTTATTTTTTAGTCGAGTTATTGAAATTTTAACATCATCTTGGTCGCTTTTATTTGATACCAACAATTTGCAAAAGTGCTCCTCCCATAGTTTCGGTACGCTTTCAGCATCTGTTACCAGGTTTCCTTGGTCGTCCTTGCAGGAAAAAATACATGTGCTAAAACCACTTTTTGATAAAATTTACCCACTTTATTACCACTCTTATATATTTCAATTTTCTCGAACATACGTTTTTCCCCTTTTCCTCTTTTTTCTTCGGAATAGGCGTTGCTCTTCCCTCCTTCTCTCTCGATGTCTTTCTAAAGTTCGACGAGTAACTACTGACTGCGGAGATGCCCTGTAGACTGCAGTTTCATTGCGAAACTCCTCCTCATACCAAGAGTTTTTAGCAAGAGGGTTTTGGAATCCTAATACAGTTTTCGCAGCAGTTTTCATGGAGTTGAAAATATGTTGCCATAGAACGTTGATGTCGTTGGAACTAAAAATATTTTCTGCGAGTAAATGAGCTATTCGTTGCGAGTTATCGGTGGCAATTCGATAGGATTGTAGCTTGGTGATGTTAAATTTTCTTTGCGCTTCCGTCTGCATGTTCCGCGACACACTCAGGCGTGTTCTCACCTTGGCTGCAAGAAGATATTGATTGGAGTCCAAATTGACTCCCCGAATTGTTCGCACATCCAATACAATTGATGAGTGCCTTCCGTCAACTACTATATGTTTTTTTATGTTATTTGATCGGGAGACACTAATGTATCTTTGTGCATTTTACGGTGTTGAAACCTGGTGCTACTCACGTTCATATTGCGAGCAGCCGCAAATGAGATCAACCCCATACCATTGTCAGATGTTACGTTGTGAAGGCTGAATTTACCAACAGTAGGCTCAAAGCAACTTTCCCGGCCAAATTTTGCGTTAAAATCACCCAGAATTATTTTTACGTCATAATTGGATCAACTATCTTAAACTTTCTCGAGTTGTTCGTTAAAGGCTTCTTTTAAATCTTCATCTTTTTTCTCTGTGGGAGCGTGAACACAAATTAAACTAAAATAGAAGTAGTAATTGCTTTGACTCGTATTTAGCAACAATCTTTCGTTAAATGGGGTGAATCTGAAGATTATGTTTCGCACTTTTTTTGTTAACTATGAATCCGCAACCAAATTCATGACAGCTATAATATTGGTCACCTTTTGGTGTCTTTACGACGCCGTGACCATTTCATCTTACTTCCTAGACAGCAGTCAAATCGCATCTATACTCCTCTAGAACATACATCAACTACATCAGAGCACCTCCTCTGTAAAAGGTTCGGATGTTCTAGGTGCTGATCCTTAAATCATGTCAACAGTATAGGTTTTAATTCTTCATTTTTGCTTTTGCATAGTAAGTTGTATTCCAACAGTGGGTTACTAGTCCAAGGTCCTAGATAAATCTTTTTATTGTTCTTATCGGGCAACACGAGGTACATGTTGGCTTGCTACTTTAACGGGTATTAACGTAGCTACCCAGGTGATAACGCTAGGAGGTCAGAGTCCACAGTTGAGATGAAGTATAACCAAGATAAGTTTGGGCCTACCAAGTTAAGACCAATCAGAACCGTTGTTTGGTATCCAAAATCCCCTACATCACCCGATACAGATTTTTAACCACATTTTTTGCTTCAAACCACTGTGCGTCCTTAGTGATAAAACTTAAAAAATTATTATTGCTTAGTTTAAAATTTAAAAATAATCACTAAAATTTTTGAAATTTTACACTTTGGTCTACTGTAACCACATTTAACAAACGATCTGTGGCTATTCCAGTCATTTTATTACTTTTCAACGAAACAAAAGAAATAAAAATTCCATAGAATATTTTTATAAAAACATTTATTAAAGTGACGTCATCTTTTTTTAAAACGCAGTAATTTGCTATATCTCGGAAACTGTCTTACATTCAGCGAATAATTTTACATTAAAATCAGGTGTCATTCATTTGGTCATTACTTTTTTGAAATATTGTGAATTATAATAAACACAAAAAATATATACATTCATACATACATATGTATGTATATATATATACATCTATTATTTTTATTATAACAAAATATGTTGTTATATTAGTATGTAAATTCTCCTTATATTCGACATAACATTTTAGTCGTTATTGCAGGTGGTAGAGAATTGAATGTTTTTTTATCTCCAAAAAATTTGATCGTTTTGTTTTGATTGTTATCATCAGAGTATACCACATTCATTAATACACACTGACATACCCAACAGTTAAAATAAAATAAAACGTTTCCATTACACGTAAAATGACCAATGACCATTTTACATTTAATGTCATTAGAAGGAGTCAATAGAAGTTTTTGATACAGTACAAACCTAGCTTTCTGCCTTGTCTTGTAGTCACCTATCGACCCTTTCTATACTGGTATTGGAGACAGTTCTTCATTTTGAACTGCTGTGTACATACCTACACACATCCATACATATAATTTTGTATTAAAACATACATATTTATTTATATTTCTCGTATTTTATTTTTAGAAAAACTTAAAAACACAACCAAAAAAATGTCACAAATTAAATTAATTTATGTATTTATATATTTTTATTGTTTTGTTATTTTCATTTTACTTTAATTATTCTTTTTGTTTATTCAATTTTTTTGGAGAATTTCATTAGATATTTTATTAACCTACGAAGATCATCCGAGTATAATTCTGCTAAGTAGACTCAGACTAAATATAACAATTACAGTCACTCAAATTTCTGTCCCAATGTTTTTAAGGTGTTTACGAATATGAGTGTTACACTCAGCCAACAAAGCTGTTGGCTCAATCTTTCTGATTTTTGTTATTATTGTATATTGGACTCGTGTTGACAGTTGTAATTAAAAATCATCATTGTGATACTTATCGTTAATGAACAGAAAATAACACAAAAGAAAATTTTTATTGGAACGTTTTTTTTTTCATATATTGTATAGCCTTTATTTGCAGTAATAACAGCTTCTATACAACGCGGCATACTTTCTTCTAAATGTTTACAATCACTTGGAGCAATGTCGTTCTAAGCTTATATCTGCTATATATCTATATCAGCTCTCATTTCATTTAAATTACCGGGGCTTCCGACAACATCTCTCTTAAGAATGTTAAAGAGGGGCGCGCTAGGGTACTGTTGGAAATTGGACCTTTTCCTTAAAAAAAATTTTCTCAGCAAATGGGGAGATTGGTGCCTAAAACATTGACGTAAGACTGTGCAGTCATCGCAATAACAATTATGTGAACTGTTCTAACACCTTCAGTCACCATGCAATCCTAGACCATTATTGTGCCACCGCACAGTGAATGGTCCTCATAGTAAAACTGGAAAAAAGTCGAAGGTGTTATTGTAGCTTGGCCTACTATTTGGAAAAATTAATTGACATTTTTAAAGATCTTTTATTTTTCTAGTGCGGGGACAATAAAATACCCTTAATTCCCCCATTTCAGTAATAATTGGGTTTGTTTTAATTTCAATCTTTCACATAAAAAATGATAAAGCGTGATAGTTTTTTTTATACAATATAACCAAGCTCTAAGTATTTAGGGTTACCACATACCTTTTTAGAATATAACATTATTTTCATAATTTTAGTATTTTTATTGGTTAAAGTATTGAAAATACTCATAACCTTTGGTATTCATTACCGTGTAATGTATTACCTTCTATTATCATACATTTTCAATATAAAGCGATAATTTGTATAAAAATATCAAATATGATTGATTTTTAAAATCATTATATTTCAAAAGTTGGCATGGAAAGCACCTAAAGTTTTTTACACATATTTTAGTATATACAACAGAAAAGTACCTGGTTTATAATTTTAAAGTTTTCATATAAATTATTTTATAAAGTACCCCAGTAACGAACGTGTGTTACACATACTTAAATACGTCTGGCACACTTTGTCTAAACAGAGTACTCGGAACTCTATATACGTTTTAGGCTTACTTTTAGAATAACATGGCCGCCTTTTCATTGATTACCACCAACCCACAAAGTATATAAGAAAGTATCCGTTCTTCATACAATTCAGTGTACTTTGTTTTATGGTTTTGTAATCAAAATGAAGTATTTTCCCATATACTTAGTATACAGCTCTGTAATTAATATAAAGTACCTGTTCATATACTGAATATATGGAAGAGTACTTTATATGCACCCTACCGAAAATGGTAGATATATTTACTTTGTTACAGGTACTCGTTTAATCTGTTAAACGCCTCTTATATCTCTCAAGCTTTCAGAATTTTAATAAAAAAAATTTAAATTTAAGAGTTTAAGAGATATTTAACAGATTAAATGAGTACCAATACTATTTAATTTATAAATAAAATAAATATTTTTGGTACTTTAATTTTAATTATTTTTTATTTTATGCAATTAATAAAATTAAATAAAAATTTAAGTATTTTCATACAATACAATAAAGAGAAATTAATATTTTAAATAAGTTTTTGAAAAAATAATTGTGAGTTTAAGCATATATGTATATTCTTTTTTACAAAAAAAGTTACATAAATTTGTATATGCACATTATGGCGGGTCGATTTTTTTATAGAAAATCGTAGGGACGGAACTTATTCTACTAAGAATTCAGAGCAATTTTGCAGTAAAAAACCTGGATCTAAAATGGATTTCGAGCCCCCGAAATTTCAAACATACAGTATTACTCTATAAATTTTCATTTTTATGTATTTAAGTTTTTTATACATACAATTTGCATTTTTCTTAAACGATTTTTAAAACAGTTTTTTGAGAAACATATCTGAAAATAACATAACTATAAACCTGGCTCATGACGCCGACTTTTTGAAACGAATTTTATAGAAAATTTTTTGAAATGTACTACTTGCAACAAATTTTTTAAATTTTCGTAGGCTTGAAATTCATTTTAGATCCATGGTCTCTTCTGCAAAAAATATACAAAAATTAACAAGTAAGAGTGGTATATTCGGCTTTGCCGAATCTTGGATACCCTTCACCAATGGTGTTCCAAAAGTACTTAATGTAATTCGTAGCAATATTTGGTTATACTAGTATTATATGCAAAGAGTCTTTAAAATTAAGAGTCGGAAAACGAAAACCTTTTCGGTGGCGTCATCATCTAGAATAGTTATGCACCCAAAGGTTAGGTTGGGCAGGTGGCTGATGTCTAGGGAAGCTTCACTTGGGTTCTAAAATGGTCCCTTTGTGAAAGATAATGATTACTAGACTACAAGTAGAGAATGCATATTTAAGCCAGCTTCGAAATAAAATAGACACATATTTTACGAACATTTAATAAAGTTCGATAGACCAGATAAACAATGCAGAAAAGATGCTTCAAATTGTAGATGCCCTTAGATTTGCAATAGCACATCGAATTGATGAAGTTTAAGTATTCTGACATGCAACCCAAAAACGCTGTGCCCAGTGAGGGTTGTGCACTTTAATTCGTACGAATTATCCAACTAGTAAAAGTTCTTGATTAGTTATGTAAAACTCTGAAGTTAGCGGACTGATTTAGGTCAAAGCTTTAACAATGATTGTCAATGTATACAAGCCTTAAAATTAAAGGGTATACACTCTTAGTTTTAGATACATACGTGAAATATATAGCTTTTGAATGGATGGTTATCAGCTTTGTCGGAAAAGTTTACTTATTAATTTGAAGTTAGTTAATTAATTAAAATGAACACTTCATCAATAATATTTGGGATGTATAGTTCTTTCGATCTGTCCGATGGATGTTTGGAAAGTTTTGCTCTAGTTCTTTGTGCAATTTTAATGTGATTTAATTTATCAGCATTAAATCGATTCCCGGTCGGGGTTATATGGGAGATTTCACTAAATGTGAATAGAGCTCGCCCATTTTCAATATCGAACTTTTCAAGAGATCAGAAATACTTTTGTCAAATGTTGTCCCTCTAGAAAGTTTATTTTAGGCGCTATTGTCCTGAATATCAATATTGTACAACGTCTTTATACTAAATGTCATCATCGTATCTATTATAATTTGTAATTTATTAGCTACTAAGAGATTGCCTTAGGCGAAGTTATACGGGATCAATTGTCAAACGTGAACGGATTTCTCCCAATTGCAATTACAAAATTTAAATTTTTGTTGATATGTGAGATACTTACATACATATGTAGGTTTTGAACGGATATCATGTAATTAGCTGCATTTTTGTACTTCCTAGGAAGATTACCTATAATTTGATATATAATACATTCTCAAATGTTATCATAATGTTCAAAAGTCAGACACAAAATTAAGATAAATGCAGTGTATCTGTCTGCTAAAACCAGATTTGTGGAGCTCCTGAATTGTCGCACTCTGAATTTCAACATTGTCGATCAAAACACCATCGCTTAAACGCTAAATTATATCTACCACAAATTACAGAATGCATCAGGATTTAGATAATCCCCTGCGAAGGACGCTATTAAACTTCATCAAAATAAACATTGAGATATCGACAAAACAGGAGCTCCAAAAACTTGACTACAACAGAAAAAAGGACAGACAGGTAGACGGACGGACATGTAGACTGACGGACAAACAAACAAACGGACGGGCAAACAAACAGACGAACGGACGGAGGTCGCGAAATCGATTCTTGTGCCGATTCTGTTTCAATTTGAATGGTATTCATAATCAGATTTGTGGAGTATTTATATCAGATTTTAGAAAATCCTCCCATAAAGAACGATGTCAAATTTCATCACAATCGGTCCATAAACACCTGAGATATCGCTGAAACAATACTTACAAAATGTAAACAAAATTTCTTAGACACGTACTTTGGGCAATTTGCTGTACATCAAATGTAGTGTTATGGCGATATCTCAATTGTTTATGGACCGCTTTTGATAAAATTTAATAATGTGCTTGGTGGGGAAATTTCCTAAAATCTGATATAAAATTTATGTAGGTCCGTACTAAAGGAGGATAGTTTTTCCTATTTCTGCATTTAATTTTTTCAACAAACATTCTCTAATGTGTACTTTGGGCAATTTGCGATACATCAAATTCAGTGTTTTGGCGATATCTCAGTTGTTTATGGACCGATTTTGATAAAATTTTACAGAGTGCTTTGGGAAAATATCTCCTACAATCTGATATATAACATATTATCACATGTACACCAGGAGTATCTTTTTTGTCTTGTTATTTAAAAGTGTGTTTCAATCAAAAATTTTCAAATTTTCGTCTAATTTTTGGTATTTTTTCGATATTTTCGGTGTTTATAAACCGATTTTAATGAAATTTAATAGCGTTCATTGCGGGAGAATTTCCTAAAATCTGATATATAATTTATGTAAGTCCATTCTCCAGGGGCTTCAGAAACTTGATTTCAACAGACAGACAGACAGACGGACGGACAGACAGACAGACAGACAGACAGACGGACATCGCTTAATCGATTCTCCTCCCGATTCTGAGTCGATCGGTATAATTTTTATGGGGTCTACGATCACTAATAAAATAATTACAAACGGAATCACAAACTTATAATACCCTTTCACCTATTGGTGAAGGGTATAAAAATTAAACTTATATAATTAACTTATATAATTAAAAATTAAATATATATAATTCAATGATAACAATTTATAAAAACTATTCATACTCTCTAGGTTTAAACTTGTTTCATTAAATAAATAATAAAATAAATTTTTTGAGCAGACTTTTTTATATCAACAAAAATTATTTAGGTTGTGTCAGGGACAGGAGTACGTTCTGCTTATACAATATTTTTCGCACCTTTTTTCATCTCATCATATTTTCTCTTGTGAATCCTGTTTTTAAATGCTTTTATGGATTCACGTATATCCTTTACGTATTCCATATACGTGTAGCCATCAGTTTTTACCGCTTCTATACAAGGAAAAAAATAAAAGTTAAAAATTTTGTACACACATATTAAAAACAAAATTGCCTTACCGAAAATGGCTGCATTCAACGATTTATAATCTTTGAAAGCTTTTTTACCGTTTACGCCATCGTAATTGAACAAAAATATCAGTTTGTTGTCAAGGAGCCGCCAGGATTCAAAACTCTTTTTATAACATTTATCTGGAAGAAAAATAAGGGTTCCTTCAATGTAGGCTTTGAAGTTTCACTTACTGAAGGCATTTCAATGTCTGCAACTTCAAAATTGGCCATTGGCGATGCTGCTCCAATATTTAATTCTTTTATATTTTTATCAGTTTCCTCCACTTCCCTATCAATAAATTCAGTAGAGGAACACATTTTTTTCCTTTCTTGAGCTGCTAAACGCCGTTTACTAAATCCTTTTATCATTTTAATAACTTTTTTAAATAGTAAATACAAAAAAAAAAATAATTTTATAAAACAACGCGTATTTTTACCTCAAACCGACAAACACTTATGAAGTTTTTCTGTTTCTTCTTCTTTTTTTCAATTGGGAGCACACCATCACCCACTTTGTATATTGAAAAGTAAGCAACAGCGTTTACTCGTAGGATACTTTGTACAATGAGAAAGTGTGTTACACTCAATTCTATACCACATTCAACTTACTTTTTCTTTTACTGTTGTACATACGTATTGTACATTGTACAATGGGAAGTAAGTTAAAGCAAACTCTATGTCACTCTTTAGCTTACAATTCTCACTGCTCGGAAAATTCGTAACTGGGACTAAAATAAATTTAGAGGAAAGACATTACACAAATATTCATTACACAATTTATTTTGAATTATTTTGTTTATTTTGTCCGATCAACACATAGTTTACATTTGGAAATTGGTCATACCAACAGAAACCTCTGTTGGCTCATGCGCAACAACTTTGCTGATTAAATGCACAGTTTACGATTTAATTAGTTTTGAGTAGTTTTCAGTAATGCCACCTGTCGGAAATTGTTCATACCAGTAAGAAGCCTTCGTCTGATTATGCGGAACAACTTTGCTAATGATCATAACATGATCAAATGCACAATTGACGATTTAATTCACTTTAAGTAATTTTCATAGGCGCCACCTGTCGGACTTTGGCCATACCAATTAATAAACCTTCGTCGGCTTATCCGCAACAACTTTGCTAAAGATCATAGCATGATTAAATGTACAGCATACGATTTAATTGACTTTATTAAATTTCAGTGGCGCCACCTGTCGAAATTTCTTCATATCAACAATGAAACCTTTGTCGGCTACATATTTGCTAAAGATAATAGCGTGATCAAATACGCAGTTTACAATTTAAATTTATTTGAGTAATTTTCAGTAGCGCCAACTGTGGGAAATTGTTCACACCAACTAAGAAACCTTCGCCGGCTTATGCGCTACATTCGCTTTGATCATAGCATGATCAGATGCACAGTTTACTATTTATTTAATTTTTAGTAATTTTCAGTGGCGCCACCAGTCGGAAATTAGTTTTACCAACTTAAAAACCTTCGCGGCTTATCCGCGACATCTTCTCTAAAGAGCATAACATAATAAAAGGCATAGTTTACTATTCTATACTTACATACAGTCATAACATTACTAATTTGTTCCCCTTTTTGTCCCCTAATTCCATATGCATATTTGGTACTTCTTTGGTACCAATTGAATTCAGTACACTTTATTAAAACGCAATTAACATAATGTTCCTATTCATATTACTTTTTGAGATGTTTAGTTATTATTTTATCCCTTTTTACCCTTTTTTATCCCTTTTTTAAAACTATTTGATTTTTGTCCATACATACAATTATTGCTCGCTTAAAGATATAAGACAAGATTTTTGATTTATAAAAGTAGTTTTTTTTCGGGTCCATCGAAGCTGACTATTTTTTTTTTTCAAAAGTACATTTTTTGTCGAAAAACTTCACAATTTTGTTTTGTTATAAATATTTGATTTTTGTATTTTTCTGAATAAAAGAAATATAATTTCATGCATTTTTGTTAAAAAGTAGTTTGTGATATTTATTTTTCTAAAGCCATTTTTTGTTACTAAATTGTGAAAAAAAAAAATATTAAAATAAATCGACTTTAAAACTGTGTAGCTCTTTATAGGTGCCGCACATGAAAAACCAAACCACCTCTGGAATCGTGGGAGTCTCAGCTTTCTTCCCATATGTATTATTGATATATAATCGAAAGTTTTTTTTCGAATTTTTTCCACTAGGCAGTCAAACTTTTTCTAAGTTGGTCTCTGGAGGTCTTGTCAAAGATTATTTTGTCAGATAAGACCAAAATTAATCCTCCTGGGTCAAATGTGAGAAAATGGTATTGGCGAAAGCCAGGAAAGGACGGACAGAAACCCCCTTTCTTTTTGGTATTTTTGTGTTTCCGTAAGTTTTTTATATTTGAGCTATGGTCAAATAGTGACCGATTGTGACACTGGCTGACATTGACATAAAACTTCGTTGTGTTAAATTAAGTGGTCATAGCTATTACAGTTTTTCATTTATTAGCATTTAAGTGTATTTTAGGTGGAATTTAGGCTGATTCCGTAAGCGTTTTGTATGAGAGCTATTTTTAAATGTCAAACCAATTCGATGCAATTTTACATGCTGCCTACTGCTTATCTTGTCATCATTACTTTTATAGCTTGTCATTTCTTGGCAAATAAGCGATTAGCCTAGACGAAGTTATGTGGGAGCTAGGGTCGAATGTAAGAATATTTTTGCCAAGTTTCAGCTACCTAGCTCCTTTCGTTTAGTGTTTCAACAGACAGACAGGCACTGGGCGTGGCACTGAAGACTTAGAAACTCATTATTATTGTATGTACGCAATTTATACTGGCTGTTTTCTGTGATTTATTGCCCCAAAAACTGATCATTGACCCCATTGTGCGACGGTTTAGAAGTTATAGACTTCTTTCCATTCTGTTATGAAACCATCCCACTGTGCCATGTCTATGTTTAATGTTTTTTTTTTTTATAAAAAAAACTCAATTTAATACTAAAATATCTTTAATGATTTTTTCTTTCAAAATTCGCAGAAAAAAGTGTCAATTTTTTTTTGGGACATTATTGCCCCCTTGTCTATTTAGGGTTAATTTTTTTTTAAATAAACAACATAATCTTAGTGAAAAATAAATGTATTTTTGCATCTTTATCAAAATTCTCTAATAAATTCATAATATTACGTATTTAGTAAATAAAAGAAATTCAAAAAATCAATATTTTGACCTCTGAAAAAAGGGTTAACACTAACCAATTTCAGAAAAAAAATCAAAGTAACAAAATCGTTTTTAATGAAACGTCATTACGTCTTAGGTGGGGTCAAATGTGAACAGATGTTCTTGGAATTTTGCATTTAATTAAAGTTTATTTAAAAAATATGTGCGCAGCAAATTGCACTTTTTGCTGCAGCACGAACTTTATAATGATAATTATATCTAGAAAACTAGAGCAAACTCGGAAAAAACAATATTATTTCCGGATTTAGCATCCGCAAATTCTTGTTAAACTGTGAAATCATTATCTTTAGATTTAGGATTCGATACATTTAAGTGGATTTTCTCAGAAGCATTTGTATGAAGAGGTACACCACTATAGATGGAAAAGGTATTATAAGTTTGTGCTGATGTATGTAACGAATAGAAATATTTGTCTTAGACCCACCTTTTAGTATACCAATAGGCTTAGAATCACTTTTTGAGTCGATTTAGTACATAGAGATACTTTATGTATGGTACCTCCCATAGGTCGCAATTCCCGGAATAGATATTTTAGCCACAAATATCAATATTTTTCCACGAAATTTAAAACAAATACTGCTTATGTAAACTTAAATCACTATACTGAAAACGGTCCACATTTGACCATAGCTCCCATACAAACTCTTCTGTTAAAACGCACTAAATGAGACAAAAAACACTAAAACGCTCGTAAATCTGAAGATAATGAGAATTTTAAGTTTATTTTTTACATACATAATTTTTGTAACATATGTAATCAATTTGCCAAAAATCGGTCCACATTTGACCCTAGCTCTCATATAAGTCAAAATGACGGAATCAGCTTAAATCTATAAGTTTTGAGAAAAAGTTGATATGATGGCAAAATTTAGCAAATATTTCTCTTTATTTAGGGAAAAGAACATCTTTGACCTTAGTGGTGAAGGGTATCGTATGATCGGGCTTGACCGACTAAGCACTTTCTTACATGTTTTAAACAGGCTTTGTCCTATAAGTAAAGTATCTTAAAAATAGTTTTTTTATTATATTTCTTTTTTATTAAAAAGTTTGAACGTTGACATTATGTGTGAAACACGACATCATTTAAATGACCACCACGCGAAATATTGCAAGCATTGATTCTTTTGAGGTAATTTTCGAGAACTTTTTTACACATATTAGGCGGTATTTCAGAAATATGAAATATGATGAATGTTGGTTTTTAAGTGCTCAAGAGTTAAAGATTTATCTGCTCAAATACGTTCTTTCGCGTAGCCCCACAAAAAAAGTCTAATGGTGTCAAATCGCATGATCTTAGTGGCCAGATGATATCGAAACGACGAGAAATTGCGCGCCCAGGAAATGTCACTTACAATAAAGCCATATTCGCTCGAGTTGTGTGACATGTGGCACCGTCTTGTTGAAACAACATATTTTCCAAGTCGTATTATTTAATATCAGGCAAAAAAGTAATCGACACATTCGGGTCTTCGGCAACACTTTCACTTACAGCAGCGATATTTTTAGCGGAAAGAAAAAAAATTGGTTTAACAACTAAGTTAGACAGATGACCAATTCTAGTCTAATTTCTAAGGCCACGAAATGGATAACCCTTTAGTTTTTAAAAAATTTAGCAGGATTGGGAGCATAGGAGTCCTTTATAACTATAAAAGTTAGTCTTTAAATCTTATTTGCCAATGACATTATTTAAGACAAAACAAAATATGGCAAATTGAATTTCCAATGCCAAAAGATGGTATGTAAGTATATTAGGTTTGCCAGATCCGATTTACGAAAAAGCTTGACATTGTGGAAAAATAATCTTGTTTTAAAAAAATCTTGAGACTATTAAAAATAAAAACCGAATAATATTTTAAAAACAAAAATAAATGTTTTCAAAATCCCAGGTTTTTTGATGGCCCGGCTTCTACATCGCACAGTGGTTTGAAGCGTAAACAAAATTAAATCCAACTGTCCTTTTTTTGCAATTTAAATTATTTTTTATTATTTTTAGAGAATCCTATTTTCTGGGTTCGTTTGTAAATTCGAGCTTTTTTATTTTTGAAATCTAAAGAGAACATATTGGGCCATAAAACTGCATTTCAGAAAGTAGCAAAATAGGCTTGACTTTTTTGTTATGACTTCGAAAACCCAAAAATTCTCATACAAATTTTACAAATTTCGTGAATATTTTACTGACTTAAAATTTGGATTAAAATCATCCCAGAACCCCATTATCTACGAATACATAATAAAACATTAACTTTTAATAAGAAACTTCTTAGTAAAATGCAAAAATTAATAGCATCTTTTTGAGAAAAAAAATAAAAAATCTTGAGAATCAAGATCACCTGGCAAGCCTAGAGTATATTTATTATATTACCCTTATGGGCTTTTATACATAGTATCAAAAATTTGGGGGAAAAAATGTGTATGACAAAAAGTCCAAAAAGTTGCATCTCAAATTAACTATGAAAACAGAAAAACTACTTAATCTAAATTTATTAGTGATTTTCATCACAAGCACCAAATTAAATTGTCTCATTCAAAAACCCATCTATTATCTGCATAAGTATTTTTCCATTTTATTAAAATATTTTTCTCACTTTCTTATGGATTTATTTTTTTTGTTTGTTAAAATTGTTTTTGCAGCTAGAAAAATTAAATACAAAATTGATCTTGATCATGATTTTGTTTTTCGTTAATCATACCCTACACCACCATAAGTGGAATTTTGATAGTTCACCGCTTTCACGAGTGAAAGCTGATTAGATGTAGCACATGTGTCACCGAGGGTGGAGATCATTTGAATTCAATTATTTTCAAAACTTCATGAATTACTTCACAAAAAGTTTTTTGAGTTCCTTAATGTAATAAAATTTTTCTTTAAAATGAATCCGACCCCGTACTTTAAATTAGTTACAGACATTTGTTTGGGTACGAGGATTGAAATTGTACAAAATCGGACCTAAGAGCTTTGCCCCCGAAATCGTTTCACTTAAATACCCCGATTATTATTAAATCGCCTATAAATCTTAAGATAATTACTAAACACCTTCAAAATTTCTTGATTATCGGAAATATGCAAAACTACTTGATCCGCTGCCGCAAATGCCAAAAAATACATACATATGTACTTAAATCTCGGAAACTTATTGGTGATAAGAAAATTAAGAAAAATTTTTAAAAATTGCTGCACGTATGACCTCAGTATTGAAGGGTATCAAATTGTCTGGCTGAACCGCCCATAGAACTATCATACTTGTTTTTTTTTTTTGTGGATAAACGAGTATTGATGTGATATTTGTTTTCTTTCTATTTTTTTAATATTTGTGTGTTTGTTTGTATCTACAAAAATATTTTTATATTCTTTCATAAATATACGCATATTCTCAACGCCATAAAGATAATCTAAATGTCAAAAATTCTTTTGACATTCTACTATTTCAATATAAATATTTAATAACAACTTTTTTGTAAATGGTTTTACAAAAAAAAAAAAAAATAATAAAGTCATTAGAAAAAGTGTCATCGTTTTAAAATAAATTAGTTTAAAATACGGCTATTACATTTTTTAATACTTTATTAGGCAAATTTTTAAAAATTTGGTTTTTATAGTAATAGATAAATATTCGAATTTTCATTAGCTAGTTACATATGTATGTAAATATGTATGATTATATATGTATATATGCATGTATGAAAAATAGCTTTGTTTGGAAGTTGATAAGTGCCGGCCGGAATATTTTGACAACAGGTTTAAAAGCTCTAAAAATTTGAACCAAATCCAAAGTCCAAAGTTTTAAAACCCATTTCGTATGGGAGAAGATTTTAATATTTTTGTTATACCCTTCACCACCATAGGTGGAAAAGGTATTATAAGTTTGTGCTGATGTATGTAACGCATAGAAATATTTGTCTTAGACCCAACTTTTAGTATACCAATAGCCCTAGAATCACTTTCTGAGTCGATTTAGCGATGTCAGTCCGTCCGTCTGGCTGACTGACTGGACCCCCATGTAAACCTTGTAATCAAACTTCAGGTCGCAATTCTAAAGATAGTTTGATGAAATAATAGAGCCATGGCTATTGAAATTCGCCAAAATTTCACTATTATTTATGGTACCGCCAATAGGTCCCACTTCCCGGAATTGATATAATGGCCACAAATATAAACATTTTTCATGAAATTTAAAACAAATACTACTTATATAAACTAAAATCACTGTACCAAATTTGACCATAGCTCCCCTACAAACTCTTTTTGTATGACAAAAATCACTAAAACGCTCATAAATCAAAAGATTATTGTTTGCGTACATAATTTTTGTAATAACTGTAATCAATTTGCCAAATTTCGGGATAATCGGTACATATTTGACCCTAGCTCTCATATAAGTCCAAATGACGGAAAAGTCTTAAATATATAAGTTTTAAGAAAATGTTGGTATGATGGCAAAATTTAGCAAATATTTGTCTTTATACAGGAAAAATAATACCTTTGGCCTTAGTGGTGAAGGGTATCGCATGGTCGGGCTTGGCCGACTATAGCGCTGTCTTACTTGTGTTTACATACTTTCTTTAATGGGCTATATTTACAACCTGTTAAGAACAAAGGTCGAGCATATTTTAGAATTCCATGCGCTTCGATTTTGTGCGCATATTCTCCAATTTCGTATGCCAAACTTTAAAAGATTTTCCTCTACTTGGTCTTTACATCGAATTTTCGGACGTTCTCCTTCACGAGTACCCTCGGGGTCGTTTTCGAATACTTTTCTTGCCGGAGTAGTTTCATCCATTCGCAAAACATTCCCTAACCAATGCAAGCGCTGCTGCTTGATGCGTTTCACTATATCTATGTCAGCGTATAACTCATGCAGCTCATGGTTCATTAGATGTGGATATTCATTGTTGATACAGACTGGTCCAAAGATTTTTTGTAGAATCTTTCTCTCAATAACTCCAAGAATAGCTCCACTACCTGTGCAAGTGCCCATGAATTAGCACCATATAATAACACGGGTAATACATATATGCGTTTTGTAGAGCGTAATTTTAGTTCTTACTGAAAGAGCTTTTTTTTTATCTGTCTATTTATGTTGACGGCGCACAGTGGTTCAGAATCATTTTTCATTGGCCGAAACTCAGTAACTTTGAAATTAAGTCAACAGATAACATCTTAAGCTTTCATCAAGTTTATGTTAAGTTTATTAAGATCTGTACAGTGGTTGTAAAGAAATTTAAGCTTAAAATTCAATTTTTGATCTGTAATTCCGTTCAAATATGCTAAGCGATTTTTATTCACTTCCTCTGAACCGATTTGGGTCAAATTTAGGCCACAAGCCAATCTTGAATGGCAATATAATATTATGTTATCCTTGGGCCCTTTTTTCATTGAGGTGTTTTCCGTATTTTCATTAGGATGACCCAAGATTTTAATTTCAGAAGTCGAATATAATTAAAAGCATAAGAGATAGGATATGCATGTCGCAACGATTTTGGTAAATCTTGACCTACGTATTTATTATATAGTATGATTCTTCAAATCGGTTGGGAAATGACAAATAAAATATATTTTATATTTTTAAGTGATTTATTAGTCTGAGGTACCCCACTTTGAGGGCCGATTGCGCCGCCTCAATAAAATCTAGGCTTTCTAGATTCAAAACTTAACACTTCTGCTATATGCACATAAAACACTCACAACTGTTTAGAAGTTGTGGACTTATTTCTATATTATTTTTCCACAATCCCACCGTCCAATTCTGAGAAAAGTATTCTACAGGCGGGTCGGGGCGTTTGCAAAAGTATATATAGGCTTAAAGAAAACACTTTCGCCTATCTTTGGATGGTTTTGATTTTTATCTCTTTTTTGTTCTTTAAAAGTTATGTACTATTAAACTTCAAATTTTACGAATATGTGGTGGTTTCAATTTATACAGGGTGCGCAAATATCATTTAATTGTTTTCAAGAAAACATAATTATATGAGATATTTGATCTCATATTAATTACCATTTTCTTTATATTTCTAATCTAACTTAAATTATTTACCTTTAACAGCATGCCACGCCTACTAATGCGAATATTTTGACAACATTTTTCGCCTGCCTTAGTTTTGATATGTTTCCTTTTTGATGGCATACAACTTTTAAGAATCTATGCCATGAAAAAATATAGGTTTTGGTCAATGAAAATTGATTCTAAGCCACCGTGCGTCGACACCATGCTAAACAAATTCTGTTAAAACCTACAAACTATAGTTCTCAACGATCACATGTGGTCCAATTCTTCTAAACTGTCTGCTTGTAGAAACCATCAGTTTTGTTTTTGATTCGTTGACAGTTAGACACATTTTATTACATTCCTTCTCGATACTTGAAAAAGCGTCAGTCTCCTCGCGTAATTTGAGTCCCATGATATCAATGTCATCAATGGCTAGTACCTCTATAATTTCCATATACAGTTTTATCTCCTTTTTTGTGCACTGTTCAAAACACACTGAGATTCCAGTCGAGTTATTACAATTATAACCTCATTTTGGTTGGGTGGTGGGCATACATATAACTTCATTGATTTATTCGGGCGTGTCATCTTGATCGCTTTCTTTAGATACCAACAACTTTCAAAAGTGCTTCTAGCTATCTTTATGTATATGTCACCTGATTTCCTGGGTCAACTGCCAAAACCATCTGATTGGTGTTTACCTTTTTGGTAAAATTTAAATTTGTTTTTGTTTTAAGCGAATTTATTTTTGCAAGAAAAATATGTAATATATATCGCACTTGTTCAACAAGAGGGTATTAACTCAAAATTTTTAAATTTTCACTTTTTAAAAGAAATTGATGTGTAGTAGTCTTATCTACCCACTGTAAAAATCTGACATCATTTTCACTATAATTTCACCAAAAAAACTACAGTTTTACCCCTCTTCCTTATATGAAAGTAGTAGTAAAATAAAATAGTTATTTGACTCTACTGAAAATTTAAAAATTTTGAGTTAATACCCTCTCGTTAATCAAGTGTGATATATATAATGTATATAATTGTAATAAATCGCAGAACTATTTTTGACTACCCAACGAACTATTTTCAACAATAAAAAAATTCTCTGTCAATTTCGCGTGTAATTTTCAAATTGTTTCAGATGTTGAGAGCACAACTGGGCGTCCAGATCGTATTTATATATGTACTCAAGTATAATTGTATGTAAAATAAGTAAGAAATAACTTAAGAACCCACCTACCATAGCTATGGTGTGTTCCTGTTTCAATTTTGTATGTAACTAATTTTTGTCCGCCCGTTGTACGAAATCATCACACAGTGCACAGTCCTCAGTAGGGTCTGAAACTGTGTATTGTCAACAGAAAGAATTCAGTATTTACGTGGACATTTTTAAATAACAAAAATATAAAATTTCAGGCTTTTGCAATCGTCGTCTGTTAAGTTAAAAACAATGTAAAAAAAATTAAAAGAATTTTGAAAAATAAGCAAATTAATAAACGAAATAAATATGAGGAAAAAGTGAAGTACTTTTATATAAAGCATTTTTGATATTTTACAGCTTTTTTCAAAAATATAGAAAAAACGTGTTAAAACATTTTTTTTAGAAAAATTTAATTAATTGCAAAATGCTAAATATTGAATATGAAAACAAAAAATATTTGATTTGTTTCGACTTAAAAAAATTGTTGTAAATGAAGCTATGATAAATGATACATTGAGATGAAACTTATCTTATATTCTTAAACGAGCAATAATTGTATATATATATATATATATATATATATATATATATATATATATATATATATATAGAATGACTATCTCGAAAACGGCTCTAACGATTTTGATAAAATTTGGACAGTGGGTATGTGTTTTGATGTATAGGTCGAAGAAGAAGGGACTTTTGGAACCTTTGCCTCTAAGAGGGTAAAAACGGGTAAAAAGGGGAAAAAATCGAAAACGCTATATCTCCTTAAGTAATAGGTATAGAAACAAAATTTAAATTACGTTTTAAACTGCTATGAAAATAAACGGACAGGTGTTTGGTACTTTTTTGAAACTATGTCCGATAAGGGGTAAAAAAGGGTGAAAATAGTTTTTTTGGTACCTTTTTAACCCACTCTTATATTTTAAACTAAGGAATATAGAAAGAAACTTTGTACTGCAATCAATAGATGTGAAAGAAATATTGAACACGTATTTGGTACTTTCTTGATTTTGTGGCCAAAATGTGTAAAAAAAGGAATAAACTGATAACTTAACATCTACAAAAGTAATATGAATAATAAAATGTACCGAATTCAATTGGTACCAAAGAAGTACCAATTATGCATATGGAACTTTTTGAAATTAGGGGATGAAAAGGGGAAAAAATTAGTAATGTTATAACTTTAAAACAAATGAATGTTTGTCTGTATGTACACTAAGAGAAAAATGACGATCTGATTTCAAGAAAAAAAATCTACAATATAAGATTGCGAAATCTTGAATTTTCAATCTTGAAAATATAGCCAGTAAGATTTATATTCTTAAATTTTAGAATAAATTCTTAGTTATGAGAATACAATCTAAAAATAACATACAATTTGTTTGCTTTTAAGATTTTAATCTTATTATAAGATTTTAAATCTTAATTTTAGATCGTATTCTTTATTTTAAGATTGTGATCTTGATTTCAAGATTTTATTCTTATTTTGAAGATTTTAAGTTCTAATCTTAGGATCGTATTCTTGATTTTGTAGATTTGTGTGCTTGTTTTAGGGAAATTTCTCAGTATTTTGTCATAAATTGTAATCCGCCGACCAAAGTAGTTGCGAAAAAGTGAAAAACTAATTTTTTGAGAAAAAATATAAATTTAATAAGAAATATAAATGGAAAACCTTAATCCGAATGAAGTGATCCTTTTAAATATTCCAATAGAAGGCAATTTAGTTCCGGTGTGTGATGCGGAGTATGAAATGAACTGCCCTTCACAAGAAATTTCATGAGATTTCTTGGACGATGACGCGTTGCTGAAAAATCTTTTGAAAGAATTCGATCTGCAGCGTAAGTTTTTCATCATATTTATAAATACATAAGTAAATTTCTTTATAAAAAATTATATTAATTTAATTTGTTTCAGGCTCAAATGTAACTTTTAGAAGTCTGCAGTATATGAAAGCAGTGAAAAATTATTTGTCTGGAAAAATAAACAGGTTTTAATATTTTATTTAGAAAGTAAATTAAACCACTAATAGTTTTGTCCTTTAGTTTGGAATTGATGAAGATACACTTTCGATGCCGTCAAAGGTAGGTCAGTGGCTACAAAAATGTCCAGATGTAACTTAAACTTCATCGTCTTCTGTAAATGTGGAAGTTAACAAAAAAGTGTTTGACAAGGTAAAAGTATTAGATAATTACTTAATACATTAAAATGTGTACAAAACATAAAATATTTTCGTTTATTTATATAGGATTTAGCTTCATTATTGAAGTGGAAAAAACATCCTAGAATTTTATGCTTCACGCAAAGATTTAAACAATAACTATCGTGATAAGCTGATCCAGATTATAGTACATCAAATTCTAAAAAACTTCATCCTCACGATTTCCAAGATATATTGACAGAAATATGCACACTTTTTCCAACGGAAGATGAAGTCAAGGTATTTTTAGGATAAAATTTTTTACTAGCTACCTATAATCTAAAATAAATAAATCAAAATTTTAAAATATAGGAATACTATTACATTCCTCGAAAGGGGAAAAAAATAATAAAAAATGTGTTTTATTTTATCACCAAATACGAATACGATAATAAGAAAAAACGTGCTTAAAATAAGATTTTCTGCTTGAAATCGAAACTTTTTCTGCTTGAAAGTAGAGTAAATGCGAAAAATCTTATTTTAAGAATAAAATCTTATTTTTCAAGATTGTTTGTAAGATCGCAATCTTGAAAAAGTTCTAAGAACAAGATCGATAATTAAGAATGCGTTCTTATTATTTAAGATTATGTTCTTATTAATTAAGAGTGCATTCTTAAAAATTAAGAATTTAATCTTAATTAATAAGAACACATTCTTAGTTATCGATCCTGTGCTTAGATTTTTTTTAAGATTGCGATCTTACAAAGAATCTTAAAAAAATAAGATTTTATTCTCAAAATAAGATTTTTCGTATTTACTCTACTTTCAAGCAGAAAAAGTTTCGATTTTAAGCAGAAAATCTTATTATCAGCACGATTTTTCCCTGAGTGTATGTTCTTTATAGAATAGTAAACTGTGAATTTGATCATGTCATGCTCTTCAGCAAAGATGTTCCGGATAAGCCGGCGGAGGTTTCTAAATTGGTAAACCGAATTTCCGACAGGTGGCGGAAAATTACTAAAAATTAATTAAAGCGTAAACTGTACATTTTATCATACTTTTGCAAAGTTGTAGCGCATGAGCCGGCGAATGCTTTTTAATTGGTGTGAATAATTTCCGACAGGTGGCGCCACTGAAAATTACTCAAAATCAATTTAATCTAAGCTGTACATATAATCATGCTATAATCTTTAGCAATGTTGTTGCACATGAGCCGACGAAGGTTTCTTAGTTGGTATGAAGAAATTTCGACAGGTGGCGCCACTGAAATTTACTTAAAGTCAATTTAATCGTAAACTGTACATTTAATCATGCTATAATTTTTAGCAAAGTTATTGCGGATAATCCGACGAAGGTTTATTAATTGTAATGACCAACGTCCGACAGGTGGCGCCACTGAAAATTACTCAAAATGAATTAAATCGTAAACTGTGCATTTGATCAGACTATAAGTGAATTAAATCATAAACTGTGCATTTGATCATGTAATGATCATAAGCAAAGTTGTTACGCATAAGCAGATGAAGGTTTCTTAGTGGTATGAACGACTTCAGGCGGCGCCAATGAAAACTACTCAAAATGAATTAAATCGTAAACTGTGCATTTGATCAGACTATAATCTTTAGCAAAGTTGTTGCGCATGAGTCGACGGAGGTTTCTGTTGGTATGACCAATTTTCAAAATTATTTAAAATGAGTTAAACTGTAACTGTATAAAATAAAATATATAAAAACTTTAAAATTTGCCTCAAAATGCTTATCATAAAGCCCCGAGCAAGGCTTGGTCAACCAGGTACTTAATTTTTCTATCTACTTATAATAATACATACATATATAATTAAGTATATAAAATTCGAACGTTAATGACCCAGTTCAAATATTTCCATTAATAAGTTATTTTTAGAAATTTTGGGGTAAAAATTGTAGACTTAAGATCTACTACAAATCTTACTTTTACTTTTTCTGACAATTGATACTTGAGCGCGGAACATGTAGTAGTACGAGTTAGTGTAACAAAAGGGTTTATTTGTGGGTACAAAAAATAACTTTATATACAGGGAAATATTTTAATACAGAATACAAAAAATTGGTAAAAAACTTAAATTATTTTCGATCTATTGTTATAACTGAATAATTTAATTTACGCACAAAATGCCTACTCTCGGTACAATTTCTCTGCGAAATGTACCTTTACGCAATGAGTTAAGAGCCACATGTTTGGTACTTCTTGATTAATAGGGCGTTTTGTATCTTTGAACTAATTAACATGGAATCAATAGTTGTGCCATATTTGATTAACATAAAAATATGAACTACGTACAAACATTGCGTTTCACTTGAATATCCCATTCTCTCATCTTTATAAATATTAGGGTGGGTCGTTTTTTGACTTTTGTCTCTGATCGACTTCTAATAGTGAAATTATGTGACCAAATTATGTCAATCGGAAGTGAGCCCATTTGTATGGGGAAAAATTAGAGTATTTGCAGTTTTTTCAACATTTTGTCATTTACAATTTATAAAAAAAAAGATAATGAAGATAAAAGTGGACAAATGCAGCTTTAATTGAAGTCATCAATATTGGAAATCCATAAAACAGTTTTGAAGTTATTGCGACTTTTCCCCAAAAATTCGTGTCCTTGACAATACGTCTAAGGATAAACCGCTAGAAAAAAATACTTTGGACAAAAACTCGCAAAGTAAGACATGATTTATCATTTTTGTTAAAATATAACAACATTTACTTAGTTTTCTTCATACTCGAAAATGGGTAATTTTTCTCAGGTGGGTTCCAAAACGCATTTTTTTGAAAATTTTGTTACAAATTTGAATTTCTCTCATCGGTGTGTTAAAATAGATAAAAAAGACAATAAAACTCAAAAAAATTGATGTCGATATCTCAAACAAATTTCCCGTATCTTCATAATTCTTGTAATTATTATTATTATATTAATTATGAAGCACTAAAACGCTCGTAAATCTAAAGATAATGACAATTTTAAGTTTATTTTTTGCATACATAATTTTTGTAAAAACTGTAATCATTTTGCCAAATTTCGAGATAGATCGGTCCACATTTGACCCTAGCTCTCATATAAGTCTAAATGTCGGAAACAGCTTAATTATATAATTTTTTAGAAAATGTTCGTACGATGTCAAAATTTAGCAAATATTTGTCTTTATACAGGAAAAAGAACACCTTTTACCTTAGTGTAAAGGGTATCGTATAGTCAGGCTTGACTGACTTAGCACTATCTTACTTGTTCTCAATAATTTAGTTTATTCCTTTTGTATTAAAAAAATATTAAGTTTTTTTTGAATATTTTTTAAGCCTGAGTAAAAGAGTACTTTTTTCAGAAAAGTAAAAGAGTAAAAGTGTAAGAATGATATTTTATTGTATTTTGTTTTTGTAGAGTGCTACATTACTTCTTTACTCTATTACTACGAAAAGTACTCTTGATAATGAATACCTTTATTATATTTCAAAATTATCAGGTATGTGATGGATCGATTTCAGATATATTTTTGAGATAATTTTCGGTTATTTCCCCCAAAAAAATGAAAATTTTGGCTTTAACCCTTTTGATTGATATCTTGTCTTTCATTTGGTTTGAATGTTTTGGGAAAATAACCGAAAATTATCTCAAAAATACTCTATTGGTTTACTTACAGTTTTTCTTATCAAATCTTATTTTACACGTCGAGTCACAAATTAAAGAAAACTTTCGTGTAGACAGGGCGTATCTTTCTCTACTATATGACAAAATTTCAATTTACTTATAAAGTGGACTTAGCAGATTTATATATTAAGCCGGCTATATATTAATTAGTTTATTGGAACCAAATAATGTTCAGATCAAACATAATAAGATTCAAAATTTAATTCCTCATAGAAACGCGGGCGGGTCCTGCTAGTAATAATAATTTCCACGAAAACATTCCACTTGGAACAAGTGGTACTTCTCTCAGGCAATGAGCTGCATACGATTCTATTTTTAGACTCATTTAACTCCGGTTCCGAACGGCAAATGCATTAGTTAGAGAAGCTTTACATAGCCTAATACTCAATAACCAGTGGCAAGCTAAGTTATGAGGTGAACCGCCGCTTTTTTGAAAATTTATTTTTTTTTTCGTGGGTCTGGCCAGGGATCGAACTTGGGACCTCTAGTATGCTAGGATGACTAATTCGCTATACCACGGCGGTATTTAAAAATACATATAAAATAATTCTACAATTTTTCTAATGGCAGGTGTTCGATAAAAGCAATGTTACAATATACATATTTAGCTAAATTGTTATCGTAATTACAATTTTTCTATAAAAATACCTAAAACGTCATGGTACCTTTAAGAACAACCAGGCATAACAAAATACTTGTGTCGTTTTTAATTAGTTTCTTAAGGTTTATAATTCATGTTTACAGAAGTTATAACCTGTAGTAGCCTCTGTGGAGGCTAAATGTCTAAATATGAAATATTTTTGAACTGTGTTATTAAGGTTCACAATTAAAAAAAAAAAAAATATGCAAATAATATGATACATTAATATATATAATCAAAACATTTGATTGGAAAGATCCAGTTTAAATGCCAATAATTTAATATCTAACACACTTATACACACATATATTTTAAGAAATAGCGATTAAAAATATAAAACAAGATTTTTAATACGAATTTCTACGAATATTTATTTTAAAGTCATCAAAAATATGATTGAAATAATGCTAATCGGACTGTTTTAAAAAAAATCTTTGAATTTTATTTGAAAAATAGCTTTAGTCGGTTAAGTACTACTCAATGACCCGTACACTGAGGGAAAAATCGAATCTAATCGGACTTAAATCAAGTCGGAAACGTCGTAAAAGTCTGTTAAGCTTGAAAATCCTAAAATCAAGCCGAAAATCTTATTTTTAGAACGATAATTCTTAGTTTGGTTTTTAAGCTGCTTCGTTCTTAATTTAAGAATAAAAATGTTGTTTTAAGAATCATGCATTCTTAAAGTAAGATTAACGTGGGCTTATTTCAAGTCTGACTCAGGCTTAGTTTAAGAATGTTTATTATAATTTCAAGAACGTTCCCTCTTAATTTTATGCTTTTCGAAATTCGATATTCGAATGTATTTTACGCCTTAAACCCAGCAAACATAATAAAAGATTTTTATTATTATTATTTTTTTTTTAATTTATTGAAGTTTTATTAATATATATATATATATATATATATATATATATATATATGTATATATATATACATATATATATATATATATATATATATATATATATATATATATATATATATATATATATATATATGTAATTAAAATCTATACGCTTTTGTGTATATAATTCTATTTATATATACTTAAGTCTTATAAATGCTTTACCACTATTTATAAAATATACATGTAAAGGAGGGCTAGTAAAGTTACATATATTTATAATATTTACATTGAGTTTTCACACTTTCAAGCCAGTCTTCCACTTTCGATGGCATTGACATTGTACCGTCGTCTATTCCAAACTATAATACATAGATGTTTATTAATATTTTATAATGATTAGTTTCTCTTAAGAAAATCTACCTGTTCTTTCTTCCAAAAAAACAATTTCTCACAAAATTCCATGTGTAGCCCTAACGGAGTAATAGCTTCCTTCAAGTCCTCTTTCCGCATGAACTTTAAAACTCCTATAGGTCACTTGAGCAGCTAAATAATATCATAATAATGAAAGATGTGTAGAACATAAATACATAAAACACAAAAACTTACCCTTCAAAGACAGGTTCCAAGTCGAACTCTTTTAAAAGCTTTTTCAAACTTTCCTCGTCTTGGTTCCCGGCGGAATGCTGAAATAGTTCTTTTTCAACATTTAAAAGTACAAACTCACTAGAACTATTTGGTGGAAATCCACAGAAACCCCGACTGGCTTTCAATGGTTTGGAGATCTAACCCCGATTGGCCTTCAATGGTTTCTTCTCCAGGAGTATTTAAACTGTTTTCCTCCGCCGGAATAACTGCTTCAATAGCCACAGTCATCCAATTATTTGCAGAGTTTTCATCAATATTTAAAATTTGAGAATTTTCCATTGGAACAGATTGTTTGTTTAACTTTTATTAATTTTCATCTTAACATGCTGAAAGAAAAGCACAACTAAAGAAATTTTCGCATACAGAAATGTTTTTTTTTTTTTATTTAAAATCGTTTTGCATTAAATTAAGAATATTATGCTTGTGTTAAGAATTTTTAGATTTAAAACAAAATTATTCTTGACGTAACCTTAAATCACGAATTTTATTCTTAATTTAGGGTTTTTATTCTTATTTTAAGATTTCAATCTTGATCTAAGACCGCAATTCTTAATTTTATCTTCATTTAACTTTTTTGCAGGCTTGATTTGTTCAAAATTTCAGAATTCTAAAAGTAAGCCCGACACAGCTTGATTTTATCCCGCAGCTTTTCTCTTAGTGTATGTAATGTCAAATTTAAACGAATTGTCATCAGTACATAGGCCTATAACTCTTTTGATAATTTAGAACTCTTATAGAATAACAGAGTAATATCACCAAAATACTAATACTAAAATAAATATCTAACTTAGATCCTTAACATCAGAGATATTATGCATTAACGATAGTTAGATATTGAAATTTTAAACTGAAAAATTATGTGCCAAATTTTAAGACTTACTTACTTAGATCTTGTGCTCATATTCTCCAATTTCGTATGCCAAGTTTTGAAAGATTTTATTCTACTTGGCGCACTCTTCTACGAGTTCCCATTATCGAACACTTTTCTTGCCGGAATATTTTCATCCATTCGCACAACATATCCTAGCCAACGCATCCGCTGTTGCTAAATGCGTTATAACTCATACAGCTCATGGTTCATTCGATGTCGATACTCATTGTTGACGCAGACTGTTCAAAAGATCCTTCGTACAATTTTCCACTCAAACACGCCAAGGCTAGCTTCATCTGCCTGTGTAATATTCACAACGGTACCAAGGTATACAAATTATTTTACAACTTCGAAGCTAAAGTTCTCAACGGACACATGGGATCCAATTGTAGTGGTCTGTCTGCTTGTAGAAACCATCAGTTTTGTTTTTGATTTATTGACAGCTAGACCCATTTTGTTTGATTCCTTTTCGATACTGGCCTTTTCCAGTATTAACTTTGCTCAAAGTGCGTCCAAGAATATCAAACGCGAATAGCATATATTTTCTATTGAAAATTTTACCAGTTGTATTAACTGCTGCATCTCGCAAGATTTTCTCTAACACAACATTGAAGAGATCACATGATAGGTCTTCTCCAGGATTTGACGTAGAGTAAATTTCTGGTCAGTGGTTGATTTACCTGGTCTAAAGCCACATTGGCACGACCCAATTATTTCGCTAAGAAATTTATATGCAATTCAAAGTAGGGTTATCCCTCTATAATTTGTACATACAGTTTTATGCCATTTTTTGTGCACTGGATAAAGGACACTGAGATTACAATCGTCTGGCATGCGTTCTTCTAACCATATGGCTTCTATAAGTTGCGACATACGCCTTGTAGGAGAAAATACAATTGCTAAAACCATCCGTTTGGTGTTTAACTTTTTGATAGAATTTACGCACTTCATTGCTACTCTTATATATCTCAATTTCCCCTAACACACGTATCTTCATTTGTCTTATTTTTCTTCGGAATAGGCGTTTCTCATCCCATCTTCTCTCACATTATCTTTCTACAGTTCGGCAAGTAACTATTGACTGCAGCTCTGGTATCGCTGCACTCCTCGTTATACCAAGAGTTTTTATGAAGAGGGTTTTAAAACCCTAATACAGTTTTTTCAGCAGTTTTCATGGAGTTGAAAATATGTTGCCATAGAACGGTAATATCGTTGGAAGTAGAAATATTTTCTGCGAGTAATTGAGGAGTTCGTTGCGAGTAATCGATGGCAATTTGATGGGATTGTAGCCTGGTGGTGTTAAATTTTCTTTGCGTTTCTGTCTGCGTGTTCCGCGGCACACTTAGGCGTGTTCTCACCTTGGCTGCAACAAGATAATGATCGGAGTCCATGTTGACTCCCCGAATTGTAAGCACATCCGTGCCTTCCGTCAACTACAATATGGTCTATTTTATTTTTTTCTATTTGATCGGGAGACATCCATGTAGCTTTGTGTATTTTACGGTGTTAGAAACTGGTGCTACTTACTACCATAATTCGAGCAGCAGCAAATGAGATCAACCTCATACCATTGTCTGAATTAACCAACAGTGGGCTAAAAGCAACTTTCCCGCCCAATCTTTGCGTTAAAATCACCCAGTATTATTTTAACGTCATGATTCTCCGAGTTGTTCATAAAAGGTTTCTTTTAAATCTTTATCTTTCTCCTCAGCATGAGCACAAATTAAACTCAGATAGATGCATTTTGATTTGACACGCGTTGTCGCTAATATTTGGCTAACTGGGATGAATCTGGAGACTAGGTTGCTCATCTTTTTGTTGCTGACTGAATCCGCAACGAAATTCATGCCTACTTCCATGACAGCTATAATATTGGTCACCTTTTGGTGTCTTGGCGACGCCGTGACCATTCCATCTTACCTCATGGACAGCAGTTAAATCGCATTTAAGTTCCTCGAAAACATCTATCAACTGGATGAGAGTATCTCCTCTGTAAAGGGTTCGGATGTTCCTGATGCTGATCCTTAAATAATGATCCCAGACGTCCTATACCCATGTTTTTATCGTTTTTATGGCTTGCTACTTTAACGGGTCTTAACTTAGGTGATATGTCCTCAGTTGAGATGAAGGATAACCAAAACAAGTCTGGGCTTACCAAGTTAAGACTAATCAGAACCGTTGCTTGGTATCCAACATCCCCTACATCACCCATTTTGGGACAATCTTCACTTTATAGTGAAAGGTATCATACGGTCGGACATGACTTATTTATGTTATCTTTTATTTCACACAGAAGACTCAGAAAACACAATATTATGCACAAAAAGGAAATTTAAGCATTTTCATGAATACCCTTAACTTTAGAATTATAGGTGTCCAATCGCAATATTTTGCACTAATTTTATATTAGCATGAGTAATAAACTGTAGGAAAGTCTTATGTTCATATGAATATATTTTAGTGCGAAAGTATTATTTATAATGTAATTTCATTTATTCCATTTCAGATTCCCGTTTGTTTTGTGAGAACTTTATTTTGAATATTAAAAACACTCAAAAACATAAATAAATATTTTTATCTGAAGTACAAAAAAAAAAAAACAAAAATGCAGGGAAAACATCCGCTTTTATACTTCCGATTGACATCGCTCAACGTAACAACGTCATTTGCGGTTTTGGTACTCGTATCCGCTCTCTTTCAAGTGTCGCCTATTGCGGTGGCTAGCGAAAATATTGATGCAGAAGAACTAAAAACAAACTTGTACAATTACCAATGTTTTACTGATAAGGGTAAGTTGAACATAAATCTGAAACTATTGAAAATGTCGAATTTTTGTAAAATGTTGTAAATATGTATGTAGTTTGGGTTACTTCCGATAAAAAAAATGTGGGTCAAACCCAAACATATGCTTCACACCTCAAAAAAAATGGAATGACCTTGTGAATATGAAAGACAAAATTAGGTTTTGAAAAGCTTCAGCTGATAATGACTGTAATCTAAAACTGAGAGATTTTATATAAATATATACATATATGTCTTTTTAATTCTAGAAAACGCCTCACCCAACCTGAGTTTTCGCCAGAGCAATATTGGTATGCAGGTTTCATATTGGCCATCTCATCAGATTATAACTCGTATATTTGCAATTTTTCTTCGAGAAATTCTACACTATCAAAATGTTTATATACTTCCAATAGAGTTTAGTGGAAATCCAGATGAGGAATACTATGAAGGCAAAAGGCTTACCAATACGCTTGACTTATTAATGTAAGTCTAATGGTACAATCGTTTGTTCCATGTCAATACCACATATACTTTGACCAATTTATAGAAAACATCCTCAATATCCAAATTTACCAATGATAAATTTAGGCGTTTGGACACCACCAATGGGTCATGGCTTAAGGCCGATAGAAGTCTATGAGTCAGGTGTATCTTTAGATCCCGGACGTTTTGGATGGTTTGTTGGTCCAGCTGAATTTAATGTTACCATGGAAGGTCTGCACTATTCTATTTTTCAAAATAGGTCTAATCCCTTTTACGAGCAGTATATTATAGATGACATTTTACTAAAAGGTCTTTCAAAGGGGATTGAGTAAGTTTTTCTTAAAAAAATTAAATTTAATTAAATAAGTCCACATTTGTATTTTTTGCAGATATGAATTTTTTGAAAGTCCCCTATGTAAAAATATTCGATGTGCCACACTTCTGGCAGAGCATAAAATGGAAACCTCATTTGTTCAGCAGCAAATTATAGAAATGAAGGCTTTTCTCAATATAATTTGGTTAGGATCACATTTTCGTTCTGAAATCGATAGATTATATACAAAATATACAGAATCTAACTTTAATGGTAGAGACAAAAGATTCTTGGTTTTGCACTGGAATCCATCAGATGTTATAGATGCCAAACATACATTTCAACACATTGAACTACCGCTATGCGAGGAGTCGTTATCGCTGTGGAAATCTTACTGTAAATATGAATTAACGCCCATCTTTAAGTATCATACGAAACAATTTTTGTCTGATGAACGTTTAATGCATGCTTTACGATTATTTTGGATCAATAACGAACAACTTACGAATCTCTTTATTGAACTTGGTGAAAAACGTTTAAAAGAAGGACACATATCAAATGTAATGTACAATGAATTGGCCTGTAATTGGCTTAGAAAGCATTCCGATACATACAATTTGTGGATATCAAAAGAACCCATGACATTATCGATTGGTGCTATATTTCCGATTAAAAAAAATACAAGAGGCCATCAAAATCTAGTGCATGCCGTTAAAAGAGCGGTTCAAGCTATTAACAAGAATAGTTCTATCTTAAGAAACTACCATCTGAATGTTGTCGAAAATGATGGTGAATGTAAAGCGGATGTGGTAATGAAGTCGTTCATCCATCTTTTTAATGTACCAAAACTTTTGGGTGTAGTTGGTCCCGCGTGCAGCGAAACCGTAGAGCCGATTGCTGGTATATCGAGACATACTAATATGGCAGTAATTTCATATTCGGCTGAAGGTGCTTCATTTTTGGATCGCCAAGCTTATCCATTCTTTTTCCGTACAATTGGTTCAAATCGTCAATACGAAGATGTGTATTCAAGTCTGATGAAGAACTTTGGCTGGAGTCGAGTTGCAGCTTTAACTGAAGACGGTCAAAAGTATACCGAATATATATCTCACATGGAAACAGCATTGAAGAACAATAATCTGGAACTGATTATAAACAAGAAATTTTTGAGTGACATAACGTACGTTGATATGAATAAGGTGAGACCTGATGCATGTTTTAAAAACTTTTCTTAGGGATTTATATTGAAAAATAGCTTTTTTTAAAAAAATGTGTATTTCCGTATGTATAATTATAGCTACTTAAAAGTTAAGGGATAAAATACTACTAAGTCGTTTATTAACGATAAAATACAAAATATTACAATTAATTCCTGAACGAGACCAAATGGAAGTGAATGTAGGCTATTAGTAGACCAAAACCAAAAAGGGTTCTGAAAAGTTAGCTCGAATTTTTAAGTTATAACTCTCTGGAGTTGGGCTTTTTTAGGAAATTTTTTCCATATATTTTGTATGTAAAATAAATCAGTAAACAAATTTAATAGTTGAAATTAAGTAAAGCCTTTTTCAATTTAGATCGTCATTCAACAGATTGTTCTACAATAACCTTAAGGCTATTGATTCGATCAATTCAGGATTTATTCGGGTAAAGCCAGCTTGTTTGCGTCTTAGCTGTGGTTCGACAATGGACGCTATGCGACTGTGCTATGACTTTATTGATCATATTAGGAAGAGTGATACCTCTCCAGATTAAGCAGTCATGCAAATTCCCGTTTTTGGAATTTTTAGTATTAGACCTACTCTGGTCTGTCGTCCGTATTTTAGTATTTTATTTTTAAAGCTCTTAAAAGCTTTGTGTATAGAATTATGTTGGGTTTTAATAATTCAGGTGGTATTCCATCAGTACCTACAGACTTTCCAGATTTAGGCGTTTAATTGCTGTAGTGATATTTCAAAATCGTTATTACTGTGACGCACAGGATCGCAATCACATGCTTTACAAAATTCAGAGGGATTGACTGACAGTAATTTTTTGTAATCTGTTGATCTTTGGAGTAGATTACATCGCCAGGCTCATTAATTAGTGGCTTTGAACTATAGTTGCTATGACCAGCTATTTGCTTCGTAATTTGATATAGGTCCTTGGATCGACCTGTTTCGCTGGCTATTTGGTCTTCTTTGGCTAAATTTTAAGCCCATTTCCGCTTATCCTCCCTAGCACTTCGTTTGACTTCTCGGTTTAATTGTTGATAAACGCGCAGTCCTTGTTGTTTGATCTGTTTTTGGCATCATATAACTTGGCATGATATAACTTTTCTTTGGCTAATCCTATATCTTCAATTATTTGACACGTTTTACTGAAATCCAAGGTTTTTTGGACTTACTTTTATAACCTAATTCACTCGCAGCAGTTTCAATAAAGGCTGTTTTTACTTCATTGCAGTATGTGTCTGTATTCTGGTAGACGGAGATATCAAAAGAATCTGTCCTATACCTCAATCTGTTAGAGAACCGCATAGCACTTCAGGTGATTTTAGTTTTTGTACATCAAACCTTTTCCTGTTGAAATTTGGCTTAAGTACCACAGCTTTCAACTTCAACCTTGGCTACAATTAAATGATTAACGCTGCCAACATCTGTTCACATCTTGTTCCTCACATTCAGCAATGACTCCCTCCACATCTGACTTATTGCAAAGTGGTCAATCTGGTTTTAGGTTATGTAATCCGGAGACACCCATGTTCCACCCAGCACCATTGTCAGCCATGCGACCCATCACCCTCTCCCAACAGCCTAATTGCGCCTTGAAGTCGCCCATTAATATTTTAATATCGCCATGACTGATGTTTTTAATTATTTGGGTAAGTTTGTCATAGAAACCGTTTTCAGCTGTCTCGGTTGGAGCATAACATTGAATTCAGGTTAAATTCCTCGCTCTAGTTCTCATTCAATAAGAACATTTTTTGCCTTTTTTAATGAAAGAAATTCAACACTACTCGATTTAGGTTGGTCTGCTGTTCTACCAGCATATATGAGGGTTCAACCGTTTGATGCTTTACGTTTCCAACTATCTTACCGGCATACTTCACACAGTCCCAATAAGATGCTTTTAAGGATAAACTCCGGATTTTACGGAAATTGGTTTTGATAGTCTGGGTTTAAAACAAATACGCTGGTTTCTTCCAGTTGAGTATGATTTTATCCAATCGGTGGAATTTTTACTAAATCCCATTAGATGCAGTTTATTAATAAGCAGGTTATGGTTGATCTTGTCAAAAGCTTTGCTAAAGTCAGTATATATGACATCAGTAATTTGATCATTGACGAAGCCACGATTTACTAATGTAGTAAATTCCAATAGGTTTGTAGTTGGTGAGCAGCCCTTATGAAAACCATGTTGGTGTGGAAAAATAAATGAGGAGATCTGGTGCGTGAGAGATGTTGTTAAGCATTTTTCAAAAAGCTTGGGGATAGCACTTAATTTTGCTATACCTCTGTAGTTTGACACATCGGATTTGTTTCCAGATTTAAATAATGGAATGATGTAGGAATCTTTCCAAAGTTGAGGAAAATAGCCATGTTTAAGGGATGTATTGAATAAAATAGTTAATGGTGTCGCTAAAGCATTAATACATTTTATTAAAACGCAACTAGGAATGCCATCAGGACCTCTAGAGTTTGAAGATTTAATATCACGTATGTTTCTTTTGATATCATCAGTATTTATTTGGGAAAATACGACTGGATGGTTTTCTGGTATTTGGAACGGATATCCATCGGAGGGATCGTAGGATGCGTCTGAGTATGTAGATCCAAAAAAGTCTGCAAACAGGTTACTGATAGCTAAATCGTCTTTAGACTCAATGTTACAGAATCTCATGGAAGTTGGAAATTCCATTGATTTCCTTTTAGAATTAACAAATTTATAAAAAGATTTAGGGTCTTTTTTAAAATTATTTCTAACATTGTTTAAATATTTTTCGTACAGTTCTTTATTGAGTAAATTATGCTTAGCTCGATAGATTGAATAGTTCATATAGTCGATATGCGACCCCGAATGTTTAAATTTTTTATAATGTTTGTTCTTCAAATTTTTTAATTTTGACAATTGTTTAGATTTCCAAGGTGGACCAGAACAGTGTTTTATTGTCATTTTTGGAATGCAAATATTAAAATACTCAAAGAGTGTATCGTAAAATGTTTTAATCATATTGTCAATTTCGGAAGGAGAGCCATTTTTAATCCGTAATAATTGGAGCCAATCAGTGTTATACAAGAAGCTATTTAGGTCATCGAAATTTGCACGTTTAAAACAGTAAACTTTCTCACTGTTGGATGATTTTGATTCATTCATTGTTGGAGAGTTGAAGTTGAGTTCTATGGTGGGATGATATTTATCTTCAGGTTTTGTTATTGGATCAGCTCTATTTAATGAAAATTCATATGGTTCATTGACAAATACCAGATCCAGTATTTTAACATATTCATTTGGAATGCCATTAATCTGGCAAAGGCCTAGATCAGAAAGATCATTTATAAAATTATCTACCCAGTCAACAGTATTTACTGGGGCATAGTAGTATAAATCCGGCAAAAAAGTCCAAGTAGTCGATGAAATATTGAAGTCACCAAAAACAAGTAAGGCATCCTGAGGGGAACATCTCGTAAATATTGATTTTATGGATGCGAGGTATTCATTGTAGGTAGTCTGATTGGAGCCAGGAGGTATATATAATGATACGATAAACACTTTACTCTTATTGATAGGAATACACACACCAATAAATTCAATGTCAGAACTCGATTCAATAGAAATTTCTTCAGACGAAAGCAAATTGGAAACAGCAATTAGAACACCGCCACCTATAGTTTTCGTAATTCTGTCACGTCTATAAATATGATAGTTGCTAGATAAAATTTCGGCATTGTGTATTTTATTGTTCAGCCAAGTTTCGGTTAAAATTATGACATGTTCCGAAAAGTTGAAGCTGTTGACAAATAATTTCGATAATTTAGTGTTCAATCCACGTACATTTTGATATTTAAGAGTTATCTGATCACATACAGCATTTAGTTTTTTGACGGATTAGAAGCAACAGATGGTAGATGAACCGTTTTAATAGCTTTTTCTTTGTAAACATACTCGTAAACTATAGTATTCTCAGGCCAGAAATTATAATCGATGAGTTTAGCAAATATATCAGTAGCCACAATCAATTTGAAGGATGTAATGTTTCGAGGTTGAGAATAAATGAATTTTTTTATTTCAATGTCACAATTTTGGTTTGAATCAAGTTTGGATTTAATATAATGTTCAATATCTTCAGTAGTAGTTTCAAAAGCAAATCGTGATATGAAAATTGATTTTCGGTTTGGTGGTATGACGCGAAGACTTGGAACGATGGGTTCTTGAGTGTATAAAGTTGGTTGACTATGTTTTACAACATCAGCGTAATTAGGAGCAAGGGGCTCAGAGTAATTATTGTTAGCTTTATAATTTGAGCCATAGTTTAAAATTGGGATGTTTGAAGAGGGGGATTTGGGTTGGTATTTATATTTGCATTGGTGTCAGTAATTTTCGAAGAGAGTAGGTAATTAGTCTATTGTTCCCCAGGCTGGTACTGGGGCTGCCAGCTAAGCCAAATACCTGGCTTGATGAATAGTCAGTAGCAAAATTTGCGAGATCGCCTACTTTTCGAGACGCCAAAAAAATGGTCGCTCTCACTGTGATGATAGTGGGGTTAAAATGCTAACCCACAAGTCGACTCAAGTGATTTACTATGGGTAGTGGGAACACTTTACCTTATGCTAGGGTTGCCTTTTCCATTTTATCTTATACACTTCTGACTCCCAAAAAACATTGCTAGTATTTAATTTTTATTTGAATACCCTAACTAAAAATTTATATTAAATGCTTGGAAACAGACAGTGAATTATTTCCTTCTTAAGACATGTTTTTAAAATATGATTTCTATTTACAGTATTTGGTTGATTTGAAGAATCGGCATGCTAAGATCATAATAGCTGATATTCACAATAAGTATGCCCAATTGGCTTTATGCGAAGCTTATAAGTTAGAGGTAAATAATAAAATAATTTGTGTGTTTTTGAATAATTTTATCTTTACTTTTAATAGATGACAGGATATCAAGGCTATGTGTGGTTTTTACCTTCTTGGCTGTCAAAAGACTGGAAAACTATTAGCACTCAAAGTAATCTTAGCTGCACAAGTCAAGAACTTGAAAGGGCTTACGAAGGTCATTTTAGCATCATGCATACACCATTTGGAAATAATGAAACTATCATGCAGGAACATATTAGCATTAAAAAATGGCTAGAGTCATACAGCTCCCGTGTTAGTAGTGTCTCAAAGTATACAGCATTTGCTTATGATGCTGTATGGGCTTATGCTTTGGCTGCCGATAAACTTTTACAAGAAAACAAAGATTCTGTTGAGAACTTGCGTTCGAAAAATGTTGTAAATCGCTTTACCGATCTAATTTGGGAAACTGATTTTGAAGGCCTGTCCGGTAGAGTACGTTTTGGAGAAGGTGGTTCGCGTATAACGGAGTTGATTATAAAACAATGGCGAAATAATGAGTCCCTAGAAGTGGGTAAATACATACCACAGCTGATAGGATATGGTCGAAACTTACGAACCGACGGCGGAAATCTCATTTTAAATACGAGCGCAATAGTATGGCTTTTCGAAAACAAACCTCCAGGAGATGGAACATATGATTGCAGTTTTTCTGCATTGGCTGAATTTTTAAATACCGAATGTGAGAATGCAACCGTAGCATTTACTGCTCTTATTTGTCTGACTGCCGTTGTGGTGATCTCTCTGATTTCATTCTGTTTCTGGAAACGACGATATGATCAAAAGCTTAAGCGTTCTGCCAAGATTATGAAAAACTTTGGCATTGATCTATTGTCTCCCTCTCGCAGCAATGTAAATACCTTGGATAAATGGGAAATACCTAAAGAAAATGTTGTGGTTAATCGACGTTTGGGAGAAGGAGCTTTTGGCACTGTATATGGTGGTGAAGCTCAAATTGGCGATGAAGGTTGGACTGCCGTTGCTGTAAAAACCCTAAAAACTGGAGCTTCCACAGAAGATCGTTTAGATTTCCTATCGGAAGCAGAAGCTATGAAGCGTTTTGATCATAAAAACATTGTTAAACTCTTGGGTGTATGCTTACAGTCAGAACCAATTTACACCATCATGGAGTTTATGTTGTATGGTGATTTAAAAACCTATTTACTGGCGCGTCGTCATATGGTCAACGAAAAAATTAGTGATGAATCGGATATTTCATCAAAACGACTTACTATGTACGCTATTGATGTGGCGCGAGGTTTGGCATATTTGGCCCAACAAAAATATGTGCATCGCGATCTTGCATGTCGGAATTGTTTGGTCAATGCACAGCGAGTTGTAAAGCTTGGTGATTTTGGAATGTCACGATCTACATACGAAAGCGATTACTACCGTTTCAATCGTAAGGGTATGCTGCCAGTTAGATGGATGGCTCCAGAATCACTTGCCCTGGGAATGTTCACACCAGCTTCAGATGTATGGTCATTCGGTGTAGTTTTATATGAAATTATTACATTTGGATCATTTCCCTATCAGGGTCTGACCAACAGTCAAGTATTGGAGTACGTCAAAAGTGGAAATACACTAAGTGTACCTATTGGTATAAAACCTCATTTGGAAGGCCTAATTAAATCATGTTGGAGTCAGGAACCAAAAAAACGCCCAACAGCAACGGAAGTTGTGGATTACATATCAAAGTATCCCAATTTGCTTACAGCTTGTCTTGATTTCCCAAGTGCATCTGTCGAAATGGCTGAGACTGAAAGTGATGGACTTGAACTATTGCCAAAATCCCGTAAATGCTCACCTCTCAAAAATGATTCTGTTTTAGATGTTGTAGCGCAAACAACGATAGCGGACAACATTGAAAGATTTTATAATTTTCCTAGCGAAAGAGAAACTGCGACGGAAATGAACATCGAAATGCCAACACATCTCGTTAGCAATGAAGCAGAACTGACTGAATCTTCGCCCATTACACCAGATGGCTACAGCATTATGTCACCACTTCTGAACCATCATACAGACTCTGCTCCAACAACACACCAACAGACGCCATTCTAATACAAAGACGCAAATCAAAATACCTGCCATTAAATCTAAAGTTACTTTAATACCTCGTTTATATGTACATATGTATCTATATACAATACAAACTACTTATAAGTTTTATACTATTTTGTTAAGATTTTTTTTTAGGTATTTATACATCATACTTTTGTATGCAATTCTGTACATATTTTGTTATATACTCAGCACATAAAAAAGGGTGTACTTTTTAAATCTGAATCTTTAGAATACATGAACAATTAATTTTAAAGTTATGATTTGAAATTTTTTGTGCTGGAATATAGCAATTATTATTTTAAGTTAACATATACATATAACATATACATATATACATATAACATATACATAGATCATCTACTAGAATGCCTCAGAGGATATAACAATATAATTAGTTGAAGCACGTTACAATTTTGAAATGTCGTTGAAAGATATTTCACAATTAGATAAAACTAATTAAAATATTGAGTTATATCACTATTCAAGTAAATTATTTATATTACATAAATCGTTGGACTATATTTATGTGGGGTTTATATAACTCAATCGTCAGCCGCTTGAGTTATATAAACTCCACATTAATTTTTACTATTGTAGTTTAAATTTTTTAAAAGTGATTTTTGAATTTGCTATTCCTTATTTATGAGATAGAAAATTTTGACTGTAGTCCTTCGATATTCGTATTTAAGTTATAACGAATCTTGAATCTTGTTAGCATATACAGGAATTTTTTCTATGTTTCTTATATAAGCATTTTTTCAACATATGTACACGGATGTCTTATGATGAAAAACGATATAATTTAAAAAAATGTTTTACTTTTAAATTTTAAATCAAATTTACTGAAATTGTAAAAATTAAGATTTTGTAAGTTATTTTGCTTTAGTATAAATTAGTCGTAAGTAATTTGGAAAGGAAAGGCACAATCGACTCACATTTACCCATAGCTATATTTGAACCAACAGAAAATCTCCAGAAAATGTTAATGTGTTCAATTAAATACAATTTCTTTAAGCATTTTTGTTATTTATAAAATATTCTCAAAGAGACAAATTTTATATAAAACATCCGTGTTCATGGGTAGCAATATGTATGTACATAAGTTTTGATTTTATACTATTTTTACATTATTTAAATTATTATATTTCATTTATATTGAACATTTAATGAATTCATAATAAAAAAAAAACTTTTAATAAATAACACTATTAATCATTGAGTACATGACAGAAAATTGTTCAAAAAAATTTCAGAAATACGTCCAAGTTTAGGAGTTACACGCAAAAACCCGATTTTAACTTGGTTCGTAAACTTATCGACCACAGCATAGCCAGTTTGTTTTTGATTTGATTTTTTTAACAGCAAATAAAACAAGTAAGAGTGTTATATTCGGCTGTGCCGAATCTTATATTTATACCCACCATCAAGTTGTGTTAAATTTAGAAACATATCTCATATATCTTCGAGGGTGCAGCAAATTCAAAACGTGGACCAAATTGGAAAAAAAAAGTTGTTACGCTAGTTGGTATTGCTGGTAAAATATTTGGAATAACTTTGGTTGCAGTAGCTTTATAGTTCAACATTCAAAAATGTGTAAGTGGTTTCCCCAGTATTTATTTACTTTGAAAAAATTTCGTTATCGTAACCGGGTATGGTTTTACATTAATAAGTTGTTAAATACTTTTCGTTTAGCTTAATATTTAGTTAGGATAAATAAGTTGATAGTAATACGACAGGTCCATATATTTTGTTAGGAGTTCCTAATGCATCTACCACATACATAATCTGAATATGCTGCTTGTACCTCAGAATCTTTTTGATTGTAGATATAAAAAAGGGGATGTAATATATATAAGAATTACAGCCAAATGTTGACCGATTGTAACAAAATTTCACACACTGGCTGGTATAGGGTGGTTAAATTGTAAGGGCCGATGTTGAATGTGAACCACACCTAAACGCCAAGTTTTTTTCCGAATTTTATTTGACATTTCTCTATTTCAGACTTACTCAATTTGAACCATGGAGAGATACACAATCCAACAACGTGTTTAACTTATCCAGACTTATTATGAAAATGGGCGTTCAAATCAAAATGCATATCGTGCACTTCGTGATTTTTTTGGTCAATTTGATCGTCCAAATGTGCGTACAATCGCAAAAATCGTGGAAAAATTCGAGCAAACCGGGTCTGTAGAAGATGTGAAAACACCAGTGCATCTCCTACAGCTCGTACTGCAGAAAATATTGCTGCTGTTCGCGATAGTGTGCCGGTCAGGCAGTTACTGTGAATGGTGTTCGCTATCGTGAGATGATAACGAACTTTTTATGGCCCAAATTGGAAGATATGGATGTGGACGATATGTGGTTTCAGCAGGACGGTGCCACTTGCCACACTGCTAACGAAACAATGGCTCTTTTGCGCAACAAATTCAATGGCCGTGTTATCTCACGTAATGGCGATGTCAATTCGCCGCCAAGATCATGTGATTTGACACCGTTGGACTTTTTTCTTTGGGGTTATTTGAAAGAAAAGATGTACGTCAATATTCCAGCAACAATTCAAGAGCTAAAGGATGAGATAATTCATCACATTAACGGCATAGAACCTCCATTATGCCTCAGGGTCATCGTAAATTTGGACCATCGGATGGAGGTGTGTCGCTGTGGTCGCGGCGCCCATTTGGCCGATATTTTGTTCCATACATAATTGAGTAATACCAATACATTATAATAAAATTACAATAATTTCCTAAATAGTTTGTGTTTTATTCAAAATCGACATCGGCCCTTGAAATTTAACCACCCGTTATTTCTATAAAGCTTATTTTTTGCAAAATTTAGTGACAACAGCTATCACAGTTTCTAATTTAATAGCTTTTAACTGGTCCTTGCTAAATATTTTTTGGTTTCCGGGAGTGTTTTTTATATGAAAGCTATAGTCAAATATTGACCGATTTCTATAAAATTTGATATACTGACGTTGTCATAGCTATTACAATTGTACTCAATTTATCAGCATTCATGTGTTTCCCGGGGCGGGGTTATATGAGAGCTCTAACTAAATGTGAACCGATTTCGCCCATTTTCACTACACAGCTTTTATTACATATCATATCGTTTGTAAAATTTTGTCTCTCTAGCTTTTGTAGTTAAGGAGCTGTCGCGCTTTTATCTGACGGACAGACGGACATACATAAATCTCCTTTTCTTTTTGTGTTTCTGTAAGTTTTTTATATGGGAGCTATGGTCAAATGGTGACCGATTGTAGCAAAATTTTGCATACTGGCTGGCATTCAGATAAGACTTCCTTGTGCTAAATTTAGTGGCCAAAGCTATTACAGTTTATCATTTATTGGCATTTAAGTGAATTTCAGGTAGAATTTACGCTGTTTCCGTAAGTTTTTTATATGGGAGCTATAGCTAAATGTGAACCGATTTCGATGAAATTTGATATGCTGCCTAGTGCTTATGTAAAACTTCTAGATACCAAATTTTGTCATCATAATTACATTTCATCACAGTTATAATTTGTCATTTATTAGCATTTGTCTAGACGAGGTTATACGGGAGCAATGGTTAAATGTTAACCGATTTTGACCAATTTCAATACCAAAATTTTCTCATAGATGAAGAATGTTTGTACTAAGTTTCAGTGAGCCTAGCTCGTTTCATTTAGGCGTTATCGTGATTTCAAAATATGAAATATTAATTTTGTCCCTAATAAAAAAAATTCAAGTAAAAACAGTATCGTCCGTCACGTAGCGTCCGCAACAGTTTATTTATGGATTTTTGGTGAAACTGGAAACTTAAAAATATTTTATAAACGCTGTTTTGTAATCCTCTGATTTCCCTCTATCATCAATGGATTAACAATTTTTTTTATTACTATGAGCGATTTGATAAAATTTACAGAAACACGTGTTGAAGAAAAGTCATTTCCATTTTTTGTAGCTTCCGTCACAGCACTTTAAAAGCAAATATCTTTTTCCTCCAAAAGAAGTATGTAAATTAACAAACACCATTCGATAGCACAATCGATGGGCTAATATTTCCTGAAATCTGTGCAAAGCTATCTAGTGTAGAATGACAGTGGGATACATTTAAGTACAACAAAATCAGTACAAATGTAACGTCCGTCACGCCGGATTTGCCCATATGTGGTAATAAAATCCAAAAAAAGTTCAGTTTGATATCTCTTATGGTGAACGCCTTAAAATTTCGGGAAAAAGTAAATTTTTGGACATTATTTAAGTAGATGCATAGTAAATTTTATTTAATTTTTCTTTTGATGAAGCTAATACTGAATTTAATTGCCCAGTCATTGAGGAGTGTCCACTAGAACTTTATTTTATATTGGGTGAGCTTAACCCTTTTTTCATCGGGGTCAAAGGTCTAAATTTGGATTTTTAGTGCCAAATATATGAAATGTTACGAATTTAGTGGCGAATTTCGATAAAAATTAATAAAAACAGTTATTTTTAAGAATGGTTGTATTGTTTTATTAAAAATATTTTTTTTACCCAAATTTTTTTTTTCAAAAGTGTATGAAGGGAAATCCCTAAAATTGTTTTAAAGCTTTAGTGATGACAACAGATTTAATAAAATTAAATAAAAAAAAATTGAATTCACCCATTTTGTTCGAACTAAATTTTTGTGCGGACAAAATTTTTTCTATATGTAGTTTGACAAAATATTTTCTCTCTCTCTCTTAAAGAGAGCTGTCAAACTACATATAAAAAAAAATTGCCCGGACAAAAATTTTGTACGAACAAAATGGGTGAATTCAGCTTAAGCATGTAATTTGTTCGTTTCTTCAAGCATTCACAACATTCTGACTAAAAATGTTCTCGTACAAATACTCGTGTTGCATTCATTTGCTGATGTTAAATAATTGCACCCGCCATTACATCAGTCACTTTCTGTTTGTATCTATTCAAAAATGACAATAAATCATTTTTATTACATATTTGTTTTCTATAGTAACAAATAAATATGTACATTGTAGCAGGTATTCAAATGAATGTTAGCCAATTAAAATCTTGCAAAAATATTTAAATTGACAAACGTTTTATGTTCATTTAAATAAATAGAGGAATAGAAACAAAAATATAATAGATCTGAGATCAGCAGTAAAAATTAAAGGACACGTATTGGGTACATTTTAAAAATTCGGCTCATTCAGAGGTGTCATAGAAACCAATTTCACAGTGTCACAGAAAATAATATTATTCAGGGGTGTCATAGAAACCAAGTCAGTTTTTAAATTTCTCGGTTTTGAAAACCAATACTGGTAATATTTGGTGTCATGAAACCAAGTCGGTTTTGTTATTATTGGTTTTAAATCAAACAAAATGTTCGAATCAATTGTTTATTATTTCATTTGAAATTTTTTTGAAACATCAAAAATCAAATAAAACAAGTAAGAAAGCGCTATAGTCGGTCAAGCCGACCATACGATACCCTTCACCACTAAGGTCAAAGGTGTTATTTTTCCTGTATAAAGACAAATATTTGCTAAATTTTGCCATCATACAAACATTTTCCCAAAACTTATATATTCAACCTGTTTCCGTCATTTGCACTTATATGAGAACTAGAGTCAAATGTGAACCGATTATCTCGAAATTTGGCAAGTTGACTACAGTTGTTACAAAAATTATGTATGCGAAAAATAAACTCAAAATTTTCATTATCTTTAGATTTACGAGCGTTTTAGTGATTTTTTGTCTCATTTAGTGCGTTTTTAAAGAAGAGTTTGTATGGGAGCTATGGTCAAATGTGGACCGATTTCAACGAAATTTGATACAGTGATTTAAGTTTACATAAGCAGTATCTGTTTTAAATTTCATGAAAAAATATTGATATTTGTGGCCAATATATCAATTCCGGGAAGTGGGACCTATGGGAGGTACCATAAATAATGGACCGATTTTGACCAATTTCAATAGTCCCATTGTCAAAAAAATTATCTATGCCAAATTTCATCAAATTATCTTTAGAATTGCGACCTGTAGTTTGATTACAAGGTTTACATGGGGGTCCAGCCAGCCGTCCAGCCAGCCAGACGGACGGACGGAAGGACGGACATCGCTAAATCGACTCAGAAAGTGATTCTAAGCCTATTGGTATACTAAAAGGTGGGTCTAAGACAAATATTTCTATGCGTTACAAAAATCAGCACAAACTTATAATACCCTTTCCACCTATGGTGGTGAAGGGTATAAAAATGAAACAAAAATTATTAAAGAAAATTATTTGAAGAAAAACTTTCAGTTTTTTGTGGTATAGGCATATACCCCAACATCATGAAATGACCGAATTGCGGACTGGAAAAAATGTAATCTACCTACACCAAGAAACAAACCACAGCCAATCAAAGGACGATTGTCACTTATTAAATTGCAAACTAATATGTTTTCATTAAATTGCAAACAAATATGTTGATATGCATTTGCTTCGCTAGTACCTCCACACAAAGAATCTTCTAGCCTTACAATTTTCCCCGTTTTTGATATTTTTTATGTTTGTCGATACGGTTCATTGATTCCAAAGACAAAAGTACCAAAACTTGTTTTTATCTTATTACATGATAAAATGCTATGTAAACTTTTCACCCATCACTTTTTATTTGAAAGTTAAAGCTAAAAAGTACCAAAGATATTTTTTCTCTTTTTCTCCCCTTTTTTCGAAAAGTACTTACCACTTGTACTGTTATTTTTTATTATTTTTGTAACTGATCCAAACTCGATTTCAATTTTGGTTCTATTGTTTTTAGTTTGGGAATTATAGAGTTATTGAATTTTCCCTTTTTTATCCCCCACAGGGCAAATTTTAAAAAATCTGTTCTTAGTGGATCTTTAAATCGAAAAAGGCACCAGTTGGCCAGTAACGTCTTTGTTTTAAATTGATAGGCCAATTTTGAAATGAAATCTGTTAACTGTAAGTTGCTTGGTTTATTTCCAATACTAAACCAATAATATTATTTTCTGTGACACATAAAACCAATAGAAAATGTAGCTCGAACATCAATATTGGAATTCATGACACCAATTTAATTTTTTTGTCGTTTTCAAAACCAATACCAATGAAATTGGTTTCTATGACATCCCTGATTGGTTTAGTATTGGAAATAAACCAAGCAACTTACAGTTAACAGATCTCATTTTAAAATTGGTCTATCAATTTAAAACAAAGGCGTTACTGGCCAACTGGTGCCTTTTTCGATTTAAAGATCCACTAAGAACAGATTTTTGAAAATTTGGTCCTATGGGGGATAAAAATGGAAAAATTCAATAACGCTATAATTCCCAAACTAAAAACAATATAACCAAAATTGAAATCGAGTTTGGATCAGTTACAAAAATAATAAAAAATAACAGTACAAGTGGTAAGTACTCTTCGAAAAAAGGGGAGAAAAAGAGAAAAAAATATTTTTGGTACTTTTTAGCTTTAACTTTCAAATAAAAAGAGATGGGTGAAAAGTTTACATAGCATTTTTTATCATGTAATAAGATAAAAACAAGTTTTGGTACTTTTTGTCTTTGGAATCAATGGAACGTATCGACAAACATAAAAAATATCAGAAATGGGGAAAATTGTAAGGCTAGAATATTCTTTGTGTGGAGGTACTGGCGAAGCAAATGCATATCAACATATTTGTTTGCAATTTAATGAATATCGCATGTAAGTGACAATCGTCTTTTGACTGGCTGTGGTTTGTTTCTTGGTGTAGGTAGATTACATTTTTTCCAGTCCGCAATTCGGTCATTTCATGATGTTGGGGTATACAAGCTTCAGTTGTCCAAACAGCAGCGTTTTCTTTATACCTATACCACAAACATCGCAAAAAACTGAAAGTTTTTCTTCAAATAATTTTCTTTAATAATTTTTATTCGATTTTTTGATGTTTCAAAAAAAATTTCAAATAAAATAATAAACAATTGATTCGAACATTTTGTTTGATTTAAAACCAATAATAACAAAACCGACTTGGTTTCATGACACCAAATGTAACCAGTATTGGTTCTCAAAACCGAGAAATTTAAAAACTGACTTGGTTTCTATGACACCCCTGATTAACAGGTAAAAAGGGAAAAATGTTAAGCCTTATATCTCTGTAACCAACAGTTGTACAAACAAAATTGACATAATATTTGGATCTGCTACAAAAATAAGCTATACGTGTTTGGTCCTTTTACACTTAATTGGACAAAAAGAGTTAAAAATTTTTAATCGTAGGCTCTTTGTTTTTAAACTTTATATATATATATACAACATAAGACTCATTGAAAGGGACCTTCGTTTTAACTCCGGCTCCGAACGGCAAATGCAAAAATTAGTTAGGGACGTTTAACAAAGCCTAATACTCAATAACCAATGGCAAGCTGAATTACGACGTGAACAGCTTTCCTTGAAAATTTTATTTTTTTCAAGTGGGTCTGGCCAGGGATCGAATTTGGGACCTCTGGTATGCTAGGCGGATGACTAACCTGCTATACAACGGCGGTTCACAAAAAAGAGAAGAGGTGGTACACTTTGAAATTTAGAATGCTTGGGTCCTCCTTAACAATTCTCTTATACAAACTGATGCAATCAGATTTACAGTTTGGAAGATACATGAGCTCTTAATCAATTAAGAATCGAAAGGTATTTTTAGAAGCTCGTGTTTGATACCAAAAAAGGTAATATCGAACTTCTAAAGTTATGCCGTATAATTCTTGAAATTTAAAAAGCCCATAACTCTCATACTATAAGAGATCTTTCTATAAGATTTGTTTGATTTAGACATACTATCTGGTACGGGGAAACCGTTGATATCAGAGGTCAATTGCAATTGAATTGAAATAACATTTCTATTAAAATATAAATTATTATTTTGTCCATCTTATAAACGCGATATTGGCACCAATTTTTTGTTTGAGCACAATGAGTTGAGTTGTTCCATAACGCGCCTGATTCATTTTTTATATTTAGGTAAATGGAGCTGAGTCCGGGGTAAACAAATTCATAGCCAGTATTCCTTTCCATATCCAAACGTGCAAACTCATCATTGTGTGATTTCATTTGTTTTATAAATTTATTTCATTCGCATATTAAGGATCTTTTTAGACAAATGTTTATTTAGAATTTAATAATAATAAAAAGTAAAGTAGTAAACTTCCATTGGATTTATATACAGGCATGTTCCAGAAAAGTAGTGGATTTAAAGTAAAATAAAGTTTAAAAAATTAGAATTTTTGTTTTTGATGTTCTACAAAAGTAGTAAAAAAAATGTTTAAATTTCACATTTAAAATTGAACATACTTTTAAAATACTTATTTTTCGATAAGAGTGAATAAAAACAAAACGTACAAATAATAATAGTGACAATGGTAATGACAATTGGGTCAAAGTTTCTTAAAAAAATCAAAGCTGCAATTAGGTATTTCGATTTCTTTGAAACTTGGTAAAAGTTTAGTGTAAGGTATGAGTAATTTTTGTGCCAAAGGATTTTTGAAAATTTTCAAAATTCTGGGAACCACAGGGAACTAAATTTTAAGATAACTTAATTTTTAAAATTTAATATCTCTGAGACATTTTAATCAATTTTGCTCAAATTTACAGGACTTCTAGATAATTTGTGTGTTTTAAACTGAATTAAGTCCAAAATTTTTTTTTTTTAATTTTTTCACTCATACAAATTTTTTCTAATAATGATTTTATGATTCCTTGTCTTTTCACAAAAAAATAGAAAAAAAATTGATAAAGACTTTAAAATTGATGGAGATATTCCATTTTTAAGCCTGCGACGCACAGCATCCCTGGCGCAGCGTGACGGTCTTATGAAGACATTTTTGGGTTTCGTTGAATAGTGAATTGAAGAAAGCTTTCGCCTTACATATTTTATTATAACTCGTGACAAAAGACTAGTATGAGTTACATTAATATGACGCTTATAAGACTTTTAAACAGTTCGAAAATTCAGGAAATAATTCATACTAAACTTTCATATGATTTTTGAAAATATTTTTTTTTTTGTTTAAAGTTTTACGAACACATTTTTATTGAATATAACATTTTTCGAATTCAGCAGAAGCAGAATATGTTTTGCATATTATTTCTCCCTCATTAACAGGCAGAAAACAGTGAAAACTTCGAGTGCTTTCGATTCTACGTGTTTTTAACCCTGGAACGTCATCCTTATTTTACATACACTAACGTCATCCTTCGTCATTTTGACTACGCATACTTCAAGAGTAAACTCTTCGCGAGCAAAAAAGGATACCAAAATAGTTTAATTATGTATTAATAGACTCTTTTTAATAAATATTTTAAGAAATTCATTTGTTTATTTATTAATTATTAATAAAAACTTAACATATTATAGCCTCCTTTTTTTGTTTTAATTTGAAAATAAAATTTTCCGTAGTCATTTTGACGAAGGATGACGTTCTAGGGTTAAAAATCTGGGGTTTAAACGTTTTTCGTTTAAACTATGCTCTTCTTTCGTGCAAAAAAGCAAAGTAATGTTTTCGAAAGCTGTTTTTCCCCAGTCATAAAATTGCTTTGTTGTTAAGATACTGTTTTTATTAGCAATATCTTGAATACTGGCACGAGTTGTTCGTTCGTTTCAAAATTCCTCCGATACCATCGCAAGCCATTCTGCATTAATTTTGAAATCATCATAATGGAAGCAAAGATTTATAAAATTGTACTTATTGTTGTACTGAGCTGCACATCCGTCACTAATATACATATATAATCTTTTTAATATTATGATTTTGTTTCAGTTCAGATATTAGTTTTTGAATATACGGATTCACTGCATTTGAATCGTGTTTAAGTTCTTCTGAAATAACCGCGAAAGATTTGTGTTCTAAATTATCATTATTTTGTAATAAACAACAAATGGATGAATCGTTATTTGTTGTTTAACCCAGTATTAACTCTGAATTGAGTCTTGAACTACAGCTTGATAATTTTCAGCGAAATCTCCCTTAACAATAAATTCTCCGGGTTTTAAGGTATTTTCTAAAGTGGAAAAGTATTCACTTTGTTTTCTAGAAATATAATCATGTTTTAAAAGAGCTTCTAAATTTATAGAATAGATAGATAGGTGTCATATTAAAGTAACTCATACTCGTCTTTTGTTACGAGTTATAATAAATTATGTAAGGCTACATAATTATAATAAATTATGAAACCCAAAAATGTCTTCATGAGACCGTCACGCTGCGGCAGGGATGCTGTGTCGCAGGCTTAAAAATGGAATATCTCCTTCAATTTTAAAGTCTCCATCAATTTTTTTTCAATTTTTTCGCGAAAAGACAAGGAATCATAAAATTATTATTAGAAAAAAATCGTAGGGGTGCTTAAATAAATAAATAAAAAATTTTTTGACTTTTTTTGGTCAAATTTTGAAAATAAATTTTTGGACTTAATTTAGTTTAAAACACACACAAATTATCTAAAAGTCCTGTAATTTTGAGCAAAATTGATTAAAATGTCTCAGAGATATTAAGTTTTAAAAATTATGTTATCTCAAAATTTAGTGCCCTGTGGTTTCCAGAATTTTGAAAATTTTCAAAAATCCTTTGGCACAAAAATTACTCATACCTAACACTAAACTTTTACCAAGTTTCAAAGAAATCGAAATACCTAATTGCAACTTTGATTTTTTTGAGAAATTTTGACCCAATTATTATGATAAAGATAATGATAATAATAACGATAATAATTAAAATATCAATAATAATAATAATAATCATATTAACAAAAACGTTCAGAATGACCCGTCGAAAAATTTTTCCTCCCCTGAACTTTCTGTTACAGGATCCTCAGCCTCATCCTCCTCATCACAGCTCTCAGACAGCGAGCCATCGTCATTCGGATAAAATGTAATTGGATTCGGAGGAGGCTTTAGAGGGTTATACAGCATGTCGCAAATTTTAGAAATTCGAGGTAAGCATTACAGCCATTGGCTTTGCACCACCTCAAAAATATAAATTTCTGAACATATCCACTATAAAAGGTCTTACTCCGGTTATACGGAGGTCCGGAATGGACCTTTTTAAATGGCGCCATAAACGCTCTGGTGTTTGTATGCTGCCCCGATTCACTATCTTTAAACGATATAGAATGATTAACCTTGTAATGGGTGTAACCGTTCTCTTATAGTAAATCGTACGCCTGAAAATAAATTTTTCAATAGAGTTATTACCTTCCAGAAATCGCTGACTATGACGGAGCCAGGTCTTGTAAACCACTTTATAAGATTTAAAAGAACCCGGCTACTGCGATTTCTGACGGGAAGGATTAAGCATTTCCCGCTTTCCCGTTCTACCCCACTAAACACCCATTGGCCTTCAACACGGTGACCTCTATTATATTTCCTCCTGCCGAGTTTTGTTTCGTGTATTTCAACTATGGTGCATCCCTCCAGAAAAGGTCTAAAACGTATTAAGGATCTAAAACTACTTCGAACTCGACTTCTAAAAAATAAAAAAAATATATATATTGTTAACCTTTCCACAGTTTATTCATGAATGATCTGTGGCATCAAAAAAAAAAAAAATAAATAATTCCCCGACAACATTCCAATTGGAACAAGGTTTACTTCTCTCAGACAATGAGCTGCATCCGATTCTATTTTTAGACTCATTGAAAGGGACCTACGTTTTTAACGCCGGCTCCGAACGGCAAATGCATTAGTTAGAGAAGTTTTTCATAGCCTAATACTCAATAACCAGTGGCTAGCTGAGTTATGAGGTGAACCGCCGCTTTTTTTTGAAAATTTATTTTTTCAAGTGAGTCTGGCCAGTGATCGAACTTGGGCCTCTGGTATGCTAGGCGGATGACTAACCTGCTGTACCACGGCGATTCTGTGGCGTCACTTTATTATTTTATCATTCTATTTCTTATAAAATGTAACTGTTTTCATTTACTAAGAATACGCTTACAAATACATAAACAATTAATATATAACTAAATACAAACATGGTTGCATTTGATCGTAGTATCAGGGTGGCCATCATGTTTGTCAAATACTACAATATATATTAGTAATAAGTAATATACTATACTTAAAAGCGGCTTTGCGAAATATGACCCCAGAAATAATTACCCCAAAGTAACAAATGAAAATATACCCCATTTTTTATGCATTATTGCCCAAATTTGTTATGAGGTCCATGATTAAATGAAGAATTGCCCAATTTTTTTCATCAAGAGTGGTGCTTACATTTTGATCGGAAAAAATGAGAAAAAAGAAAGTGTTGGTAATTATAAATGAGAACGCTGAGATAAAGTTAGCGGTTCTAGTGCTTGCTAATGGAAATTTGCTCACAAAATATTCAATGGAATCAAGGACATCCTGAAAAAAATTAGCTTATGGACGACTAATAAAATGATAATTTGAGTATTCACACTCAGAAGTAAAAAATGGAGTTGTGATTTTGCTTCAAAATCATTTTATATACATAAATGGGATTGCCTCCGCCACAATATATTGAATGTCAACATCACGATCTCGATATGATATTAAGGCATGCTATGGATGAGTATTTGGGTTGAAAAACTTCATCACCGAACATTGCACCCTCGTTCATTTCAAATATTTTAAATTATTAAAAGCATCTTATAAACAAAATGAAGTGGTGCTTAAACTTACTAATATTAGGTAGAAAAATGGCATGCAGTTCTTATACCAGCTTTGCGATGAATAAAAATATATCAAAATCAACGGAATGTTTCCAATTATAAGTTTCAAAATATTACCAGGTGGAATTCAAGGCAATATTTGCCCTTTTGGCCTATATCATTCTTCCAAATTACCAAAAAGGTTTACAGCCTATTTGTGATTTTATTCGTGACACATGGTCTGAAATTTGGTTTTCAGACCACTGCATACAAAAAAAAACTCATATGAACAGAAAATATGTATTTTCAAAACTGTTTATTCAATATGCATTTAGCAACATCCAAAAATTGTTAAGAAAGTAGTATTACTTTTCGTTCTCCACAGAAATACATTTCTCCTCTTTTACAGTTCAATACAAGGGTGTTTACTCGAGTATTGGTTGCTCGATTAATCGGAAAAGTAAATGCGACTAAACGCTCGAGTAAATTAAAATAGCTAATTTCAAATAAAGATTTTGCACGAGTTACTCGAGTGTTTTTTAAAGTGTTAACAAAATAAAACGACTAAACTCTTTCTCAGTGCATACTTAAAACGTTATTTTGTTTGAAACTATTTGCAGCTCATATTTTTTTAGATTTTCTCAAACAAATATTAACCGACAATCAAGTAGACAGTCTTCATCTCTTTCTTATACAAGGAATATTATATTACGACTTTTCTACTTACATAGGTTTGAAGGTCATTGGAACTATTTAGCAAAGCTTAGAAACATCTGCTGCAAAGCTTTTGTTTACATTTTTTGTGACATGCAAAGTCAGCTGTTTGTTTTAAATAAAACGTTTTGTTTTTCTGCAAATAATCAAATTGGTGCAAATTTTTATGAAAATTTCAAGAATATCTTAACTAATGCTGAATTATTTGATACAAAATACACAGTATGAATATTAACTTATTATCTAATTTGCAGAATGAGTATTGTTTGGAAATATTTTGGAATTATTAATGAGGCTCGATGTTAGAAGTGTCCTAAAATATATAAGCGAGGAAATTCTTCAACTACTTCACTTTTATATCACCTACGTACTGAACATAATATAACCATGTAATGAAGCAGCAACACCGGGAAGCCCTTGGACAAAATATTTTGAACCCGATTCCAAGGCATTTTCCCTTGATGAAATTATTTTCCGGTGCGTAGCTGAGGATGAAATGTCCGTTAAAAGTTTTAAAAGGTCTAAAAGAAATTGATCTTAAAAATTAAACAAAATTTAAATAAACTTTATGTACTAAATGTACATTATATATTATATGTGCTTTATTCTGATGAGAAGTCAATCTTTAAAAAAATGTCAGTCTAGCTTTAAAACGATATTTTAAAATGATCATTAAAATGATTTCTTACTATTTTTGAAGGGTAATGTACATATTACAATATGTTTTTAATCAACAAGTGACCAGTGAAGTGATAAGTGTTAAAATTAAGTTAGATTTAAAGTGAAAGTCAAATAATAATGTTGAAAAAGGAAGTTTTATCAACGGCTCTTGAGGCGGACTCGGCTCTTGAGTCGCTGATCATAAAGTTATTGAGGCCAAATGCCAATCATCAATTTCGATCTTTTGGAATCTAAGGAGTGTGCTAGTCCCTGGACATCACAACATTCTATTAACTTGGCTTTGCAGCTGGTGTTATGCTGTTTGGCTTGCATGCCCTCTTCCATGGCAGTTCCTCCGTCCTATTGTTAGGAACTGCCCCTAAATCTACCCTTATTAAATGATTTAGCTCACTTTCTTGTTTTTTTTTTGGACTCACTCCATCATGGTGGCGCTCTGGTGTTTTAAAATGCTTCCTCCATCCAGGGAAAGTTCACTTAATCAGTCCCGGTCCAATGAGTCCTTGAAGTTAATTGTCTAAGATTCGTTCCCTTTACTATAGCTATCGAGCTGTATAACCCGCACCTTTAGTGGTAAGGCCCAAAAAAATTAAACTTTTCCCAAATTGCCTCCCTTTTGTAACGTATTTCAGTCCGCACTCTGTCAAATAAACTTCCTCCTTCTGTAGAGTATACTGGGGTTAGTCGCTCAAACAGCTGTTTTTGCAGTTGTATAGTTAGGTATTTACATCAGGGATGACCAAAGAGAGGAATGTGATTGTATTTGTGAGCGAAAGAGAGGATACACAGGCAGAAGCAAGAATTGACATAAATTTGGTTGTTTATTTCAATTTTATTTCAGTTACCGCTGAACCAGCGTGAAATGAACATGCGGAGAAGTATTGATCTGTTTTTTGTTGTTTTTATGTAAACAAAAATGATTTTCTTTTGCTTCTATAAAGAAAACATTACTTTTTAGAAATGTATATTCAGCATAGTATATTTTTTTATAAATACAATTTAAAAAACTTACTTTTTCTATAGAAAAACTTACAATTTAAAAAACTTACTTAGAAAAAGTAAGTTTTTCTATAGAAAAAGTAAGTTTTTCTATAGAAAAAGTAAGTTTTTCTATAGAAAAAGAAAGTTTTTCTATAGAAAAACTTACTTTTTCTATAGAAAAACTTACTTTTTCTATAGAAAAACTTACTTTTTCTATAGAAAAACTTACTTTTTCTATAGAAAAACTTACTTTTTCTATAGAAAACCTTACTTTTTCTATAGAAAAACTTACTTTTTCTATAGAAAAACTTACTTTTTCTATAGAAAAACTTACTTTTTCTATAGAAAAACTTACTTTTTCTATAGAAAAACTTACTTTTTCTATAGAAAAACTTACTTTTTCTATAGAAAAACTTACTTTTTCTATAGAAAAACTTACTTTTTCTATAGAAAAACTTACTTTTTCTATAGAAAAACTTACTTTTTCTATAGAAAAACTTACTTTTTCTATAGAAAAACTTACTTTTTCTATAGAAAAACTTACTTTTTCTATAGAAAAACTTACTTTTTCTATAGAAAAACTTACTTTTTCTATAGAAAAACTTACTTTTTCTATAGAAAAACTTACTTTTTCTATAGAAAAACTTACTTTTTCTATAGAAAAACTTACTTTTTCTATAGAAAAACTTACTTTTTCTATAGAAAAACTTACTTTTTCTATAGAAAAACTTACTTTTTCTATAGAAAAACTTACTTTTTCTATAGAAAAATTTACTTTTTCTATAGAAAAACTTACTTTTTCTATTGAAAAACTTACTTTTTCTATAGAAAAACTTACTTTTTTTATATAAAAACTTACCTTTTCTATAGAAAAACTTTCTATAGAAAAACTAATTTTTTTTTCTATAAAAAGCATGTCTTTAAGAAGGTTTATCATGTTTTTATTTTTAAAGAAAAAGTTTGTTTTCTTTAGAAAATGTATTTTTTATTCAGAAAACGGTTTTTTTTTTTCTTTAAAAAACGTGTTTTTTTACATAAAAAAAAATTTAAGTTTATTTTTCTATAAAGAAAATAAAAACGTATTTTTTACTAAAAAAAATCAAATATTTTCTATAAAAACGATTAAATGTTTAGCGAAAAAATAATTTTTCAAACATTCAATCTCACAGTGTATCTTGAAAAAACAATAACAAAAAATACAAAAAAATTAACAAAACTTATAACAGCCCCCACTCGTGTGCATCCGTCAAAGGTTGAATGACGACTAAATGAATGAGAATAAGAAAACTTCTGGCAAGCACTTGCTTCGCGGTGGTCGCGCCTGATTTACATGCATTTATATCAGTGATGGGCAGCACAATAACAAATTATATGTATGACAACAACAACTCCTATCACTGGTTATATGAAAACAGAAATGTCCCGTTGGGACATGGCAGTTTTTGGATTTTTAACAAATATATTTTTTTTACAAAATAAACATTTTTGTGGAAGTGAGGATACCACATTTTTGCTCTTTACATTCGCAAAAAATATTCTGAGAAATTAAAAAATGGAGATATTGGCGTGCAACAAACGCAACATATATAAACTTGAGAAGCGTTTGGTATTTTTTGTAAGAACTAATAAGTTTTGTATATTTTGATAATAAAATACTAAACTTTTATTACTGAAATAATGATTTTTTCGAAATGGTGCAAATCGAATTAGATAAGAAAATTAAGGAGTTGTTACAAAATACAAATTCTTATGATGAAATAACCCATTTTCTTTTTGTTTAGATGGGTGGGTCGTTTATTAACTTTTTCTTTTGTCGACTTTGAAAAGTGGCATTATATTGCTCCGATATATGGAGAAAATGGCATTATTTTTAGATTTTGCAAAATTTTAACCGACAACGAGAATATATTTTTAAAGACCAACAAATTTAATTAAATTTTAAGTTCTTACAATTTCAAACCAAACTTTGCCGACTTTGACATATGGACCTAAGCTTATGCACCAAACAAATTAATTTGGCATGTTAAGATTTGGTTAAATTTGTTTATATTCAAGTATATTCGAATTTACCTGGTTGTTTTGTAGCGGTTTAGGTCTTTTAAAAATTCATGTTATTTTTTTTTTATTTTGTTACAGGATTATACTGCTCTGCAGCCAAATCCTCCTTTTAATAAAACTATGTGGACTACATGGATTTTGATGCGCTAAACTCAGATCCGTTGTCGGTTTTTTTCCATCAGATCTGTATTTTTTTTTATGGGCGTGGCAAATGTTTCCCATTAAATTAGTCAGGTACGGGGACCTATTTCGTCCTAACTCGAGAACGACTCATCCGATTTTCTCTTATCGTTTTATAGTTATTTAGAAATTAATGGAGAAAATTTTTTTTCGTGCGAAATTAGTATATTTTTTTGGGTTAAAAATGTAATTAAAAAAAGATAAAGTAAAATTTTAACATTTTAAACATTTTTCTAAGAGCTACATATCTTAAGAATAAAATAAGCTGTAAACCATAAAAATCGGTTTAAAATGTGAATTTTATTACTTATTTACCGCAGGTACCCAGTATTAATGAAATATGTGACATACATCAAACAAAACATCATTAGGCTGTCGTCAGAATGGGCGCCATAAGTACTAAAGCACCTTATATCATCAATGAGTGCGGTAAATTTGTAATAAAATTCACATTTTTAAACCGATTTTTATGGTTTATAGCTTATTTTATTCTTAAGATATGTAGCTCTTAGAAAAATGTTTAAAATGTTAAAATTTTACTTTATCTTTTTTTAATTACATTTTTAACCTGAAAAAAATTACGAATTTCTCACGAAAAAAATTATATTAGAATAAAATAAATGCAATTTTGTTATGCATCTTCAAGTGTTTTAATTTTGAAAATCGGATGAGTCGTTCTCGAGTTAGGACGAAATAGGTCTCCGTACCTGACTAATTTAAGGGGAAAAATTTGCCACGCCCATAAAAAAAATCCAGATCTGATGGAAAAAAACCCACAACGGATCTGAGTTTTGCGCATCAAGATCGATATAATCCGCATAGTTTAATTAAAAGGAAAGACAAAAAATGAATTTTTGCAGAGCAGTGTTATTAAAAATAAAATATTTTCTAATTCAGATGGTGAAAAAATCTCAAGAAAATTAAAACGTTAAATTTCTAGAAAATGTAAATTTTTGATAATAAATTGATTAGCTTTACTACATATTCTTGGGTATGACAAGAAATTTCTGGTTTAAATTGCAATACCTCAGGTTCCATTAACATTTTTGGTTAAAACTTTACAAAAGACAAAAAAAAACACAAGTTTTTCTCCATAATTGTAAAAATTTACCATAAATAGTTTATATCTTTTATTTTATCATGTCAGATCAGCATATCTTCACTTTTATATTAATAGTCGATCCGAAAGAAATTAAATAAACGTCTTACACTAATGTTTATTCATTGTTCGAAATTTATAAATACAGGCTGATGGATATTGCTACATTAAGAAACTCAAATAACTTTTTTTCAGTGTATGGAATACATTTTACAGTTTCTAATTTCAGAGCGTTTTTTTTTAGGTTTTTATTTACACCAGAAAATATTTTTTTTTTATGATTTAGAACCAAATAGGGGAGAAACCAAATAAAACGCTCTATAATTAGAACAGGGGGTTCTAATTTCTTTAAGTTTTTCATTTTTATTTATTTGCAAATCATTTTTATACCCTTCACCAATAGGTGAAAGGGTATTATAAGTTTGTGATTCCGTTTGTAATTTTTTTATTAGTGATCGTAGACCCCATAAAAATTATACCGATCGACTCAGAAGGGAGGAGAATCGATTAAGCGATGTCCGTCTGTCTGTCCGTCCGTATGTCTGTCTGTCTGTTGAAATCAGTTTCTGAAGCCCCTGGAGGATGGATCTACATAAATTATATACCAGATTTTAGGAAATTTTCCCGCAATGAACGCTATTAAATTTCATTAAAATTGGTTTATAAACACCGAAAATATCGAAAAAATACCAAAAATTAGACGAAAATTTAAAAATTTTTTATTGAAACACACTTTTAAATAATAAGAGAAACAAGATACTCCTACATGTGATAATATATTATATATCAGATTGTAGGAAATGGTTCCCCAAAGCACTCTGTAAAATTTGAGCAAACAATTGAAACAACTGAGATACAGCCAAAACACTAAATTTGATGTATCGCAAATTGCCCAAAGTACGCGTTAGAGAATGTTTGTTGAAAAAATGAAATGCAGAAATAGGAAAAACCATCCTCCTGGAGCACGGACATACATAAATTTTATATCAGATTTTAGGAAATTCCCCCGCCAAGCACGTTATTAAATTTTATCAAAAGCGGTCCATAAACAACTGAGATATCGAGAAGACACTTCTTGTGATGTACAGCAAATTGCCCAAAGTACGTGTCTAAGAAATTTTGTTGACATTTTGTAAGTATTGTTTCAGCGATATCTCAGGTGTTTATGGACCGATTGTGATGAAATTTTACAGCGTTTTTTGTGGGAGGATTTCCTAAAATCTGATATAAACTCCACAAATCTGATTATGAATACCATTTAAGTTGTACCGATCGTCTCAGAATCGGCAGGAGAATCGATTTCGCGACGTCCGTCCGTCTGTTTGTCCGTCCGTCCGTCTACCTGTCTGGACGGACCTGTCTGTCCTTTTTTCTGTTGTAGTCAAGTTTTTGGAGCTCAGGGTGGGACGATATCCTAAAATTTTATGTAAAATGCATATGGGTATACCTTCCAGGAGCTCCACAAATCTGATTTTAGCAGACAGACACACTGCATTTATCTTAATTTTATGTCTGACTTTTGAACCTTATGATAACATTTGAGTATGTATTATATATCAAATTATAGGTAATCTTCCTAGGAAGTACAAAAATGCAGCTAAATGATATCCGTTCAAAACCTACATATGTATGCATGTATCTCACATATCAACAAAAATTTAAATTGTTTAATTGCAATTGGTAGAAATCCGTTCACGTTTGACTATTGCTCCCGTATAACTTCGCCTAAGGCAATCTCTTAGTAGCTAATAAATGACAAATTATAATTATCTAATTAGCTAATTAATTATAATTATCTATCTATTATAATAGATACGATGATGACATTTAGTATAAAGACGTTGTACAATATCGTTATTCAGGGCGATAGCGCCTAAAATAAACTTTCTAGAGGGACAACATTTGACAAAAGTATTTCTGATCTCTTGAAAAGTTTGGCATTGAAAATGGGCGAGCTCGGTTCACATTTGCTGTTATCTCCCATATAACCCCGACCGGGAATTACTTTAATGCTGACAAATTAAATCATATTATAATTGCACAAAGAACTAGAGCAAAACTTTCCACACATTCATCGGACAGATCGAAAGAACAATAGATCTCAAATATTATTGTTGAAGTATTCATCTTAATAAGTTAACTAACTTCAGATTAATAAGTATATCTTCAATAAATTTTCCGCCAAAGCTGATATCCATTCATTTAAAAGCTATGTATTTCACGTATGTATCTAAAACTATGAGTGTATACCTTATAATTCTAAGGCTTGTATACATTGACAATCATTGTTAAAGCTTTGACCTAAATCAGTTCAGAATTTTACATAACTAATCATAAACTTTTAATAGTTGGACAATTCGTATGAATTAAAGTACATCTTCATCAAATCGATGTGCTTTTGCAAATCTAAGGGCATCTACATTTTGAAGCATCTTTTCTGCATGGTTTATCTGGTCTATCGAACTTTATCAAATGTTCGTAAAATAGACACATATCACTTTAGAATCGAAGTGACGCTGCCTTCGACATCAGCCACCTGCCCAACCTAACATTTGGGTCCATAACTATTTTAGATGATGACGCCACCAAAAAGCTTTTCGTTTTCCGACTCTTAATTTTAAAGATTCTTTGCATATAATACTAGTAGTACCTGGTAGACCGAGCCTTGCTCGGAGCTTTATGATAAGTATTTTGAGGAAAATTTTAAAGTTTTTATATATTTTATATTATAAAGTGCTAAAATAAATTTAGAGGAAAGACATTGTAGAAATATTCAGTTAATTTTGAATTATTTGATTTATTTTGTCCGACCAACACATAGTTTGCATAGTTTACAGTTTAACTCATTTTTAATAATTTTGGAAACAGAAACCTCTGTCGACTCATGCGCAACAACTTTGCTAAAGATTATAGTCTGATCAAATGCACAGTTTACGATTTAATTCATTTTGAGTAGTTTTCTGTGGCGCCACCTGTCGGAGTTTGCTTATTCCAATTCATAAAACTTCTTCGGCTTATCCGTAACAACTTTGCTGAAGATTATAGCATGATTAAATGTACAGCATACGATTAAATTGACTTTGAGTAAATTTCAGTAGCGCCACCTGTCGAAATTTCTTCATACCAACTAAGAAACCTTCGTCGGCTCATGTGCAACAACTTTGCTAAAGATTGTAGCATGATTAAATGTACAGATTACGATTAAATTGACTTTGAGTAAGTTTCTGTAGCGCCACCTGTCGGAAATTATTCATACCAACTAAAAAGCCTTCGTCGACTCATGCGCTACAACTTTGCTAAAGATCATAGCATGATCAAATGTACAGTTTACGATTTAATTAATTTTTAGTAATTTTCAGTGGCGCCATCTGTCGGAAAATAGTCTTATCAACTTTAAAACCTTCGCCGGCTTATCCGCAACATCTTCGCTAAAGAGCATAACACAATCAAATTCACAGTTTACTATTCTATAAAGAACATACATTCATTTGTTTAAAATAATAATAATTTTCCCCCTTTTTATTCCCTAATTTCTAAAAGTTCCATATGTATACTTGGTACTTTTTTGGTGCCACTTGAATTCGGTACATTTTTTTAAAACGCATTTAACATAATGTATAATGTTCCTATTCATATTACTTTGGAGATGTTAAGTTATCATTTTATCCCTTTTTTACCCATTTTGGCTCCAAAATCAAAAAAGTACCAAATACGTGTTTCATGTTTTTTTTACATCTATTGATTGCAGTACCAAGTTTCTTTCTATATTCTTTAGTTTAAAATATAAGAGTGGGTTAAAAAGGTGCCAAAAAAACTATTTTCACCCTTTTTTACCCCCTATCGGACATAGTTTCAAAAAAGTACCAAACACCTGTCCGCTTATTTTCAAAGCTGTTTAAAACGTAATTTTAATTTTGTTTCTATACCTATTACTTTAGGAGACATAGCGTTTTCGATTTTTTCCCCTTTTTACCCTCTTAGAGGTAAAAGTTCCAAAAGTCCCATCTTCTTCGACCTATACAACAAAAAAAATACCCACTGTCCAAATTTTATCAAAATCGTTAGAGCCGTTTTCGAGATAGCAATTCTATATATATATATATATATATATACTAGCTTTATAACCCGCTACTTCGTTAGCGGCACCATTTGAATTGACAAAGTTACAAAATTTACCAAAATAACTTTTTCACTTATTTATCAATTCCGATATAAATTAAATTAAATACTTATTGGTTCTTAAGATACATATAGGACAAAATAAGTACCTACCCTCTACATTTTCAAAAAAGTACTACACACGCCTCCCTTATTTTTGTAGCTGACCCAATTTTGATTGCTAACCCAATTTAAATCTTGTTCTTGTCGCTTTTGATTTTGAATATTTTACAAAAGTTTCCTTTTTTTACCCGTTGGTTACCCCTGATCAGCCAAATTAAAAAAAAAAAAAATCCGGATACATGTCCTAATATTTTTATTGCTGATCTTAACTCCATTTTTGTTAATTGAAAAAAATACCAAACACCTGTCACATATTTCTTCAATGTCAATAGAACAGTCCATAAATCATTGATTTATTTATTATTTTATTGATTTAAACAACATGCACAGTTTAAAAGGAAAAAACCTATCTTTAAATTTTTGACCCGTTTTTGTTATTTTCGATTGCGGTATAAATTTTGTTTCTATAATAATTGATTCAAAAATTATATATGGGTCAAAAAAGTACCAAAATTTAGTTTTTATCCTTTTTATTCCCTATTTTTAGCTCATTTACGAAAAGTACCTACTAAAAACATGACTTTTTATTTTTCTATTCGATCTAAATCCAATTTAAATTTTTTTTCTGTCGATATTAGTATCAGAGATATAACTTTACTAATGTTTTTATTTTCTACCCTATTTTAACCCCAAAACTGTTTAATTTGCAAAAAGTACTGAAAAGTCCCTTAATTTTTAGGGCTGATCTTAGACCATTTTAGTGTTTGTTTTCATCCATTAGGTTTAGAAGATATAATGTCATCGATTTTTCCCTTTTTTACCCCTTTGATTGACACATCTCTAATTTATACTTTTGACTTCATTAGCTTAAATGAATATTTTCCCGTTTTCACCTTTTGGAACCCCATTTATCGTAAAAGTACCAAGCACATGTTTAATATTTTGTTAATACTTATTGATTGTGGCATAAAGTGAGTCTTTATGTTTATAAGTTCAAAAGATACGCATGGATACGCAAGTACAAAAATATAGTTTTTACCCTTTTTGCCCTTATTAGTGCCATTTCCAAAAAAAGTACAGAACACATGTCCCTTTCATTTTCTAGCCGATTATATGATTTATTCATTTTCTAGCCTGTTTTAACCATAAGCGGCCAAATTAAAAAAAATACCGAACCCGTGTCCTTTAATTTTTAATGCTGATCATAGACCAATTTAATCTTTGTTTCTATCACTTTTGATTTATGAGATATTACGTTACCTATTTTCCCCCTTTTTACTCCAAACATTAAAAAAAGGAATCAATCGCGTGTCTTATACTTCTGCAATGTGAATAGACCTGTCTGTAAATTATACTTCTGGCTTTATTTGTTTAAATGATATTCATAGTTTTTACTCTTTTGTGCCTCATTTATCGTAAAAGCGCCAAGCACCTTCTTAATTTTTGTTAGTCCTTATCAATTGTGATGTAAATAGAGTATTTATGTTTATTAGTTCAAGAGATACTTATAGGGTTAATAAAGTACCAAAATATAGTTTTTTCCCTTTTTCTCCCTTATTAGTTCCATTTCCAAAAAAGTACCAAACTCGTGTCCCCTTTTTTTGCAAGATGATCCAAATCCAATTTCAACTTTGTTTCTAACGATGTAAATTTCGGAGATATGATGTTACTAATTTATCCATTTTCTTTTTCAATTTTTTTCAATTTACTTTTTCAATATGAATCCACCCGTCTGTAAATTATAGTTCTGGCTTCATTAGTTAAAAACCTACCCTTGAATATTTTTTTATCTTTTTTACCTCAATTATCGTAAAAGTACCAAATACGTGTCTAATAATTCTTTGTTACTTATCAATTGTGACGTTTACTGTTTCTCTATGTTTGTTATTTCAAAAGATACGTATGGGTTCAAAAAAGTACCAAAATATAGTTTTTGCCCTTTTTTACCCTTATTAGTACCATATTCAAAAAAGTACCAAATACGTTTCTCGTTTTTTTTCAGCCCATCCGAAGCAAATTTCAACTCTATTCCTATCGTTTTGAATTTCGGAGATATGACGTTACTAATATTTCCCATTTTTTCCCTGTTTTAACCCCAAAACGGCCGAATTAAAGAAAAAAGTACCGAATACATGTCCCTTAATTTAAAGTGCCGATTTTAGACCGATTTAGTTGTTGTTTCTATCACTTTTGGCTAAGAAGATATATTTTTACCGATTTTTACCCCCAAAATTAAAAAAAGTACCAGACACTTATTTTACTTTTTTCAGTGTCAATTTACCAGCCAATAAATTATGCTTCTGGCTTCATTAGCCGAAAAGATATTCTTAGCTAAAAAGCAAAAAACCTACTCTTGAATATTTTCCCTTTTTTTTACCCTTTCGTCCCACATTAATCGCAAAAGTACCAAATACGTGTTTAATAGTTTTTTAATGCCTATCAGTTGCGATATAAATTATGTTTCTATGTTTATTAGTTCAAAAAATATATATGTGTTAAAAAAGTACCAAAATATAGTTTTTACCCTTTTTTATTCTTATTAGTACCATTTTTGAAATAGTACCAAATACGTGGCCATTTATTTTTTTATCCGATTCAAATCCAATTTAAACTTCTTTTGCATCGGTGTTAGTTTCGGAGATATGATGTTACTAATTTCTCCCTTTTCTACCCTGTTTTACCCTTTAAAAGGCCGAATTTCAAAAAAGTACCGAATACTTGTCCCTTAATTTTTAGTGCTGATCTCAGACTAATTTAGTTTTGGTTTCTATCACTTTTGATTTAGAAGATATATTTTTACCCCCAAAATTAAAAAAAGTACCAAAAATGTATTTTATTTTTTCTTTGTCAATCGACCAGTCAATAAATTATACTTCTGGCTTCATTAGCCTAAAAGATATTCATAGCTAAAAACAAAAAACCTACCCTTAAATATTTTCCCTTTTTTACCCTTTTGTATCCCATTAATTGCAAAAGTACCAAATACGTATTTAATTGTTTTTTAATATCTATCTGTTGCGATATAAATTATGTTTCTGTATTTATTAGTTCAAAAGATACATATTAGTTGAAAAAAGTACCAAAATATAGTTTTTACCCTTTTTTATCCTTATTAATGCCATTTCCAAAAAAGTACCAAGCACGTGCCTCCTTATTTTCCTAGCCGATTCAAATCCAATTTCAACTTTGTTTGCATCGATGTTGGTTTTGGAGATATGATGTTACTAATTTCTCCCTTTTCTACCCTGTTTTACCTTCTAAGAGGTTGAACTTCAAAACAGTACCGAACATGTGTTCCTTAATTTTAAGTGCCAATCTCAGACCAATTTAGTTTTTGTTTCTATCACTTTGGGTTTAGAAGATATACTTTACCGATTTTTACCCCCAAAATTAAAAAAAAGTACCAAACACGTAGCTTATTTCTTTTCAATGTAAATCTACCAGTCAATAAATTATACTTCTAACTTCATTAGCCTAAAAGATATCCATGGCTAAAAAGCAAAAAACCTATCCTTGAATATATTCCCTTTTTTTACCCTTTTGTACCCCATTAATCGCAAAAGTACCAAATACGTATTTAGTTCTTTTTTAATATCTGTCGGTTGCGATATAAAATATGTTTCTATGTTTATTAGTTCAAAAGATACATATGGGTTAAAAAAAGTACTAAAATATAGTTTTTACCCTTTTTTATCCTTATTAGTGCCATTTTCAAAAAAGTACCAAACACGTGTCCCCTTATTTTTGTAGGCGATTCAAATCCAATTTCAACTTTGTTTCTGTCTATGTTGGTTTCGGAGATATGATGTTACTAATTTCTCCCTTTTCTACCCTGTTTTGCCCGCTAGGCGGCCGATTTTCAAAAAAGTACCGAACACGTGTCCCTTAATTTTTAGTGCTAATCTCAAGCCAATTTAATTTTCGCTTCTATCGCTGTTGGTTAAGGAGATATAATGTTACCGATTTTTCCCTTTTTTACCCTTTTAATTGAAAAAAGTACCAAACACATATTTAATATTTTGTACTGGGCAATCGACCTCCCTATAAATTTTATTGGTAGCTTTATTGGTTCAAGTCAAATACAAAGAAAAAGAAAAATGGACCTACCCTAAATTTTTTTCCCCGCTTTTCCCCCTTTTTGAACCCTGAATCAAAATAGTACCAAACACGTGTCTAATATTTTTTTCTTGTTTACCGGCTCCGTTTTGAATTTTGTTACTCTGTTGATTGGTTTAAAAGATACACATGGGTTTAAAAAAGTACCAACATTTCATTTTTACCCTTTTTACCCCCTATTTGTCCCATCTGCTAAAAAGTACCAAACACGTGTCTACTTATTTTTGCAGCTGATCCCAACGCAATTTCAATTTTGGGCCTATGACGTTTACTTCCGGAGATACAGCATTACTAATTTTTCCCTTTTTTACCCCTTTTTACCCCCTTAGAGGCCGAATTTCCAAAAATCCCGTCTTAGTGGATCTATACTTTGAAAAAGGTACCAGCTGTCAAAATTTCAGCTCTCTAGCTTTAGCCGTTTGGGCTGTGCGATGATGAGTCAGTCAGTCAGTCAGTCAGTCAGTCAGTCACGTTAGAGTTTTATATATATAGATATATATATATATATATATATATATATATATATATATATATATATATATACACTCATAATATTATGTAAGTAAAATTAACTTAAAATGTAATTTGAAATGAATGAATATTCATTTAAAAACCGGTCAACTGATTTTTCATTCAAATTCAATAAATATTTCATTTAAATTTAACTGACAAATATTTAAACTACATTTTCAGTTTTAAAAACGGAATATTCAGTTGTTTTCAAAAAAATTACTGACAAAAATTTATACTACATTTTTAGTATAAAAAACGGAAATTTTTATTTATTTTAAAAAAATTGAATGGTAAAAAACTACGTAAAATTTCTGTAAAACGGACAATTTTCATATGTTTTGTGATTAACGTAACATAAAAGACGAAACCATAAAAAGGTTATACCCTTTAAGGCATCAAAAAACCAAACAGACAAAACAAAGTTTGTTGTTTGCTTAGGCCATACCCCGTGATAGGCGGCCAGTATTATAAAAAGTTTCTTCAGTAGGCAAACCTAAGATACTTAAGGAAAAACAATAATTAAACAAATACGAATTATATTCGATACAATAATTGAAAAAATTTATAAAAACTAAACAACTGATATTTTCAAATGTTACGGATTTTCAGTATTTTTTTGTAGGTTGTTTTTTAAACAAATGTATAAATATGTTAAAAATCAATTTTCATATAAATTTAATTGAATATTCATTTGAAAACAACATAACCGAAAATTTCCTAAACAACATACAATCAGTTACTGTAATAATTTCCTGAGTGTATATATATATATATATATATATATCTATATATATATATATATATATATATATGTATATATATATATTTATATACAATTATTGCTCGTTTAAGAATATAAGATAACCTATATTGCTAGGAATTACATTTAGTATGAACAAAAGAAAATTAATATACATATAAAGCATTTGTGTGGGGCTCAACTAAGTCAGTAATCAGAAACTATATAATTATCAATATATTCTTACGATTTTGTATTTTTCTTTTGGAACACCATTGGTGAAGGGTATCCAAGATTCGGCAAAGCAGAATATACCACTCTTACTTGTTTTTCGCTCATTAAGTAAAACTTAAAACGGGGAATCACCGAATTATTCGTAGTATTTACAACTCGGTGATATTTGTGTAAATTTTGACAGGTTTGCGCAAATTTGGGTCAGTTGATAACTGAAGGTCAAAGTGAAGTGTTTATACGTGTGAAAGTTCAACAAAAAAAAATGCCAAACAAATACCTTATCGTTGGATACTAAAGTAAAAATATTAAAAAAGACTTAATGAAGGTGTAAGTGGAAATCGTTTAGCTCAAGATTTTCATGTGGCAAAATCTTCCATCAGCTACATAAAATCAAAAAAACGTGAAATTATGGAAGCAGTTGCCAGTACCTGTCAGGAAACAAAAACAAATATTTACATAATATGAAGAAATAGAAAAGCGCATTTATAAGTGGTTTTTAAATCAACGTGAAAAGAAGAACACAATGACAGGACCAGTATTGAAAGCAAAAGCTAAATCAATTTTTAGTGAAGTATACCCCGAAAAAGATGAGAGAGCATTTATTGCTAGTAATGGATGGTTTTCCAAATTTAAAACACGACACGAAATACGATTTTTAAAAATTGGTGGTGAAATACTTTTCAGTGATGTTAGTGAGCTGACTCCATTTCTACGCAGATTTCGTTTGGAATCACAAATTTATAATACTGATGAAAGCGGATTGTTGTTTCGTTGCCTTCCGGATAAAACATGAGAAAAAAGTGCTGAGGGATTTAAAATTCAAAAAGAAAGCGATTCAATTTTACTAGGCGCAAACTCTGACGGATCACATAAATTAAAACTCATCTCTAAGCCTGTAAGATTTCCTAATATTCTAATCCTTTAAGAAAATACCAAGAGACTAAGAAATGAGACTTTATTTACTGCTTCCCACCATATTGCGCACCTGTACGTTAGAACTGGTCTTACAATGGCCGCCTATATCCAGTATACTATCATTGGGTTTAGGCCCCAGCTCTTACCTACCGAGTTCCTGCAAAAGTAGTAGGCGTTAAGTCTCTTCTTCATTCTCTCAAGCATATTCTGAAGATCAATCAATGATCCAAAAAGGAGCATTCGCTAGAGACCCTCCACTTATCAATAAAGTTGTCTCGGTTCTTAGTCAGCGTGATGTCTATCAATTCTTCTCCATCCTTCACCCTAAAAGTTGGCATATTGCCCTTTGTAGTGATAGTAGTGATATAATCAAAAACTGACTCACATTTTTCATGCCCCATTGATAATGATGTGCGTTAGCATGGCATCTTAGGACTGAAGGTGTTTTGCCCATGCCCTCTACCAGATGGCGGACATCACTACCCGGCGGATCTGCTGCCTCGTACGGAAGGTACACCGGAGCCATTGCCAAAATTTGGTTATCCTTGGCTTCTTTCGCGACAACTGCTGTAGGAATTAAAAAATTGTAAATTAAGTTCACTTTTAGCTAAAATACATGTTCTTACCTTGTCGCCCGTACTTGGTATATTGATGGTTTAGCCTGAGACCTTTAGTCCGCATCTACATTAGGATCGGCAAGGGGTCTTGTCATTTCGACTGAAGCTGCTTCATAGTGGTATTGGTTCAGCTGCACCACCAGCAGCTTCTTTGGATCCCCCTTGTTTAGAATATCTAAACTTGACGGTAGCAAGTCCGAATTTGATAATACCCCTTGCCAATTCTATCTTCTTGAAGGATTCCAAATCCACGAAGAATTTTAAATCCTACCCCTTACAATTTGTGGAAGATATAACCTTCCACTCTGTTGTAAGGTATTTGTTCTGTATGGTTTCCGTAGTCCTGACATGGTTAGGGAACCATACCGACAGAACTCGTCTCAAGGGTAACTTAGAGGCTACTACCACTTTAAGTTTGGCAGATGGGCAGAGGTCGCCGCATCCGCCAACAACAGTTTTTATGAAATCAAAAGATTTCCCATTACTGCAGTTGACGATCTTTACCTTTCCTCTGCCATTCCGCACCCACGAAAGATATGGCCAGCTTAGAACCCTTAAAAAAGACCAATGTTGTCAATGATCCGGGCTTCAATCAGCACCTATAAACCACTCTTGATCGTATTGTAAGGATATTTGTGGTCAATGACAGCTGCTTGAAGTGTGTCTCGGCTCACCGACTTCTTGATCTTTTTGCTGATACAAGGTTGTTCATCACTAGACCTTGCCCTCTTGACGCTAACCTTGCCTGAGGAGCTAAGGACTTGCAGCCCTTTGTCGCCTTGCTCGCTTTCACAGCCGGGCATTCTCTTTTAGTTCCGTCTTGCGAGGTTTGGCTGATTCCACCAAAATGGAATCAGCCACTACTGTGGGTTCAGTATCGGCTTTCGCTTGACCCAACTTGAGGGAGTTCCATGGTAGAGCCGTAAGTCCTTTAGGAGATACTGGTGCTTTCAGAGGCAACTCGAGCTGACCCGCCGTCCCCACCGGTTTTTGCCGCCTCACCAACCATAGAATCCTGCAAAATCCCCTTCGAGTTCTATTTGGACTCAGTGAAGGAGGATCACCGTTTCCCGTGATCCTGAGGGAGGTATTTCCGTCTGTGTCGTTTTGGGTTTTTTAAGTTATATGTTGAAATTTTGAATCCCACGAGTATGGGGAAAAGTAGGTCACCGACGTCATAGCCCCCTCTAACGTGGGAAATGCAATTAGTACTGTAGAGGCGTCGAGGTATCCACAGTGCACCGTTGAATCACAGTCCCTAGGGGGTTGACTCGAACCTACACGCTCAGAGCAGTGAGATTCGAGAGCAGTTACTATCGAATCGAAGTACGCAGTATCCCCCTGGTAACCTCCGACTGCGAACCGAAAAGCCCATAGGCACGGTTATCGCATTCACACCGTGGCTTGGCAAAATAATTCCAAAACGATCGATCGCACCAAAATGTAACAATTTTTATAAAAGTTCAACATATACAATAAATGTTCACTTAAAAGAACATTTGAATTTTCCTAAAAAAAACGAGTTAGGGCTTTTCTTTATTAAGGTTACGATATATATGTATGTCTCTATTTTTGATGGTGGGTATTTAAATTGATAAAAACATTAATTTTACTTACCTTCACACCTATCCATGTTTATTATTATCCTTCATCAGCTTGAAGGAACGGCCATTGGGGCACTTATACTCCCCCGGTTGAGACAAAAGTCCCCATTCAATAATTTTCGATCTGATTCTCTGAAGTAAAACCACTCGTAAGTATATATGGCCTATCTTAATCTCCATTTCTCAGTTTGATTAAACATTTAAAATTACAAAATTGTAGGGATAGTGAGTAAGATAACACTTTTTTTACTTCTAACGTACATATGAAAATCATTTACAATTTTCTAGCGGTAATTTTTACAAATTTTATTTATATGTCAATTTTAATCAATTCATAACATGGCATCTCTCATAAAAACAAAGAAATCAAAAATATTTCGTTATAAAAATTTAAGAGTAAAATGTGAATTCATTAAATTTTATTATCAATTTGAGAAACTCTTATTTTTGAATGAACCTTCATTTGAAAATAAATGAGAATCTCAAACATCTGTTCAGGTTTGAAAAACGTTTGAGAAAAACGTTTGACACTGCTCTTATGCAGGCTATACACTCTGCGTCTGTTTACACAACTTCAGTATGAAAATAAAAAACAAAACAGAATAATGTTGCACGAAAACGTCCACAAACGTTACAATCTTATAGCCCATTCTCACGAGGCGACATGAGCTTGGTGGTCAGGGGAAGAGTGTTGCCTGTGGGGGTAGCAGAGACCCACGAAACGAGTTTTCATGGGACAAATTGACGCTTCTTTTTCTTCTCTTTCGTAATCATGTTATTCATTAACGAACAGTGCTGCCAGTCTTGCAAAATTTCTACCCACAAACAATTATGGGAATGGCAGCACTGTGTAATGAAACAATACAATGATAAAATTTATAAAACAGTTAACAAAAAATAACAATAAAACAAACAACAAAAATGGAAAACAAACTCATAATTGTATCTTTCTTTATAACACCTTTCTCAATTTTCTTCAGAATGTTATTAAAAGTATTTGCATCCATTCTTAAATAATTAAAAAAAGACGAAGAGTCTAAAGAAAGCTCATTTGTCAAAAACGAGAATGTCCCGCGTTGCTCTCGCTCCAACCTCCATGGTTTAACCCATTCCTCTTTAATTTTTTTATTTGGGATATTATTTTCCTCTTCATAGCAATCTAATAATTCTAAAATTATTTCCAGGTCTTCATCATTGTCCAAATCCAGTATCTCTATAGCCACTTCAATAAGATCCAAAATTTCTTCAATATATTCATCATTATTTTTATCTGACATCTTTACTTCTTTGCTATTATCTCTTTAGTAATTAAAAACTATTTGGCGCGAAAGTAAAGTAAAAAGTAATACTTCAGGGTTACCTGTTTTTTTTTCAAATGTCAAACAATATTTTTTTCCAACATATTGTTAATACTACATCAATGAATAAAAATAATATTCAATAAAAAAAATTACAATTTAGAATTAATTATATATTATTCATTAGCGAATTCTCATTAAAATGTTCTATCCCCACTTTAGCAAACACATCCGAGTGTCGGTGAAAAAATACATTCATCTGGCAATACTGCAATAGACAATTAAACGTCAAAATGTCCCCTCATTGTTTCAACAAAAAAAGTTCAATGTTAACGCATCTTGAAACACGAAGGGACACGAAAAGAAAACGTCAAAATGTTTCAGGGGACATGTCGCATCGTGAAAATTGGCTATTATTGTACAACTTGAAAAAAAACAAAACTTTTTAATCTTTTGTTCAATCAACCCTAACGACCTCAAAATCGTTGCAATCAGCTTTACAAGTGTCAAGTTTTACCAACTGTCGCAGCGTCTTTGGCTTGCTTTACTTGGTTGTTACACGAAAAGTAAAGAAAAATGTCAAAGCGAACGCATAAAACTCTGTCGGTGTTACAAAAACTTTTTGTAGTCATTGACATTGGAGAGAAAAAAATAGGTGATGGTAAGCGATTTGAAACTGCTCTATTAACTCTTTCTTTAATTCTCAAAAAGGAGCATTTATTACGCAAAAATCTTCAGGCATTTATTACGCAAAAAGCTAAAGCCCGAAAAACTACCCGAACATCAAGAGCTTGAAAATTCTTTAGTTTTATGGTTTACACCATAGAAAATCATAGAAGGGAAGGACTGTCAAATAAACCAGAATTAGCTGTCAAAAAACCTGAATCTATCATTGTGTTTGAACAATTTTTTTTAGTAGTGTTAGTCTACTTTTACATTAATCAAGTTTGGCTTATCAAGTCTTGAATTTGTATGAATAAAAACTGACAGAATTAAAATTGAGCAAACCTGAGCGTACTATCAAGTTTACGAAAATTTTGAAAATTGGTATGAAATTTAAGGAAAATAAAATGAAAACTGATGAAGAAAACGTTCATGTGTGTACGTGAATGCAGGTTCAAAAGAAATTTAAAGAAAAGATGATCAAGTAAACCAGATTCGTGTGAAATAGGACTTAGTGAAAAATAAACGGAACACAGTTGGTTTTTAGGCATAGTTGTATTAAAAGTTATGAAAAAACTAGGTATTTCTAATAAGATATTTATATATTTTTTATTAATAATTATTTATTGAATTACATTGTAAAGTTATAGTTCTGTAACTTTTGTACATTGGCTACTTTTTTTGTTCAATCATCTCTACTCAAACTTCAAATTATACTTCAAAATATTTAAAATAATTTTACAAAAAATATATTGCGAAAAGTTTGAAATTGTGTTTGATAAATTGTATAAGAAAAATTTTTAAATTGTGAAATAATAAAATTTGGAAAAGTTTAAATATATATTAAAAAAGGTTTGTTTTTTTTTGTGCAGTTACTAAAAATCAATTATTTTAGGATAATATTTCTGTTTCACATGCAGGAATATTTAAAAATACTAAAAATGGCTCGTAAATGCATCATCCCATTATGCTTTTTCTATTCTTTTTGAATTTATTAAAATTACCTAAAGAGACCGAGAGGTAAGTTTTCTATAAATCTATTTATAGCTCATTCACGTTACCGGTTTTGAGAAATTTTCGATTCTGAAACTACATCTAAAACTAAACCGTTCTAATTTACAATTTTTAACACTTATTGAGTTTTCTGCATGTCACAAAATTTTAATTTAAAGAAAAACTGATTAAGTAAACCTGATTCGTGTGAAACGGGACTAAATCATTGTTCTTATGCCATGTCACAGAACTCAATTCCGTTCGAAACCGGAACGAATTCTGTATTTTGCTTCTACGGAAAAAGAAAAACAAAAAAATTTCGGAATAAAACCACATTATATTTTCAAAGTAGAATTAAATTCGTATGTCATTCTTTGTTTATTCAATATTTGAACAATTTCGTCAATTGATTAGTGTTATTTGTTGACACAAAGATACGAGTTACTGATTTTAATTAAAAAATAGCATTTCGTAATGTTTTAGAGCATTTTAAAATTTTCGGAATCTATAGAATCAAAACCATTTCGATCGGAATTCAACTACGGAATGGTTTCATGCCTGTATATTTCAAATGGACTATTTTTAATGGGACTATTATAAAAAAACATTTTATGGTGTGTTGTTAAAAAGTATTCGATTGTACTGTTTAGGATCTGTTTTACGCACTAAGTCCAATTGTAGTAGCTCATCATGCCCTTTTCCTAAAATCATTGGTATTGTTTTTCGATTTTCACCAAATTTTGGTGTAGTCGCTTTCCTTGGTCTGTCATGTCCCACCGAATAGTTAGGTTGCATATAAATGTATGTAAAAATACATAAAGATGCAACCGTAAAAACAGCAGGCATTGGTTGAAAAAAATTAAAATTTAGCAAAAAAAAGATGGCTGAAAAAGGCGGGAACTAGCCGAAAAAGAAGAAGAAAAAAACGAGAAGAAGCATAGGGCCAAGAAGAAGGGGGTTTCGATTAAGAGATGTGAAGATAAAAAGACGTTGTGAGAGTGGATTTTTTTTTTATTTGAAGTTTTACATTTTTATTGAAATTTTTTTTTGATTTTTTTTGTGAACACACATATATAAAAAAAACATTATACAAAACACAAAACGAATAAAGATTGATTAAATAAAACATAAATATATATAAAACAAAAAACAAATTATTGCACAATTATTTTTTTGGAAATATACACACACACAAATAAATGAATAAAACACAAATTACCCACCAAACCAAAAGTTTCGAATTTTTCTGAAGTCCGACATATCGTAACGAATTCGTTAAGACATTTCGGTAGCAAGTCTGAAGTCAGACTCATCGTAACGAATTCGTTAAGACATTTCGGTAGAAAGTCTGAAGTCAGACTCATCTTAACGAATTCGTTAAGACATTTCGGTAGCAAGTCTTAAGTCAGACTCATCGTAACGAATTCGTTAAGACTTTCAGTAGTTTTGTAAAATCGGACTTGTCGCCACGTGATTTTTTTAATGTGAGAATTTTAATGTGTAAAACTTAAAATAAGTATAAAATATTAACTCAAAGGTAAAAAACAGTGAAAAACTATTTGATTGTTTAAAAGAAAAATGTGTATTTGATAAATGGAATTATAAAAAAGAAAATTTTATACGAAAGCAGCAACATAACGGTGAATCGGTGCTGTGCTGTACAAAAACAATGTCGCGTCAGGCTGCACGTAAAAAAATTAGAAAAGAAGCAAATTATTTGCTAAATTCAATATTAAATACAGAAGTTTACAGTTCTGAGCAAATAGAAAAACAAGTAAAAATAATTAGTAATGACTATGATTACGGCAAAAAAATCGAGAAAGAAGTCATTAAAAATAAAATAGATAAAATTTTGCCGGCAAGACCTAGTGTTGATAATACTAATTCATTAAAAGCCGGACATTTTTGCAAAGATATTAAACAAAGGGAGGTTGCAGAATCCTTAAGGGATTTTCTTGCATCTTGGACAATCAGACACGGAATTACAACGGTTGCAACAAACGAACTATTACGTAAATTAAAAACGGAAGGTCATAATTTACCATGTGATATAAGAACATTGCGAGAAACACCTAGGAACACAGAAATTTTCAGCATGGGCAATGGATCCTATATTCACTACGGCTTAGAGATTTTCTTTATAAAAATGGAGGTATGGAAATAAAGGATTTGAAAATAAATTTTGGGATTGATGGAATGCAGTTGTTTTCCTCTTCAAAACAGACTGCATGGCCGATTATGATGAGTGTTTCTCAATTTCCTGACGTGTACTTAATTGGATGTTATATTAATTCAGATGCAAATGAATTTGTACACAAAACAAAACCAGAAAACTTAAATATGTTTTTAGAACCATTGAAAAAATTGGTAAGATATAAAAAAATTGATTTAATATTTAAGTTGTATATTATAACTTTCTATTTTATAGAAATACAAGAATTACTAGAGCAAGTGGTTGGCCAAAACAAAATATTAATAGAACAAAACAACAGACTTCGCGAAGACAACCTTAAAATATATCAACATTTTACAGAAGAGTTTATTGCATTAAAAAAGACAATTGAGCGCTGCTTAAATACATTAGAGGGTCAAAATAGTATTATTAAGAAGCTTCCTGAATTACCATTTCAAAATATAGATGATTTGTTGGCGTTTGAAAAAAAATTAGAGGAGGAAGACGACATGGTAATTGAATTGGTGAGTTGTTCTCGTTTAGATTTAATAACTCTATGTATATAAATTTGATTTTAATAGATCACAAAGTATAATAAGCAACCAAAGGACGACTTGAAGAAATTTATTAATGAAAATCTAAAAGGAATATTTGGCAATGACACTTTTGCATCTAAATTTTCATGGACAAATGTCAACAAGAACATTAGTGTGAAGAATTATAAGTTTATTAAAATTCTTAAAGGTACTTTGTAACCTCACAATAAAAGTAAATGTATACTAATAAAATTTTCAACATTCCACAGATGCATGCATCAGTAATTATAGCCAGACAAACTACGAAAAAATTGATGAAAGCATAAGGAAATATTTTAATTCTGCAAAGGACCGACACCAAAAGTCGTTAAAAAGAAAAATTACTGAAAACTCTAACACGCCAATTTGAGTTATTTATTTTCATATAAAATCAGTATTTAGGAATGTCAGTATTTAGAAATTTTCTTTTATGTTAAATTAAATCATATCTCGCACTATGTATAATAAAAATATTTAAAAGAAAATAAAAATCAGTTTTAAACGAATTAATTCAGAAAAACTTTTAACGAAATCGTACCGACAATTCGTTGCGAATTCGTACCGACAAATCGTTACGAAGTCGTACCGACAAATCGTTACGAATTCGTACCTACAAATCGTTACGAAGTCGTGACAACCACTTCATACAAAATTTGTATCGACTTCGTTACGATTTCGGTTCCGAAGTCGGCAAATGTTTCCGACTAGTCGTTACGAATTCGTTAAGAAATCGGAAGGTTTGGTTTGGTGGGTATTTTGGAAATACACAAATACACACACACATAATTATATTGAAAGTTTTAACTTAAATCACAATAAGTACACAAAAAGACATATATAACAAAAATTAACTAAAACACACAAAAAAATAAACGTTAAAATACAATACTACATCAAAGAATAAAAAGATTCACCAACAACCCATAACAAGTGACCCAGTATACTCTGTAGAAGGGGGGAGTTTGTTTGACGGACTACGGACCGAAATACCACACAAAAAAAGGAGGACATTTGGAAAGTTTCAGTTTTTTTTATTTGCCCTTATCACTTAAGGTGAGGGTTGTACAACTCAACAGCTTTAGGCAGGGCCGACGAATCTTTTACAACCTACTCCAAGGACAGAGATACAGGACACATTGGACTGGGACGGACTTAATAAACTTTCCCTGGATTGAGGAGGCGATATAAAGGAGTGTCACCATGATGGAGTGAGCAGAAAAATTAACAGGTAAGTGAGTTAAACCATAAGTAAGGGTAGATTTAGGGGCAGTTCCTAATAATTAGGCCAAGGAACTGCCATGGAAGAGGGTGGGCAGGCCAAGCAGCATAACACCAGCTGCAAAGCCGAGAAAATAGAATGTTGCGATGTCCATGGACTAGCACATTTCCCCCATTTCAATAGATAGAAATTGAGGATTGGCATTTGGCCTCAAAAACTTTTTGATCAGCGACTTGTGGATGACTGATTTGGTGAACCGCACGCCCTCTACCGGCTTAGCCAGGCAAATCTCACCATGCCAAGCGTTGCCAGTCAGTCCTCCACCGAGTATGCCTCAAGAGTCGTTGACAGGTCGTCGCTTGTCTCCCTCAAGTTTTTTAGGAAAAAATTCGAGATAGGAATATAGAAAATATATATTGATAGACCTTCAAGCTTGAAATAATTTGCCAACAAATTGTCGATCATCTGCTAGAAATCCCATAATTTGCGATTACCGAGAAAGTTGTGAACAACATCTTGAAACCCATGCTTCTGCATCATTGGAAGTTAAACTTTCTGTTATGTTTTTAGCGACGCCAACAGCTTATTGTCATTATGAGAACGCAGTGCTGTCAGCATGAGTGAACTCACAAACTAAAAACAATTTTGAAAAACAAAACCCGAATTTCAATTCAGCACCTCCAATAACGTCAAGATTTGTTGTCATCTGCTTTCATCCAAAAATTGGCCTGCTTTCATCCAAAAATTGGCCTTAATTTTTAAACTTGTGTAATTAGTATTATCCTTGTAAAAGGGGTGAAGTATCTCCTGCTTTGATCTGTTAAGTCTTCTATCTTAGACATATTTCGTTTAATATGTTAGTCGAAAACATTACATTTTTAGTTAATTATAAAATTTAACCATCGACCTACGAACGAACAACACTTCCACTTTTATGAATTTTATTATCAAAATTATTCTTAAAAATTTCTTATTGACGTATGCAATGGGCTGAAATTTTAAATATTCAAGACCCAAAAGACACAACATATGTTTGTTCAAACCATTTTTCTGAAATAATTATTGTAAATAAACGTTTGGCAAAGTTCGCTGTTCCGAATCAAAATTTATTTCAAAATTCAAAAATTTCCCCTCCCTAAAAAAAAGATGCTTAAATAATAATCCTAATAATAATACTAATGATAATAATAATACTAATGATAATAATAATACTAATGTTAATAAAAATACTGGTCAGAAGTGTAGTTGTAGTTTATATTTTTCAATTAGTTTTAGAAAATAGTAAATTAAATCAATAATTGAAAATTTAACAGCGGGAAATGATGGGAAAAAAGAAGACATATGTATGTAGTTCAAGATAGTAAAAATGTAAACGAGGAATTATTGAAGTTGAAGAAAAACAACACAACAAAGTTCTTAAACGAAATTGAAGAACTTAAAAAAGAATTGCTAAAAACCTCAGAAAGCATTTTCAATGAAAAATTTCAATTTTTCAGCCATAATTTAAAAATAATAATTGAAAGTGCAATACAAAATGCTGAGAAGAAGCCATTGGCCAAAAGATATAATGCCAAAATAAAAACAGTTGCATTAGGTATTTATTTCTTGTCGCCAATGTGTTATCAAAATATTAAAAATGACCTTAACTTGCCGGAACCTAGGACGCTCAATGAATTTGTCAAGGAATTGCCAAATACACCCGGACTTCAAAATGCCCATCTTAAGTTATTGCAGGTAAGGGCAAATTACTTGACTGACGAACAAAAATACGTGACTATATTTTGTGATGGAATGACCCTTAAAGTTCATATCGTTACTTTAATATAGAAAAGCCCTAACTAATATTCCTAACTAATAATATCTTACGAGTATATAAGTTATTAAAGGCTTAGAAACTACTGGTCTTAAACGTTACGTTAGAGAATCCCTTCTTTATTGTCAATTCTCAAAAAATTTTTGTCATGCATGATGCTCCGCATTTAATAAAAAGCACTAGAAACTGTTTAGTGAATCCTAAAAACAATGTATTTTTTGAAAATTATTTAGTTAGTTGGGAAGATATAGAATATTTTTATAATATAGATTCAAAATTAGCAATTAGGTGTACCCCTAAAATAACAAATATACACATAAAACCTCATACATTTCAAAGAATAAAAGTACGCTATGCTACTCAAATACACTGCGGTTCATCAGGATAGAACCAACACATTTTAAGTTAAAAAAGCTGTATAAATTACAAATACAGTTAGAATAAAAAAAAAAATTGTTTTGCAGAAAAATAGTTGATACTGTAAATGATAATTTAAACACAAAAAATCATATAAAAATGGATTATAACGGTACTTTTTCTCTTTGTTTGTAGTCAAGAATAAAAATTTTCATTTATTTTTTGGTTCAACAGAATAGAACCACCCATTATTTGTCCCATAAATCAAACATACATGTTTTTTTGTGCTTGAAGATTGATTTTATTTTAATTATTTTCTCCAGATAACTATTTAATAATGTGTAAATTTACCGTTATTCACAATAACTTCATAAATTCTGTTTTTCATTGATTCATATAGGGATTTTAAATAGTCGAGGGATATTTCACTCCATGCAGCTTTTATTTCAACAATAAGCTCACCCTTGGTTTCATATTGCTTTCCTCCCTCGTATACCTTACGCGTTAGCCAACCCCAAACATTTTCTATAATTTTAAGGTCGGGTGAATAGGGTGGCCAGTTTAAGATCTCAATATTTTGGTTGGCAATCCACGATTTTACTACACGTGCCGTGTGTATAGGTGCGTTATCATGTTGATAAATCCACTCTAGTGGTCCAAAAATATCTTTTATCTTAGGGAAAGTTTGTTCCAATAGGGTTCTGTAATTATTTCCGGTCATTCGGGTACTTTGAATAACAAGGTCAATAGTGCCGTAGTATGAAATTGCAGCCCATACCATAACGCCCCCCTCTCTGCTGTGATGGCGGCTCAAAAATTTTTCGTCTTTACGCATATCGTGAAAATAAAAGTTATAGCCATCGGGGCCATCCAAATTAAATTTTTTTTCATCCGAAAAAATCACTTTTTGCCAATCGTTATCGCTTAATTGTTTTTGAACATCCCATGTCATATGATCTTTGGCAAACTGAAGGCGCTGTTGTTGACGGATTGCATTTAATGGAGGTTTTTTCTTTAGTTTCCGGAGTTGTAAATGTTCACTGCTTAAAATAGCGCGACGAACTGTTGATTTGCTTGCATTAACTCCTGCTAAATGCTTAATTTTAGAGGTAGAATGAGCTGAATTTGAGGCAATTCGAAGAATTTTCCGCTTTTCCTGTGGTGTTAGAGCTGTCGAAATTCCTCCTTTGTAATTTTTATTATATGTTTCACGATGTTTTATGTAATGCATTACCACATTATGACTTCGTCCGATTCTTCTAGCGATTTCGCGATAAGAATAATTTTCAGAGTGGTAAACATCAATTTTTACCATTTCCGACGAATTTAAAGAACTCTTTCTTCCATATTGATTTAGCTAACTGCTGTAATTTTAATTTTATTTGGTTTTTATAAAGTTTTATTATAACCGCCTACTTATTTACGTAAAAAATGCAAGTGGTTCTATTCTGTTGAACCAAAAAATAAATGAAAAATTTTATACCCGACTACAAAGAAAGAGAAAAAGTACCGTTATAATCTATTTTTATACTATTTTTTTTTATATATATTTATTTACAGTATCAACTATTTTTCTGCAAAACTAATTTTTTTTATTGTATCTGTATTTGCAATTTATACAGTTTTTTTTTACTTTAAAATGTGTTGGTTCTATCTTGATGAACCGCAGTGTATTTAGTAAAACGGTGGTATCTGGAATGAATACTTTATATTCTTCCGGTCTTTTGGATTGCTCAAAAGCACCTACTATGCCAAATACTTCTCAATATTTATAATTTTTTGGTAATTTATTTGATCTTCATAATAGTTCTAGCAGAAACTTATTTTGCGGAAATGAAGATCAAATAAATTTATTAATTTATTATTGATAAAAAATCATAATATAACTAATAAATTTTCATTCTTAGATGGTTGGATGTTAAACAATAAGAGCCTTATAGAACTTTTTAATTATTTGAAATTAATGGGAATTGAAAGAATACAGACAAAACAAGACGACTATGCCGGGACGCTATAAGCGGAAACGCTCATAACGTAACTCCAGCAATGTTCTCTAATCTTTTTAGAAAACGATGGGGATTTAACTACGTAAATTTTGTAAGGGAGGGTAACTGTGAAATATACAATGAAGAAGTCAACACAGACAATTTCAACTTCTTCATATATTGTACAGAAAAATATTATGTCCGAAAATCCTGGGTGTGACGGACTTAATTTAGTTTTAGATCAAAATGCCAATTGTAAAAAATTCATCTGACAATAATCTAGATGCGGAAATATTAATGAGTGAAAACGCTTTTGCCTATGTGTGTGGTTATTTGAATCAAAAATCTCTTTTCATTCATGAATGCCTTACCCCTGTTCCAAGATTTGGGGAATTTTATCATTTCAATAAATATACATTCACTCAAGAGAAAAAGTTTAACAAAAATAATTTAATAATGCCACCAAATGATTTTATTTTATATATTGACGCTCTTAATGCGGAGCTTATAAAGCATTTCGATCAGTACTGCTATAAAATAGGTATATCAAAATATTTATGTGAGCATCTTAAGCATGTTCACAACGAAAAACAATGAAAAATTTGTGTACCTGTTTATACGGTCAAGAATTTATTTCGTCCTAAAATTTTTTTAATAGGGATGCAGCAGTTCCAAACTTAAGAAATAAATCGTTAAACATTTGTCATGTCTGAAGTCTTTCCGATATTTGCAAAAATTTCTTCTGGATTCAGTCCGCACACTAAATATTTTCAAATGTTCTAAATTAATTAATTTTATTTCAATAAATAACATATTTAAACAATTCCGTAGTCCGTCAAATAGTCTGATGTCGGTTCGAAGATCCGTTTTCGTATGTCCGCTTGTCAAGCAAAATTATTTATACTTTGATTTGTAATGACGTTTGAAATGTTTTTGAAGTCCCTGATATTTAACTTTGTCTATATTATAAAATATTTATATTTCGAACAAGTATTAAATAGTTTTGAAAACGTATTATCTTTAGATTCATTACTTTATAGCTTTTTAGGCTTTTAGTTTCAGTCTTTTTTAATGCAGTTTATTATGTAAACAATATTTTTCATGAATTTACTAAATCAGGAAGTTTATTTCGTTATTTTGATATGATAAGTTTAGTGGTTGTTATTTCTTTGTTTTATTTCAAAACAGTCCTGGTATAAGCCAAAACTCTTTATATGTCTCAATTTTTTCATATTATTTTTTTAATGCTTAAATCATGATTTTGAATATTTTAGTACCTAGTTGCATGATAAAAGATATTAGTAAGGTATAACCGTTCTCTCTTTTGTCAGCCATATTAACTTTCTGACGTTTGATCGAATTATTATTTTCTTTTCTCAAATTATGCTGCCATACTACTTTTGAAAATCCCAGTTTCTGTTTGCTATTATACTATAAACACAATTACGACTGCAGGCTACGGGCTACAACTTGTTAAAATTAGAATACATTCATTCAAATAGAAATCATTTTTTTAAGCGTCGACATAGCCACACGACTACAGTTGTAGATGTAGACAAAAAAATATATACATTTTATACATAATATAAAAATGTATATTTATATAACTCTAACTCAATAAAAGTAAAATTTTACGCTGTCATTACTAACACGCTACATATGCTAGAGCTAAGTAGTTTATGTTATATAAGAGCCCAGTATATCCTGTATAAAATTCATTATTTAAAAGACCATACTTATGTCTATATTATTTTAAGATATGGTCATTTTTATAAACAAAGTCGGTTGTAAAAATAAGTTTTGAGTATATGAGCTCTTAATCTTTATAAATCGAAAGAATGTATATAATTTGAATGATACTTTCAATAGCTTTTGTTTGATGTACCAGTTTATATCGGATATAAAGTTATGCCGTATAATTTTTGAAATTTAAAAAGCCCATAATTCTCATACTATAAAAGATCACCCCAAAATCTATCTATAAGAACATATTTGAAGATACGTTTTTTAAATAAAATTTTGATGAAAATAAAATTTTCAATCCCAAAAAGAAGCTGAAGAAACTAACATAGATTATAAAAAAATATGTTACACAAAAATACTTTAAATATATTATGACAGAATTTAATTGTCTCAAGTCTTTTTTTTTCCTAGTGCAGGATCCGCTAAACTTTATAAAATAAGTTTTAACGAAATGTTTACAACACATTTGTCAACGACTCTTGAGGCGTACTCGGTGGAGGACTGACTGGCAGCGCTTGGCATGGTGATTTTGCCTGGCTAAGCCGGTAGAGGGCGTGCGGTTCACCAAATCAGTCATCCACAAGCCGCTGATCAAAAAGTTTTTGAGGCCAAATGCCAATCCTAAATTCCTATCTATTGAAATGTGGAAATGTGCTAGTCCATGGACATCGCAACATTCTATTTCCTTGGCTTTGCAGCTGGTGTTATGCTGCTTGGCCTGCCCACCCTCTTCCATGGCAGTTCCTTGGCCTAATTTTTAGGAACTGCCCCTAAATCTACCCTTACTTAATAATCTAGCTCACTTACCTGGGATTATGTTTACTCCAGCATGATTCCTTTTACATCTTATCCAGAATTCCTCCTCTTCCAGGGAAAGTTCATTCGTCCGTCTTTGTTCTATCTGTGGTGTATTTCCGTCCAAAGAATTATTATTGAGGTTAGTTGCCCTTTCCTAAGGAATTTTGAACTACGCAGATCTCACCTTAAGTGTTCAGGCTAAATCAAACCAAAACCCTTATAATTTAATCCTTTTTTTATGTCTTTCTGTCCGTAGTCTGTCAACATAAACTCCCCATTCTGTGGAGTATTCTGTATTAGTTTTAGAATTAATATAATGTAATTTGTAGTTTATGTAATTTGTAGTTTATTTTTGTGTGTGTTTTTTTTGTTATATATTAATTTTTAAATTATGAGTGTTTAAAAAAAAGAAATATTTGTGTTTTATGTATATATGTTTTTTTTTATTATTATTAAAATAATTTTTATTTCTATCAATAATTGTGTTTTGATGTAATTTGTGAATTGTTTAAATAATTTTGGTGTAATTGTGTGTATGTGTTTTTGTTTGCTTTTATTTATTTTAAAATTTGTATCGTTTTTTTCTGTAAGTTTTTTTTATGTATAAATGTATAAAAAAAAATTTTGAATAAAACTCAAAATAATCATCTTTTAAAAACTCCACTTTCACTTTCTCTTCACTAGCTTCCTCACATCATCACCTTCAAATTCAATCTCCTCTCCTAGCCTCCTCTTCTTCTTTTTTCGGCTGGTTCCCGCCATTTCGGCCATCTTTTTTATACAAAATTTTATTTTTTTTTTCCTATCAATGCCCCACCAAACAGCTGTTTTGCAGTTGAATATTTATGTACTTACATACATTTAAAAACAACCTGCAACTGTTCGGTGGGACATGACAAACCCCACCATTTCATTTTCATCCGTGAAAGTGAAATGGGAGGGGAACTCCTAAATTCACCTCTACTAATTCTTTGTTAACTTCCCTTATACTAATCCTCTTACTCCTGGCAATACCTTTATTTTTCCCCACACTTCAAATTTTGTTGATCTGGCATCCTTAAATACCGATCATTTTTTCTTACATATTGGCATCACTGACTTTTTCATTTCTATTTTAGCAGCTCGGACGGACAGTAAAGAAGGTAAGTTAAGAATTTAATTTAAAAAACAAAGAAATAAAAGTGATATAATTAAAATAAGTGAAAAAAAAAAAATGTGTTATTGTGTTCTTAATCTACGTGTTACATATTGATTTTGCAAATTAAGAAAAAGTGGTTAAAAAAAAAAGAATGATAAAAAAATCCATGTGTTTATAAAAAACCCATGCCGAAAAAAAAACACTGCCGGCGTTTTTTTTTTGTGCCCAATTCACGACATGTTTATCAACACGATATATTGAATCTTCAACACCGCGTCTACACCGGTGATATTAGCAGACAATATGTTGACATTAATTTCGTTTCGAATTTAACATGTATGTTGTTTATCAGAACTAAAACTTTTTTCTTGTTTTCTTTTCAGATATTTTTTATTAAATTGAGGCCCTACGTTTACCGGGAATAAAAGAACTAAATATTTATGCCTTTAATTAAATTAAGCTAAATTTCTACATAAGGTAAGTAGATGATTTTTTGTTAATCGTGTTTTTAGATTTTAATTATAGTTTCATTTGTTTTATTCTAATAAAGGATTGATGTTGATAAAGATGTGGATTAGTGTTTCCAAGAGTCAACAAACTAATTGAACAGCTGGATAAGCAACAGGTAAGTTACTCTCTATGGTTTCTATTCTACATACCAGCTTTTAGGAATAAAAAAAATTTAGCTTGTCTAGATTTTGAAAAGCTTAACTTGTGTTTGACCAAATCTTAGCAAAATTATTTATTTTTTTATTATTATTTAGCCTTATGTATTTTTATTTGGTTAATTGTGTTATATTTTTGTAGCAGTATATATTTTTCTTTTTTATATTTTGGGTTTGATGATTGATTTATTTCATTTTTTTTTTTGTTTAGTGTTTACAAACATTACTGTTAATGAAAGGACTGGATTTTAATGGCTTTTATAAACGAAGGGTAAGTTTTATTGTATTATGTTTAGTATTTACTTTAATTTTTGGTTTTATGAGTAATTTTCTTTGCTTATGTATTCTGATTTTAAATAAAATATTTCTAATACTAATTTTAAATTTTCATTTTCAGCCTATGCCGATCGTTATATGGGAGAAACTGACAGAATTAAAATTGAGTTTACGAAAATTTTGAAAATTTGTATGAAATTGAGAAAAAAACTGATCAAGTAAACTTGATTCGTGTGAACTAAACCAATATTTGAACTGGTAAGTGAGAATTTATTTATTATTAAGTTATTATTATTATTATTATTATTATTATTATTATTATTATTATTATTATTATTATTATTATTATTATTATTATTATTATTTTTATTATTATTATTATTATTATTTTTATTATTATTATTTTTATTATTGAATTAGAGAGAAAATATGAGAATCCCTTCACATATTATAAAATTTGTACCAAGAGTTTTTATTGCGAGCAATAAATATTTTTTTTCGTTACGATTTCCTTATCTTAGTCATTTGGATGCTACTTGCTGTTTTTATTCTTTCAATTATAATTGACCACCGCATATTTTACTTTTGTATGGTATATCGGTTGAAAAACTTTGACAATCTTGCCTTTGACTTGCTATAAATCCGTATTTCAGTATATGCTACTATTCTAGGTGTCTAACATCTCCCAGTTTCTAATGGCATAGTTCCCCTGAAACGTTTAAAGGAGATGCACCAATAGTCTAGTAGCAGTTACAAAATGTAACTAACTAAAAACGTTGGCTACTGGTCATGCAAAAAGTCAAAGTATAAATTATAATTAACTTAGATATTATCACCAAGTTAGTCCAAATGCTAAATATATTAGGAAATTGTAATTTTAGCTTGAGTTGAATTCTTGTGCTAAGGATCAACTAATCATACTTAATATTTAAAAAGAAACTCCAAATAAAATAAAATAATAAACTTAAACGAAATAAAAAAATTAATTATTCCCAATTTAAGATAGGATTAAAAACAACATTTCTTTTATTTTTAAATCTTTAAATCAAATCAAAAAAAAATCATAAAGAAACCTCAAAACGATTTGAAATTCAAAATCTTTAAAGGCCTATACAAATTCTAAGAACTAACAGATTTCAATTATTATTATTATCTTATTAATTCAATTATTCTACTAATCATTAAAGTAAATTAAACTATCCTACTAATTCATATACCTTAAACTATATTACTAATTCATATAAATTATATTCTAATAAAATTCAAAAAAAAAAATTAAATACATTATAAAAAAAAAAAAACCTAAAATTCATTGGACTAATAAGACTGAAATGAAATAAAAAGAAAAACTATATATAAATAAAACTAAAAAAAAACTGTCGTAGGAGGTGACCACAGGGAGTATTGAGAAAGAGTTAGGAATATTATCATTACATGAGAGAAATGGGAGACAAAATAAACTAGGACCAAGATTTTATAGCAACCGACGGCAAAAAAAACTTGGACAAGTATAGAAAAAAAAATTAAACTTATTGTTTTATGTCCTTTGCGTGGTACACACCAATTGCTTTTCCCTGCAGGTCTTCCAGCTCGTAGTAACAGTTCCCGACCGGACGAACGATACGACATTTAAGAAACTTTTTTCCCATTTTCGCGTTGTATAACTTGGAGGAGTCGCTGAGAGTGAAATTGCGTCGATAAACTTCTTGACCTGGTCGGAATTTGACGTTTCGTGCGCGCTTGTTGTACTCTTTTGCGCGCAAAGCATAACTTTTCGCCAGATTGTTCCGTATCTTGTTGCGTATTAATTCGTTTTTAAGTGGTTTCGGTAAGAAGTTCATCTCTGCATCCTCCAAGAGTTCAAGTTTCTTTGCCAATTTGTAGACACTCCCGTGCGTAATCATATTCGTCCCAAACAAAGCAAAGTAAGGAGTCATACCAATCGATGTGTGTACTGATGACCTAAGTGCACATTCGATCTCTGAGAGATGGTCGTCCCAATCTCTCTGGTCATTCTTTAAATATGATCTGATGGCTGCAAGAATCGATTGGTTGACTCTCTCCGACGCATTTGCTTGGGGAGAATAGATTGCCGTTTTCATGTGCCTGATTCCAAAGATTTCTGCCATTTCTTTAAATTCTTTAGACACAAATTGGCTGCCATTATCAGAATGAATGATCTCTGGAACGCCAAATTTGTGAAACACTTCTGTCACCAAGAATCGAACGACATTTTTGTTATTTGCTTTTGACATAGCTTTTAATAAAACAAATTTAGTAAAATGATCGAGGACGATAAATATGAAGCAATTTCCGGATTTTGATCTTACGTATGGCCCCAGAAAATCGATATAAATTTTCTGAAATGGCCTGACAATGTCGGTGACATTATCAGCCATTGGTGGTCGAACGGGCTTATTTGCGCTTTTACTTTCTTTACAAATCTCACATTTATTTACGTATTCTCTGACTTGCCTTGTCATGTTTGGCCAAAAGAAATATTCCCGTATACGTTTTAAAGTTTTGTGAAAACCTCCGTGACTGGACGATGGTGGATCATGAGCTTTTGTAATGAGCTCTTCTGTCAATTCTAAAGGAATCCACAGCTTCCACGAAAAATCCTCCGAGCACACGTCGCCATTATAATGAACGGTACGTTTATATATTAGATCATCTTGCACTTTTATGTCAGGCACTTGAGATTCATTTTCTTTTATTTCTTTTACAAGCTCTAGGTACTCTTCTGAAGTAAAGGCGGGTGATTCGAAGTCGACGAGGCGTTTAATGTCCACAGCAATTTCCTCCATGTTATATCGGGAGAGAGTGTCTGGCACAATATTTTTGCTCCCTTGGCGATGTTCAATACTGAACGTATAGGATTGAAGTAGCAGGCTCCATCGTGCTAACCTTCCACTGAGCTCCTTGTTTGACATGAGCCACTTGAGACTCGAGTGGTCAGTTATAATGGTGAAGGGCATCAACTCTACATACGCACGGAATTTTTTGATGGCCATAACTACTGCTAGACACTCCCGCTCTGTCACAGAATAATTGCGTTGAGCTGGAGTCAACTTTTGTGACATAAACGCAATAGGATGCTCTCCTTCAACTTCGTCTTTTTGGAATAGTACCGCACCGATACCTATATCCGACGCATCGCACTGCACAAAGAAGTGCTTATGGAAATCTGGATGGCGCAAGACAGGACTTGAGGTAAGTGCCTTTTTTAATTGATCGAAAGCTATCTTAGCCTCATCCGTAAAACTAAACGCGCGCGTTTTCTTTAATGTTTCGAAAACCGGTGTGGCTATGGTCGCGTAGTCTTTGATAAACCTACGATACCAGCCGGTAGTTCCCATAAAACCGCGCACTTGCCTGGGTGTCTTGGGATAAGGAAACTCCAATATCGAGGATATCTTGTCAGGGTCCGGTTTTAGCATACCGCCGCCAACAATATATCCTAGATATCGAAGTTCCTTAAAACAAAATTTGGATTTTTCCACGTTGATAGTCAATTTAGCCTTAGAAAGAAGTTCAGCTACCCGCTCAAGTATCTCTAGGTGGGTGTGGTAGTCGGGTGTAACTATGAGAAGATCGTCTAGATACACAAACACTCGATCTCGCAAGTCGGAAGGAATCACTTTATCCATTAACCGACATAACCTTTGGGCCGCATTGCACAACCCAAAAGGCATGACTGTGAAGTGATAAAGTGGTCTCCCCGGCACTGTAAAAGCAGTTTTCTCACGGCTCTGTATATCCAGTGGGATTTGCCAGAAAGCATCTTTCAAATCCACACTAGATATAAAGTGCGTGTCACCCAGTCTGCTAAGCAATCCTTCTATATGTGGAAGTGGATAGGCGTCCTTGACTGTGAGAGCATTGAGCTTTCGTGCGTCTAGACAAAGCCTGTTTTTGGTGCCTTTGCGCACTAGCGTCACTGGATTATTCCAGGGGCTTTGACTAGTCTCAATAACTCCCATAGCAAGCATCCTATCCAATTCCTCATACATAAGCTTTTGCACAGCAGGAGACACTGGGTAATGTCTCTGTTTTACAGGCGCTGCGTCTTGCGTATCTATAATGTGTGTCTCTAGGTCCGTCTTCCCAAGTCCTTTCTCCACAAACGAAGGAAACTTTGCGATAATAGCTTCTAACAGCTTTCTATCTTGATCACAAAGTATATGCGTTGAAGGATTCATCGGATTTTCACCCGATTCCTCACTCCAAAGCATATCATTTGAGGTCAAGCTATCTAAATTAACTATTAAACGAAACGCTTTCATGAAGTCGACACCCAGAAAGAGCGATCTCTTCAAGGTCGGCACGAGGTAGAAGGTTATTTCCCTTTCTACTCTATTATATTTAATGTTAGCTTTGAACCGGCCTTGAATTTTATGGGACCTACCGTCTGCAGTTTTCACAGTTGAAGGAAAACTGTGAACCATAGCTCCCGCCTTCTTCACGACATCGTAACACCCTTCGCCGAGGACTGTTACCGTCGCACCACTGTCTAAAAGACCCTCGATCTCTACCCCGTTGATAGAGATACGGGTATACAATCGGGTGTCGTCGCCTTCGTATAAGGATACGTTAGCGACCTCACGCCTAAGTTCCTTTCTTTTTCTATATCTTTCCCTAGTCTTTTCAATTCGCGTTTTTCCAAAAATTCTTTCCCTAGCTTTTTCATATTCCTTAACTCTAACATGCAATGGTTTGATTTCCCTAACCTTAGGCTCTCCTGCCTTTTCACTAATCCTAACTTTATTATTAACTAAGATTTTAACGACCCGTTTATTCTTCTTTTCCTCTAGGTCATTAAAATCCTCCAGTTCGTTTACTGGGCTGCAGGTTTCGGACGTGGTTCCCCAGCAGACGGGTCCGACCTCCGGTTTCCCGAACAGCGTGGACATTTCGGAGTCACTGTGTTGTCCATCCCACATTTAAAACAAAACAACCTCCTCGATGGTGATGGACACTCCATGAATCCATGACCCGGTTGTCTGCAATTCCAACAGACATATTTGGCAGTGCTGTTAATTGCTTCAACCTCAACTTCCGGCACTACCTGCTCACCGTAATCGCCATAAAGCTCATGCACTCTGGGAGCGAACCGTTGGCCAAATGATTGTCGCTGGGTCTGTAGAAGCGACTCAGCCTTTTTACATTCTGCCCGAAAATGACTCAAGCCGAACATCCTGATGGGAAAAACTAGTTGGGCCATCGAGCTCTTGAGATTGACTTTCATAATGTCAATGATTTCTGTTTCAGAAATTGGACTAGTCTGTTGGCTTCTCAACCTTAGGACTGCATTATAAAAGTCTTCAAAAAGTTCTTGAGACTGTTGGCGACGGTCCATAATTTGGCGGTGTATCTCCATGTCGCTGTTGAATCGCCGGAATCGGTTAATTACCGCCTCCTTCAACTCATCCCACGAGTGAGCTGGCTGATGTCGTCGTTGCATCCAGTACCACTCCAATGCTTCTCCCGACAATAATTGGTGAAATTGGCATAACACCTCCTGCCAGCTGTTCCCGTAATCTTTACGCATCTCCTCCACTCTAAACACAAATTCCTGGGCCCCCATTGATTTCGACGAACCGTCAAAATTTACGCCCCATTTATCTAACCCAAGCTTCCTGGTAAATTGCGAGCTGGTGGATGATTGATAATGTTGTGGTGGCGCTTCGTGATGAAATGTGCTACTGCGTCCGGGGCCATAAGAGGTATTGTGGCTGAATTGTGCTCTATGATGGTCGTGATGAGGTGCCGCAGAATGTGGATTTGGCAGTGGGAACTGTGGCATTTGTACTGGTTGTTCTGGCTGCATAAACGATTGCCGATGTTGATAAGTCGTATGTTGAGGCGGCTGTTGTGACCTATTAAAATCAGGCGCTGGTTGCAGTCGTGGTATCGTATTATTCGAGGCTCTTGACAGTGACCTGATACTTTCGGCCACTATTTGAGGTACTAACTCTCTTAGCCTCTCTTCCATGGTGCGCAGCATTTCTACTTGCCTCATTCCAACTGTGGAGTCAATTATATTCTGGATATTTGGCTCAGAAAGTGGGTGTGTTGGTTGAGCATTGGAGTTTGCCTGATTCCGAAACTCTTGTCGCACATTTTGGGCTGTTAAGCTGCTGTAGCTAGGAGAGCTGATGCTAGTGTCTAGCGGTGGAATCTGGTCTAAAGGCTGTGTACCAGGATGCACTATATTCGTCATAATCGGTGCTGTTGTGGAAGTGGTAATTGTGGTTGTTGAGGTTGTTGTTGCGGATGTTGTTGCTGTTATGCTGGAAGGAACCCTTCCTAGGATAGGCCTAGAGGAAGAAGAAGCGGAATCGCCTTGCATCTTACTTGCCCTAGTTTCTACCATGCTAATATAACTATGCCTATGAAAATTCCTTTTTTGCCTTTATAATACTAATTATCACAAAACTTCAAATCAAGCTGAAAAAAAATGTGTTAATAATGTTCATATATATGTTTATTATAGAAATATATTTTTAAAATTATTATTTTTTGTTGATTTAATTATTATAAGTGAGCATTTAATCATAAGTAAGGGTAGAACCAAGAAAATAGAACCATTGACGACAGCCGTGGATCTATATTAAAAAATTTAAATTTTGTAATAGAAATTAAGAATTGGAATGGGGTTAGCTGGTAGACAAAGTTGTTCAAAACTAAAACTTTCAACGGATCGACAGTGTAATAAGCTATTATAGCTTTATTTCACGACTTATCCGCTGAAAATTAAAGTTATGAAAACTTTGCCTTTGGGCTATTGATTTTGACTTTAATGTTTATGTATATCCTGCTTGTTGCTCTTTTTTCTAGGACTTTGTCGCTGTCATTATCAGAATATTAATTCTTAGATAATGAGACTTACCAAAGTTCTAGATAAATGATCAATAGCAGGCCTCTCTATTTCTCATTAAATAAGATTAACAATTCCAGCGTCGCAAATACTGATTAACCTTGAATGATCTTGATCAGTATGACTTACGCTGGATTTGCTTACCTTATTTAATGACAAGTAAAAAGTAATATATTTAACTATGGAATTATGGAAACCCGATATTCGGGCCCCCATTGTTGGGCGCCATTTTTGTCAACGACTATTGAGGCGTACTCGGTGGAGGACTGACTGGCAGCGCTTGGCATGGTGATTTTGCCTGGCTAAGCCGGTAGAGGGCGTGCGGTTCACCAAATCAGTCATCCACAAGCCGCTGATCAAAAAGTTTTTGAGGCCAAATGCCAATCCTAAATTCCTATCTATTGAAATGTGGAAATGTGCTAGTCCATGGACATCGCAACATTCTATTTCCTTGGCTTTGCAGCTGGTGTTATGCTGCTTGGCCTGCCCACCCTCTTCCATGGCAGTTCCTTGGCCTAATTTTTAGGAACTGCCCCTAAATCTACCCTTACTTAATAATCTAGCTCACTTACCTGGGATTATGTTTACTCCAGCATGATTCCTTTTACATCTTATCCAGAATTCCTCCTCTTCCAGGGAAAGTTCATTCGTCCGTCTTTGTTCTATCTGTGGTGTATTTCCGTCCAAAGAATTATTATTGAGGTTAGTTGCCCTTTCCTAAGGAATTTTGAACTACGCAGATCTCACCTTAAGTGTTCAGGCTAAATCAAACCAAAACCCTTATAATTTAATCCTTTTTTTATGTCTTTCTGTCCGTAGTCTGTCAACATAAACTCCCCATTCTGTGGAGTATTCTGTATTAGTTTTAGAATTAATATAATGTAATTTGTAGTTTATGTAATTTGTAGTTTATTTTTGTGTGTGTTTTTTTTGTTATATATTAATTTTTAAATTATGAGTGTTTAAAAAAAAGAAATATTTGTGTTTTATGTATATATGTTTTTTTTTATTATTATTAAAATAATTTTTATTTCTATCAATAATTGTGTTTTGATGTAATTTGTGAATTGTTTAAATAATTTTGGTGTAATTGTGTGTATGTGTTTTTGTTTGCTTTTATTTATTTTAAAATTTGTATCGTTTTTTTTCTGTAAGTTTTTTTTATGTATAAATGTATAAAAAAAAATTTTGAATAAAACTCAAAATAATCATCTTTTAAAAACTCCACTTTCACTTTCTCTTCACTAGCTTCCTCACATCATCACCTTCAAATTCAATCTCCTCTCCTAGCCTCCTCTTCTTCTTTTTTCGGCTGGTTCCCGCCATTTCGGCCATCTTTTTTATACAAAATTTTATTTTTTTTTCCTATCAATGCCCCACCAAACAGCTGTTTTGCAGTTGAATATTTATGTACTTACATACATTTAAAAACAACCTGCAACTGTTCGGTGGGACATGACACATTACACATTATACGTTCAAAATTTCCTTATAATAATATTTCCATTTCTCACATGTGGCAACGACTTTTATAATTGTTTACAAAAAATATATTTCAAATATTTCGCATTTACTTCCTTACCTTACAATTTTTTTGCCATGCCTAGTTGTATTCCTTGGTGCCTAATTTATTTCTTCCCAGTAAAACTGCCAACATTTTGTGTATCCATGTTTTCATTTTATTATCTCCAGTTATTTTAAACATGACATATGAAAAAGGGACATTTCTACCATAATATGACCCCAAACTTAAACATGACAGTTGACAAAAGTAATGAGAAAATCGAACGCGTTGTCTGCTTTATACGCACTTCCTTCATTGTACTTTATTCCCATCATTTTGTATTACATTTTTATTTTATTAAAAAAAAGGTCTTGTTTAATTTTACTTTTAAATTCCGAAAGCTATACTTTTCCTTTTAGAATAATATTTTCTATTTATATCCTGTAGTTTATACGTTGTTAATTTGTAAATTGTTATTGCTTTTTTACTAAGGGAAAAACTGCAACATAAAAACAAGTAAGAGTGTTATATTCGACTGTGCCGAATCTTATATACCCACCATAAAGTTGTGTTAAATTTAGAAACATATCTCATATATCTACAAGGGTGCAGCTAATTCAAAATCTACACCAAAACTGGAAAAATCGCTAAGCTATTTGGTATTGTTGGTAAAACCTTTGGACTAAATTAGGTTTCCGTAGCTTTATAGTTCAACATTCAAAAATATTTTAGTGGTTTCCCCAGTATTTACTTTGATAAAAATTCGGTCTCATAACCAGGTATAGTTTTACATTAATAAGTTGTTAAATACTTTTCGTTGTGATTAATATGTAGTTAGGCTAAACACGTTAATAGTAATACGACAGGTTCATATATTTCGTTATGAGTTCCTAATGCATTCATCATATATAAAGTCTGGGCTGAACATTGATTGATGCCTATATAATTTCATAGGTGCAATCTTAATATAATGAATGTACCTCCAAATCTTTTTGATTGTAGATATAAAAAGGGGATGTTATATATATAAGAATTATAGCCAAATGTTGACCGATTATAAAAAAAATTTACACACTGGCCTTATTCTTGCAAAATTTACTGACCATAGCTGTCATAGTTTCTAATTTAATAGCTTTTAACTGGCCTTTGCTAAAATTTTTGGTTTCCGTTAGTGTTTTTCACATGAAAACTAAAGTCAAATATGGACTGATTCCTATAAAATTTGATAAACTGATCAAAAATTGCATAAAACTTCCCTATTTTAAATTTAATCGTCATAGCTATTACAATTGTATTCAATTTATCAGCATTAATGTGTTTCCCGGGGCGGGGTTATATGGGAGCTCTAACTAAATTTGAACCGATTTTGTCCATTTTCAACACACATCTTTTTCAAGATATCCAAAATACTTTTGTAAAATTTTGTCCCTCTAGCTCTTTTCTTTAAGGCGCTATCGTGCTTTTATCTGACGGACATAAACAACCTTTTCTTTATGTATTTTTGTGTTTCCATAAGTTTTTTATATGGGAGCTATGGTCAAATGGTGACCGATTGTGACGAAATTTTGCACACTGGCTGGCATTGACATAAGACTTCCTTGTGCTTAATTTAGTCTTACTAGCTCTTGTAGTTAAGGAGCTATTTTATCTGACGGATAGACGGACATAAATCCCCTTTTCTTTTTGAATTTTTGTGTTTTCGTAAGTTTTTTATATGGGAGCTAGGTCAAATAGTGACCGATTGTGACAAAATTTTGCACACTGGCTGGCATTGATATAAGACTTTCTTGTGCCAAATTAAGTGGTTATATCTGTTATACTTTTAGATTTATTGGCATTTAAGTGTATTTTGGGTGAAATTTAGCCTGTTTTCGTAAGTTTTTTGTATGGGACCTATGGCTAAATGTGAACCGATTTCGATGAAATTTTATATGCTGCCTAGTGCTTATCTAAAACTTCTAGATACCAAATTTTGTCATCATAACTGTCATAATTTGTCATTTATTAGCAAATAAGCGATTAGCCTAGACGAGGTTATACGGGAGCTATGGCCAAATGCTAACCGATTTTGCCCAATTTCAATCCCAAAATTTTCTCATAGATAAAGAATGTTTTTGCTAAGTTTCAGTTAGCTAGCTCTTTTCGTTTAGACGTTATCGTGATTTCAACAGACAGACAGACAGACGGACATAGCTCAATCGTCTTAGAATTTCATAAGGATTCAGAATATATATCGTTTTTGATTTTTGAACCAATACTAAGGAAATTACAAACGGAATGACAATCTCAATATACCCCCCATTCTTTTTGATGGTGGGTATAATAAGATTACGCCACATTAATTCAATCATTTTCAAGTTAATAGAAAAATTATATTAAAATACATCAAATCAATATTTTTCTACTTCCAATCAAGTAATTTTTCATTTATTTTGCGAAATATATTAAAATTTCATTATTTTAAAGTTGAAAATTGTAAGTCCAATAATAATATTTCATAATTTTAAATTTTAAACAAGAAACTTATTAAAAACTACATGGTAACACATTGAATTAATATTAAAACCATAACAGCTGATAGCATTTTAATTATTTGTAAAATTTGTTTGCTATTGGACCGACGCTTCCAAAAATGTCTGAAGTAAATCTTAAATTTATTCATGGAATTTTATATTCTGAAAGTGGTGAGGTGGTGACACTAGTGGAAAATAAAGTTGCGGACAACGAGAGTTCAAACTTTGGTAATAGAAAGTGAAGAAGAACTCAATTCATTTAATACTGGAAAAAAATCCAAATCTGAAACTAAAAAATTATCTATGGCGATAAGTAGCCAATAAGCTGACGAGGAAGACTTGAAAAGGCTTATTAAATTGTTTGAAAGAGGCTGAGCTGCCAATATTTGTTCTTCCTTGAGAGGTAAGTATTCTAACTTTGTATTTTGAGAAGTTGAGCTAATATGTGTGTATAAAACGTCTTAGACGCCGGGATAACAGATGATAGTTTACAATATTTGGAAAGAGAAGATATAAAAGAAGCCATTCCGCCAATAGGAGTCCGTGCAAAGTTTAGACGAAAGATTTTTGATAGGAGAAAAAAATATTTGGAATTGAAGATGCCCCTCTCAACCATCATCTTTAGAACCAACCTCTCCAATAATCGACGTAGCTAATTCCAATGGTTCTCTCAAAAAAGTAATTATACCCCAAATTTGAAGTACAAATTCTATTTTTTATTTTCAAGGATTTGCGGACTCTTTTGGAAGAAACTTCAAAGGGAAGAGCAATGATGGAGGTTTATGCAAATAAACAGGGATTTAAAAACTGCAATAGGGATGAACTCATCAACATAATTATAGAAGATTGAAGATAAATAAATGAATTTTTATTACTTATTTACTTGTTACCTATATTTATTTAATAAATAAATTTATTTCAATTATACCAAAAATTAGTTTTTGATTCAAAATAGTTTCAACATTAATTTTGTGATGGTTCGACGTTAAATCAATTCGATTTAAATTCAATTTTTTTTCAACGTTAAAAATTATTATATCTATATTGTTTCAATATAGATATTATAAAAATAGAGAAACTTCAATTTAATATGGTTTAACATTAAAATAAAAAAATGGGCACTGCTAGATTATCGTTAATATTTTTTATTAATCTAATGTGGTTTTTATTAATCTAATGTGGTTTTTATTAATTTTTTATTGGTTTTTCTCTGGGTGTTGTCGTTACTAATACTTTTTAAATTTTACTTATATATTTCATAAATGTTACTATTCTTTTATAATATTTTATATTCATCTTTCTATTAATATTAAAGATTTAATTGTTTGTTTGATTTTCAGTATGAATTAATCCATAATAATTTTTTTTATATTAATATCCTGATGTTCAGCCCTAATTAACTTTTATAACCTTATTATTTGTTTACCAATACTTTTTTTAATTGTTTCTTGTTAGTATTTATTGTGTATTTCCGTTTCATTTAATGTTGTTATTAGTTTTTAACAAACAATTTACAAAACGAAAGAAATTTGTCAATTACAAATGGATAATTCTAATTTTTAATTTCAAATAAAAATTCCTCAATCACATAAGGACATTTTTCATTTTCAATTATACTTTTCCTCAATTTCAAATGAAAAACTAATTTTCAAATGCAAATATCTCAATTACAAGTGAAAATCTTTTATTCCCATTCGAAATTTTCTTAATTACAAATGAAAAGTTCTCAATTTAATATAATTACAAATGAAAAATTCTCAATTTCAAATGAAAATTTCTTAATTACAAATGGAAGTTTCTCAATTTCAATTGTAATTTTCCCAATTCAAATAAAAATTATTATTATTATTACAATAATAAATAATTGTAATAAACTGGGATTCTTAGTGCAATACACTACAGTAAAGCTTTTTAATTAAAAATTCTCAATTTCGATTGGAATTTTCTTATTTTCAAATGTAAATTCTTAAAAAAACCTAAATCTATCATTGTGTTTGAAAAATTTTTTTTTGGTAGTGTTAGTGAAAAATGAAATCCACACAGTTGGTTTTTAAGCACAGTTGTATTAAAAGTTCTGAAAAATAGGTACTTTTAATGAAATATTTGTATATTACTTTGAAGATATAATTAATATTTCAATAGTTTTAAACAAAATATAAAATCTGGCTTAAAAACCACAGTTTTTGAAAAATTTCCTATAAAAAAATTAACTATGATAAGATTTCTAAAATGTACCATTCTTATATAAAAAATAAAAAAAAATACTATTTTTATAGGAAATTTTCTAAAAATTTACTATTTTTATAGGATTTTTTTTAATTTACTATTTTTATAGGAAAATTTTCGAAAATTTACTATTTTTATAGGAAATTTTTCAAAAATTTAATATTTTTATAGGAAAATTTTCAAAAATTTACTTTTTACTTAAAATTTTTTTTAATTTACTTTTTATATAGGAAATTTTTAAAAGAAATTACTATTTTTATAGGGTTTTTTTAATTTACTATTTTTATAGGAAATTTTTTAAAAATTTATTAGTCTTATAGAAAAATTTTCCAAAAATTTACTTTTTATATAGGAAATTTTTAAAAGAAATTGCTATTTTTATAGGGTTTTTTTCAAATTACTATTTTTATAGGAAATTTTTAAAAAATTTACTATTTTTAAAGGAAATTTTTCAAAGATTTACTATTTTTATAGAAAATTTTTTAAACATTTACTTTTTTATAGGAAGTTTTTTAAAAAATTACTACTTTTATAGGAAATTAAAAAAAATACTATTTTTATAGAAAAATTTTCAAAAATTTACTTTTTATATAGGAAATTTTCGAAAATTTAATATTTTTACAAAAAAATTTTCAAGAATTTAGTATATTTATAGAAAATTTTTCCAAAAATGAGTACTTTTATAGGAAATTTTTCAAAAATTTTACCATTTTTATAGGATAATTTTTATTTTTTTTTTTATTTTTATAGCATCATTTTTCAAAATGTACTAAAAATTAGTAGGAAAATTATTATTTGTAATTTCTAAAATTAATAGTAACATCCTAGAAACTTCACTATACAAATTTCCAAACTGCAAGGTACGTTTAGTTGTACGATCTAAAAAAAGTAGTATATTTTTGAAACTAAAAAAAGCAACTCAGTTTATTTTCGTTTCTTAATAAAAAAACGTTGAAAAATGAAAAAAAAAATTATTTGTTTTATAGAAAACAAATTATATTTCATTTAATAAAATCTGACCAAAATGTTAAAAAAAATTATAAGAATCTTGTTTTTAAAAATTTCTGCTGTTGAAGCAATTGATTTTGTGTAATTTAAAGGTAAATAAAATGTTTGTATTTTGATTTTTCATTCTTCAATATGGCGGTAGTTACACACAACCTATACGTGTGAGTTGTCATATGGAACAGCTGATGCTTTCCTATCTATTTATAACACAGCACAACAAAATAAAAAAAAAATTCATGTGCTCTTAAAACCACTATACAATTTTGATGTATCATGACTACCTTTGTACAAAAATGGTAAAATTTTTAAATTCTACACTAAGAGAAAAATGACGATCTGATTTCAAGAAAAAAAATCTACAATATAAGATTGCGAAATCTTGAATTTTCAATCTTGAAAATATAGCCAGTAAGATTTATATTCTTAAATTTAAGAATAAATTCTTAGTTATGAGAATACAATCTAAAAATAACATGCAATTTGTTTGCTTTTAAGATTTTAATCTTATTATAAGATTTTAAAGCTTAATTTTTGATCGTATTCTTTATTTTAAGATTGTGATCTTGATTTCAAAATTTTATTCTTATTTTGAAGATTGTAAGTTCTAATCTTAAGATCGTATTCTTGATTTTGTAGATTTGTGTGCTTGTTTTAGGGAAATTTCTCAGTATTTTGTCATAAATTGTAATCCGCCGATCAAAGTAGTTGCGAAAAAGTGAAAAACTAATTTTTTGAGAAAAAATATAAATTTAATAAGAAATATAAATGGAAAACCTTAATCCGAATGAAGTGATCCTTTTAAATATTCCAATAGAAGGCAATTTAGTTCCGGTGTGTGATGGGGAGTATGAAATGAACTGCCCTTCACAAGAAATTTCATTAGATTTCTTGGACGATGACGCGTTGCTGAAAAATCTTTTGGAAGAATTCGATCTGGAATGCGTTTTTCCATACCTGCAGCGTAAGTTTTTCATCATATTTATAAATACATAAGTAAATTTCTTTATAAAAAATTATATTTATTTAATTTGTTTCAGGCTCAAATGTAACTTTTAGAAGTCTGCAGTATATGAAAGAAGTGAAAAATTATTTGTCTGGAAAAATAAACAGGTTTTAATATTTTATTTAGAAAATAAATTAAACCACTAATAGTTTTGTCCTCTAGTTTGAAATTGATGAAGATACACTTTCGATGCCGTCGAAGGTAGGTCAGTGGCTACAAAAATGTCCAGATGTAACTTCCACTCCATCGTCTTCTGTAAATGTGGAAGTTAACAAAAAAGTGTTTGACAAGGTAAAAGTATTAGATAATTACTTAATACATTTAAATGTGTACAAAACATAAAATATTTTCGTTTATTTATATAGGATTTAGCTTCATTATTGAATGAATCAGTAAGTGGCAAAAACATCCTAGAATTTTATGCTTCACGCAAAGATTTAAACAATAACTATCGTGATGAGCTGATCCAGATTATAGTACATCAAATTCTAAAAAAGGATCTCACACTTCATCCTCACGATTTCCAAGATATATTGACAGAAATATGCACACTTTTTCCAACGGAAGATGAAGTCAAGGTATTTTTACGATAAAATTTTTTACTAACTACCTATAATCTAAAATAAATAAATCAAAATTTTAAAATATAGGAAATACTATTACATTCCTCGAAAGGGGAAAAAATAATAAAAAATGTGTTTTATTTTATCACCAAATACGAATACGATAATAAGAAAAAACGTGCTTAAAATAAGATTTTCTGCTTGAAATCGAAACTTTTTCTGCTTGAAAGTAGAGTAAATGCGAAAAATCTTATTTTAAGAATAAAATCTTATTTTTCAAGATTGTTTGTAAGATCGCAATCTTGAAAAAGTTCTAAGAACAAGATCGATAATTAAGAATGCGTTCTTATTATTTAAGATTATGTTCTTATTAATTAAGAGTGCATTCTTAAAAATTAAGAATTTAATCTTAATTAATAAGAACACATTCTTAGTTATCGATCCTGTGCTTAGATTTTTTTTTAAGATTGCGATCTTACAAAGAATCTTAAAAAAATAAGATTTTATTCTCAAAATAAGATTTTTCGTATTTACTCTACTTTCAAGCAGAAAAAGTTTCGATTTCAAGCAGAAAATCTTATTATAAGCACGTTTTTTCCCTGAGTGTATGGCAAGATTTTTTTTTAAATTTTTTTTTTTTAAATTGCAATTTTTTTAGACGTTTCTTCAAATAATTAATGATAACTCAAAAACTACTAGTCCGATATTAATAAAATAAAATCAGAAAAATTAAGATTTACATAGCCTTTAATTCGTCTGTATATCGCGTTTCAATCGGATCAATAGTATCGGAGTTATAATAAAAAACTTAAGAAAAAAATATATTTTTTAAGTAAAAATGGCAAAAATTTTCGTTTTAAAAAAATCATGAAAAATCGAAAACGGCAAAAAAACTTCCAGATTTGTTATTTCATCGCATAGCGACATATAATAGCAACAAAATGAGATATCGACCATAAAAATCTATTGATTTTTTCCGAATTTATTCACAATTTAGTGAATTCGCTCATTTTCACAAAATTTTAGTTTTTTGCTTGATATACGCATTATAGCGGGTTTTCAGATGTATGAAAAAAATAAATTTTCCAATTTCAAGGAGTGCATGTCGGATTATTGTGAGTTTTGGTGAGAAACTTTCACCCACAAAATTTTAGTCGAATTGGACAACGTTATCACGTAGCGAATAGGCCCCAAATCTGAAAAATAGGGTTTAAATAGAAAAAAATTGTCAAATTTTCAGTTTTTGCAAAATTAAAGCTATTTATTCCCTCTTTTGCAAAAAAGTGGATACTGGTCCTTAGAGCAAACACAATGAGATTTCCAATAAGCTACATATCTTTTTCTTTCTGATTTTATTTTATTAATATCGGACTATTAGTTTTTGAGTTATCATTAATTATTTGAAGAAACGTAAAAAAAAAATTAAAAAAAAAAATCTTGCCATAGAATTTAAAAATTTTACCATTTTTATACTAAGGTAGCCATGATACATCAAATGTATATAGTGGTTACTCGAGCCCATTTTTGCTGTTGACCTGTGTAATCTATGCCAACAAACGAAATGAGTTCGTTTGTTCTGGCTGTCGGCTTCTATAGTTTCTTCTTGTGCAGCGCAGTCAAAGAAATTTACTTGTATTTGCTGCTTTTGCTGAAAGCAGCTACTCTTTCATTTTCAAGTTGTTTTTATTTAATTTGCTGTTTATTTGAATATTACTGATATTGCTTAAAGCAGTCAAGACAAATATAAACTCTTTATTGCAAAAACAAAAAAATTATTTTGTTGATGTACTCTAGAGCGGTTCGCCTTCCATACAAAAAAAAAAGTTATGTCAGTCACCCCCTAGGATTAAAGATAATGTTAAAACAATTCCAAAAAATACTTTTTTATTTTTTTACCACGCCTACAAATACCGCCCTTTTACTATTTTGTTCACTGTGTCGCCATTTTAAATCCGATCATAACATTTTATATATCGGTGTTCGCGGCTCTGTAAGGGCTACATTTCTCTCTTTGATAGTTTTTTACTACCACGTCAATTTATAGTCATAACTTTTAAAAACTAGATTTTTACTCGATTTGATTAGGGTGGGTACGACTCGAATTTTAAAAAGTAATGACTAGAAATTGACGAGGTTGTAAAAAACTATAAAAGAGGGAAATGTAGCCCTTACAGAGCCCTGAAAATCGATATATGACATGTTATGATCGGATTTAAAATGGCGACACCGTGAACAAAATAGTAAAAGGGCGGTATTTGTAGGCGTGGTAAAAAAATAAAAAAATATTTTTTGGAATTGTTTTAACATTATCTTTAATCCTAGGGGGTGACTGACTCAACTTTTTTTTCGAACCACTCTAATGTACTCGTATTATACAAAAGAAATGTGCGTGAATTTTTTTAGAGAATAGGTATTCTCGCCTCATCATTTAATATCAAGTAGACAAGGGAGATTTTCGAAGAAGATTTTTATTACATATTTTGCCGTTTTGATTATTTCTACTAATAGGGAAATGATGAACCAGTCAGAGTGCTATGCTCGGCTGCACCAAATGTTAAATACCCTTAACCGTTTGCAGTTATACATATGTACATTAGAGTGGGTCGATCAAAAAAGTTACTCCGGTCACCCCCTGAAAATAAAATTTGAAAGATTTTAAGGAACCATTTGGTTTTTTTTTTGTGCTAGGACCTTCCCCCAGGTAGCTAGGACCTGGCGAAAAAGGACATTTTTTTCGTTTCTTAAATTTTTCTCCCATTTGCACCAAAGGAACCATATGACTTTTTGGTATCGTTGGAAAGGTCTTGAGTATTTAATTATGTAACAATTTTGACCCAGTGGGGCTACTGCTTCCCGGAATTTCCTAATTTATAGTAAAAATTTTACTATTTTGCATTTTGCGAATTGGATTAGGAAATTTTTTCATAATATGTATGTTGATGCGGTGCATCATAATCAATCTAAAAATCAATTTTGAATTTTTTGGCTGTTACGCCCTCTTGCACTTCAGGTGACGATGTGTATAAATGGTTTACCCGAGGTTGTCTATTTGGACCACGGTGCAACAACTAAATAGTATATATTAAAACATTAATCTAAAACCCTAGTCCTTTTATTGATTTTAAAAGTTTTTCAAAATTTAATTATATAATAGTTTGAAGTTACTAAATTAATACTAAAAAAACTTCCACGCACCACTGTACCGTAATAAATATGAATTTGTATTTGTTTTGTTTGCAAAGTCCCGCAAATAGGCGTAGCAGAGTTCTAACTGCGATTAACTTTAACCCATTGATGGACATTTCATCAAACAATTGTTTGTAAGCAACGCCTCCTTTTTCTTGTGCTCTTTAGATATGCCGTTATTTTGATCAAATTTTGTTGTTTTTTCTTCCAGATACACTGCGAGATGTTGTGATGTTATATGAGATTATTTTAATGCTGAATATTTAATTCAGTTTTTATATAAAAAAAACAGTTTTTCAATAAAAAAAAATCAGTTTTTCTATGGAAAAAAACTTGTTCTATGCAAACAATAAGTTTTTCTATAGAAAGAATAAGTTTTTCTGTCGAAAAGATAAGTTTTCTATAAAAAAAATTTTTCTATAGAAGTAATAGTAATTTTATTTTTTTTATAGAAAAAGTAATTTTTTCTATAAAAAAAGTAATTTTTTCTACAGAAAAAGTAATTTTTTCTTTAGAAAAAGTAATTTTTTCTATAGAAAAAGTAATTTTTTCCAATGGAAAAGTAATTTTTTCTATAGAAAAAGTAATTTTTTCTATAGAAAAAATAATTTTTTCTATAGAAAAAGTAATTTTTTCTATAGAAAAAGTAATTTTTTCTATAGAAAAAGTAATTTTTTCTATAGAAAAAGTAATTTTTTCTATAGAAAAAGTAATTTTTTCTATAGAAAAAGTAATTTTTTCTATAGAAAAAGTAATTTTTTCTATAGAAAAAGTAATTTTTTCTATAGAAAAAGTAATTTTTTCTATAGAAAAAGTAATTTTTTCTATAGAAAAAGTAATTTTTTCTATAGAAAAAGTAATTTTTTCTATAGAAAAAGTAATTTTTTCTATAGAAAAAGTAATTTTTTCTATAGAAAAAGTAATTTTTTCTATAGAAAAAGTAATTTTTTCTATAGAAAAAGTAATTTTTTCTATAGAAAAAGTAATTTTTTCTATAGAAAAAGTAATTTTTTCTATAGAAAAAGTAATTTTTTCTATAGAAAAAGTAATTTTTTCTATAGAAAAAGTAATTTTTTCTATAGAAAAAGTAATTTTTTCTATAGAAAAAGTATTTTTTTCTATAGAAAAAGTAATTTTTTCTATAGAAAAAGTAATTTTTTCTATAGAAAAAGTAATTTTTTCTATAGAAAAAGTAATTTTTTCTATAGAAAAAGTAATTTTTTCTATAGAAAAAGTAATTTTTTCTATAGAAAAAGTAATTTTTTCTATAGAAAAAGTAATTTTTTCTATAGAAAAAGTAATTTTTTCTATAGAAAAAGTAATTTTTTCTATAGAAAAAGTAATTTTTTCTATAGAAAAAGTAATTTTTTCTATAGAAAAAGTAATTTTTTCTATAGAAAAAGTAATTTTTTCTATAGAAAAAGTAATTTTTTCTATAGAAAAAGTAATTTTTTCTATAGAAAAAGTAATTTTTTCTATAGAAAAAGTAATTTTTTCTATAGAAAAAGTAATTTTTTCTATAGAAAAAGTAATTTTTTCTATAGAAAAAGTAATTTTTTCTATAGAAAAAGTAATTTTTTCTATAGAAAAAGTAATTTTTTCTATAGAAAAAGTAATTTTTTCTATAGAAAAAGTAATTTTTTCTATAGAAAAAGTAATTTTTTCTATAGAAAAAGTAATTTTTTCTATAGAAAAAGTAATTTTTTCTATAGAAAAAGTAATTTTTTCTATAGAAAAAGTAATTTTTTCTATAGAAAAAGTAATTTTTTCTATAGAAAAATCAATTTTTTCTATAGAAAAAGTAATTTTTTCTATAGAAAAAGTAATTTTTTCTATAGAAAAATCAATTTTTTCTATAGAAAAATCAATTTTTTCTATAGAAAAATCAATTTTTTCTATAGAAAAATCATTTTTTTCTATAGAAAAATCAATTTTTTCTATAGAAAAATCAATTTTTTCTATAGAAAAATCAATTTTTTCTATAGAAAAATCAATTTTTTCTATAGAAAAATCAATTTTTTCTATAGAAAAATCAATTTTTTCTATAGAAAAATCAATTTTTTCTATAGAAAAATCAATTTTTTCTATAGAAAAATCAATTTTTTCTATAGAAAAATCAATTTTTTCTATAGAAAAATCAATTTTTTCTATAGAAAAATCAATTTTTTCTATAGAAAAATCAATTTTTTCTATAGAAAAATCAATTTTTTCTATAGAAAAATCAATTTTTTCTATAGAAAAAGTATTTTTTTCTATAATAAAAGTAATTTTTTCTATATTAAAATTAGTTTTTTCACAGACAAAATAATGTTTTCTATAGAAAAAGTAATTTTTTATTTATAAGAAATAGTATATTTTCTTATAATAATATAAGAAAGATACTTTTTTCTATAGAAAACAAATAATTAATATTTGTTTTCTAAAAATAACAAAAAAAAAGTACAATACTCCTCCTCATGTTCATTCCTCGCTGGTTCGGCGGTAACTAAAATAAAACAAAAATAAACAACCAAATTTATATCGATTCGTGCTTCTGCCAGTGTATCCTCTCTTTCGCTCACAAATACAATCACATTTTCGTTTTGTCCATCAATGATTTAATTCATTGATGGACATTTCATCAAACAATTGTTTGCAAGCAACGCCTCCTTTTTCTTATGCTCTTTAGTTAAGCCGTTATTTTGATCCATTAATGGACAAAAAGAAAATGTGATTGTATTTGTGAGCGAAAGAGAGGATACACTGGCAGAAGCACGAATCGATATAAATTTGGTTGTTTATTTCTGTTTTATTTCAGTTACCGCCGAACCAGCGAGGAATGAACATGAGGAGGAGTATTGTACTTTTTTTTGTTATTTTTAGTAAACAAATATTAATTATATGTTTTCTATAGAAAAAAAGTATTGTTCTAAAGATATCTTATATTATTATAAGAAAATATACTGTTTCTTATAAATAAAAAATTACTTTTTCTATAGAACAAATTTCTTTTTCTATAGAAAAAATTACTTTTTGTATAAAAAAAATTACTTTTTCTATAGAAAAAATTATTTTTTCTGTAGAAAAAATTAATTTTAATAAAGAAAAGATTACTTTTATTATAGAAAAAATTGATTTTTCTACAGAAAAAATTACTTTTCTACAGAAAAAATTACTTTTCTATAGAAAAAATTACTTTTCTATGGAAAAAATTACTTTTCTATAAAAAAAATTACTTTTTCTATAGAAAAAATTACTTTTTTTATAAAAAAAAAAAAAATAAAATAACTGTTACTTCTATAGAAAAACTTTATCTTTTCTTATCTTTTCTACAGAAAAACATATTCTTTCTATAGAAAAACTTATTGTTTGCATAGAACAACTTTTTTCCATAGAAAAACTGATTTTTTTATTGAAAAACTGATTTTTTTTTATATAAAAACTGAATTAAATAATTAGCATTAAAATAATCTCATATAACATCACAACATCTCGCAGTGTATCTGGAAGAAAAAACAAGAAAATTTGATCAAAATAACGGCTTAACTAAAGAGCATAAGAAAAAGGAGGCGTTGCTTGCAAACAATTGTTTGATGAAATGTCCATCAATGTTTTGATCAAATTTTCTTGTTTTTTCTTCCAGATACACTGCGAGATGTTGTGATGTTATATGAGATTATTTTAATGCTAATTATTTAATTCAGTTTTTATATAAAAAAAAATCAGTTTTTCAATAAAAAAATCAGTTTTTCTATGGAAAAAAGTTGTTCTATGCAAACAATAAGTTTTTCTATAGAAAGAATATGTTTTTCTGTAGAAAAGATAAGAAAAGATAAAGTTTTTCTATAGAAGTAACAGTTATTTTTTTTTTTTTTATAAAAAAAGTAATTTTTTCTATAGAAAAAGTAATTTTTTTTATAGAAAAGTAATTTTTTCCATAGAAAAGTAATTTTTTCTATAGAAAAGTAATTTTTTCTATAGAAAAGTAATTTTTTCTGTAGAAAAATCAATTTTTTCTATAATAAAAGTAATCTTTTCTTTATTAAAATTAATTTTTTCTACAGAAAAAATAATTTTTTCTATAGAAAAAGTAATTTTTTTTATACAAAAAGTAATTTTTTCTATAGAAAAAGAAATTTGTTCTATAGAAAAAGTAATTTTTTATTTATAAGAAACAGTATATTTTCTTATAATAATATAAGATATCTTTAGAACAATACTTTTTTTCTATAGAAAACATATAATTAATATTTGTTTACTAAAAATAACAAAAAAAAAGTACAATACTCCTCCTCATGTTCATTCCTCGCTGGTTCGGCGGTAACTGAAATAAAACAGAAATAAACAACCAAATTTATATCGATTCGTGCTTCTGCCAGTGTATCCTCTCTTTCGCTCACAAATACAATCACATTTTCTTTTTGTCCATCAATGCTTTAACCTATTCTTGCAATTTCGTCTCTTAGTATAGTAAAGGATCTTGCAACGAAATTATGGCGCCGCGTGGTAGTGGTCGAAAATTTGTGGAAAAATATTTTGATATTGAAGACGATAATGCAAAATGTAAAGTTTGTTCGTAATATTAGAACTCAAATAAAAGAAGACATGAGTCAACGCCTTATATCATTGAAGATTGATAGTGCTATCCGATTATCGCGCAGTATTTTTGGAATTAGTGCGCAATTGATAAAAAATTACAAAATTTATTCCAGAGTACTTGGAATGATAGAGCTGAAAGATGAAGGGGCGAGTTGCTCACAAAATTTAGCTGTAGAGATAGTAAAAACATTAACAGTGTATAACGTCTGTTTAAGTTAAGATTTCTTTAAGTGTATGTACAACTCCTGGTCTACTTCGTTAAAGTTTATTAGCTCCCTAATTTACACCCTTGGGTGGGAAATTTCTAAACTCTAACGAGTAACAGGATCAATTAGTTAATTAGTGTTGTGCTGCCATTTTTCTTTTTATATTATAAATTCTTGGAATTTTGTACGTGACAGACACAAATTATCAAAGGTAAAACTTTATTAAATAAAAATTATATATTTTTATTAAAACTTAAAATTTATTGTTTTATTTATTTTCACACGAACATTTTGGTCGATTCGTCCCGGATTTTGGAGATCAAAGAATTTGGAGCTCATTGGAAAAGGTTTTTAATAATCTTTTTTATTTTCGACAGATTGCCATCTTTTCACCAGTCGACAAACTACAGTCCACCACCACTTTAATTTTTTATTTTGGAAATAAATACATATTTATAAAGGTGCGTAATTTGAATTTAAAAAAGTGAAGCTTCAAGTGTGATATAAATAAATATTGAACAAGTGAATAAAGTGTTTGTTTTCATTTGCATTCGCTTTATGTGTATATACATACATACATACATATTTTTTGTATATACATACGTTCTTAATTATTGTGATTGGTCGTGTTTGAACCCGTTTTTACATTACTTATATAGTGTAGTATCGCCCTTAATTACTAAAACGGAGCCGGCTCTTAAAAGACGGACATAAATAAAAAATTTTATAAAAATAAATATAGAATTTAAATAATTTGTTTAATTTCACGGTTTTTTATTTGATAATTTGTTATTAAATAAATAAAATTATAATTGAAAAAATTCTGTGAGTGCTTTCGTAAAAACAAGGGTGAAATAAAATAAAGTAAAAAATATTGTTGAAAATTTTTGTTTTTCTTTGCTCCTTTTTTTTTTATTAGTAATATACACCCTACAGTCGGTCTGTTTGACTTGAATATCGTTTGTGACAAGTAAATTCAAGTAAATTTTTAAATTTATTAAATAAATTAAATTTTCTTTAAACAAATATTTATAAATTGTAAAAATTTTTAATTTTTAAAATTTTTTGGGAATTTTTATATAGGTTTCATATATAAACAAATTTAATATTTTTTGAATTAGTTCGCGATCAATAGAGCTTGTTAAAATAATTTGGGAAATTATTTTTAAATAAATTAAAGAAAAATGCCTTCCACACCCTTTGAAAATTTTATTCGTACTTCGGATTCTTTAATCCAATTTAATGACTTCGTCAATAATTTAAAAAAAGAAGACCAAAGCATTTATATGCTTCAAGGTCATTTCAACCATTTAAACCATTTATGGGAAAAAGTTTTAAGAACAAATGACGAATGTATGGAATTTTTAAATAGTGCGGAAAATCCAAATAAGAGGGATATTGGGGCTGCAATAAAAAAGTATAATTCGGCTTATACTTCACAAATTGAGTGTTTCGCGAACTTGCAAAGCCATATAGAAAAACTTAAAGAAGTTAAAAAGCTAAGTGATTCTCCGGCATCTTCAGTAACCGTCCACAACACAGGCCATAATTTAGTGTTGCCACCTTGCGATGTGGACACTTTTGAGGGTAATTACTTATCCTGGCCTGGGTTTAGAGATTTATTTACTGCACTTTATGTAAATAGTTCACGGTTAACCAACATTGAAAGGCTTTGTCACCTTTTGAGGAAAACCAATGGGGAAGCCAAAGAAATCGTAGAAAAATTTCCGCTTTCCGATGAAAGTTTTGATTTGGCTTGGAAAAGTCTTCGGAAGACTTATGAAAACCCTCGAATGTTGGTTAACAATCAGCTCAAATCACTGTTTAAGCTTCCAGTACTTGATAAAGAAACTGGTATAGGGCTCAAAAATTTGCAAAGAGGAATAAATACTTGCCTTTCTGCATTATCAATTTATAAAGTGCAGACCGAATACTGGGATCCAATTATAGTCTTTATGTGCGTTTAACGTCTTCCAGACTCTACAGTTACCTTATGGGAGCAGAGCATAAAAGACAAGTTCGTCTTATCTCCCTGGAAAGACATGGATGCATTTTTGACGGAAAGGATCCAAACTTTAGAATGTCTTCGTGATGTTAGGGAACCACTTAATCAGAAAAAAGCTACTAGTCAAAAAGTGAATGCGCACTACACGACTTCATCTTCCAACAATAATAATTGTGTAATGTGTAAAAACCAAAACCATTTTCTACGGGATTGCAAACGCTTCAAAAACCTTTCAGTTGCTGATCGTTTTTCAACGGTAAAAAAGTTTCACTGTTGTGTCAATTGTTTGTCACGTACACATGAAGCAAAAAGTTGCAATAGTCAACATAGTTGTGCTTCATGTGGAAAGAGGCATCATACTATGTTGCATAGAAATTTGCCTGCATCAGAAAATTCTTCTAATGCCTCGAGTGCTACCACTCAAAATAACGTAGCTCAAAATAATACAAATCAAAATCTTCAGAATCAAACTGCAAATCCTAATGTTAGAGCCTTTGTTCCTGGATTGCCTAGTACTTCTACAGGTATACAATCATCGACTTCGATAAATCGGCAGACATATCATGTGTCTCAAAATCGGAGTGTTCTCTTAGGGACAGCAATGGTGACTATACGTCACCAGGGTACTACGTACCCAGCTAAAGCTCTTATTGACCCAGCTTCGGAAAGCTCATTTATTTCTGAACGGGTCCAGAATCGGTTGAAAATATCTGCGCATTTTACGAATGCCACCATTTCTGGTGTAAATGAAACCGTTTCTGCTTCAACTCGAAAAATTTGTTCGGTTGAAATAGGCTCTCCCTTGGACTCAAATATAGTTTTGAGAACTCTGTTTCTTGTATTACCGAAAATTTCTGGTAACTTACCTTCGTTCATTGTTGATAATCGAATGAAGGAGAATTTGCCAAGTTTACGTTTGGCAGATTCTAACATTTTTGATAGTAGACCAGTCGATTTACTATTAGGTGCGGATTTATATCCACAAATAATGTTAGGAGAAATTCAACGTAATGTGCTAGGAACTTTGTTGGCCCAGAATACAATCTTCGGTTGGATTCTCAGCGGTCCCGTTTCACAACCTTCGGTGCACGTGTATTCTACACGCGTTGAATTTTCTGAAGAAGACAATTTAAATCAAAGCTTACTTCGCTTCTGGGAATTGGAGGAAACGCCAAAAAGAAAATCTATTTCTATTGTCGATCGCAGATGTGAGGAGAACTACCGGAAAACTACTCGTCGTGGATCTGATGGACGGTATATTGTAACCCTTCCTTTTAAACCGGAGTATCCCGAACATATTTCTTTAGGCTTGTCGCGAAATAATGTTCGAGCTCAATTTCTACGAATTGAGACCTCACTTCTGAGGAAGCCTACAATAAAGAAGATGTACGATGACGTTGTCAGGGAATATCTGGAGTTGGAACATATGAAGGCAGTTGAGGACAATGCGGAACGAATTCTGTCTTGCTACTTACCCCATCACCCGGTAATAAAATTGGACAGGAAGACAACAAAATTAAGAGTAGTTTTTAACGCATCGAATAAAACTTCTAGCGGTTTTAGTTTAAATGATTGTCTTGATGTAGGACCTACACTGCAAGCGGATTTAGTTCTTCTTATATTACGCTGGAGATTTTATAGGTTTGTTTTCAACTGTGATATAACACAAATGTATAGGCAGATCAGACTTGATCAAGCTCATACTCCATTTCAACGAATCTTATTTCGTGACTCTCCTTCGGAGAAAATTAAAGAGTATGAGTTACAAACTGTAACTTTTGGAGTTAATTGCGCTCCATATCTAGCCATTCGTACCTTGTTGCAACTGGCTGATGACTGTGAACATGAGTATCCCCTCGCATCACAAATCCTTCGGAGATGTATGTACGTTGACGACGTTTTGAGCGGAACTCATGATATATCAACTGCTCTGGTCGCTCGTGATCAAATTATAGCAGCTTTGTCTTCAGCTGGCTTTGAACTTCGAAAATGGACTTCTAATGATAAGTCCATTCTAGAGGGCTTACCTCTCAATCATTTAGTTAATGAGAAGCTTTTAACTTTTGTCGAGTTTAGCAGTTCGAAAACATTAGGACTTCAGTGGAACGCTCAATTGGACGTGTTCTATTTTAAAGTTGATCCAATTGCCCATCGCGCTAAATATACTAAACGGGAAGTACTTTCAATTATTGCAAAGTTATTTGATCCTGTTGGCTGGCTTAGTCCAGTAATAGTCATAGCCAAGATGATTATGCAAAAAATTTGGAAAGACCAAATCGAATGGGAAGATTCTCTCAAGCCTTCTACGATGGCTGAATGGGATAAATTTGTTTCTTCATATCATGAAGTGAATTCTATTCAAATTCCTAGATGGGTTCGTTATGTACCTGAGTCTACGGTTGAAATTCATGTCTTTTCAGATGCCTCGGAAAAGGCATACGCGGGGGCCGTATATATTCGTATACAAACTCCAAACAACGAAATTTTTACCAATTTGCTTACTAGCAAAACAAAAGTGGCGCCAATTAAATCAGTCTCTTTACCGCGTCTTGAATTGTGTGGTGCTGTCTTAGCTGCCGAGCTCTTATCAAGCGTGTTAAGAGAAATCGATGTAACCCTGAGCCAAGTATTTTGTTGGACCGATTCTACAATCGTCCTTGCTTGGTTAAGAAAAGATCCTTGTTCTTGGACCACATTTGTGGCCAATAGGGTCTGCCGGGTGCAAGAAATAGTCGGTAAGCATAATTGGAATCACGTCAAATCAGAGGATAATCCCGCTGACTTGGGAAGCAGAGGTGTTCTCCCTTCCGATTTGGAACAAAGTCAGCTTTGGTGGCACGGTCCACAATGGCTTAAACAAGATAAATCATCTTGGCATTCGCAAAATCTGTCTTCGCTTGACACAGAAATTGAACTTCGTTCTGTGAAAACACATGCTTCATTCTTTACAGATTATAAAGATGTGTTAGAGCGATTTTCTACTCTGGATAGAGCATTACGGGTTATATCTTATATGTTTAGATTTTATCGCAATACACATCCAGCCCACAAAGGTCACCACAGATATACGTCTGATCTGATTGGTGACGACGAGGTTAAATTTGTTAAAACCCGATTGGCTATTATGGCTCAAAAGGTTCATTTTCAAGACGAATACAAATGTCTTCTTGATAAGACTCCTCTTCCTCCGAAGAGTTCTCTTTTAAGTTTAAATCCATTTTTGGATAACGAGGGTGTTATGCGTCTTAACGGTCGCCTTGTTAAATCTCCTTCACTGGTTTACACCGAAAGGCATCCAATTCTGTTGCCTTATTCGTGTCGCTTTTCACATCTTCTAGCAAGCTTTGTTCATGTCATTTCAATGCATGGGGGAAATCAATTAATGTTGAGAATTTTACGTATAGAATACTGGATTCCTCGAGTAAAAACTTTGGTTAGATCGGTCGTACATCGTTGCAAACGTTGTATATTAGATCGAAAACGCTCTTGTAGTCAAATTATGGCTGCTTTGCCACCAGAGCGGACTACCTTGAACCGCCCATTTACCACTACAGGTGTCGACTTCGCCGGCCCTTTCGATATGAGAAACTGTAGTGGTAGATCAAATCAGGTACTAAAAGCATATGTCTGTATTTTCGTATGTTTTTCAACGAAGGCTATTCATTTGGAAGTAACTTCGGATTTATCAACCGATAGATTCTTGGCTGCTTTCAATCGTTTCATTGCAAGACGAGGATGCCCTAAGACTATGTTTTCAGACAATGGCACTAATTTTGTTGGCGCTTCAAGAGAAATCGAAAGAGATTTCCGAACATTTTTAGCCGAAAGTCGGGCTAGAGCATGTTCTAGTTATGGACTTCAAGGCCTCTCGTGGCGTTTTATACCTGCTGGCGCTCCCCATATGGGAGGGCTTTGGGAAGCAGGTGTTCGAAGTTTTAAACTTCATTTTCGAAAAGAAGTTCAAGCGGTAAGATACACTTTTGAAGAACTCTCAACTATATTAGCGAGAATTGAAGCGTGTCTTAATTCGAGACCTCTTTGCCCCATGAGCGAAAATCCCAACGAGCCAGTAGCGCTGACTCCGGGTCATTTTTTAATTGGATCGCCTATATTGGCTCCACCGGAACCAACAATATATGACTCACATCTGAGTGTTGTGAACAGATATAGGAAAGTTCAGGCTTTTATCCACCATATCTGTCGCCGATGGAAAGAAGAATATTTATCAGAACTCCATAAGCGATACAAATGGAAATATCCACAACGCGATATAGCTGTTGATGACTTAGTAGTCATTCGAAATGAACAGCTTTCTCCTACATCTTGGAAACTAGGTAGGGTCGTAAAAACATATCCGGGTAGCGATACACACGTGCGGGTCGCGGATATTAAAACTGAAAACGGGATATTCAAGCGACCAATCACAAAATTGATCCCTTTGATCAGTGAATGTGTTATATAGTTTAATCCAAGTATATTAATATTTAATATTTCTTAGCGTCATGGAGTCCTTACGTTTATTATTCAATAACGATGGTTTGGAGGATTATGATGATATGTTAGTGGATGAGTCCGAAATTGCAACAAAATCGGTTTCCGCAACTGAATCGGTGGCTGTTGAAGAAGAAAAAGTAGATGAAGCCTCCCCTATGGTCGTAGAACCCCCTCCAGCTGTTATAACATCATTTTCCTCTTCCAACGTACATGCTCAAGCAGGAGGCACCGCTGAAACATCGTTGCTCCAGGCGCCATTAGTTCCGGTCGTGGGAAATACTTCCCCGTCCGGGGTACCGGCTCCTATAGTCGTGAACCCCGAATCAAATGCAACGACATCGTCACAAGCCAAGGAAGCCTCGGGTTCGAAACTAAAACCGTCCCCGGTCAATTGTCGGGTTTGTAACAAATTACATCCTTTGTACGGGTGTCCTTCATTTAGAAAGTTGTCGTTGGAAAAACGCATACGGCAAGTCGTGTTGCATCGGTATTGTTCGAGGTGCTTTTCACCACATCATCACGTTAATGTTTGTCCGAGTGAAAAATTGTGTAAGCACTGTAAAGGTAAACACCACAACCTTTTACACACACACAAACGATCCGCTCCGACCAACTTTCCGACTACGAAACCGAAACAGACTACAAATCGTCCGACAACTCAATCTCCGACTCTTTATTTGCCTATAAGGCATATGGTAACTTTCTCCCCTACTGTGAGAGTTCTTCTTAAGACCACTCACCAAACCATACCGATTCGGGCAGTAATCGACCTTTGTTGCGCCCGCAGTTATGTTTGCGATGAGCTGGTCAAAACAATAAAGTTACCCACAATGCCATTCGGAACGGACCTGATGTCGCGAATCCAAATTCAGTCGATACACGACCCTAAAGAAACGTTGGAGTGTACGGTAAAGGTCACAAAAATGAATAAAATAAAAACCCCGTTGGTCTCTGTCTCCGAGTCTATTAAGCAATCCTTTTTAGGACTACAGCTCGCGGATCCGAGTTTTAACGTGTCCGCGAATGTTGCACTAGTTCTCGGTCCGGAATTAGCACCGCAAATTTTAAAGGGAAATCTCATATCGAACCCGGGACTGCCAGTGGCTCAATACACCATGTTTGGTTGGGTCATTTCTGGCCCATCACCCTTTTAAATAAATTATTTATTTAATTTTTATTTGATTTTTATTTATTATTTTTTATATTAATTATTTTTAAATTAAAGTTTTCTTCTATAGAAAACTTAGACCACAATATTGGTCCGGTCGTATGACCATTCGTCGATTTAGATAAAAATTGACCGCTATATTGGTCCGGTCGTATGACCAGTCATCTTTAAATTGACCGCTATATTGGTCCGGTCGTATGACCAGTCATCTTTAAATTGACCGCTATATTGGTCGGGTCGTATGACCACTAAACCTTACCTTGACCGTCATATTGGTCTGGTCGTATGACCACTTTGTTTTTTTTTTTTGAAAAAATTAATAAAATAAAATGAAATGTATAAAAAAAAAAATAATAATAATAATAATAATTAATTAATATAGATTTACCTTTTATTTTGTATATTTAAATATTGAATTGTTGTAACAAACCTTGTTGTTGCAAGGTGGGCGGCAATGTTTAAGTTAAGATTTCTTTAAGTGTATGTACAACTCCTGGTCTACTTCGTTAAAGTTTATTAGCTCCCTAATTTACACCCTTGGGTGGGAAATTTCTAAACTCTAACGAGTAACAGGATCAATTAGTTAATTAGTGTTGTGCTGCCATTTTTCTTTTTATATTATAAATTCTTGGAATTTTGTACGTGACAGACACAAATTATCAAAGATAAAACTTTATTAAATAAAAATTATATATTTTTATTAAAACTTAAAATTTATTGTTTTATTTATTTTCACACGAACAACGTCAACTTTAAACAACTGGTTTCGGTTACATCCGACAATGGTGCAAATATGCTAAAAACGACTAAAATATTGTCGTATGTTAGTGTTTTTGAAGAAGATGAATCCGATGAAAATGTTGATGACCATGACGAAAACCAGTCATATTTAAAAAATATTGAACTGTGCCTAGAAATTCCTAATATTCAGTTAGGTGAAGTAAAAATATGCCGATGTGCTGCACATACTGCACAGCTTTGTGCTTTGGATGTAATAAAAGTCTAAGAAATTAAAAAATGTTTATTTAGCCGCAGAAATTTGATGAAGTTTATAAAAAAAACCAACTAATGGTTACAGGGACATTTTTGAACTAAAAAATTTAACTTTGCCGCAGCTAGATTGTCCCACAAGATGGGGTTCAACTTTTTATATGATTAAATCGCTAAGGAATGCTAAAACAGCTTTGAACAAAATTGAGCCAATCAGAAATAAATCTATAGAAGAAAACTTTGAAATACACGATAGTTTCTGGAATTTCGTTGATGCATAATTAAATAGCTTTTGAACCACTTCAACGAACAATTATAAAATTTCAAGAAGAAGAGCTGCATTACTGGAATTTTTACGCCGAATGGTTGAAGTGCAAACTATGCACGGAAAAAATACTAAAAGAGATAGAAGAAAAATGCGTCCAAAATATATGTAGAAATCTCTTGATTGCTATGGAAAACCGTAATAAAAAGCTATTGGAAAATGAAATTTTAATATCATGCGTTTTCTTAGATCCACGCATTAACGGTAATGCAGCGTTATGAAGCGACAACATATTTGAAAAAGTTATGTGAAAGAATAAAAAATTTGAATATTAATAATGACCAAAAAGAAATTCGGAACCTACCTATTCAACTGACTTGCAGCATGCCCAATTTTTAGACGAAGCTGATCAGTACCTTAATGATTATTTGGTAAATAATTTTTCGCCAACAACCAAAGATATTACTGACGTATGTACAAAAATTGAAACCTTAATTTTGTTATTTTCGCGTTTGGACATCGACGTGCTCCAGTTTTGGAAAGAAAAGCAACACAGTGACCCTGAACTATATGCTTTAAGCAACGTATGCTTTGCGGTTCCACCGACACATGTATTTAAATTTAATTACTGTTATTAAGTTGTGATCACACGATGTTGTGCTATTTACGAAAATATTTATGCAGATCATTTTGACACAAAAAACCTCACTCAGAAAAACGATTCAGTTTTCTACTACGTCATAAATATTTTTGTAAACGTCATGTGTCGTTTTTAAACAAGAGTTTTGTACTTGTTCGCATTTTAGCCCCATAACGTTATTTCATATGTTAATTTTAATCAATCACTTTATTTTTGTTAAATTTTTAGGTGACAATTGAACGAGCATTTTCGTCTTTAAAAATGATTTTGACAGAAAATCGCAATCGAATGAGTCATGAGACACTTGAAAATATATTGCTTGTTAAGCTAAATTCCTCATACTTGGACCAGGCCGTCGATACTTTGCCATTGTTTGAAAACGAAACATAAAGCGAAAATCCAAATTAATCTTATATATGAAAATCGTACCTAAATACACGTATATCTAATTTAGTTTCAAAAATGAATTCAGTATTTTTAGTTCCTTATTGTGACGAATTTTAAGCTTATCTGTCCCATTGTGCAAAGTTCACTGCTTATAATTCTTACCCTCGCTTTCTAGATGTTTCTGTTTGTGTTGTTGTTATTCTGTTTATGTCAAATAAGCAGAGCAACATGTTTCTCTTATGTACAGTAAAGAGCATAGCAACATGTTTCTCTTTTATCTACATTCTCTCTCTCTGTTACTGTTAACTTCAGATAATCTGTTTGTACAAAGTATGTGTGAGTGTGTTCTTGATCACACATGAACTTTCGTAAGCCACATTGTTAGTGTAATCAACTACAGCTGCTTTTTGTTTACGTCTGCAGAAATTGCTAGAAACTGTTTTCTCTACTATATAAGCCCAATGGGCGAGTATTGTGAAAAAAACAATTTTGGATTAAGACGCGTATAAAGAGAACAGTGTGACTAAGAGTATTTGTAAAGCAGTTTTGTGAAGTTTGTTTACAGTATTTGTGAAAGAGTGTTTTAAGTGATTAACTCTAAAGTTAGTAAAAGTATTGCTTTGTAAAACTACATACTACAAGTGTTTTAATTTGATTACGGTTGTTTGCAAAAAGAATTCCTTCCACGTTTTTAAAGGAAAAACGTAACATTATTTAAAAATAAAATGTTATAAAACTAAAAATTTGTGATTGTTATTTTGTTTATTTATTTTTATTACTTGGTGTGTTCATTATTTGTGTTGAATTTCATTCAAATGTCAAATTAAGTTTTAAATATATTTTTATAGTTTTTAGCCACGTGAAACCTCAAAAATTCGCGTTTTTAAACACATTTAGGCAGGGGAAAAAAGTATGATATACAAAGTATGCTTGCATTACTAAATCACGTTATAGCTACTTTGTAGCTAGTTATTAAAAAGTTGACAATAAATAGATTATTTTCGTAGTCGACTACCGATTTGCTTGCAGCGTAACAAGTGCGGGTGCGGCTGCGTTTAAAGACGAACTTAGGATATTTGCCTTTTGTTAAATTTTTTCTGTAAATATTGTTTGCTAACAAATATTGTTTGCCACTATTAAAGTAATTGAGCAATATGTAGATATGCATTCACGCATGGAACTATCCAACTGACAAAAATTGAAATACATATTTTTGTTCAAATCAATCAACCGACAACTACCAATGAGTTCCCAGCAAACATGAAAATTTATTCTCAAATTTAGAGTGATTTGAGAATAAACCCTTTATTCAAATGTTCGATAATAATAGCGTTTTCAACAAATTTGCAAATACCTAAATGTGAATCTCAAGCATCACCAACGTTTGAAAATTCTTTGAGAATTACGTTTGATAACAAATGAAAAAATATTCTTCAAACGTTTGACACCGCGTGTTTACTGCGTATCAACTAATACCATTTATTAGTATTATAAATATACACACGCAATTACATATATTCCTCATTGTCTCTTTCTCATCATATTCAAAAATACGACACACATAGATATCTTAATACAAAACTACAACCGCTGCGTCGCACTTTGGGGCGAAAGCCTTCAATAATGGCGATTAATTCAAAAGATGAACTTTAACTTTCACAACCATATTTGGTACCATATGAAAGTAGATAAAATTCTACATCAGTAACTGCAAAAAATAAAAGTTCTTGGTAGTTTATTTTATTTACAGTGTGTGTTCAAAGTTCAATATTTTTTGTTATTTTTGAGCGAATTGATTGAAAGAAAAAATTTTGGTATTTCAAGTGATTATAGTTTTTATTAAAACTTTTATAAGTAAAAGTTTTATAATGGAACTGTTAACTTCAGGTATATGAGTATTTAAAAAGATATTTTTTATTTAGATAAATGTTTTAAAAATATTTAAAATATAAAAAAATAAATTGCTCTAAAAATGTGCTAATTTTAATATATACATTGAGTTTCAACAGCTTTGCGGAAGAGTGCAGGAAAAAATGATTTTATGGCCTTAAAATATAATATTTTAGCTAATAAATCCCAAAATATTTTGTTGCGCTTTAGTGCGATTTTTGAGTTAAGGAAGCTTTTGTGAAAGAATTCTAGTTGCCGATAGGTCAGTTTCAAAACTAATTTTTTTATATTTTCGAAAATTTTGCTTAGAAAATATAAGGATATAAAACTTATTTCACCGGTAATTTAAAATATACAACTAGGAAATTATAATTAATGAAAAACGGTGGTCAATTCTTTAACAGTTTTGCCGTAACAGCGATTTTAATTCGCAGATTTTCGTCGAAAAATTTAATTTTTTGGTCTTTTTTTTACAAGTGCTTATTAAATTTATTTCTGTTCAATTTCGATAAAACAGTTAATCAATATTATTGCTCAGTATATAAAAAATGTATAATGAGTCTTTTTTTTAATTTGATAATTTTAACCCTTTCTTTCCCGGGGCAAAGCTCAAATTTTTCATTTTTTTATTTTTCATGGTAATATGATAACTATAATCAAATAATTATTTTTATAAAATTAATGATACAAATTATTATTTTTATAAAAATTTCCGAAATTCACTAATAAATTCTTAAGTTTTCCTAATTTTGTAATAAAAAACTAAAAAAATCCAAAATTTTACTTTTGAGTCCGGGAAAGAAAGGGTTAATGTTATAAAATTTCGAAAAAAAAATCCAGCATACATTCTCTATATACTAGACAATATAATATGCATTAAGATATTGTTAAATTTAAACATAAGTAAAATTAGCCAAGCACCTCCTCAAATTATGACAAAAAAATTACATTTTCGCGAAATTTTAAAAGTGTGATGATTATGTAGTAAATATTGCTTTTATAAATAACAACATGAAGAAAATAAAGAGGCTTTATATTTTTTTAATGTTTATTTTTTGAAATGTTTGTTTTCTGTTTACGAATATTTATAAATAAAAATTAATAATATTTTCTAAATTTACAATTTAATTTCTTAATTTATCCAAGGTTACAGTAAAAATAGTCAAATAATACCATTTTATCCAAAATAGAAAAAAGCCCATAAAAGGTTAACAATTTATGTTTTTTCAAAATTTGTTCTTTAAAATATTGGGCTTTCATGTATTTATTAATATTTATCAATAAAAAATAACAATATTTTAAAATTACGACTTTTATGAATTAATCGCCACTTTCTCTACCATTCACCCCACTGTGCGGCGCCTTTAGCTGACTGATTTGAACTTTGTGTGTTTAACTGTTGTGCTTAGCTGAGAAAACTTCATAGGAAAAAGTCAAACAAAATCAAAAGGCGAAAGAGAAAAAACTTGGCAGCATCAGCTAAATTTACAAGTATTTCTCTTGGGCTGTGAGCGTCAGCCAAAATAAACGATCAGTCAACTGCACCAGATAGCTTTACTTTTTTCTTTTTTTCTTTTCAGTTGGGCATAAAACTTACACTGTGAAAAACTGAAGTAATTTTCAACCCTGGTTGTACTACGCAAAAATAAAGTAGTATATTTTGGGAACTAAAAAAAGCAACTCAACATATTTTCATTTCTTCATAAAAAAAAACTTGAAAAAAAAATGAAAAGTTTAAGTCGAAAGATCTTAGTATTTATTGACAACTGTACTGCCCACAATGAAGAGCATAACATTAGCAACATCAAAAGAGAATTTTTACCTATCAGAACTACATCTGTTCTGCAGCTTCTAGATCAAGAAATAGTTCAAAGTTCTTGAACATTATACCGCAAAGAAATTATTGTAAAGATGTTGAATTGCATAGACGATAAAATAGAATACAATGTCTAATTGCTCATAAAGCATGAGAAAGTATCAAAAAATCATGCATTCAAAATTTCTTTCGTGTTTGTGCTTTTAACAAGAATTTAAACTACGATTTAACTGCAAATACACAATTAAATATTGAGTCTGACTGGAATTGCAGTAAAAGTACAAAAGTAAATAGATCATAGATTAGAACCTTTATTTATGTTAAAAAAACAAACTCCTTTATTTAAACTTGGTTGTATTTTGAATTGATACTATTTTGTTAATAAAATAATACCAAACAAAATTCGACAAATTAAGTAAAGACAAAGTACACCCAACTCTTTTTTTACACGGTTTCTTTTTACACGGATTTGAATTTACACGGTTAAAAAAAAAAATTTTTTTGTAAATATTTTTAATCTATTACGGTTTGAAAATCACTGTCTTGTCTTGTTTGGCACTTGGCACCACTGCTGAAATTAACATATGTACATAGTTGTAACAGGGAAATCCCCTTATTCAATAACTCTTCCTTCGCATTTTGTTCGCATAATATTTAAATAAAATATTGCTTAATTAAAGTGTTTAAAGTTTATTGCTCGCAATTTTTTATCAATTGTTCGTGATTTGAACATTTTTGACCTTAATAAGTGAAAAAAGGTATTCTATATAAATTTTTAGTTAAGCTTTAAAAATATAATTTTTGCCCTTACTACAGTTAACAAAATGCCCAAAATTTCAAAGATTCGTAAAAGGCAAGCCATTTCTTTGGAAGTAAAATTAAAAATCTTGGACTGTCTGGCAAAAGGTGAAGGTTCAACATCTGTGGGCAAGAAATTTGACTTAAACGAAGCTACTATCAGGACCATTAAGAAAAATGAGAATGAAATACGAAAATCTGTCATCAGTTCATCAAAACATAGTTCCAAAACATCGTCATACATTAGAGATGAAGTCTTAGTAAAAATGGAAAAATGTGTAGTGTTTTGGATTGAGGATTCATTGCAAAAGAGAATACCTGTAGATGGAAATATTATAAAGCAGAAGTCACTGCGAATTTATAAGCAACTGCAGATATCGGAGCCATCCACAAGTCGTCAAGGTAGGAGAATGGAGTTTACTGCTAGTGATGGATGGCTAACAGGATTTCTTAAAAGAAACGCATTTCATAATTTAAAAATTAAAGGAGAAATCGCATCAGCAGATGAAGAGGCAGCTAAAATCTTTCCAGCAGAAATAGCCAAAGTAATTGAAGATGGGGGCTATGTCCCCGACCAAATTTTCAATGCCGATGAAATCGGTTTGTTCTGGAAAAAAAATGCCTTCCAGAACTTTTATAGCAAAATCCGAAAAGACTGCTAGTGGTTTTAAAGTTGCTAAAGATCGGGTAACATTTTTATTGTGTAGCAACGCATCTGGTAACAAAATTTTAAAGCCTCTTTTAATTAATCGATCATTAAGGCCACGTGCATTGAGAGGAAAAAACATTAACGAGTTGCCGGTTCATTGGAGGGCGAATAAAAAGGCCTGGATGACAGCAGGTATATTCACGGAATGGTTTGAAGAATGCTTTGTTCCTGAAGTTAAAATATATATGGAATAGAAATGTCTTGATTTTAAAGTGCTTTTGCTCATAGATAATGCGCCAAGTCATCCCGTTTTAGAGCATCTAAATGTTCAAGTAATATTTTTGCCACCTAATACTACTTCCTTGATTCAACCATTATATCAGGGTATAATTGCTACATTTAAGCTTTATTATATTCAACGAGCATTCCAACATATTTTAGATGCAGTAGAGCAGGACAACCTTACGATCGTTGATGCATGGAAAAAATATTATATTTTGGATTGCATTACATATGCTTCAATGGCCAAAGAAAAATTAAGGGTATCAACATTAAATTCCTGCTGGAAAGCACTTTGGCCAGAATGCGTCAAGAGTGGTACCTCAGTGCCGCAAGCATCGATGGAGACTTCTGAAATTATAGCCTTGGCACACGAAATCGGAGAAGAAGGATTTGAGGACCTACAAATTGAAGATGTCGACGAATTAATGATTGATAAACCTCTAGATGATGATTGTCTGATTCAATTAATAACAGATGACGGAAAAACTGAGAACCATGTTAGCGATAACGACGAAGAGACCGAAATATGCCAACTAACTGCTAGTTTAATAGATGACGGTCTATCATTTGGTAAAAGTATGGTGAATCATTTCTTAAAAAATGATCCTAATATGGAACGTGCCCTGAAATTCGAACGAGATATTAATAATTGTATTGCTGGGTATAAAGAGTTGTATAAAGAATTTAAAAAACCAAAAGTAGTCCGACAGTTCAAAACTCTATTACCGGACGAAAGTCACCATTGGGTAATTTGATGGAAATCTCCAGTGATGATACCGATTTTAGTCCAGTTCGTCGCAAACAATTGTTATCAAGTAGCGACGAATAATTATGTAGCTATGTAAATATTTTTTCTTTATTTCTATTCTAATTTTTTTGTTCTTAATTCTGGATTAACATATTTCTTTTTTTTGCTTGCTTTACCAATTTTTCATCTGTATGAATTATATATTTTAAGTTGTATAATAAAATGCCACATGCGCAAGTAAATATAGTTTTTTATTTCAACTTACACGGCTTTCAGATGACATGGAACGTATCCCCCATTTTACTATAGAAAACGCCATTTTTTTACACGGTTTTTTTTTTACACGATTTCTGAGGAACGTATCTACCGTGTAAAAAAAGAGTTGGGTGTATATAGTATTGCTTAATATTAAAAAGGCCTAACTCGTTACTGTTAACTGTTACTTTACAAGTGGGGGAAAAGTTAATAAAATTCGTAAAATTAAGATTTTATCATAGTTATCTGAGATTTTATTATAAGTCTCTGATTGAAAGCTGAAGTTTTTATCTCATCGGAGTAATATTTTACTTGTAATTAGCCGACTGAGAACCGAAGAAGTTATCTAGTTGAATTGATTGCCGTATTGCCATTATTAGTCAAAAAACTTATCATTGAATAACATTAAGCCAATCGGATCATTATTTCATAATATCTCGTAGTTAGATCTTGTAATTGGTCGGATTAGTCAAAGTATCCCGTATTTAATCATGAAGAAACGTATTGGGTAGTGCGGATTGCAAGATCAAAATTCGTTTTGTATAAACTAAAAAGATTCTTATCACATTAACGCAAATAAGCAAAGCCTTTTCCCAGCGATAAAATACCAAGCCGCCCTATGGAAGCAAAAGATATTAAAGGATATTACGATAATTAAAGAAAACATTAATTGTGCAGCTCATTATAATCGAATCAATCAATTGGTAGCGTTAACAAAATATCCAAGATTCAATTAATGCAATGACGGCTTTAACTAAATATAACCCAGATCATTCAAATAAATAAAATATTTTTAAATCGATTTAAACATAATTAATTATTTAATAATAATAGTGGTACTTCTCTCGGACAATGACCTGCATCCGATTCTATTTTTAGACTCATTGAAAGGGACCTACTTTTTAACTCCGGCTCCGAACGGCAAATGCATTAGTTAGAGAAATTTTACATAGCCTAATACTAGCTGGGTTATGAGGTGAATCGCCGCTATTTTGAAAAAAAAAAATTCTAATGAGTCTGACCGAGGAACTTGGGACCTCTGGTATGCTAGGCGGATGACTAACCTGCTACACCACAGCGGTTCACAATTAATTAATTATTTACTTCCCTTAAAATTCATATCAGGGATGGAAAATGGCTCTATCGATTTTGTACCAAAAAGTAAAACAAATTGTACTTTTTGTGCCATTTTGATATTTATTGAAAACAAACAAATAAAAAACACAGACTTAGGTACAATTTGACAAGCATATAATCAAATTATGACCAAGAAATGACATTTCCGCGAAATTCTAAGATTTCAAATCGTAGGTACGGCGAAACGATTCAAGATATCGAAATCATTTTTTCTGTGTTTTATTTTCTTATTTGTGAACCTGAAACGATGATTTGTAATTTGTTATATTTGTTGAAGAAAATTTAAAAAAATCAAAAAATTATTTTTGAAACTGACCTGAGAGAAAAGCAAAATTTTCTAATATGAAAAAAACTAAGTAAATTTGATTATATTTTGACAAAACTTAGCTATTTAGTACTTCCAGGCTAAGAATTGTAAATCATGTCTTTGGCATTTTCTAAATCTAAAGTATTAATTAGGTTATTTACAATCAAAGTAAAAAATTAAGAATTTTGAAAATTTTTTTAGGGTCATGATCACGCTTTCCATCCATCCGATTGACCTAAAATTTTCAAGGGATTATTTTTTAGCATTTCGGACAAATCTAGGGGTTGGCCGCATACAAATTCCAACTTTGAAAAATAACTGGCACTCTAATATGTACAGTGAAACCTCTCCTAACGGACACCTCCTATAACCGTTAACCGTGATTTTCAACTGTTTTTTCATACAAAATGTATTCCCATAACCGGACACTCTAATAACCGGACGCGGACAGCAAAATGTTAAAATAATGATATAAAAATCCCTCATAAGCGGACAAAAGCGTTAAAATCAAGACGAATTTATCAGGAAAAACGCCAAAACAAAATACCAAATAAATACAACTCTTGTTGAGTTACTATTTTTTCCAACTCTGTATCATATTTGTGTTAATGCCAGTATGGCCATTTTGGCATTTTTGCGGCTAGATTTAGCATTTTTATTTTTAATTTAGCTGCAAATTTTTCATTTTGCAGTTAGCATTATTTTTAGCATTTTTCAATTATATATTTAGCATTTTTTAGCATTCTTTTTTATACTGAAAATATTTATATTTGAATAAATAAATATTTTGTGATCTTAATTTCGAAATTCATGCCATTTTTTTTGTTGATTACACATTTAAATATGTAACCCCGGCAATAAAGTGAACGGAAATGGCATCACATTGTTTATATTTTAAGAAAAAACTTGCTACAACTGTCGAATAGTACAAAGGGCACTATCATCATTCTTTTAGCACAGTTTTAACCGTACGGTGCTGATGTATTTAACGCATAGAAATATTAGTCTTAGATCCAAAAGACTTATGATTCACTTCCTTAGTCGATTTTAAGATGACTTTCCGTCTGGACGGCTGGCTGAAAACTAGGGCTAAAACTTTTTCACACTTTTTGTGAATATTAAAAACGGCATAGTCTAGTCGTGTAGAGAGCATTAAAAGTTATTAAAAAAAATAATATATTTTTTTCGGATTATTAAAAAGTTCAAAAGGGTTAAGGTTTGAAAACATCCATTTTTATCTCACAGAAATTTAAAAAACTATACACCTGATATTTGTATCGTATCACTTAAATGCTGTTTGTGAATCTACAGACTAAATATTTAGATTTCAAAATTTTTCTACGGTTGACAATTTATTGCGGTTAAAAGTTCGTTACTGTTAAAAACCTAAATAATAATCCTTATGTTTAAAGCGATATAACAACGTAGTCAATAATTCGATTTTCACGAAATGCTTAAGTTATTAGCTATTAAAAGAGCTTTCAAAATACACCATTTCCAATCAGATTTCATCCAAAAATTAAGGATCTAAAAAATCATAATTACTGCGACATTCTTGGCCGCCCCGTTGTACTAGGCCAAAAATTTGGTTATAGCCCTACTGAACACCCACAAAAACCTTATAATCTGACACAAAAAATTATTTTGATCGTAGGACCATGGCAATTTAAATTCGTAAAAATCGGTCACTTAGTTAGGGTACCTCCCATAGTTCTCACTTCCCGGAATTGATATTCTGGCCGGAATTATCAGAAAATTTTTATGAAATTTCAAACAAATACATTATGTATACCGAAGATAATTGCAATTTCTCTAAAAACTGGTAGCAAATGGCAAAATAACGTACATAAATGTATACAAATGTGTAGGTTCATATACTTCTATAAATATTCTGTTACTTTTTATTCAGTTTGTTTGATTAAAATGATGTGAAATAAGTGTTTATAGGGAAGAATTATGAAAAATAAAGAGTGTTCTAAAAAAAATATGCATTTATTATTTTAGACAAAATTTATCCATAGTGCAAGAAATAATTTATTTTTTGATCAAGTTAGTTTCTATAGATATGTCAGATACTATTATTTTAGAAATTATTAATTTTCAATAGTTATTTCAATCAAAATGGACTGCGAAAAAAAAGTTCGTGAAAATATAATTAAAACTTTTCAAAAAAATCCGTCATGGACTTTTAAAAAAATAGCTACAAATTTGAAAGTTGACCCTCGAACGGTTTCTAATGCCATCAGACGGTATAAGGAAAACCTGAGCATTGAAAGAAAACCTGGATCAGGGAGGAAAAAAGGTCCTACAGATATTGGTAAGGCAAAAGAAGTCGAGCGACTCTTTCGAAGAGCGCCTAACACTTCTTTAAGAAAAGCAGCTCGTACGGTGAAATGTTCTACGAATTTTGCACATAGAGTCAAAGCTTATGCTGGACTGAAGACATACAAAGTCCAAAAGGTTCCAGATCGCAATGCTATAAAGAACTTAGAAGCAAAAAAACGAGCGAAAAAATTGAAGTCTGATTTTATAAAAAAATACACCTGTTGTGTGATGGATGATGAAACATACGTACTGGCAGACTTTTCTCAACTTCCTGGTCAAGATTTTTATGTTGCTGATAAACGGGGCAATGTTCGGCAAGAGTTTCGCACAAAAAAACAAACAAAATTCCCTAAGAAGTTTCTCGTGTGGCAAGCTATTTGCAGTTGTGGCAAAAGAAGTAAATTATTTTTGGCATCTGGCACAATAAACACAGAAATTTATATAAAGGAGTGCCTACAAAAACGGTTGTTACCCTTTTTAAGAGAGCACAGAGTGACTACATTTTTTTGGCCCGATTTGGCATCATGCCATTATGGAAAAAAGGCACTTAAGTGGTACTCAAAGAATAATGTCATTTTTGTACCACGAGAGGCAAATCCACCTAACTGTCCAGAACTTCGGCCTGTGGAAAGGTATTGGGCTCTGGTAAAAAAGGAATTGAAGAACACAGGAAAGATTTCCAAGAACATGTCCGATTTTAAGCGCAGGTGGAACACATGCTCCAAAAAGGTATCAGAAGCAACTGTAAAATCTTTAATGGAAGGGTTTCCGAAAAAAGTCGATAATTTTGCAAAACCCAAGTACTAAGTAAACATTTTAATGCTAAATGATTTTGTATAATATGTCATTATATTTGCGTATTTTGTAAAGTTTTTATATTAAAAGGTTTGATTTTTATTTAAGAAAATCCAATTACAAATTTTATTTAGAGCACTCTTTAAACCATTTATAAAGATATATTTACCAAAGTAATAATAAATAATACAATTAAAATGTTAGCATTATTTTTTGGCAGTTTTGGTTTTTATTTAGCATTTTCTAGCATTATTTTAAAGCCGATTTAGCTGTAAAATATTTTTTGATATGGCCACACTGGTTAATGCCATTCAATTTTGTGATTCCCCTTTTAACACCAATGACAAAGAAATTTCTATTTATTTTAACAAATTGTTTGATTAACTTGTTTTGATTGCTTTAGAACACAAAAAAAGAAATGGCAAATAAAAAAATATGTTATCAATCAAAGAAAAAATGGAAATTATAAATGAGTTTGACAGGCAAAAGATTTCGGTGCGTGAAACATAAACTAACAACATAGACTGAGGACGCAACTGTCAAGTACATTTAAGAGACGTCATGGTACATTTTAGAGGCGCCATATTGTAATAAGTATTACTGTATTGGTAAAATTATGTTTAAGTGGTATTAGTGCTTACTAACATATCCACCACATACTAAAAGCAGAGTTGCTTGGTATTGTTGATTTTTGATTTTTTTGTTTTTGAATTTACACTAGAAATGCAACACTTGTTTGAATGATTTTTAATTCCCCACAATAAAAAAGAAGCTCACCAATGAAATGTCAAATATTTTTTTTGTTTATAAAATAATTCATAATATTTGAAACAAATAAGCAAATAATATTTTAAAATAAAAATAAATTTTAAAGTGTTTCTAAAAGTAAAAAGTTTATAAATAAATAAACATTAAATCAGAAGTAAAAAGTGAGTAAAAAAGTAAAACTGATTCGGAAAAGTTTGGACGGCTTTCATAGTTTTGTTGATAAACGTACCGCCCGTTACATTAAAGATAATTTAATTAAATGAATTCGGATCATTATTTCTGATACCTCGCATAAAACAACCATTCCGGAATATGGTATTTGGCCCTTTGTAGCCTAAAATGTTTGAGTATTTAAATATAATTCCGCTTAATTATAGCTTATCGTGCCGGAAATCAGTGTTCCAAATTTTTTGTATAGCCTTCCCCAACATTGGATTTGTGCTGATGTTTGTAACGCGTAGAAATATTGGTCTGATACTAACCTTTTAGTATACCAATCGAGTCAGAATCACTCCCTGAGATGTATTAACGATTTCCGTCCGGCTGGCTGGCCGGTTATCCATGTAAGCTTCTTAATGTTAATGTTGTTAATGTGCAGGTCGAAACTTTGAATTATGCTCTATAAGGAGCGATTTTCTATTTGTACAAAAAAAAAAACAATTTTCATTATCTTAAGATTTTTAGTGGCTTTTGACAAAAGGTCTTGTATGGGAGTTATCAAATTTAGACCAATTTGAACAAAACCTAATATACAGTATTCCACGGTTAAATACCTCAGTAAAAATGTCCAACTTTTTTGGGTATTTATCCGGGGAAGGTATTTAAACGTCCACGTTTATTTACCTCATAGAGGTACTTATAAGAATACGCTTAATTTCATTTAAGGGGTAATTATCAGAATATCAATTCATTTCTTGCTCATGAACAGTCATTGAAGTAAATGAGGAAAACACAGTTAAAAATCAAACAAAACATTTTATTAAATAGAAATTCATATCAGAAAAAAATTAAAAAAATAAACATAACAAAAAATTAAATTCATATCACAAGTAAAAACAGAAAACTTTTAAAGTTATAAAAATAAAATACTGATGGTCAATTATTTAAAATATTCAGTAATTTTCGATTGTGTCATATTCGAAACTTCGTTTTTGAAAATTTTAGCCTCAAAATTTTCAATATCTTCCAGCTTAATATTTCTATTATCGGTATATCGGCGAATAACGTCAAGGGCTACTAGAGCATCTTTAAAGGTTGGAGTGGCATGTCCTTCCTCACAAACGACCTCATCATCTGATGAGTCGCCGTTTTCATTTAGGAGACCCTGGAGTATTTGTTCGTCTGTTAGCAAACCATAACATTGAAGGTTTTCATCGCATCTGATATATTGATCAAAATTATCTGGTGAAATATCGGCCTCCATAAAGCTTTCTTGAACTTCCTCTACTTCCCCTACTTCTTCTGAAGGTTCACTGACTGTAAATCCTGCCTGAAATGTAAATTATTTAGATTTTAATTATTTAACTTTACAAAGTAAATTTTTCTGTATTTAATATTTACCTTACGAAAACAATTAATAATAGTATCTTCTTTAACCAGCCATAAAGCTCTTTTGATAAAATATAATGCATCTAAAATTGTTATCGATTTTATAAAATCTTGCAACTTGGATCCCTTTTTCAATGCTATTATTTGCTTTCTTATAATAATTTGTCGGTAATTTGATTTGAAGGAATGAATGATGCCTTGGTCTAGAGGCTGTATTAATGCTGTTGTATTTGGTGGAAGGAACTGTACATTTATATTTTGAAGATCCACTGTGACTTTATGGCATGATGCATTGTCTACATTTCGACATTTCGTTGTCTATTTGTTGCAAGATGGAATTCCATAAACTACTGGTCATCCAAGCATTTTGGTTGGAGTAGAATGGAATAGGAACAGTTTTACTGGATTTAAAACAGCGGGGATTTCTATATTTACCAATTGCAAATACCTTTTTGTATGTTCCTACAGAATTACATACAAAAAGCAAAGTAACTCGCTGTTTTTGCGATTTATGACCTTTCACACATTCTCCTTTCCGAGACAGAGTTCCACTTGGTAAAACTTTATAAAAAAGTCCACTCTCATCCGCATTAAAAATATTTTCAGGAGTGTAGTTTTGAAGAAGTTCTTTAAAATTACTACCTTCTATATAATTTCTGGCGCCTGCCTCATCATTCTCATTACTTTCTCCATGTATCTTAGTAAATTTTAAGTTTTCTCTTCTCTGCCATCTCCATAACCAACCACTGTTTGGTTCAAAATCAGAATTCATTTTTATAGCAAACTCCTTTGCCTTATTCATTACCATTTGAGTAGAAATTACAGCATTTTCCTGGCGCATTTGGTTAAACCATATTATGAGGGCATTTTCCACATCTTCATGATTGGACTTTCGGCAATGTTTTAAATCCATATTCTTATTAGAATCTGCAACAGCACGAATTTTTGATTCATTCCTTATTATTCTGTTGACCGTTGAAATATCACAATTAAATTGTGCTGCCAATTGCTGCTTTGTTTTTTCTTTGCTTTTTGCAAGAGAGATCAACAAAAGTTTTTGCTTTATAGAAAGGGCCGTTTTTTGGGAGCCATTTCTTTAAATCACTTGTTCACTTATTTTTCAAAATTAAAATTTTTACCACCAAAACAATAAACAATTAGGTACAAAGTTAACAGGTGCTTATATAAAATTCTGACAAAGTTGTCTAAAAAAGGCACTTTCAGAAAAATGCAGGAATATGTCAGTGTTGGGATTTTTTTTTAATGTAATTACCCGAATTAGGTATTTAAACGAAATTTACAAATTTATACATTGAGGTAAATAAACGAAGACAATTTAAGGAATATATGAGTGCTGGGTTTTTTTTTAGGTAATTAACCGGATTGGGTATTTAAGAGAAAGTTATTAAAGCGTGGAACTTTGTTTGAAAAAGTACGAAAAATTTAAATTTTCTTAAAATAGTGCGCTTAATTAACTAACCAGCTTAGTGGCTGTTCGCATATTACGTAACGCTTTTAGGGGGATGGGGTATGACTTGTTACGGTGGAGGAATTTTGTATGTGTTTATTTTTATTTAAATGTTTTACACAGGGGGGGAGGGGGAGGTAAAAATCTGCACCTTAATTTACGAAAGTGCGAAATTGAACCGTAACTCAATAAAAATGGTCTACGTAAAATAAAAACATGCTGTGCAATTTTTTTTTTTGCATAAGGAGAACACGTGCCGCATCCGTCCACAAAGTGTTAAACTTTTCTGTATGGAAAAAATGGGAGTATTTTCGGTTTTGCCAAATTTCAAAAACTTAGAGTAAAATTATTTAAAAAAAAATTACTAAAATATAGAAGAGAACTAAAGTAGCTTTATTTTAAATCATCAACACAAATTTGTTATTTTGATAGTTTGAAAATGTTGTTCTTGGTTTAAGGCTTTTGGATTTGCCCATATCTAATTTGTGCGTATGCAAAAATAAACTTTGCTGTTTATCATTGGCATATAGTACGCATTTAAAGATTTTTTAATTTCTATCACATTTGACCTATTAAAAAAACCTATTAAGGGTAAACTAACCCTGAAAGAGTTAAACGGCTCAAGATTGGTTTTCTAACTTTAAGTAAATTCGAAAAATCTATTATTAGAACTTCGGTCGTATCAATTTCACTAATAAATCTGTAGTATACCGCGGTAAAATAAGATTATATAATAGTTACATTACATTTAATAGACATCCACCATAAATTTATAGCCGAACTTTTTCGAATATTAAATACATTGAAAAACCAATATCTTCTTAATCTTAACAAATATTTAATAGGTATTCAAATTTCTTGAAGACATATTTATTAAATTTTTGTTTGTACATAAAAAAAAGCAAAACATGTCACGTACTTGCGCTTTGGGATGCAAATCTTATAAAAGTCTTTTTGCTTTTCCTAGGGAGGAAGAAAGGTAATGTTGTTCTTATAAATATTTTGTCAATATTGATTATGTTTTACAAATTTACACATTTACCGCAATTAAATAAACAATAAAACAAAAAATATTATTGCATTCACTTTATAGTTGGTACCATTAGGGCAGCTCAAATTTGTATAAGGGTGACCCGCATTTTTATTAGGGCCACACTTAAATTTTTCAAGTGGCAATACCATATTTTGGTATCATTAGGGTAACCCATATTTTTATTTGGATTTCTTATATTTAAGAAACTAATTTTTGTTAACAAACCAAATTTCATCATATTATTTTGATTAAACCACTTATTGGGGTGTATGTTCAATAATATTCATATGCATTAGTAAATTTTTTTTTGTTTCTTAAAAGTTATATACCTAACATTAAGAAAGGTATAATTTAAGCAAAAAGATGAAATATAATGCACTGAACAAAATAAACAAACTCAACGCCATTTTATTTATGTCCCACATGTAGATATCAACATTTCAAAAGCCTTTGAGAATAAGGTTTGATAATAATTGGAGAATGAAGGCATTTCTCAATTTGATAATATAGTCCCCCTTTTTGTTGAGAACGCTATCATTCTCAAATCAGTATCAAGCGTTAGATCTTTGAAAAACATTTATTTTCAAATCACCTTCAATTTGAGAATAAACCTTTTTTACTGGGTACATACACAGACATAAAAACTTTGTTCCTTTTGTTTTCCAATAAAAACTATTACTAAAATGTAATCATAAATTTTATTTTCTAGGAGAAAGCAATGGTTCAAAAATACTAATTTAGAAAATACAATCCAAAATATATATTTATGTTCAAACCATTTTTCTAAAATTATGTTTAATAATAAGAATTTAATACAAATTGCTGTTCCGGACAAAAATCTTCAAAATTTATTAGTTAAAAAAACATGTTCTGGAAATATTTTAATGAATTCTAGTTTAAGTTGTAGTTGTAGATATAGTTTTAGTTCTTATATTAAGGTTTTGGAAGATAGAATAAATAGTTTGGTGATTGAGAACAATAATATAAAAGAAAATTATAATAAATTATTAAAAGAAAAGGAGTTAATGGAAAATGAATTTTCAAAACTAAAGCCATATTCAAATAATATAGCACTCAATGAAAAATTAAAGAACTTAGAAGTCGAGAACAATCAATTAATAGATAACATTAAAAGCTTAGAAAATGATTTGAAAGTAAAGAAGGAAGAGGTTTTTAATTCAAAAATTTCGCATTTAAATGACAAAGTAATAGAAATTATTAAATGTTCAATTATAAATGCCGAAAAATCTCCTAATAATAAAAGGTATAGCGAGAAACTAAAATCAATTGCGCTTGCTATATATTATCTTTCGCCATTATGCTATAGACACCTACGGACATTTTTGGACTTTCCCGAACGTACAACACTATGTCAGTTTGTATCGCAATGGCCGAACTCCCCTGGACTAAAAAAGGCACATTTGAAATTATTAGAAATGAGAGCTATGGACTTAACGCAGAAACAAAAGTTTGTTACATTATCATGTGACGAAATGTCTCTGAAAATTCATATGTCATATGACAGAAAAAATGACAAAATTATAGGTGTAGAAGATTATGGAAATGGATCCAGAACTAATAATGCGGCTAATTATGTCGTTGTATTTTTTGTTCAGGGCATAGGAGGTCAACACTGGAAATAGCCAATCTGTTATTATTTTGTTCGCAATAGTTGTGATGCACAATCATTAAAAAAGTATCTTTTTGAACTTATTACAGGCTTACAAGATATTGGATTGACGCCAGTTCAGTTTGTTTGCGATCAGGGATCGAATTTTCAAAATTTATATAAATTTTTAGGTGTTTCAGTACAAACACCATATTTTCAAGTAAACTCCCAAAAAATATTTGTTATGCATGATAGTCCACATTTAATTAAAAGTACAAGGAATTGCTTATTAAATTCTAAAAATAATGTTTATTTTGATGGAAACTTAATCAGGTGGAATGATGTTGAATATGTCTATGACATTGATTCTAAACTGGAAATAAGATGTGTTCCTAAACTAACGGATGCACACATAAAACCTCACAGGCTTCAAAGTATGAAGGTCAAGTTAGCCACCCAAGTATTTAGTAATACAATGGTATCAGCAATGAATACATTGTATTCTTCAGGGCTTGTAGATTCTTCAAGAGCTCGTACGATGCCAAATACTGCTGAATTTATACTTTTCTATAATAATTTGTTTGATTTAATGAATAGCTCGAATTCATATAAAAAATTTGGAAAAGAATTATTTAGTGGAACAGAAACACAACTTGCCTTATTGAATAATGCCAATTTAAAAATTCAAAATACGAAAGTTATAGGCAATAGTAATAACGATATAACAAAAAAAAATTTCATATTTAGACCATTTGAAAAATTACGGCTTTGAAGAAATAGGCACAAGACGTCTTTGTCAAGACAATCTTGAGCATTTCTTCGGCCAAATAAGAAGAGGAGGAGGAAATGCTAGTACAATAACCGCGGTTATGTTTAGCAGCCTCTTCAAAAAACGATGGGAAATAGATTACGTTGATTTAGTCAAGGAAGGTAATTGCGAAACTCCAGAAGAAAATGAAAATTCTCAGACTATTTCGAACACTGTTAATTGTAATCTAGAAGACACAAGTGGCTTTGAAGCATTAGAGCAATTACAATCTCAAATAATTTCAATTCCAGAAAATTATCAAGTGGAAGAAATATTTTCTGACAAAAATGATGAGTCAAATCTGAGGGAAAATGCTTTTGCGTATTTTTGTAGTTACCTTTATAAGAAAAATAAATCACTGCATAATTATCTAAATTCTAAGCCTATTTTAGACGATTCCTTCAATTTTAATAAATATATGTTTATTCAAGAAAAAGATTTTAATGAAATTCTTCTTATACGACCACCACATGATTTTATTGTGTATGTGGAGAAACTCAATGCAGAATTTATGAAGCTTTTTGATTTATGTTGCCATATAGATGGAGTTTCAAAATTTTTATTTGAACATTTATACAAAATTTCACCTTATAAATGCTGTCAGAATATGATAAGTGAAGAATTTGTAAAGTTATTTATAAGAATAAGAATTTATTTCATTTTAAAATTTTTTAACAGAGATGCAGCAACTAAAATTTAAGGCACAAAGTTCAAAAATTGTCTCACGCTTAATTATAAGAAAATTAATTTCGTCTTAAATTTTGTTTTGTTGCTTCTCTCTGTTGAAAATAAAATATTTTACAAATTTTTCGCTTTTCTTATTTTAATAGCTTAATTGGGAGAAACTTTAGGTACGTGATCATATAAGAATTTTAAGTCACTCTATATGGTAACAAAGTTAAAGAATTTAGTCAGTTGAACATCGAGTTGCTTCACATATACAAAATGATAATATTTTTCTTCGGTAAACATATAATTATATATTAAACAGAAATCCGTTAAAACTGGCTCTCGGTTTAAATGGTACTAAGATAATTTTTTATGAAAGAAACCTTAAACTTATTAACAGAGACCGGATTTTAATACTTTTAAAACAATATTTTCATGTTTTAATCCATAAAAAAACAATCATTGAAGTTTAAAAAAATATTAAAAATCCCTCATGTTATTTATTTGTTCAAAAATTTTGTTTCTTTTTTCAATCCGATGAAAATAAAATATAAAAAAATCGTTTGGGATATTTATCAGTACAGTTCAAAATAATTTTCATCTTTTTTCATCCGATGAAAATAAATTTTGATTGAAAAAATTCAAATTTTATTTCTGTATTTGTCCGGGTATAAAACATCTTTAGGACGTTTAAATAGCAATAAATTCAATTATTGTTGCAAATTTTATATTGAAATTAGTTTGGGCAAAAAATGGTCGTTGTCTAAGTGCGTTTAAAACGTTTAAAAGTTATTTTTTTTTTTTGGAAATAGCGACGCGAATCAAAGAAACCACCAATAAATAGTTCCCATTAGAACTATTATCTTTAACTTCGATGTCCTAAAAAATTGCAATAAATTGTAAATATTCATACATTCATTGTTGAAAATTTGAAAATTTCATAAACATTTTATTTATTCAAAGTCAAAACAGAAGTTCAAAAATAAAACAATCAATAAAATATTTTTCTGTTCGGATATTTATCGTTATAGATATTTAAAATTTTCATCATGAGGGATATTTATATTTCAAATATAAATCCATCTTTTTTTATTTTTCGATCGAAATTAAAATAAATTTTCATCGGCAATGATATTTATACTTGATGGATTTAAAAAATAAAACGATCTCCGGTCTCTGCTTATTAAAAGTATTTTCCTTATAAACTTTGACTCATCTATAAACTTATCAAAAAATATTTTCTTTTTGGTAATTTATTGAAATAATTTATTATTTAGTTAGAATCCTTTAAAGACACTTGTGGAAGTATTTTCTAGGGTACAGTTAAAGGTTTTAGAAGAATTTTTTTTTCATTATGAATTTCACAGTTGTCTTTTTTAATTATTTAAGACTGCTGATATTCAATAAACATCAACTGAGGTATGGAAATCTATTTGTTTCATCGCTATAACTATTACATATAATTTTACGTATCTTTCTGTCTCAAAAAATATTTTTTGCTAGTTTTTTTTTATGGAAATTTAAACTATTTAATAAAACACACATATTATAGAAGAGTACCTGTTCAGATGTAATTAGTATAGTACAAAATCTTGAAAAATATATTAAGCTTAAGGAATGCAATGTATTCATAACTAATACTATTATGTTACTGAATGTTTGGATGACTAAGTTTACTTTAATTTATTTAAAATCTGAATTTATGTCTGCGTCCGCTATTTCGGCTATATTGCACATAATTTCCATTAAGTATCAACGTCATTTACAATTTTCATCATTCCATTGAATTATTTGCTATCAACATATTTTATTATTATTAAAATTTTTTAGGCTACTTCATCTGCTTTAAGCAGCTATCTCGAAAACGGCTCTAACGATTTTGATAAAATTTTGACTGTGGGTACCGTTTTTGATGTATAGGTCGAAGAAGAAGGGACTTTTGGAACTTTTACCTCTAAGAGGGTAAAAACGGGTAAAAAGGGGAAAAAATCCAAAACGCTATGTCTCCTAAAGTAATAGGTATAGAAACAAAATTAAAATTACGTTTTAAACAGCTTTGAAAATAAGCGGACAGGTGTTTGGTACTTTTTTGAAACTATGTCCGATAGGGGGTAAAAAAGGGTGAAAATAGTTTTTTTGGCACCTTTTTAACCCACTCTTAAATTTTAAACTAAAGAATATAGAAAGAAACTTGTTACTGCAATCAATAGATGTAAAAAAAACATGAAACACGTATTTGGTACTTTTTTGATTTTGGAGCCAAAATGGGTAAAAAAGGGATAAAATGATAACTTAACATCTCCAAAGTAATATGAATAGGAACATTCTACATTATGTTAAATGCGTTTTAAAAAAATGTACCGAATTCAATTGGCACCAAAAAAGTACCAAATATACATATGGAACTTTTAGAAATTAGGGAATAAAGAGGGGGAAAAATTAGTATTATTTTAAACAAATGAATGTTTGTCTGTATGTATGTTCTTTATAGAATAGTAAACTGTGAATTTGATTGTGTTATGCTCTTTAGCGAAGATGTTGCGGATAAGCCGGCGAAGGTTTTAAAGTTGATAAGACTAATTTCCGACAGATGGCGCCACTGAAAATTACTAAAAATTAATTAAATCGTAAACTGTACATTTGATCATGCTATGATCTTTAACAAAGTTGCAGCGCATGAGCCGACGAAGGCTTTTTAGGTGGTATGAATAATTTCCGACAGGTGGCGCTACAGAAACTTACTCAAAGTCAATTTAATCGTAATCTGTACATTTAATCATGCTACAATCTTTAGAAAAATTGTTGCACATGAGCCGACGAAGGTTTCTTAGTTGGTATGAAGAAATTTCGACAGGTGGCGCTACTGAAATTTACTCAAAGTCAATTTAATCGTATGCTGTACATTTAATCATGCTATAATCTTCAGCAAAGTTGTTACGGATAAGCCGAAGAAAGTTTAAGAATTGGAATAAGCAAAGTCCGACAGGTGGCGCCATAGAAAACTACTCAAAATTAATTAAATCGTAAACTGTGCATTTGATCAGACTATAATCTTTAGCAAAGTTGTTGCGCATGAGTCGACAGAGGTTTCTGTTGATATGAATAATTTCCAAAATTATTCAAAATGAGTTAAACTGTAAACTATGCAAACTATGTGTTGGTCGGACAAAATAAATCAAATAATTCAAAATTAACTGAATATTTCTACAATGTCTTTTCTCTAAATTTATTTTAGCACTTTATAATATAAAATATATAAAAACTTTAAAATTTTCCTCAAAATGCTTATCAGGCTCGGTCTACCAGGTACTATAAGTTAACCATTAAAAGACATGGGGTCTTTGGGACCAAACAAAATTCACATACAACAGTAGAACAAACTAATATCTACCTTTTTTTCCTTTAGTAACATCTCAATAGTTATTGAGTCCAAATGCAGTAAATAAGTAGATATACAAATAACGATTTACATAATTTGAAAATAAAACGCTTTCCTATTGTATGTATTATCTATACATAAATCTAATCGTATTTAAATAACTATTTTGTCGCATTGAAGTAACACATATTTTATTGTTGGGTTTTGTTAACCATTTATTGAAGAACAAACGGAATCTTGTGGGGTATTTTCGGATATTCTTAAATTAGGCGTTCGATAAGATATGTCATGGTGCACTTTTATTATAGAGTCTGTAAAAACTTCTATATAATATGTAATCTATAGGATTCTATCTGGAATCAAAAATTAATGTGTAGCAAATTTCAATGAATTAAAAAAATCCTCGATTAAATAAAAATGCTAAAAATATTCTATAAAACAAAATTATTTTCTCATAACCCCCAGTTGTTTTTGACACTTTTTGCTATGTATATCTAAGATAAGGACAAAGGAATTGAAAAATAAACTTTTATTAATTTGTTCATTCTATGAAATACAGGACAACCATATACAAAGATACAGGCATATGAAATAAATGAATGCCTATATTATTCAATAACTACACAGGCCAACAAAATTTTACTTTTAGTTTCCCCTTCCAATAATTGTTATTTTTTACTGTCTAGGTTTGTTAAATAAAAATCGTAAAATAAAAATTATATTTGGATTTTAATTATAAATGTCATAATTGTAACGGACCCTGGTTTCTTTTTTTTTAACTTTCAAAAATCAAAAAATTAAAACTAGTTTTATATTTTTCAAATATGAAAATTATTCTGCACAATGAAACTTATGACATACAATTAATGAAACTAATTTAATCAAGAATAATATAATCATGACTAATTTTGTTAGGATTAATTTAATCAAAATTGACAAATCGATAAAAAAAATTAATCGATTAATGCCAACTCTGGTAAAAATAAAATGCAACTTTGTTTTTTTTTTCTAGCACATCGAGTTTTTTATTAATGACATGTATGCTTCATTTTTTTTAAAGATTTTCAAAAGTTTTACTTTAAAAATTAACAGCATTTGTTTAAAACAAGTAAGTCGGTTAAGCCCGACCATACGATACCCTTCACCACTAAGGTCAAAGGTGTTCTTTTTTCTGTATAAAGACAAATATTTGCAAAATTTTGCCATCATACAAACATTTTCTCAAAACTTAAATATTTAAGATTTTTCCATCATTTGGACTTATATGTGAGCTAGGGTCAAATGTGGATCGATTATTTCGAAATTTGGCAAATTGATTACAGATTTTACAAAAATTATGTATTCATAAAATAAACTCAAAATTCTCATTATCATTAGATTTACGAGCGTTTTAGTGATTTTTGTCTCAATTAGTGCGTTTTGACAGAAGAGTTTGTATTGGAGCTTTGGTCAAATGTGGACCGATTTCAAAATTTGGTACAGTAATTTTGGTTTACATAAGCAGTATTTGTTTTAAATTTCGTGGAAAATATTAATATTTGTGGCAAAAATATTAATTCCGGGAAGTGGGACCTATGGGAGGTACCGTAAATAATGGACCGATTTTGACGAATTTCAATAGCCATGGCCCCACTATCAAAAATTGTCTGTGCCAAATTTCATCAAATTATCTTAAGAATTGCGAGTAGACTCAGAAAGTCATTCTAAGTCTATTGGTATACTAAAAGGTGGGTCTAAGACAAATATTTCTATGCGTTACATACATCAGCACGAACTTATAATACCCTTTCCACCTTTCGTGGAGAAGGGTATAATAATACATAAACGTTATTAGTACTATTATCACGTGCCGTTATTAAAGAAATTTGAAATTAACACTAGTAATACGAGGTAATACTAGGAAAAATTAAAAAGTATTTTTTTTTTTTAGAAAATTTACGTGATTAATATTTTTAGTATTTTTGTCGTAGTTTAATTTTTTAAGGAGAAAACCATAGCATGCCTGTTTTATTTATGCTTAACTTATGTGGAGAAGTTGGTATTAGATTTGTAACGTACAGACTGACACGCTTTGGCCAGAATAACTATTATATGACTTCAGTCCATCCTTAGATTTGTAAGTGTTCTAGTAACTCTATATAACTACACTTAGTCGCAAAACTCTACATACGACTTAACTTCTGCAAAAAAATCAATTTTAAGTAAAACCACAATTTTTTTTAACATTTTTTATTCGATATGATAAGCGTTAAATATAATAAAATAAAAAAAACAATTCACAGCGTTTGGTAACAAAAAAACCTAAAAATTAATTTTATAGCTAACAGCAAAAGTGTACATACGATGTATTTCAACACAGTCTGTGCGGAACAACTAATGGCTGGTATGGCCTCCTTTTGCATCGAAAACTTCCTGCAATCTCTTAGGCATTGATGCTGCAAGATTTTTGGTTACTTCGGATGTGATATTTTCCCATTCTTTCTGCAATATAATTTTTAATTGAGATTTAGATGTTGCTCTTTTATTTTTAAGATTTTTTTTCAAATGAGCACACATGTGGTCAGCTGACTGCGGAGGGTGGGGAAGTTTTTTTTTCACGTTGTATAGGAGCCATTCTCTTACCTGAGCTGTGCTTAGGATCGTTATCGTGCATGAATATAAAATTGTCTTTAACACTTGGCATAAAATCGTTTTTTAGAATGTCTATATAACCTCGACTATCCATAATACCATCTATAAATCTTAATTTTCCGACTCCGCCAGAGCTCATGCAACCCCACACCATCACGGAGCCACCGCCGTGTTTCACAGTAGTGCAAACATTTTTTTGTTACAATGCACTGGAGCTTAAACAATATATCCAAACGTACTAAACTTCGCATATTCAACAGCAGTGTGAAATCTGTCTTGTTATACAGCAGCACCATATGGAGTACTACAATGTACACCCAAAATAAACTAAACGTGTTTGTCAACCGCTGTCTTCGCCAAATACTACGTATTTTCTGGCCACAACGGGTGTCCAACGAAGAACTTTATCAACTAGCCTCCTGTCAGCCAGTTGAAATCCAAATCCGACGTCAAAAATGGTCCTGGATAGGACATGTCTTTCGCAGACCTACTGACGAAATACCTAAAGCTGCTCTTGATTGGAATCCTCAAGGACACCACCTTCCAGGACGTCCAAGAAGGAGCGAAATTAAATAAAACGTGAAATGAAATCAACTCCCTAGCCAATGACCGTTCCCAATGGAGAGATTTTGTAGATGCCCTATGTTCATCATAATGAATTTTTTATATAAAAATAAATAGCTTGTAATTTTAATTTTATATAAATAAAAGGAAATGTATATATATATATATCTTTGTACTTGGCGGCATAGTCAAAGCGTTTCCTTTTATTGACAGGACTAATGTACGGTTTTTATCTGGCTATGAACGACTGAAGCAGCGACGAACTGTATCTGGATGAACATCAACTCCATAATCTCTGTTTATTTCCTTTTTTAGTTCCACGCTACATGTTTTTTTGATTTTGTGTAACTTCTCTTACAATCTTGCACCTTAATCTTTCTTCAAGCTTCGATGGGCGTCCAGTTCTAGGCAAAATTTCAAAGCTCTTACTTTTGTTATAATTCCTTATTATAATATGAACTGTAGATTTTAATAAATTAACAATTTCTCCTACTTTTGCCATAGATTTTCCTTCATTTGACAACTTAATCACTAAGTTTCGAATATCTGTGGATATTTCTTTCCTTTTCGCCATTTTATATTTTTTAGAGTATAAAATATTAATTAAAAAAAACGAAAATCAAACGAGCGGTTAAAATTTTCCTAAGCTTATGCAAAATTTTAAAAATTTATAGCGGTACTGGATTGATTTTCTATAGATTTCAAAGTCGTATGTACACTTTTGCAATGCCTCTTGCGATGCATATTGCAAAAAAATTCAAATTTTGCGAAGGGGTTGCCATATTTCAAAATTTTGATATAAATAATAAAATAATGGATAAAATAACCGAAGATTACATTCCGTATTAAGAGTTTTGCTAGTAAGTGTATATCTAAAATCTAAAATTTGATAAAAGTGTTAGAAACTCTTTAAAAGAGTTTTTTTTATACCCTTCACCAATAGGTGAAAGGGTATTATAAGTTTGTGATTCCGTTTGTAATTTTTTTATTAGTGATCGTAGACCCCATAAAAATTATACCGATCGACTCAGAATCGGGAGGAGAATCGATTAAGCGATGTCCGTCTGTCTGTCTGTCTGTCTGTCTGTCCGTCCGTCTGTCTGTCTGTCTGTTGAAATCAAGTTTCTGAAGCCCCTGGAGGATGGACTTACATAAATTATATATCAGATTTTAGGAAATTCTCCCGCAATGAACGCTATTAAATTTCATTAAAATCGGTTTATAAACACCGAAAATATCGAAAAAATACCAAAAATTAGACGAAAATTTGAAAATTTTTGATTGAAACACACTTTTAAATAACAAGAGAAAAAAGATACTCCTGGTGTACATGTGATAATATGTTATATATCAGATTGTAGGAAATATTTTCCCAAAGCACTCTGTAAAATTTTATCAAAATTGGTCCATAAACAACTGAGATATCGCCAAAACACTGAATTTGATGTATCGCAAATTGCCCAAAGTACACATTAGAGAATGTTTGTTGAAAAAATTAAATGCAGAAATAGGAAAAACTATCCTCCTTTAGTACGGACCTACATAAATTTTATATCAGATTTTAGGAAATTCCCCCACCAAGCACGTTATTAAATTTTATCAAAAGCGGTCTATAAACAATTGAGATATCGCCATAACACTACATTTGATGTACAGCAAATTGCCCAAAGTACGTGTCTAAGAAATTTTGTTTACATTTTGTAAGTATTGTTTCAGCGATATCTCAGGTGTTTATGGACCGATTGTGATGAAATTTGACATCGTTCTTTATGGGAAGATTTTCTAAAATCTGATATATATACTCCACAAATCTGATTATGAATACCATTCAAATTGTACCGATCAACTCAGAATCGGCACAAGAATCGATTTCGCGACCTCCGTCCGTCCGTCTGTTTGTTTGCCCGTCCGTCCGTCTGTTTGTTTATCCGTCCGTCTACATGTCCGTCCGTCTACCTGTCTGTCCTTTTTTCTGTTGTAGTCAAGTTTTTGGAGCTCCTGTTTTGTCGATATCTCAGATGTTAGATAATCCTTCGCAGGGGATTATCTAAATCCTGATGCATTCTGTAATTTGTGGTAGATATAATTTAGCGTTTAAGCGATGGTGTTTTGATCGACAATGTTGAAATTCAGGGTGGGACAATTCAGGAGCTCCACAAATCTGGTTTTAGCAGACAGACACACTGCATTTATCTTAATTTTGTGTCTGACTTTTGAACATTATGATAACATTTGAGAATGTATTATATATCAAATTATAGGTAATCTTCCTAGGAAGTACAAAAATGCTATCCGTTCAAAACCTACATATGTATGTAAGTATCTCACATATCAACAAAAATTTAATTTTTTTAATTGCAATTGGGAGAAATCCCTTCACGTTTGACAATTGATCCCGTATAACTTCGCCTAAGGCAATCTCTTAGTAGCTAATAAATGACAATTTATAATAGATACGATGATGACATTTAGTAAAAAGACGTTGTACAATATTGATATTCAGGACAATAGCGCCTAAAATAAACTTTCTAGAGAGACAACATTTGACAAAAGTATTTCTGATCTCTTGAAAAGTTCGATATTGAAAATGGGCGAGCTCTATTCACATTTAGTGAAATCTCCCATATAAACCCGACCGGGAATCGATTTAATGCTGATAAATTAAATCACATTAAAATTGCACAAAGAACTAGAGCAAAACTTTCCAAACATCCATCGGACAGATCGAAAGAACTATACATCCCAAATATTATTGATGAAGTGTTCATTTTAATTAATTAACTAACTTCAAATTAATAAGTAAACTTTTCCGACAAAGCTGATAACCATCCATTCAAAAGCTATATATTTCACGTATGTATCTAAAACTAAGAGTGTATACCCTATAATTTTAAGGCTTGTATACATTGACAATCATTGTTTAAGCTTTGACCTAAATCAGTCCGCTAACTTCAGAGTTTTACATAACTAATCAAGAACTTTTACTAGTTGGATAATTCGTACGAATTAAAGTGCACAACCCTCACTGGGCACAGCGTTTTTGGGTTGCATGTCAGAATACTTAAACTTTATCAAATCGATGTGCTATTGCAAATCTAAGGGCATCTACATTTTGAAGCATCTTTTCTGCATGGTTTATCTGGTCCATCGAACTTTATTAAATGTTCGTAAAATATGTGTCTATTTTATTTCGAAGCTACTGGCTGGCTTAAATATGCATTCTCTACTTGTAGTTTAGTAATCATTATCTTTCACAAATGGACCACTTTAGAACCCAAGTGAAGCTTCCCTAGATATCAGCCACCTGTCCAACCTAACCTTTGGGTGCATAACTATTCTAGATGATGACGCCACCGAAAAGGTTTTCGTTTTCCGACTCTTAATTTTAAAGACTCTTTGCATATAATACTAGTATAACCAAATATTGCTACGAATTACATTAAGTACTTTTGGAACACCATTGGTGAAGGGTATCCAAGATTCGGCAAAGCCGAATATACCACTCTTACTTGTTTTTTAATAAATTCGACATTATTACGTCCTATCAAGAAAAAGTCTAAAAAGATATATTCAATGGGTGAACGGGGCGATGATTTTTTACGAGCCTCTCTAATGTGCAATACATTTGTATGCTTGCGTATACTACATACTTATGCACTTAGATAATATTTTTATGAGACACATATTTTTTTTCTTTAGTAGCAGAGTCAGGATAACTAGTCGACTTTATTATTGTCTGTATTATTATTTATGGAAGTGCTCTTAGCGTTATTTCGACTTAATTCGTGCATTAATTTATTTTTGTCATTGTTTTTCTTCTATTTTTATTATTATATTTTCATTCCTATTTCTTTTTTGTGCCTACTGCTGCCGCTGCTGCTTCCTTTCCATTTTGCTCGCAACTGAACTTTTTTTATTCCTATTGTTTCTATTGCTCTTGTTGTTCGAATTTATTTGTATTTGTTTAATTCATTCTCATACTTTTGCATATATTTTCTGTTGTTGTATTTTTATCATGCACTCCCTGTGTTGTTTGTTGTTTAAATCGTTAAAATAATTTTTCGCATTTTGCACTTCGAATTGCATCTGACAGGCGTCATTGTTTACAGTTGCAAATTAGCGATTCTGTGCAACAACAAACACTAGATGCAACACAGGAGACAATTAGTAAGACTGAGAAAAAAGAGGTGGCAATGGAGAAAAAAAAGTAAAATGAGTTGATGGTAATTCCACATATGTACATACATGTAATAATATGTATCTTTGTACCCAATTAGCAATTGGGAGATTGTTTATAATAATATCAGCAAAGTGAGTCTTTTAGTAATCGTTTAGATGATCAAAAGGCTCCTAAAAACGCATAGAAGGCAACTAGTTTAAAAAAGGAAAAACAAATATTGCAAAATGATCCCAATATGACTCTTTTTTTGCTGTTTTTTTTTTGTAACGGGATATTTGTTATTTTAAAGGGATAATTTTTGATATTGGATGACGTAGGGGATGTTGGATACCAAGCAACGGTTCTGATCGGGTTAACTTGGTAAACCCAGGCTAATCTTGGTCTATCCTTCATCTCAATTGTTGACACTTACCTTCTCGTGGTAGCTATATTAACAGTCTTTAAAGTAGTGAGCAAACAAGTGCTGCGCGTTCTCCCATGAGAACGATAAAAACATGGGTCAAGGACGTCGGGCTAGTAACCCACTCCTGGAAAAAAAACTTACTATGAAAAAACAAAAAACAAGAATTAAAACGGTCCCGCCAAATGTTGACAACTATGGCAAATGAAAAAAGGACCATGATATAAGGATCAAGAGGAGGTGCTCTTATTCAGTTGATGGATGTTCTCGATTAATATAAATGTGATGTGACTGCTGTCCAAGAAATAAGATGGAATGGCAACGGCGTCGCCAAGACAGCAAAAGCCTGTATTACAGCTGTCATGAGAGTAGACACGAATCTGGTTGCGGTTTTATGGTTAACAAAAGATTGCGGAATAGTTGTTTCCAGTTTCACCCCAGTAAACGAAAGGCTAGCCACAATACGCGTTAAAGCTAAGTACTTCTATTTGAGTTTGATTTGTGCTCACGCTCCAGATTAGAGAGATGATTTATGAACAACTTGAGTAATTTTACGATAGATGCTCTAATCACGACGTTAAAATAATACTGGATGATTTTAACGCAAAGTAAGGGCATGAAAGTTATTTTGGTAAATTTAGTATACACAGAGTAACCAGACAATGGTATGAGATTAATCTCCTTTGCGGCTGCTCGCAATATGGTCGTGAGCAGCACCAGATTTCCGCATCTTAATATACACAAATCTACATGGGATAGAAGACACTCATCAAGTGTGTTGGATGTGCGTTCCATGCGAGGAGCTAACATAGACTCTGATCACTACCTTGTTGTATCTAAGGTGTGAACACGTCTAAGTGTGTCGGGGAGCGTACAGGCAGAAGCGGAAAGGAAGTAACTAAAATCTCAGCAAATTGCACCAAACGGACAACTCAATTTCTAAGATAGAATAACTCTGGCTCAAACGATATTTACACACTATGGCAACATATTGCCAACTCCATGAAGTCTGCTGCAAAATCGGCAATAGGGTACCAAATCCCTCATGCTAACAACCCATGGTACAACGAGGAGTGCCGCAATGCCACTGCTGAGAAAAATGCGGCCTATAGGGCAACTCCGCAGCCAGGAGCCACTCGTGGATCTTTAGAAAGATATCGAGAGAAGTGGGAAGAAAAACGACTATTTCGCAGAAAAGAGAAATATATGGAGAGATTTGTTTTTGAGGAGATTGAGTTGTATATTTAATGCTATGTCTACATGATGGTCAGATCTTACAATATTGTAAGAAAAATTGTAAGAAATTTTATTTATTTGTTTATTTATTTTTAAAAGTATATATAAAAATTTGAAAAATGATCGAAAACAATGAATTTGATGAGGTTGAATTCCTTTTTGAACCGAGCGATTATGTGCTAGTAGAATCTTCGATCGAGTCCGCAGTGGAATCTCCTGTGCCCAAAAAAGTGATGAAGAAATCAAACCGGAAAAAGGTAGAAAGCTCGTGGACGCACGAGAACATCCTTAAACTAATTTCGGAAGTTGAAGCACGACGGTGTTTATGGGACGCTGGTTGCCCAGAGTATAAGCATCATAAGGATAGTGTTTGGCAGGAAGTTGCAGATGCTATTCCTACGAGTTTTAATGACTGCAAAGGAAAGTTGGCTAATCTCCGCACCTCTTTTAATTGCAATTTAGAAAAGATGAGCAAACGAAAATCAGGTCAAGGTACTGATGAAGTATGCGCCATCACGTGGAAGTACTTCAAATCAATGCTATTTTTGGAGACTAAAAAAATCAGTCAATCCACCAAGTCCATTTCGTCCATGCAGCTGGTACGTCTTTTTTAATATCCATCAATTTTTATTATTTTGTACATGCATACAGGAATCTGCAAATACAGATGAATCACTATTAAATGATATGGGATTTGGTGAAGAAATAGCCTCATTACCACCATCCGTGTCTGGGCAGAGAAGAAGAAAATCGAGTACTACCCTATCTTCATCCTTCAACAGTAATTTTAAGGAGATGGCTGTAGAGGCTCTACGATCCTTGGGTTCTAAAAACTCAGAACCAAAGGATTCTTCCACAGCGTTTGGGGAGTACATAGCGGCAGAGTTGAGAAGCCTTACCCCTGAACAGGCCGCTGTTGCTAGGTCTAAATTGAGACGTGCATTTAATGATATATTGGACGAAGTGTCTTCAATGGTAAGTCCCTAGTAAAAAATGAATGTTCATTTTTAAAAAGCATACTTTTTATATACGTAGGTTCAACAGCAGCCCTAAGTCGTCCCAGAAGAACTTGAAGAAAAATTTTCAAGAGTGAAATAAACTGAAAAAAAGACTGTATAGACACCTAAAATGAAGTACCTGTAACAAAAATATACTTATATATAAGACTGAGAAACAAAGTTTAATAAAATCAAAAAATTTTTATAGATTTTACATAAAATGATTGTAGTAAAATCATTTATAGGACATTTATAGTAATGCAAATGAGATTTTTATACCCTTCACCACCATAGGTGGAAAGGTTATTATAAGTTGGTGCTGATGTATGTAACACATAGAAATAAAGAAAATAATTCACACTTTAGGTAAAGTTCATACAGATATAAAATTTGATTTACTGACCGACAGTTGCATAAAACTTCATTGTTATAGCTACTACAATTGTATACAATTTAACAGCATTAATATTATTCGAGGGGCGGGGTTATATGGGAGCTGTAACTAAATGTTAACCGATTTCGCATTTTCAGTACACAACTTTTCCAGATATCGAAAATACTTAAAGCAAGTTAGAAAGTGCTATAGTCGGTGAAGCCCGACCATATGATACCCTTCACCACGGAGGTCACTTATTAGTTTTTGTTTATAAAAAGACAAATTTTTGCTAAATTTCGTCATCATACAAAAATTTTCTCAAGACTTATATATTTAAGCTTTTTTTGTCACTACAAGTTTGTGTAGCTCCCAAAGAATGTAGCAACATTAATTATATATCAAATTTTAGTAACGATTGACTATATTTAATAACGTGCTGCTATTTGCTAGAACTTGATGTGGTTCATCGAGGAATAGTATTTTACAAGCCTTATTTAGCAGACCTAACTAATCAAGTACATTTTATAAAATAGGCTATATGTCTAAAAAATTATCTAATTAATTACACTGCACAACAGCATTTCTGATGATTGGAGTTCGATACATGATTCTAGTCTAGTTTCTTATGAGGATTTCAAATCTGTCGACAAAACTTTTCTATCAGCTCTAGTTTAGAAAATATTGCACATAAACCGTTTTACACAAAAACACCATATTTTTTATCCTTAGTATTACCTAATTAAGCTCTTGAGAAGAAAAAAAATTGTTTTTGAAGACTTTCGTACACAAGATGAGTACGGGGAACTCCCCGTATGTGCTAACAATTGTATGTCGTGGCTGGTGCGTTTTAGAGGGCCTAATAGCTATCAAAAAGGGTCTAGTGGAATAGGTCGCCATTTTCTTAACTAGAGACGCCAAGATTAGCAAAAAACATATCTATGTGACTCTAAAGAATATGCGATTTAATGTCCATGTAGATTTATGTGTTTAAAAGTGACTCATGTGTTGCAAAAAATGATGCAAATTGAATATTTTTTTCATAATAAAACACTATAAATTTAGAAATAATTCATATTTATTTAGTTCCTATAATGAAAAGAATTTTCTTTTATACGATTTTCGTGCGACAGCTGAAGGTGGAGAGCTATTTTGAATGCTCCAACAATAATCAGCCATCATATGTGCGTTCCAGTAGCCCTGATAGCGCTCTTCCATAGTGCGGAAGTCCTGGTGGAATCTTTCGCCTTGTTCTTCACTTAAGTCTCCAAGTTTGGCGGGAAAATGGTCCAGGTGGTTATGAAGAAAATGCATCTTGATGCTCATGTTACACCCGAGCCTTTGAAAATGAGTCATCAGTTGTTCGACATGTTAAGAAAATTCAGGACTTTTATTATTTCCCAGAAAATTTTTAACAAGCCAAACAAACTCGTTCCATGCTGCTTTCTCAATCTCCGTCATAGTATCCATAAAACTTGTGTCTTTAATTAATGATCTTATTTGCGGCCCGTCAAAAATTCCCGCTTTTACCTTTTCTGCACTCAGTTTCGGAAACTTTTTTAATAGGAAAAGGAAACAGTTTCCACTTTTATCAAGACCTTTTACAAATTGTTTTATAAGTCCTAGTTTTATATGTAACGGAGGTAAAATTATGCGATCTCTTGATACTAAAGGTGGGTTTATCACGTTCTCATGTCCTACAACTAGCGCTTCCCGAGGAGGCCAATCTTTTTTAATCCAATGTTGGTGTTTAGCTCTGCTATCCCCATTGGCCTAAAAGGAAGTTGACCATTTTCAAATCGACACATATGACCCAATTGTGATCAATATACTTAATTTTGTCTAAAATTAGAGCAATAGTTGAATATTCCTCTTTAACTTTTGTAGAATGTGCAATAGGCAGCGACCCTAGTTTATTGCCATTATGCAGGAGAACACATTTTAGGCTGCGTTTTGAAGAGTCTATGAGTAGACGCCACTCACTAGGGATATAATTTTGAAGTCCCATTGCAGCCATTAAACCAGGTACATCTTTACAAAATATAAAATCGTTTTCTTCGGAAAAATATTTGGTAAGTTTTCTTTCCCTTGTGCGGTAATAAGAAACCTTGGTTTCTTTTGTTACCAAGTTTCTTTCTTTTAGCCTAGACGCCAAAATTTCTGAAGCAGCTTTTGACAGTCCCAAATCTCTGACAAGATCGTTTAAATTGTCTTGATTAAAAAGTTTTGGCACTTTCAGATCATATTCAAATTCACTTTTACTACTGTAAGATTTTTCTCCAAAGTGTATAGGTTCATCTAGCCCAGCATCAGCTTGAAGGTCAAGTGACATCTTGGGAGTAGAAACACGTATATGTGCCGATCGTATTGAAGGGTATTCCCATTTAGCATGATTTTTTCGGTTAATGCCGATGTGCATACCAAAAGGTATGCACATTTTGCATACCTTTTGCGGAATCCAAGGCTTGTTTTTCATTTCCAATGTGTGCCCAAAGTAATTATTGTAAGCCTCAATTACGAAAGCAGTCACATTTAAACGGTATTCTTTAAATATATACTCTCCGCAAATGAAACAAAAATGATTCGGATCATTAGCACAAACTCTTCTCGATGACAACATATCAAATTATATTAACAAAACTTAATATTTTCTTAATTAGAGGCAAATTAACACACTAAAACAGCAATTTTTTTGTGAAAGCTATATTTTGTAAACTAGAGCTGTTACAAAAAAACTGAGGGCATATTTGAAATCAGCAATGTGAAAATATTCAGAATAATTTCATAAAAGTCAATCATCAAATTTTTTTTATTTAGAATTTTGGCGATATCTTAGGTGTTTACAGATCGATATTGATCAAACTAAATAGAGTGTGAAGTAGGAGGATTTTTTATACATCCTATCAAGCTAACAACTTATGACCTCCATAGAGAGAACATAACAAATATAAGAGAAGTCAAATGAAAAACAGGACTTTGTTTATTATTATCAGGCATGTGATGGAAAACGATCGTTTTCAAATCGATCGACTTCAGATGTATTTTTGATATAATTTTCGCTTTTTTTCCAAAAAAAAATTCAAACCAAATGAAAGATAAAATATCAGTCAAAAGGATCAAAGGGATCATTTTTATTGGGGAAATAACCGATAATCACTTTAAAATATATCTGAAATCGATCGATTTGAAAAGGATTGATTTCTATCACATACCTGTATGTATGGATATGCAATCTGTATACAAAATGAAGTTACTTGTACAAAATTTTACTATGTACGATATTGAAAATCTCGAAGGTGCCAACTTTATCTGGGACTAGTTCGAACGAAATAAAACTAATCTATATATATAAAATTCTAACGTGACTGACTGACTTATCATCGCCCAGCCCAAACGGCTAAAGCTGAAATTTTGACAACGGGTACCTTTTTCGAAGTATAGATCCGCTAAGGAGGGATTTTTGGAAATTCGGCGTAAAAAGGGGTAAAAAAGGAAAAATTAGTAATGTTGTACCTCCGGAAGTAAACGCCATATTCCCAAAATTGAAATTGAGTTGGGATCAGCTACAAAAATAAGTAGATACGTGTTTGGTACTTTTTAGCAGATGGGACAAATAGGGGGCAAAAAAGAGTAAAAATAAAATGTTGGTACTTTTTTAAACCCATGTGTATCTTTTGAACCAATCAACAGAGTAACGAAATTCAAAACGGAGCCGGTAAACAAGAAAAAAATATTAGACACGTGTTTGCTACTTTTTTGATCCAGAGTTCAAAAAGAGGTAAAGCGGGCAAAAAAATTTAGGGTAGGTCCATTTTTCTTTTTCTTTGTTTTTCACTTGAACCAATAAAGCTAGAAATAAAATAGGAACATATTTTATATCGCAGCCGATAGATATTAAAAAAATAATTAAATACGTATTTGGTACTTTTGCGGTTAATGGGGTATAAAAGGGTAAAAAAAGGGAAAATTTTTAATTGTAGGTTTTTTGGTTTTTAGCTATGGATATCTTTTAGGCTAATGAAGTATAATTTGTCGACTGGTCGATTGAAATTGAAAAAAGATAAACTACGTGTTTGGTACTTTTTTCAATTTTGGGGGTAAAAATCTGTAAAGTATATCTTCTAAACGAAAAGTGATAGAAACAAAAACTAAATTGGTCTGAGATTGGCACTTAAAACTAAGAGACACGTGTTCGGTACTTTTTTAAAATTCAACCTCTTAGAAGGTAAAACAGGGTAGAAAATGGAGAAATTAGTAGCATCATATCTCCGAAACCAACATAGATAGAAACAAAGTTGAAATTGGATTTGAATTGGCTAGGAAAATAAGGGGACATGTGCTTGGTACTTTTTTGGAAATGGCACTAATAAGGATAAAAACTATATTTTGGTACTTTTTTTAACCCATATGTATCTTTTGAACTAATAAACATAGAAACATAATTTATATCGAAACCGATAGATATTAAAAAACAATTAAATACGTATTTGGTACTTTTGCGATTAATGGGGTACAAAAGGGAAAATATTTAAGGGTAGGTTTTTTGCTTTTTAGCTATGGATATCTTTTAGGCTAATGAAGCCAGAAATATAATTTATTGACCGGTCGATTGACATTGAAAAAGATAAACTACGTGTTTGGTACTTTTTTTTAATTTTGGGGGTAAGAATCGGTAAAGTATATCTTCTAAACCAAAAGTGATAGTAACAAAAACTAAATTGGTTTAAGATTGGCACTTAAAATTAAGGGACACGTGTTCGGTACTTTTTTGAAATTCGACCTCTTAGAATGTAAAACAGGGTAGAAAAGGGAGAAATTAGTAACATCATATCTCCGAAACCAACATCGATGCAAACAAAGTTGAAATTGTTCTAACTACATGAAATTTCATTTAAGTATTTTTAACCGTTTAAAAGTTACGAGGTTATTTGGGAAATGACACTTAAAAAACCTCTGTACACTCTATTTTAAATTATTTAAAACTTATCTTTTTACATTAAATTATGTTTCGAAAATGAACTGTTACTTATTTTAAGACACGTTATATTATATTGACAAAAAACTTTATGCATTTTCAAAGAATTAAATTCTTGCTCAAAATTTGTATATTATGTACATTTTCTAAAACCAAAAGGGATTAGATACCCCCTTTTGGTTTTAGAAAATATTCAACTTGTAGCTAAGCCCTTTTGTTTTTTCTCAATTGCTCAAAAACTAAACGTTTTTGTACCATTCTAGTTTTTAGAGTTTTCTTTCCTGATGGCTTGTTAACCCAATTCCAAAATTTGGATTAATGTTCCTCGTAGTTTAAAAGTTATAAAGTTTTTTGTTTCTTGAAAGAAATTAATTTTATTAAAAAGGTTTATCAAAATTTGGGACATCAAACATTTAATTAAAAAGTTTTACTGTAGTGTATTGCACTATGAATCCCAATTTATTACAATTATTTATTGTAATAAATAGTTTTTTGATAAAACCAAAAAATGTTGGTGGGGAAACCTTTCCTTGACGCGTTTCGATGGTTGGTTAGACCATCTCATCAGGAGGATTATCCCTAATTCTAGACAGAGCGAAAACCTCACATTATGTATAATTTGAGGGACTGAATAAATACGAATTATTATTATTGTGTCCAACAAATATCAACATAAAGCGCAGATTATCATCCGAACAGAAACACACAAACATTTTTCAGTTTTATCATTTCTTTATTTCCCACACTTTTGTTGTTGCTTTGTTGGCGACTAAGACAAAAGTGCTATAAAGGGGGTTCAAAGAAAGATTTAAATAAACAAATATATTTTAGTTCATGTCATGTCATAAATTATTTTTTTTTTAATTTATGATTTTTTTTTTTTAAATTAGATGAATAAATTTTAGGAATACTGAAAAAACTATGTGACACTTAGCAGTGTGGAATGCTGCATTTTCTGTCCCGCTACGGACTTCATCAGCACACTGTGTCACCAACTGTTAGATGCCAGTAGTTAAGATCATCTATTTAACTGAATTCTTAAGCGAAACTGAAAACGAGAATTATATTAACACTCATTTCCATTTCACCTATGACCATATGATCGATTCAGTTAGACGAACTTATCCACCATAGTTTTTTCCTTTATGTTTTGTATTCCTATCCTTTATTAATCTACATTTACTTTGTACTTTAACCGACTGTCAGCTGGTAATGAAGACAAAGATTTTTGTTTTGAAAAGTTTTGTTTTATTCTTTTACGTTAATGCAAATTTTTGTTTCTCCTTTAAAAAAAACTAGAAGAGTTGTTACGTCCTTTTGCATTTCAGGTGACGATATATTATTTTCATCGGATTGAAAAACAAAGCAAAATTTTTCGAACAAAAAATACCCATCAAAGATTTTTATTTTTTTGGAATTCCATTCTATTCTTCAATGAATTAAAATTTTAAAATATTGTTTTAAAAGTATGAATATTTGGTATCTGGTTTTAATTTTTTAATATTAAGGATTTCATAGTTTGTATAGTTATATTGATAGTATGTGTAGTTATATTACTGGCGACCTATATGTTTATATTGAAAATCCACTTCACCTTCTTCCACAAAATAAGAAGTCAATTCATTTTGAATATCCTTTACATTAAATCCACAAGTCCGTGGTCTTTGTAATGGATACATGATTGGTCTACATCACCTTCATTACGCCAATCGCCTGGAATTAGAGTTCCGTTGGAGTCATAATGGTCTAATGAATTAGCCGGTGCGTACTTCTTTTTATTTGTTGCCATTAAATAATTATGGAGCACGCAGCGCGCAAGTGTCACTTTCTTTGTTTTTTCAGCATCCAGACAAATCGGCTTTCGGAGTACACGGAAACGTGAAGACATAATGCCAAATACACCACCGTCAGAAAATCGCCCGTTACGGCCGACATCAACATACAAAAGTTTATACTCCGCGTCGGCAACACCCATTAATATAATACTGTGCGTGCCCTTATAATTGTAGAAGATACTACCAGCATTGGGGGGTGCATCCGTAACCACATGCTTTCCGTCTACTGCTCCGATGCAATTAGGAAAGTTCCATACTTCGTTAAATTTATTTGCAAAAGATTCCCATTCACGGGGATTTCTTGTGGTCTATAGAAACATTTAGGAATACATAAGTACATACATAGTTTAAATATTTAATAAAAAAATAATTTTAACTGTAGGTATTCGTCTAACAGCACTTTGTAAATAGCGTATAAAACTTCAGGTATAATACTTGATTTGTTGATACTGGAATTCGAAACAAATATTGCAGCGACCGAAAATTTTCCCCGGTGGCCAGGTAACGTAGTGTCAATGCGAGGCGTTCACCGGCTGAAATACTCTCTCGCATATTTGTATTTTTTTTTTCAATACATGGAGTCACTAAACGAAGGAGGTTGTCAAATTGTTGGGAGTCCATCCGAAAAAAAATTTCTCTATAACTCCGGCACCTCAGCACGTAACTGCACAAGTAATTTGGTATAAAATCCCTCCTGCTCACGACGAAGTACCCAATCTTTTACCCAAACTCTGCGACGTTTTTTCTCCACTTCACACTCATCTTCACTGCTTTCCAAAATATACGCTGTTAAAATTGTAGCAATTTCCTGTTTTTTCTTCATTAATAATTTTAATATTTTATAATAAACAAATATATGTAAATTTCAAGTCAAAAACACAAAAATTAAAACAATTCTCTGCAAATACTTTGTGACTGACAATGGCTGACAATAGATCTGGCAATTTTTTGTGTACACATTATCTGATAATCGTGTGAACTGCCAATTTATTGTAAGCTGAGATTGTCAGCTTAATTAATTGTCAGACAATTTCTGACAATGAATTGACAGTTTTTCTTACAATTTGCTTACAACCGTGTAAACACACAATTTGCTTTTTGCTGACAATTCTTTATTGTCAGTTTATTGCCAGATGTGACAATATTGTAACATCTGACCATCGTCTGTACGTAGCATAAGACACAAAATGAAATTCGTTAATTTAAGCACCAGACGGATGGTTATGGCAACTGTATCCTTTCCTGTAAGGACGACCAAGGAAATCTGTAGGTCGTTTCTGTAACTCAAAGTAATACGTTTTCACAGCAAAAAGTATGAATTATTTTGTTATACAACAAGTAACATTACTAAGTGAGAAATATTGACTGTCTTAACTACTCTCTTTTTTTATACTAACAAATTTTTAGTGAGAGGTCCAAAATTTAGCCGTAAAAAAATAGCACTAACAAAGTTTTGATTAAAAACTAAGATATTCGTTAAAAATTTATTAGTCAAACGATTAATCCGCGAAAGCAAGAAAGACCGATTTAAGTCGGCCACGCAACTTAAAAAGGAACTAATGATAACGGCATCCATTGAAACTGTTCGAAATAGACTGCGTGCCCATAGTCTAAAAGCCTGCAGTCCACGAAAAGCTCCATTATTGACAGCAAGACATATAAGAAAACTAATGACATTTGCAAAACAACACGTTAATTGGGCTGTCAGTAAATGGAGAAATATTCTATGGACTGATGATAGTATAATTGTTATGTTTGGTGGTAAAAGCTTTCGTTCCTTTGGAAGACGTCCGCCGAAAGTAGAATATAATCCTCGATTTACTTCAAAGACAGTGACGCACGGTGGTTCAAGCCATAGATAAAACACATAGATTGAGAACATATGTTCTACTAAGGCACCAAAAAAATGTGGTGAATAAATTAACTAAGGTGGTGAACTCACATACAGGTACTGTGAATTCAACATAGTCATTTTGACAACTGTCAAATGAAAATGTAAACAAACAAAAATTATTTGTAATTGAAAAGGGTAAGTAAAGAAATTTTGTTTGTTTTTTTTAATAATATTAAATAAATATATTCAGGTATGTGATGGACATTTTTCGTTTTCAAATCGATCGATTTCAGACATATTTTTTAGCTAATTTTCGGTTATTTCCCCCAAAAAAAAAATTTTGGCTTTAATCCTTTTGACTGATATTTTATCTTTCATTTGGTTTGAATTTTTTGGAAAAATAAACGCAAATTATCTCAAAAATATATCTGAAATCGATCGTTCTCCATCACATACCTGATTATTTTTTATTATATTTTGGCTATATTTCAGGTGCTGATGGACCTTAAAAATTTTAAATTTTATTTTGACTGTATATGTATAAATAAATAAATAAATAAAAGATAAACAGAAAATAATTTAAATATATACTTTGCACATGCATCTAAAACTTATACAGTTGTTTAAGTAATATGTTCGTAGAATATATCACCTAAAATAAAAAAGGGCATAACTACAGTTCTAGTTTATTTTACAGGAGGAGCTCCTAACGCATCTACCGTATAAAAAGTCTGGAATTTAGCAAAGTTTTGTGGCCATAGCTGTCATAGTTTCTAATTTAATATCTTTTAATTGGCCTTTGCTACATTTTTTTTGGTTTCCGGGAGTGTTTTTTATATGAAAGCTATATTCAAATATGGACCGATTCCTATAAAATTTGATATACTGACCAATAGTTGCATAAAACTTCCCTAATGTAAATTTAGTCGTCATAGCTATTACAGTTGTATTCAATTTATCAGCATTAATGTGTTTCCTGCGGCGGGGTTATATGGGAGCTTTAACTAAATGTTAACCGATTTTGTTCATTTTCAATACACAAGATATCGATACTCAAGATATCGAAAATACTTTTGTAAAATTTTGTCAATCTAGCTCCTTTCGATATGGTGCTATTGCGCTTTTATCTGACGGACATAAACCCTCTTCTTTTTGTATTTCCATAAGTTTTTTTTTATATGGAAGCTATGGTGACCGATTATGACAAAATTTGCACACTGCACACTTTGAGAAAATATTTTTGTTTTGTCCACAGAGCAGCTCATGCTGGGCCGAAGACATACAAGTTTCAAGAAGTTCCTGATCCTGAAAAAAACGAGAGAAAAATTTAAAACAAATTTTGTGTGATGGATGACGAAACATACGTACTGACAGACTTTTCTCAACTTCCCGGCCAAGATTTTCATGTTGTTGAAGAGTGAGCCAATGTTCAGGAAGAGAAAAAACACAATATTCCCAAAAAATCTCGTGTGGCGAGCTTTTTGTAGTTGTCGCAAAATAAGCCAATCATTTGTCTCAACAGGCACGATAAACACGGAAAATTATATACTCCGTTATACATTTTATGTATAAAAACTTATAAACTTATTTTAAAATAAAAATATTGTGCCATTTGCTTTGTTTATTGTATAAACAAATAATTTATTGACATTTTATTGTTGAGTTTCTTTTTCTTGTGGGGAATTAAAAATCATTCAAACCAGTGTTGCATTTCTAGTGCAAAATAAAAATTTAAAAATCAACAATACCAAGCAACTCTGCTTTAGTATGTGGTGGATATTTTAGTATGCACTAATACCACTTAAACATAATTTTACCAATACAGTAATACTTATTACAATATGGCACCACTAAAATGTACCATGACGTCTCTTAAATGTACTTGACAGTTGCGTCCTCAGTCTATGTTGTTAGTTTATGGTTCTAGCATCATGGTTTTGGCGTTTTTTCCTACAATGGATTAAAACAGTTATGGACCAGCATGTCTACGTAGATATACTCCAAAACGTAATGTTACCTTACTCTGAAGATGAAATGCCGCTGTTATGATTCTTTTAACAAGACAACGACCCCAAACATACTAACAAAAAGGCTCGCCAATGGTTTAAAGATCAGGGTATTCACGCCATGGAGTGGTCTGCGCAGTCGTCAGATCTGAACCCGATAGAAAATTTTGAGCTGACGTCATGAAACATGTGTCGGAGTCAAAACCAAGTAACATTGAGCAACTTTGGGCTTTAGTTAAGGAGACGTGCGAAAGAATTCCTAAGAAAAGGTGTGAGGACTTGGCAAACTCCATGCCAAAGAGATGCGCTGCAGTTATTGCCAACAAAGGCCATGCGACAAAATATTTATACAATATATTAAATATTTAAAAAGAAATCTTCCTTATTTTTTGTTGCTTTAGAAAATGTTAAGTTACTTACTTAAATGGCCTATATTTACAACCTGTCAAGGTCAAAGGCCGAGTATTTCTTGGAATCTATATGCTTCGATCTTGTGCGCATATTCTCCATTTGTGTAGGTTTGAAAAATTTTCCTCTACTATAAATTGACATGTTAGTAAAAAGCTATCAAAGAGATAAATGTAGCCCTTACAGAGCCGTGAACACCGATATATAAAATGTAATGATCAGACTAAAAATGGCGACACAGTGAAAAAAAAAATACTAAAAGTTCGGTATTTGTAGGCGTAGCAAAAAAATAAAGAAACAATTAAATTGCTTTTAAAGTATCTTTAATCCTAGGGGATGACTGACACAACTTATTTTCGAACCACTCTATTGTACAAGTTAAAGTTGCATACAATACTTAAATTCCAAAGTTTGCAAAACAAACCACATGATATGGTGGCGATTAAGATAAAGAAATATAAACTACACGACAGGAAATTTGATATGCATTTATACCTATTTAATAAATTTGACAGATCACATGAAAAATACAATAGCATTTCTTAAAAAAAATATCCGAAACCTTAGGTATTTATATGAACTTTGTATTCAATACAAATTACATTCCATATGTATAAAACAAAAACATATTCATAGGTGGATGGTGTTAAGAAATTTCATATTTCATTTTGATTTTTTTTTTTCAATACTTATTTTTTTACTATAAACACATTTTCAATACAGTGAAAGTATTTCACTTCATCAAATTTTCACTTGATATGCACGAAAATTGGCTGATAACAAAAAATGTATTCATAGTCTACTTTCACACAAGTCAGGTTTGGCTTAATAAGTCTTGAATTTGTATGAGAAAAAACTGACAGAATTAAAATTGATACAAACCAGACCAAGTTCACGAAAATTTTGAAAAATTGTATAAAATTTAAGGAAAATAAAATGAAATCGGGTGAAGCAAATGTTCGTGTGAGAACGTGAATGCAGGCTCAAAAGAAATTTGAATAAAAACTGACGTGTGTGAAACAGCACATCGCTAGCTTAGAGTGCAAAGGTGCCAACTGCACTTTTCGAAATTGTTCAGGAGAGACAAAAAACTGTGTAAAAAAATGTATATAATATTTTTTGATTTTTTTTTGTATGGAATTTTATTTGCTTTGTTGTTGCATACATATACAGTAAGGAAAAAAATAAAAAAATTACAGTATCTTTGATTAATAAGAACTTTTGTCATTTAGCACCTTTTCTTTTGCAATTTTTTGGTTTGAGCATGTCAATAAGCACCTTTTATATCCACCATCAAAAAGAATGGGGGGTATATTGAGATTGTCATTCCGTTTGTAACATCCTTTATATTGGCTCAAAAACCAAATATATATCGCTTTTGGTTTTTGAGCCAATATAAAGTAAGTTACAAACGGAATGACAATCTCAATATACCCCCCATTCTTTTTGATGGTGGATATATATTGTGAATCCTCATATTGTGAATCCTCAGACGATGTCCGTCTGTCTGTCTGCCTGTTGAAATCACGATAACGCCTAAACGAAAGGAGCTAGCTCACTGAAACTTAGTAAAAACATTCATCTATGAGAAAATGTTAGTATTGAAATTGGGAAAAATCGTTTAACATTTGACCATTGCTCCCGTCTAGGCTAATCGCTTATTTGCTAATAACTAGGCACTAGGCAGCACATAAAAGTTCATCGAAATCGGTTCACATTTAACCATAGCTCCCATATAAAAAAAAACCTACGGAAACAGCTTAAATTCCACCTGAAATTCACTTAAATGCCAATAAATGATCAACTGTAATAGCTTTAGGCCACTAAATTTAGCACAAGGAAGTCTTATGTGAATGCCAGTCAGTGTGCAAAATTTTGTCACAATCGATCATCATTTCACCATAGCTCTCATATAAAAAACTTACGGAAACACAAAAATAAAAGGGGGTTTATGTCCGTCTGTCCGTTAGATAAAAGCGCGATAGCGCCTTAACTAAAAGGACTACAGCAACAAAATTTTACAAAAGGAAGTCTTATGTGAATGCCAGCCAGTGTGCAAGCTCCCATATAAAAAACTTATAGAAACACAAAAATACAAATAGAAAAGGAGATTTGTGTCCATCTGTACGTCAGATAAAAGTGCGACAGCTTCTTTACTACAAAAGCTAGAGAGACAAAATTTTACAAAAGTATTTTTGATATGTAACAAAAGTTGTGAACTGAAAATGGGCGAAATCGGTTCACATTTAGTTAGAGCTCCCATATAACCCCGCCCCAGGAAACACATGAATGCTGATAAATTGAGTACAATTGTAATAGCTATGACGATTAAATTTAGATTTAAGAAGTTTTATGCATTTATTGGTCAGTATATTAAATTTTATAGGAATCGGTCCATATTTGACTATAGCTTTCATATAAAAAACACTCCCGGAAACCAAAAAAATATTTAGCAAGGACCAGTTACTATCAACTTCTTTATCCTAACTAAATATTAAGCTAAACGAAAAGTATTTAATAACTTATTAATGTAAAACCATACCCGGTTACGATAACGAATTTTTCACAAAATTTATAAATAAATACTAGGGAAACCACTTGAATACTTTTAAATGTTGAACTATAAAGCATTGCAACAATACCAACTAGCGTAACAACTTTTTTTCCAATTTGTTCCACGTTTCGAATTTGCTGCACCCTCGTAGATATATAAGATATGTTTCTAATTTTAAAACAACTTGATGGTGGGTATATAAGATTCGGCACAGCTGAATATAACACTCTTACTTGTTTAAATTTTAGAATGAACTTTAATTAATTATAAAATTTCCATTTTGTTGGATGACTTTCCCTATCTTTCCGGCAACATGTTTATTACACGCTCATAGAACTTTTAACCTTTATCCGCAAAAAACTGAACCAAATACGATTTTATAGCCTTGTCATTATCGAAAGTTTTACCATTTAAGTAGTTTTGCAAAGTCCGAAACAAAAGGGAAGTCTGAAGGTGCAAGGTCAGGACTATAAGGTGGATGCATCAAAATGTTCCAGTCAAGCTTTCACAGCTTGTGGCGATTTACCAATTCTGGCCGTTTCTCCTTGATGGCTGTATTCAATTTGTCCATGTGTTCATAGTAGACATCCGAATTAATCGTTTGGTTCCTTGGAAGCAGCTCAAAATATACCGCACTCTTCCAATCCCACCAAACTGACAGCATAAATATTAGCCTTTGAAGTGGCTTGGACCATGATAGTTTTCGATTGACTTTATTGCAAACAATTTATTTTCTTCTCCAGTTATGATTTGCTTCAAAAAACGGATCATGTACATTGCGTTTAAGATGCATATCACAAGCGTTAAAAAGGGTTATTAAATAAATTTCTTTCAATCCAAAGTTTTTTACTAGTCCAAGATGTCGTATATGGTTATAATTTTGGTATATTCAACTTCTCTCCAATCTCTCGTTCAGTTGCATGACGATCAGTTTCGATTAAAGCCTTGATATCTTCATCATCAACTTCACTTGGCTTCTTTTAGTGAAAAATCTCCCGAACGAAATTTGATAAAACATTTTCAACTTCTTTTGTCCGGCCAGGACGAATGCTTTCTCAATTGTGGACACTAACCTACTCTTGGTATCACCCGTGGAACTGTGTTAAAATCCGTTAATGTTGTGAGCCGCAAGTTCTCCCATAAGAACTATAAAAATATTGGTTAGAAAGTCGGGCTAAATAGTAACCCACTCCTGGAAGAAACAATTACCATAAAAAAGCTAAAATTAGAATAAAAACGGACCCCCAGAGGAAAATCTTTCAAAGCTTAGCCTAGGAAACTGGGGAATTTGCACATAAAAACGAAGCGCATGGAATTCTAAAATATAGGACATTTAAGTAAGTAAGTGTATTCTACAGATACGTCTATAGTCCGATGCTCGGTGAAAGAGTGAACTTTGTCATCCTCCAATTGCATGTGTACAGTTTCTAAAATGGTTTTCTCTATTGTTATTTAATATTTAATAGCTGCATTCAACAAAGCATAACTCATAGTCACATTTCTGTTTTTGTATGAACATCCGGCGCTGTAAAATAAAAATTTTGTCAGAATTTCAGTGTCTTTAATTTGCACTCTCCTCATTCAATCTTTGGATTTTACGGGCATTTCCATGGAATATTCCGAATTACTGTGGAAACTATAAGCAAAACAAATGTTAAATACAGCAAGAATAGGGGACTAACGAACAACCAGCTCAAATTAGCAATAATCATATGTGTAAATGGTACTTTTGCGCACGCATTTTGACAGCTGTGTACATGGCACATTTGCGCATAAACACAAAACCATTTGAAAAAAAAATAGTTAACACATTTTAGTTTTTTTTTTTTAACGATGTATTTATTAATTCTCTGTTGTTCTGCATTAAAATCTCATTTTTGCAAAAAAGTGCAGTTGGCACCTTTGCACTCTAAGCTTGCGACATACAATTTTAAATAAAATGTTAATTTAATTTTAAATGTTAATTATCATAAGACTTAAATATTTTAAAGGTTTTAAAATATCACTGTGTTCATTTACAAATAAAGTGAAATAACTCAAAAAGGCAGTGTTCAAAACACAGTTAGTACTGTTTAACACTTATCAGGTTTACTTGATCAGTTTTTCTCCATTTTTTTTTTGATTCCTGTTTACACGAACATTTTCTTTATCAGTTTTATTTTCCTTAAATTCTTACAAAATTTCAAGATTTTCGTAATTCGGTCAGCTTTTTCTAATACAAATCCAAGACCTGATGATCCAAACCTGACTGGTGTGAAAGTAGACTTATTTTTGATTTTTTTTTTAAAGAAGGGAAAATACATGATATAAGTATAAGGTAATTCCAATCATGATATAAGTATAAGGTAATTCCAATTGCCTTACTCAATTTTTAATAAGGATTTTTGAAGTTTGATTTTCGTTAACATTTTTGAAAAATCGTTGCCACATTTTTGCAAATTGTTTCCCACATAAGTAGATTTTTTTTTTTCATAATGTGTAATATTATTATTCAAAATCTAGTATTTTATGTTGGTGAATAAATATTAAATGGTTAAATTATGAACCTTAAAATCCGCACTTAAACTGAAATAAATCCAGACCATAATTATATTAATATCTTATTTATTTCCTTCCTTAATTTTGACTTTTAAAGAAAATTTAAATAGTTTTTAATTAGAATATAAAATATGTTTATTGGACCAATAAGGAGGCGTTTTTAGTTCTGGAAATCTATTAAGTTGTATAGGTATTCAAAAACTAAATTATCTTTATTAGACTTTCAACTGCTGAGGTTTTAGGAGTTTTCAAACACTTGTTGTTTTCCTTCCATTCATTTCCGCCTTCATTTCCGTTCTAAACAGATGCTAACATCTTTTTTTTAATACAACATAACAATTAACAAAATATAACAATTTTTTCCAATAAATTAAATAAAAAAATTAAATGACAAACAAAAAATACAAAATTTCAAACAAGTTCAAAAATATGGTAGCTTAATTTTTATAAAAATGTCATAATCCTTAAATATGTCAGATAGTGATTTTTAAATTTAATAGTGAAAATGGAATATTAATTTAAATTAATACGTAAATGTTTGTTAAACTTATATTTAAATGTTAATTAAATCATAATTCTTTCCATTATTTTTATAATTTGGTATCACTGTGCGATGGACGAGTCTTGGTGGCTTTATGTGGGTGACAACTATTGAAGCAAAAATACTCCGGATGAGAATAATGACGAAGTGAGTATATGATAATGGCGAAATCGACAAACATTTAGTGGACCAGACGGTCAGTGGGTTGGTTGTTGGGTTAGTAAAGTGGATTGAATGGATGAATGAATGAATAAATGGATTGTCGGTTGGTCGTTTGGACAACTTGGTTTATACTTGATAATATAAAATATTTAAAATACCGTAAACGTAATATTGTGTCGTAACGCATGGCTGAAATGCTCAACTGGAATAAATGTTTCATGCATGTTTAACAGGAAAGAGAAAAGTTTGTGTGTCAGCAGAGTGACAATAATAAGTGGCAACAATACATATGAAAATTGTCCTTTTATTCATGGACCACAAAGATATTGACCATTTAAGCGAAAACACACATTTCCCAAAAAAAAAAAAGAAAAAAAGAAGAGGAAGAAACAACAAAAATAAGATTTGTATGTGATGAAAATAAAAAAGTAAATAAAAAAGAAAATAAAAAGACAGGCACCACCTGCAATCCATTTGGCAGACAATTTACATATGAATCCTCAGTATCTGTGTTTCATTGTGTTAGTGTGTGTGTTCATATGTGAATATTGGGGAAAAAAAGATTTCGTCAAGGATAATACGATAAAAGTGTTGAAGCTTATTAAGGTAATTAAGGTTGACCTTAAATCTTTTCACATCATTCACATTCAGTTCATTTTGTCATGTTCAATTTTGTTCATTAACTCCTATTGAAATTTAATCAAGCCTTTATTGACTGACGGCAGTTTGATTTGACATTTTACCAAAAAAAAAAAAAAAATAAAATAACAAAATATATATAATTATATATATGTATATACTTGAGTAATTGTTAGCTTCTAAGCATTTCTATTTAAATTGAAATCCTAGTTATAATAGATATTTTAAATATCTATTATAACTAGGTCCTCGTGCCTTTTTTAAACACAATGTCCTTTAAAATAAAATAATTCTCCTTTATTTTACAATTATTATATGACCATCAGGTTTAAACACCTTGATATCCTCAAAGCAACATGGGTCTCACCGGACCAAATAACAAAAAATCAGATAGGGGCATTTCCTGGAAAAGGTCAACCGCTACCAAAATATTAAAGTTGAAGAAAAAAGACTTTTCTGAGAAAATTTAGTTAGTTAATGCATTGGATTTTAAGAATATACCTAATTAAATACATATTACCATTTGTAATTTAAGAAAAGTGGTCAGCAAAGAGCATCTTTGCTTTTTTTTGGTTTTAGCGTTTTTTATTGACATTTTTCCTTGAATTATTTCTGAGTGCTACATATCATGTCGATTGCACTTTTCTTATAGACTAAATATACCAACAATAAATATTTAAAAATACCACAGTAGAGATCAAGCAAACTCCGAATAACGGTATAATTCAAAGATTCTTTACACTACATTCTTTGGAATCATTGTCCCGTTCGCGATGTCCCGTTTTCGATTTAAAAAAAAAAATATTTACAAAAAATAATAATAAGGATAATTAAAAAAACAAAATGCTAAATAAAAGCTTTATATCTCTGCTTTAGTTAAAAAATAATCTCCATTTAATAAACTGACAAAATTCGCAGACTTTTAAAGAAAACCACACACCGAAAAAAATTACTTACATTTTTTGTCCCGTTCGCGATCGCAAGTTTATCGAAAATATTTGGAGAACGTTCATATTTTATAATTTTCTTTTTGTTCTCAAAAATTGTTCTACTAAAATGCTATTAAATATTTATAAAAAGTTAAAAAAAAATTTGAGTTTTCATATTTTTTTTTTCAAGTTGAGTGCGTACGAATGTCCCGTACGCAATCCTGGAAATGCCCATAGACCATATTTTAATTGCTTCGAGACAGGCATCAAGTGTAATGGATGTGCGTTATATATGTGGAGCGAATATGGGCTTCGATTATTACCTTGTCACAGCTAGGTCAGAACACGCATGAGTGTGTCTCGAAACATACAGTCAGAAGTGCAAAGAAAGTTTGATGTGGCTAAGCTAAATACATCCGATTTCTCGCAAAAAGCAATTCAATTTCTCAGATTAAAACCCTTCACCTGCTGTTTTGAAGCTTTAAGGAATTGTGTTTCCTCCTGTAAGGACAATCAAGGAAACCTGGTGAAATATACTGAGAATATTTTTAAATTATGGAAGGATCACTTCTGCAAATTGTTGGTATCAAGCGAAAGTGAACATGACATTCCTGAACAAATCAATGATGGCGGTATTATATGTATGTCCACCACCCAACATAAGTGAGGTAACAGCAATATCTCTACTAAAAAATTACAAAGCTGCTGGTGCTGATGGATTACCAGCTGGGCTTTTTAAGGCCGGAGGTGATGAACTTATAACATACATGTTTCAACTCTTAAATTCCTTATGGTGAGAAGAACGTGTGCACGTCCAGTGCACAAAAAAGTGATAAATCCGTATGCGCTAACTATAGAGGCATAAGTCTCCTTTCAATTGCTTATAAGATTTTATCGAGCATCGTGTGTGAAAGGCTAAAACCCAAAATGAACGAAATAACAGGGGTTTACCAATGTGGCTTTAGACCAGGTAAATTCAACACTAACTAAATCTTTACTCTGCGTCAAATCCTGGAAAAGATCCAAGAAAAGCAAATAGACTTACCACCTCTTCGTTGACTACAAAGCTGCTTTTGACAGCCCAATACGAACAAAGCTGTTTAAAGCAATGTCAAAGTTTGTCATTTCTACGAAGTTAATAAGGTTGTGCAGGATGACATTAACTGACACAACATCGTCAGTTAAAATAGAACCCTTTTTAACTAAGCGAGGATTTAGGCAAGACGACAGTATGATAAACTGTGATCTCTTTAACATTTTGTTAGAGAACATTATGCGTGGTGCTACAGTAAATACAACTAGCACAATTTTTAGCAGAAAGCATATGTTACTCGCTTTTGCCGGTGCCATTGATATTATGGGGCGCACATTGCGTGAGGTGACTGTCGCATTTTCCAGTATTAAAAAAAGAATCTATAAAAATTGGTCTAGTAGTCAACGAATCCAAAACAAAACTGATGGTCTCTACTAGCAAGCAGTCCACTAGAATTGTACCACATGTGACCGTGGACAATTATAGCTTCGAGGTTGTTAAAGAATTTGTCTACCTTGGTACCGCAGTAAATATAAATAATGACATAAGTATCGAAATTACTACCAGTGTTATTATATGATGCTGAATCATGGGCACTTGCACAAGCCGATGAAGCTGTTCTTGGAATCTTTGAAGAAAGATCCTACGAAAAATCTATAGTCCAATTAGAATCAACAACGAATTTCGACACCGATTTAATCATGAACTGTATGAATTATTCGCTGACATTGACATAGTAAAACTCATTAAACAGCACCGTTGGCTAGGATATGTTGTGCGAATGGATGATAATACTCCAGCAAGAAAAGCGTTTGAAAATGCTCCCGAGGGAACTCGTGGAATAGGACGTCCGAAACTTCGATAAAAAGACCAAATAGAAGAAAATCTATTCAAGCTTGGCCTACGAAATTGGAGAATAGAGATCGCATGGAATTCTAAAATAAGTTTTTTTTTAAGTTTTTTTTAAACTTTAACTATTTGTTAAAGCTGTTTAGATTTTTGAGTAGAAAAATTTGAGTTCGAGTTCTTCATCTGACTGTTTATATCGTGAGACTAACGTCTGTAGCCTATTTTTATAGTTACGCTATATGGACAAGCCCACAACGGATGAAGCACTGATGAAATTCAATGTATGTGTTTGGATGTTAAATATGTGTCAAAATTGTATCCAGTAGTCTTTAGATGTTTGAAACCAGCGTTAGTATAAAATGTTTACTTATTAGCGAAATACTTTTGTAAATTTAAATTATGTTTTCATTGATTTTTTAATTGTAAAAGAAAATATTTTTCATTAAAAATGTTTACTCTGATTTTAAAACCGAATCTTACTGGTTGTAATTTTGTGGCTTCCAATAGTTTATGGGCCAGATAGCGAGTAAATTATTTAAATATAATTGTAAAATTTGAGCGGTATGGAGCAAAAGTGTATTTTTCTGTTGTTAAACATAGATAAAACACATAGATTGAGAACATATGTTCTACTAAGGCACCAAAAAAATGTGGTGAATAAATTAACTAAGGTGGTGAACTCACATACAGGTACTGTGAATTCAAAATAGTCATTTTGACAACTGTCAAATGAAAATGTAAACAAACAAAAATTATTTGTAATTGAAAAGGGTAAGTAAAGAAATTTTGTTTGTTTTTTTTTTAATAATATTAAATAAATATATTCAGGTATGTGATGGACATTTTTCGTTTTCAAATCGATCGATTTCAGACATATTTTTTTAGCTAATTTTTGGTTATTTCCCCCAAATTTCCTTTTTAAAATGTGAAATTTTGAAAATTTCCTATATAAATGGGAAATTATAAAAATTTTCTGTAAAAATGGGAAATTTTGAAAATTTCACCTAAAAAAGGGAAATTTTAAAAATTTCCCATAAAAAAGGGAAATTTTGAAAATTTCCCATAAAAAAGGGAAATTTTGATAATTTCCCATAAAAAAGGGAAATTTTGAAAATTTCCCATAAAAATGGAAAATTTTGAAAATTTCACCTAATAACGGGAAATTTTCAAAATTTCCCTTTTTTATGGGAAATTTTCAAAATTTCCCTTTTTTATGGAAAATTTTGAAAATTTCCCATTTTTATGGGAAATTTTCAAAATTTCCCTTTTTTATGGGAAATTTTCAAAATATGACTTTTTATGAGAAATTTTCAAAATTTCCCTTTTTTATGGGAAATTTTCAAAATTTCCCTTTTTTATGGGTAATTTTCAAAATTTCCCTTTTTTATGGGAAATTTTCAAAATTTCCCTTTTTTATGGTAAATTTTACTGTTTTATGGGAAATTTTCAAAATTTCCCTTTTTATGGGAAATTATCAAAATATGACTTTTTTATGAGAAATTTTCAAAATTTCCCTTTTTTATGGGAAATTTTCAAAATTTCCCTTTTTTATGGGAAATTTTCAAAATTTCCCTTTTTTATTTTTGCGTTTTTTATTTGACAAATATTTTTGACAAAAAAAAAATTTAAATCAGAATAACAATTATTTCTGTTTAAAATAAATAAAAATCAGATCTTGACAAATATTTTTGCCAAAAAAAAATATTTGTCAGACCTTGACAAAAATTTTTGACAAATAAAATAAAAATCAATTTTTGACAAATATTTTTGCCAAAAAAAATATTTGTCAGAATTTGACAAATATATTTGACAAAAAAAATAAAAATCGTAAAATAAAAATTATTTTTGAGAAAAATAATAAAAATCAAAAATTTAAAAAGCATGTCATTTTCTGAAAATATAGTGGAAAACATGCAAAATGATGTTTTCAAATTAGTTCTGCGATATTTCCATATGATTGCTTTTTTTCTTTGAAAATTTAAGAATAATTATTATTTTCGGTCCCTGGTTTATTTTATAAACAAATAATTTATTGACATTTTATTGTTGAGTTTCTTTTTCTTGTGGGGAATTAAAAATCATTCAAACCAGTGTTGCATTTCTAGTGCAAATTCAAAAATAAAAATTTAAAAATCAACAATACCAAGCAACTCTGCTTTAGTATGTGGTGGATATTTTAGTATGCACTAATACCACTTAAACATAATTTTACCAATACAGTAATACTTATTACAATATGGCGCCTCTAAAATGTACCATGACGTCTCTTAAATGTACTTGACAGTTGCGTCCTCAGTCTATGTTGTTAGTTTATGTTGTTAAACTCCACTAATTATTTTACGTGGAAATTAAAAATGTAAATGCATTAAATCCAATCGATTTATGGGATATTGTAGAAAAGGGACAGCCGAGTCCTACAACACCGGAATTTATACAGATTGATCAAAAGTCAAGAGCAGCAATGGCTATGTGTGTGGATAATTTGCAAGTACATCTTATAAAAATGATGTCATTTGCGAAATTTTTGTGGATTAACATCAAGACCACCTATGAAAGGAAAACGATGATATGATAAAACAATCACTGAGGCGAAATTATACAAGAACACATCAGTAATTTAAATTTTTTGAGAGCACAATTGCTAGACATAGGTGAGGATATAAAGGATTTGGTGCCTTGGACTCAATAAAATTGGAATTTGTTCAAGAAAAGTAATTGGATGAAGCTGTGGTGGGTCCGAAGATGCCAAAAAATAATGAAGAAATTGAAGCATTGAAGATTCAACATGAAAAATTTAAAAACAGAAAACAAATCAAAGGCTTTTATTGCAACAAGATAGGTTATATGATGAAATATTGTTTCAAGCTGAAGAAAGAAAAAGCTGAATCTAGTCATATGGCTTCACTCAAATCTACTTAAATGTTTCTAACATGAAGAAGAGTTGGATAATGGATTCTGGAGCTTCAATCCACATGACGAATAACACGAATTTTTTTAAGAAAATTTAGAAAAATAGCAAAGTTTATATTGCAGACTTTACTTCAAAATGTAAAATACGTCCCTGAACTTAATGGATGTTTGATGTCCGTCAAAGCACTACTAAGGGCCACAAAGTCAAGTCTGAAGTAAATAGTTGAAGGGGTGAGAAGCAAAACTCGCTCGTTCCATGTTTGCAAAATTTTGGTAAAATGCAAAAAACTTCCTACAGCTTAATAAATGATCCAAATGAGTTGAAAGCTACTAATTCTAAAACATTATGATATTTCTTTATAAAGGCATATAGTTTACAAAATCAAAACTCCTTAAGTAAGGAAAAATAAAGTTTTGAAGTTTGGAACGAACGAGTTTTGCTACCAATTTTCGAAAGGAAACAGTTTTGCTACATTTCATATTGGAACGAACGAGTTTTGCAACTCGCAGTAACCCATCAGTAAAACAAATCATTTAACTTCACTATATTTTTAAAGGTAAATTAATTTATTAAAATTAAGGAAACTTGTTAAAAGTGAAAATGAAAATTATTGAGTTCTGACCGTTTATAACGAATTATCGCTCATTACGAATTACTTCTCGGGTTCCGACAATTTGGTGGCCACGCTTATAGTTAATATCAAAAGTCCCCTTAAGAAATATTCATATAAATTCATACATTTATAATGAACTAAAGACATTTATAATGATATTGACAATAGTGGTCGGTCTAGCGGAGTTCGTTGTAACCGTACTCGACTGTACAATTCTAGCAGTTGTTGCATTTCTGATAAATGACAATAATGATCTTAATTATTGCAGTAATAAGTAATAAAAAGTAAAATTAAAAAATAATAAAAAAACAAGTAAGAAAATTATAGTTGGTCAAGCCCGACTATATGATACCCTACACCACTAAAGTGGAATGTGAACTGATCTGAAAAAAATTTCTTGTTACTTCAATTCCGGGAGTACTGCCGTATGTACCTGAAGTAATGGATCGATTTCAACCAATTTCAATAGGCATGGTCCCAGTACAAAAAGATATCTCTGTGCCAAATTTCATCAATTTATCTTCAAAATTGCCACCTGTACTTTAATAACAAGCTTTTCATGGACAGCCAGCAGGACGGACGGACGTCGTTAAATCGACTCAGAAAGTGATTCTAAGTCGATCGGTATACTATAGACAAATATTTCGGTGCGTTACATACATCAGCACAAACTTATAATACCCTCTCAACCTATGGTATAAAAATGAGAAAGTCAAAACTCATTGTGGTGGTTTGTCTCACTTCAACCAAGTAACGAACGAGTTTTGCTACAGAATATGGAACGAGACAGTTTTGGAAATAAATAATAAATGGAACGAACGAGTTTTGCTACGAACTGCAATTTTAGGACATACAAAAACATAGAAAAGGATATGACTTGATGCAGTCTGTATATGTATCCTTATAAAGAACCAAAAGAACTATCAGAATCTATTGTTATCTCATTTTTTTTAAATTCTGGAACGAGCGAGTTTTGGAACTCACACCCACAGTTGTAAAATTACGAAAGCAAATTGATTAATAGCTGAAGGAATTTTTAAAGAAAATTTATATATTCTAAAAGCAAGAATTAAAAATGAAGCTTTCAATGTCAATTGCATTCATTGGGGTGTATTCATTTCTGGCATATACGATTAGGCCACCGTAATTTGTACGATGTGAATAAATTGTTGGATCTACCTAATGGTATAGAAACCGAAAAATGTCAGGAAGATACATTTTGTGATATTTGTGTAAAATCTAAATTAACTAGGCAGCTATTTTCTAAAGAATGCCATACAAAATCGAATGAGGATGTATTTCGACCGTTTCAAGAAAGTTCTAATACGGGGAAATATATTTTTTGATCTTCGTAGATAATTTCACATGTAGTTAATAACTTTAAAGAAAATTTAGCTGATGTTCAGAATTTTACAGGGAAACAACTAAAAGTCCTTCGCTGTGATAATGAAGAAGAATATATAAACTCTGAAATGGAAAAATTTTAGAAACAACATGGTATAATATTGCGAACTGCACTACAACATTGTCCAGGTATCTCTTCAAATTTTGTCAAAATTATTTATTCCAAATAAATAAAGAAATTTTGTTATCAAAATTATTGTTTTATTTTATAGTTTAGTAAAACGTATTACCGAACTTAAAATAAAAACGGAAATAATAAAGCATAAAATAAGTAAAAAATAAAAAAACGAAACGAAGAAGAATATTTTCATGAAGTGAAATTTATTTTAGTAGTGATTTCAGTGCAAGTGATTGTGGAGACATCCGTTCAAGTCGTAGAAATATTTAGGATGCCTTTAATGTATTTGATTTACCAGAAGATTGGATGTTTTTATTTGAATTCTTCGACGGGTTTTAATTTTTAATTCTCTAAGTTTTTGCAATTTTGCTGGGAGCTATAACGCCAAAATTTAAAGTAGCGTATAGGAGCACCCACATTCCTGCAATTACAAAAAATACTACATGTCTAACATTTCTTGCTGTTATCAGTAGGAAATGAATATGTTTCATCTATGTCAAGATCGTAAGTTTCCAAAATGTACAAGTACAACAAAATTGGATCATTATTTAATATTTATAATATCGGTCAGAAATTAAAAAAAAAATTGACCGCTATAGCATTACTTATTTTATAAGATTTGAGACCAAAATATAGTTATTACATATATTGATGCAAGATATCCAGGTGCAAACCACGATGCTTTTGTATAGGACAGGGGTCTGGCAAATCATTTTTATAAAACATATTTTACAAATGGAAAACGAAAGTCATAGATTATTGGTAATGCAACAATATATTAGGTGTGCAACTCAGTCTAAATCCCTTCCTCCTTTGCCTTGCAAACAGCTATTCACAAACAAACAAACGCGTGCAACATTTCTCGGCTTTAACTTGTACGGCACCCGTGTTTTTGAGTCATTCAAGTCGATCGATATATCGGTATTCGATATTAAAATCACCATTCTTGGAACGGTCTTAAGATAGGTATTTAAGAGCATTCAATTAGCCTCAGCCGATTGTTTGATGAATATTGACAATTAATTGTATTGACAATTGTTTAATAATTGTTTGACGTCTTTTTGATTGACGACTATTTGACGATTTTTTGCCTGGTGTTTGACGTTTGATTAATGGTCGATTGAGAGAGGCGATAGGTTGATGATCGTTGTCCGGTCAACGAAGGGTTCACGTAGGTAGTAAGACTTCTAAAATTAAACATGTATGTTACAATATATTAACTCCATTCGTCAAGCTGTTTAATATCTGCGGCAAAAAGGAAAAAGTGCTTAAGCCTGATTTTTTTTTACTTTTATAGGAAATTAAAATAAATACTATTTTTTATAGAATTTATTGTTTAAATTTACTATTTTTATAGAAAATTTGTATTTATAGGAATTTTTTTTAAATTTATTATTTTTATAGGAAATTTTTTAAAAATTTAGTACTTTTAAGGAAATTTTTCAAAAATTTGCTATTTTTATAAGAATTTTTCTAAAAATTTACTATTTTTATAAGAATTTTTCTAAAAATTTACTATTTTTATATAATTTTTTTTATTTATTATTTCGATAAAAAAATTTTACTATTTTGATAGGAAATTTTTCAAAAATTTACTATTTTTATAAGATAATTTTTCAAAATGTAATACAAATTAGTAGGAAAATTATTAGTTGTAATTTATAAGATTAATATTAACATGCTCAAAACTTCACTATTCGAATTTCCAAACTGCAAGGTACGTTTATTTGTGCGATCTAAAAAAAGGAGCATATTTTTGAAACTAAAAAAAGCAACTCAGTTTATTTTCATTTCTTAATAAAAAAAGTTAAAAAATGGAAAGGAAAATTATTTGTTTTATAGAAAACAAATTATATTTCAGTTAATAAAATATGACCAAAATGTTTAAAAAAATTATAAGAATCTTGTTTTTGGAAAATTTCTGCTATTAAAGCAATTGATTTCATGTAATTTAAAGGTAAATAAAATGTTTGTATTTGTTTTGATTTTTCATTCTTCAATATGGCGGCAGTTACACACAACCTATACGTGTGAGTTGTCATGTGAATATTTTTTTTTTGACAAAACTTCCCCGAAATATAGGACGACCATACTCTGTATCAAATATGTCAACAGTTGACCCATTTTTGGCTCTATAAATAAATTTGAATTTGACAAGCATTCCTGAAATCAAAACTATATTTTACCTATATACCCAAGCTAAAATCAGAACACCTATGTAAGCTTGCAGTAGAATTGAGTCTATTCGCATGAAATCATCTCCGTACAAGCTTTGGCAAACGCATTTGTGTGTTTTAGGATAATATTCTCAAGGTTTGGATGAAAAACACGGCTTTTGACAGATTTAGGAAGATTTATAACATTTTCATTCCTGAACCGTCCACTAAATTGCTGTTGGCATGGTTCTGGCTGCCACACTGTTCCATCCTTTGATACATACAACGATCGATGTTTTCCCCAATAGAATTTGTGCCATTTATTGGTTATTGGGGTATTATATTCAGAATCACTTTCACTAGCTTGTGAAACTTCTGGCACGTATTCATGCTCACTCATATCGAAAAAATTACAATTATCTTCTTCTTCACTTTTATTTAGAAGAATTGCAATTTCTTCTTTTGTCAAATATTTAGGTTGGTACATCTTTTTTAGTTTTTCTTATAAACTTTGTAAAGCAAAATAATCAAAAAGAACTTTATCACCTGTTAAGAGCACAATAATTGACAGAAAGAAGAATAAAGAGCAAATTTCCCTCTAAAAAAACATATGTTTTTCCATATGCGTAGAAAACTTCGCAAAGGGTAGCCAACGTAACTTTTTTGATATAATCCACAAAAACACAAATTAAGGAATGTAAAATTGCTTAAGTCTACTTTTACAAGAATCAAGTCTAGCACTTCAGGTTTTGCTCAATTTTCTTTTAAACTTGCATTACTTCAAGTAAATTTTTTAAAGTTTGTGGATTTTTGACATTTCATTTTAAATGTAATTTTTTCGGTCAAGTACACATACATATTTTGATTTTTAAAAATGGATGCAACAGAAAAAAATAATATTTTAAAAACTTTAAACTTTTAAAAACTTCACTTTTTTTACCTTGCACGGGTTCACTTTTTAACTTTCACGGGAAAAAAATCTTTTAAAATATTTTTTAAATTTCTTGCTTATTCATCACTACGCGGGAATAAAAAGAAAATTTCAAAATATTACCTCTCAGCCATGTTTCTGTATAATAGCGAAAAAGGGTAAGAGCAAAACTGAAGAGAACTCTGGTATGTACCCCGTTATATTCCCTTTACCTCTCTCTCAAGACTTTCGACTTGCACTTGCCTTGAGACTTGATTCGTGTAAAAGTAGACTAAATTATGCAAATTCATATTTCAAACAAAGTCAATGAATGTTATAACCTTTAAGCAAGCACTTAAAAAAAATTGAGAAATTGTGTTGCGTTTGCGTAGTTTTCTACGCAAAGAGCAGATAAAGGTTAAACTCGGCCATTTATTAGTTTAGGGATACATGCGTTTTTTAAGTTTTTATTCCAAATGAAATTGTACATTGAATAAAGTCTAGAAAAAAATATACTATAACTTACTGAAAATCGTACAAAATAAACCATAAATCCCATAGTACTTTTGAATATGGAGATCTCAGATCTGCCCTTAACTCAAAGTTAGCTTAAGTCGACTTAAGCACTTTTTCTCATGTTTATTGGGTTTTTGATTATAAAACTTACCTGACTATAACCTAGTCATCATCTTTAATATGTTTAATAATGGCAGTTAATGTTTTTGCCATGACTCAGCTATTTCTTTGAGGGCCTTGCTTTGGTGTAAGATTAATTCAGTTTGAACTCTTGCTTCTTCAGCTTGGCAGCTTCGGCATGTTTTTTTTTCATTATCTCCGTTTGCTGACGTAGTAACTCCATTCTTGTGCTTTCATTTTCTGAATTTGATTTGAAGAAGATATTGGTTTAGTGTTTGATTCTAATGTTAATATTTCTGTAAAAATGTCTTCTATTAAGTCCGGCGAGTGTTTAGGTTAAAGTTGTTGGAATGAAGATAGCGTTATTTGAAAAGTTTTTTTTGCCGACTTATTACACATGTTAGTATTCTTGGTAAATTCTTTGAACTCATTTTGGTTGTCGTTGTTGCCTTGAAAATAAAATAAACAGCTTCTGCTATCATAATTTGATATTTATCAGTATTTAACTGGTTTCCGAGTATGGATTTATATAGGAGCTATGGTCAAACGTGGACAGATTCCCATTAAATTTAAAATGCTGACTTATAGTTGCACAAAACTTATTAGCGCTAAATTAATGACAACTAAACTTTTATAATTATATATCTATAAGCATTAAAATGCTTCCTGGGCGGGTTATATTGGAGTTATAGGTTTATGTGGATGAATTTTTCTTAATTTCAATACCAAATTGTCAAAGAAATCCAGAATTTTGTAAAATTGTTGTTTTATCTTCGTCTTCAAGCTGTTACCGAAAGTATTTTATATGGAAACTATAATCAAATATAAACCGATTTCGCTCAATTTCAATATTTCATAAGAAATAAGAAAAATTCTTACCAAATTTTTTTGCTCTATTGCGTTTTTAATTTTATGATTTTTTTAAATTTTTATTATTTTTTCACTCGTTTGAATTTGACTTTAATGAAATTTTAATTTGTAATATAGAATCCAAAAAATAGAAAAAAACAATACCTACTAAGTCTTTTACTCAATAAAACTTAGCACTTGTTTTACGGAATATATAAAAATACTCATTACGACGTTTTTTGTTAAGTCGATCAAATTATGGAACGATGCTATAAAGTTTTAAATACAATTGAACCAAACATTTCTTGTGTAAAGTAGCTTTAAAATACTTGTATAATAATTTCCGTCCATACAATTATCTGACAAATTCAGACTGTATTTGTAGGCTTTTAACTTACTATTTGCCGTTTTGGCAAAAGTAAAGTTGTGGCTTTCGATATTTCAAAGCCGTTCGATAGAGTGTGGTTTGGTTCCCTTTAAACAAAACTTTTGGTTTTAATTTAAATCGAGCCTGCTCAGATTTATTATAGATGGAATCCCATCAAACTAGTTAATTTTGGGGTACAGCGAGATTCTGTTCTTTCTCCTACTCTTTTTCTTAAATTTATTAATAACCTTCGATGTCAAAATTCCAAACCTTTCTACTCTTTTGCAGATGACAGTAGAATAATCCATTTATTATTCAATTATAGATCGAGTTCTATGCTGATTAAGGCAATAAAACTAAACATGAATGAGTCATTAAATGGTTGGTCTTGATGTTCTGGGCATCGAAATTCAATGTAATGTTCGTTAGGAGCATTTAAGGTCCTCGCCAATGCGACGAAACTTTGAAAATCGTTTTTTGTAGGTGTACAGTGGTTCAAACGTATAATCGGACATCGGTATAACTCTTAGTTTAACTGCTTTTATAACAAGATCTTTTTCAATAAAAAATTCTTTTTGATGAATTTCGCTATAAAAATTATTTTATTTGTCTATAAAACCAAAAAAGAGAAAAAACAACAATTTATTTCATAAAAAAACAAAAAATATCAAAAATAATTCATATTTTGAGATCAAACGAATAATCGGACATAATAATAAATACAGACTTTTAAACAACATAGAAAAAAAATTATTATTTCGTAGCACACCCTTTGGATTCAATAACATTTCTGAGTCTGTTTTGCATCGAATTGACCAAATTGGCGCACACTTCCGACGGAATATTGTTCAACGCATGTAACAACGCTGATTTTAGTTCATTTATATTGTTATAGCTGTTTTTATACACTCTACGACCTAGTTCATCCCATAAATTCTCTATGACATTTAAGTCTGAGGATTGTGGGGGAGGACTCAACAGCTTAGGGCAATGGTGCATCAGCCAGAGCTTCACAACGGTAGATGTGTGCTTAGGGTCATTGTATTGGTAGAAAGCGAACTTGTTTAAAAACCAAGTTTTTCTGCGCTCTGCTTAACATTTTGCTTTATAATATCTAAATAGACAAACTTGTCCATTTTTCCATCTATTGAATGCAAATTTCCAACACCAGCACTTGACATACAGCCCCAAACCATTACAGACCCTCCCCCATAACTGTCGCACTTTACACAATAAAGAGTTATGTGATACGGTAAATTATTAATTTACGGCATATTTTATAAAAATTAAGTAATTTTTATACCTTATACAGGTCCTTTTTACCGATGAGAGTAAATTTAATCTTCACGGATCACATGGAAGGACCTTTGTTTGGTGTAAACCTAACGCAGAATTTAAACCAACAAATACTCGTGCGGCACTAAAACATGGGTCTGTGATGGTTTGGGGCTGTATGTCAAGTGCTGGTGTTGGAAGTTTGCATTTCATAGATGAAAAATGGACAAATTTGTCTATGTACATATTTTAAAGCAAAATGTTAAGCTGAGCGCAGAAAAACTTGGTATTTTAAATAAGTTTGCTTTCTACCAAGACAATGACCCTAAGCAAACATTTGCTATTGCGAAGCTCTGGCTGATCCACCACTGCCCTAAGCTGTTGAGTCCTCCCCCACAATCCTCAGACTTAAATGTTATAGAGCATTTATGTGATGAACTAGGTCGTAGAGTGTATAAAAACAACTACAACAATATAATGGAACTAAAATCAGCGTATCTACATGAGTGGAACAATATTCCGTCGGAAGTGGGCGCCAATTTGGTCAATTCGATGTAAAATAGACTCAGAAATGTTACTGAATCCAAAGGATATGCTACGAAATATTTTTTTTTATTTCTAAGTTGTTTAAAAGTCTGTATTTATTATTATGTCCGATTATTCGTTTGATCTCAAAATATGAATTATTTTTGTTATTTTTTGTTTTTTTTATGAAATAAATTGTTGTTTTTTCTCTTTTTTGGTTTTATAGACAAATAAAATAATTTTTATAGCGAAATTCATCAAAAAGAATTTTTTTGTTAAAAACGATATTGTTATAAAAGCACTTAAACTAAGTGTTATACCGATGTCCGATTATACGTTTGAACCACTGTATATACTGGAACCTGTTTTTGTGCGATTTTTTTATGCGATCTATTTTTTTATGCGACTTCAAACAATTTTAAACCTTAATTATTTATGCAATAATTAGTAATATAAATACATATATTACAAATCACAAATATGTCTTTTAATTAATTACACACTGATACATTTTGAGGAAAAAGAAATGCACTTTTAAGGAAACCTATATCAAACAATAGGCCTTATTGAGTGTATCAGTTTGTCATTTTTAGAAATTTCGATATACCCTCAAAATCGAAAGTTATCGATAAAAAACGATTTTTTTGGTCTTCTCGAACAAAAATAGGCCTAGCTAAGTCACTTGTTTATCGATTTGAAATTTTAGATTTTTTATTTCATCAAATTATCACAAAAATATTTTCAAACAAATTTAAATTTTTATTTTTTTTCGATTTTTTCACATTGGGATGCCGTTTTCCGCAGTATTTTGTTAGGAATGCCAAACTTTTTTATATTTACTTGAAAAGTGCATTAAATATTTTGTGAACCTAGATTATTTAAATTTAAATTAACAGCGAATTAAAAAAATATAAGTTTTTTTTTGTAAAAGAGCTAGTTTAATTAACGTACTATATACATATAAGTACTTATATATATACGCACTTATGAATGAAGTTAAAAATGGATAGAAACAAAGAAGTACGACATAATGTCCAAGCTCTATTTATGCCTCTATTGCCGTTCTCGGTTTGACTGTCTTGAAATCATCCCAACTTTCACGACCAAACCATTTTCTGGTATTGCGAAGCCCAACGGTTTTTAGATGAGATCGGTAATACAGCTTTCACACTATGAAACTAGTTGCATAGGGTTTCTGCAACTAGTTTCATAGTGTGAAAGCTGTCTAAGGTGTTGCCATTTCAAAATATGATTTGATATATAAAAAATTATTGCTGTGAAAATAAGACACAAAAATAATTGTGAAACCGTCACTAATTTTAAATTAAAAAATATCCTACTGTTCCTTCTTGATAAAAAGTCAGTTTTATACTTTTATTGTGTTTGTGTTATTAAAAAACAACTTAACTGCAATATTGTTACTTCTTTTGCAGTGTGTGATAAGCGAACTAATTTTTGTTTTGTATGCGGTTTATTTTGTGACAAAAAACATCGGTTATATTTTGACCAAAACAAAACGTAAGTTGATGCTTATAACTCTTGCTTTAATAGATCCTATGCTGTAAATAAGGGTATGAACCCGAATGTGTTTGCGTAAGATGTTCTATTGCTATAAAAAATTGAAGTATGGAAAATTTCAACATTGTCTTTTGCCATTCTTTACACCAATGGTATGGCATCGTCAAACATTTCATAAGTCAGAAGACTGTTACTTTTGTCAAACAAGTACTGAAGGTTACCAGTACAAAAACCGCTGCTGTATAAATTATGCTGACGTTATTTCTATTACTAAGCCAACAATAAAACGAAAAGATGAAAATAAAACCTCAACTTATAAACATCTTGAATCCGATGAGGAAATGTTTGACGATATGAACCTTGATGAGGATTTTAGCCCACAAGTTGTGGAACAGCATTTAGTATCAAATGAAGATTTTCATGACCTTGCGCGGGATATGTGTCTTTCGAACAGACAAATCGAAATTTTAGGTTCAAGATTGAAGCAATGGAAAGTCGTAAGAAGTGATTTTAAAGTAACGTTCCCAAGAGAAAATCCAAACATATGCTTTGAAAATTTTTTTTAAAACCTATAACGATAAACCATTTCCAAATAGGCAGAAAAAATGTTCTAAATGTTCCATTGGTGCAACCCAGTAAAATTATTTTGCCACCGCTTCATCTTAAGTTGGGATACATGAAGCAGTTCGTAAAACGTCTGGATAAAGGAAGCGACGCATTTTTACATTTAAAATCAATGTTTCCAAAATTAAGCGAAGAAAAAATTAAGGAAGGTACTTTCAAATATTGCAGAGAGAGAGTATTTCAAATGACAATTATATACGTTATCTTTTCGCAAATAGGTATTTTTATTGGACCGCAAATTCAAAAAATCATGCGGGATGAGAACTTTGCGAGCAAATTAAATGCTGTAGAAAAAAGGGCGTGGGAAAGTTTTATTTCACTATGTAAGAATTTCTTGGGGAACCATAGAAGTGAAGATTATATTCAGGTGGTAAATGAATTCCTTGAATCTTATGCTGAAATGGAGTGCCGGATGTCAATAAAAATTAATTTCCTGTACGCCCATTTGGATTTTTTTCCAGAAAATCTTGGAAAACTCAGTGATGAGCAAGGTGAAAGATTCCACTAAGAAATTTTAACTATTGAAAAACGCTACCAGGGGAAAAGCCCAATAAAAATGCTAGCAAATTACTGCTGGTCACTCAAACGTGAAACGAGTGACAGTGTATATAGCCGTAAAATACAAAAGAAGCATTTTTAGTTAACTTCTTAAGTCACTTTTTCGAATTTCAAGGAGTGCCGGCCAGAAAAATGTGCAATTTTTCGGTTTTTGCAAATTTTGACCTATAAGCTTAACTTTTTGACAAAATCTGAATGTTAATTTGTACTTTAGACCCAATTTGATTTCCATCAACAAATATCATAAAATCAAATAGATGTCTTCAAGGACCCTAAATTTCTATGAAAATTTCCGATAACTCAAAAAAACCTTAGCCGATTTATACGCTACTTACATAGATAGAAAGCTAATTGAGTCTACATTATGAATTAATATTTGCACTTTGTTAAAATGTTTACTAAAAAAGTTAAATTTTGCAAGAACTAAAAAATTGGCCATATTTTTTCTTATAAACGCAATTTTCAACTTCATGGCCTGGACGCCACGTGATAACGTAGTGCGATTTGGCTTAAATTTTGTTATTTGAAGTTTCTCACCGAATGCCATAAAAATCCGACCGCCATTTCTCTACTTTCGAAAAAAGTTGAAAAAACACTAACGTAGTATTGTATAGAAAATTTTCTAATATAAAAATAATACTGAATTCACCTTTTTTACTAAAATTGTTATATCTCTGTTAATATGTTTCCGATTTTAATTAAAGTACTCTTGTTTTACAAAATGGTAACCATGATTTTTTTTAAGTCAAAATATATTAGGTCTTCTGATAAATTTTACGAAAAAAAAGCTTCCAAAGTTGAAAAAATCGAAAAAAAATAAAATTTTAACTTCAGCGGAAAATATTTTTATGATAAATTGGTCATGTTAAAAAAGGTCTTTACGAAGTGAAAGCCTATTTTGTTTTCTGTCGAAGCACATTTTAAAATTTTAAATCGATGTAAAAATGACTCAGTTAAGCCTTCTTTTCTCCGCTAAGTTCAAAAAATCGTTTTTTATCGATAACTTTCGATTTTGAGGGTATATCGGAAATTTTAAAAATGGTAAAATGATCTTCTAACCGAGTTCTACTGGTTGAGCTTGGTTTCGTTCCGAGTGTATTTTCACTGTATCAGAGTGTTATTATACCCTTCACCACCATAGGTGGAAAGGGTATTATAAGTTTGTGCTGATGTAACGCATGGAAAAAATCGGTCCATTATTTATGGTACCTCCCATAGGTCCCACTTTCCGGAATTTATATATTGGCCACAAATATCAATATTTTTTCATGAAATTTAGTGCTTATGTCAGCTAAAATCACTGTACCAAATTTCGTTGAAATCGGTTCACATTTGACCATAGCTCCCAAACTTATCTTTAAAAACTCACTAAATGAGACAAAAATCACTAAAACGCTCGTAAATCTAAAGAGAATGAGAATTTTAAGTTTATTTTTGCATACATATTTTTTGTAACAACTGTAATCAATTTGCCAAATTTCGAGATAATCGGTCCACATTTGACCTAGCTCTCATATAAGTCAAAATGACAAAAACAGCTTAAATATAAAAGTTTTGAGAAAATGTTTGTATGATGGCAAAATTTGTTTTTATAAGGAAAAAGAACACCTTTAACCATAATGGTGAAGGGTATCGTATGGTCGGTCTTGACCGACTATAGCACTTTCTTGCTTGTTTGATTTTATATTTGTTTTCTTTTTAAATTCAACTGTTTAGTCTGTTACTTTATTTTGGTATTACTCTTTTTTATGTTTATCAATAAAGAATAATTTCATAAAAGAAAAGTAGAAAAAGAAAACAATAACAATTATGCACAAAATCAAAGTCAACTCGCCAGAAAAGTGACAAGTTAGATGTAAAGAATTTCTTACCGCTATTTTTGCTAAACTTAATATTTTAAAAATAAACATTATTTACATTATTCGTTGTCGTTTTTTTATTCAAACAACTAAATTGAACTTACCAGTTGTTGAATTTAAAATAAATAATTTTTTGAGGTAAGTAAAATAGGCAACAAAATAAGCTTTTACTATAAATATTATTAATTTTTAGCCACCTTAAAATACTTATAACAAAATCCTAACAATGAACAACAAAAATCCAATAAAAAGAAAAAATATTTCTTTGGAATTAAAAAAAAGATTTTAGATGGACTAGCTGATGGTAAAGGACCCACGGCTCTAGGTAGAGAATTTGGTTTGGGCGAGTCGACCATAAGATCTATTCAGAAACGCGCGGCAACAATAAATAAAACAAGATCTTTCGCTACAACAGAAAGTGAAAAGAAATCGTCATATTCGCGAAACCCCATTAAAGAAAAGATGGAGAAAAAGCAAAAATGTTTTATAATAACATTAAAGACAATGAGCCGTCAACTTCTTCTCAAATATCCGAAGAACCAACGTTTTTGGCCAGTAATGGCTGGCTTAATGGATTCCTGAAACGTCATGGTTTTCATAGCTTAAGGTTAAAAGGCGAGGCGGCATCTGCTGATGAAAATGCTGCTAAAAATTACTGCGAAAAGTTCAAAAATATTATTGATGAAGGTGGCTACGTTCCGGAGCAGGTGTTTAACGCTGATGAAACAGCGCTGTTTTGGAAAGGGATGCCAAATAGGACTTTTATTAGCCAGTCCGAAAAAGTCGCAAAAGGATTTAAAACTGCGAAGGACAGAGTGACTTTATTGACGTGCAGTAATGCGTCGGGGAATAAAATATTAAAGCCACTTTTAATAAATAAATCTTTGCGTCCGCAAGCTCTCAAAGTTAAAAATATAGATGAGCTTCCAGTGTATCTGATGGCAAACAAAAAAGCGTTTGTAACATCCAGGGCTGCCAGATACTTTTGATCATCATCCCCAAATTTTGAAACTTTTAGCCCCAAAAATCCCCAATTCATAAAAAAGCGTATTTGCTCCCATTTTTTTATTCAAATAATTGAAGAGATCGCTTCCAATAAATACCATTACATATTTAAATAATAAAATATTGATAATCTAGTGTTTCGTAAACTTCAGAATCATCAAATTCTTGAGAATTAGATGAGTTAAACAATATATAAGTCTACTTTCACACCAGTCAAGTTTGGCTCATCAAATCTTGAGTTTGTATGAGAAAAGTATCTTACGAAGTTGAAATTAAAACAAACCTGACCATACTGTCAAGTTTAGGAAAATTTTGAAAATTTGTATGAAATTTAAGGCAAATAAAATAGAAACTGATGATGAAAATGTTCGTGTGTGTACGTGAATGCATATCCAAAAGAAATGTGAAAGAAAAACTGATCAAGAGAACCTGATGTATATGAAACGGCACTAACTTTTTCGAACTTAATTTGTTAACTTTTCAGTTGTGGGTAAAAATTGACAACAAATTTTGTTAATATTACGGATGTATTGTTATTAAAGATTCCAATATAGTAAAAAACGAAATTTTATTTGTTAAATTCGTAACAGAAAATACTTGGTCTACACAGGTATTGCATGTAGGAACCGCTAACATATTCAAAACTGCTTGACCAAGTTCTTTATAGTGATATGTACCGTCAGAATCTTGAAATTTATAAACTTTTGGCCAAAATTTAATTAAGTTTGCCGTTATTTTTCGAATATGGTTTTCTAATTTGGAAAATAATGTAATTATAATGTTTTAAATTCACAAGTTAAAATTTCCCCAAAAAATCCCCAACAAATTTGAGCGAATCCCCAACAAAATCCCAAAGAACCAAACCAAAACTTTTCGCCTTTTTGAAGATTGAATATCCCCAACTTTCGGGCCAAAACCCCAAATCTGGCAGCCCTGGTAACATCTAATATTTTTACAAATTGGTTCAACGACTGCTTCGTGCTAGAAGTAAAGGAATATCTGAATGAGTTTAGTATAGATTACAAAGTCTTACTCTTGACTGATAATGCCCCCGGCCACCCAAATATTGAGCATCCTAATGTTAAAATAATTCTTTTGTCATCTAACACCACAAGCCTCATTCAACCACTAGATCAGGGGATTATAGCAGCCTTCAAGAAATGTGATCTCAAATTTAATTTTAGGCAAATCTTATCAACTTTGGAAACAGATGAAATAACATTGCGAGGGTTTATATTCAAATAGTGCTATCTGTAAATTCACAATTTTACAGGAGAACGAAAAAACTGTTTTTTTTTTCGTTAACTATAAGATAAGTAACTAAACTTTGTTCTGCAATATCATTTAAAAAGGGGGCTTACATTTTAAACAAAATAAGTTTTTATTAATTCCTTATATTCGCGCTTCTATGGTAGATAGCACTATTTACAATTAAAAATATTGTCGTTTCAAATATTAAAGAAAGCAGATAACATTATTTGAACAAAAAAAATCCGATATTATGGAAACTAATTGATGCTTTTATTAAAATATCATGATTTTTTATTGAAATAATAAGTTTTTTGAGCAAAACAAGATTTATTATAATTAAATTACATAAAAAAAACAATAAACAACTACTTTTTTTACACATATTTTAAATTTACATAAAAAGCATGATATTCTTGGGGAATAACAGTCTTTAGCGCTTGTAAATGTTTCCACTTACTTTGTTGAATTGGACGGGGACCAGATTGTAAGGGTTTTGCCTCTATATGACCGCCGTATACTTTTATTCTAGTCGGAAGGCTATTATACTCGTCATCAAAATTAACTTTATATTTTACATCACCACTAGGTAGATAGATAAGAGATTTTAATTGTGAAACAGTTGGATCGTTTTTATCCCGACCAGGTCTTATAGATGTGAACCGAATAAGTTTTTTGTCGGTATAGTCTTTAAAAAAATCATAGTTTAAATAGCATCAAAAGGCATTTTGACTATTTTGCCATCTATTTTCACGGTCTTTCTGGCTTCTTTTGTTACTCTTATGTAATCGTTCGGCACATAAATTGTTTGTTTTTTTAGTTTCATCTCAATCTTGGCATGTGCAATTATTTTATTATTTTCTATAGAAAAAATCGACAGTGCATTTGCTAAAAGATGGTTACGATTTTGGTAGCCACAGCCATCTTAGTATATGATGATTGGTAGCGTGTCCGACAAGCAATGGGTGTTTAAGTGATGTATTATGCAGGAAACAAACGTCGATGCTGATAGATCGCCATTGCTTTCGTTCCACCAGTAGTTTGTGCATTGATGTGTTGCTAGATTGTAAACGGTAAAGTTGTGCACCTGAAGACGCTGTTTATAGTAAATGGCAGATGCATTTATGTCAGGACAAAGTTTTACTGCTTGTGCATCCATGGTGAATATATGACACTTTCCTTCTAGAGCAGCAACTTTGTCCTATTGCTTTTCTAATTGAGAACGTTCTTTTTTTTAAATATGTGTCTTATATTCATGCAATTCAACTTGTTTAGCTATAAATCCAACACATGTGTCACATTCGTCTTTACGGGGCATATACGACTTTCCATTTTGTCCAGTTTTTCAAAATATTGTTTTAAAAATGTTTGGCAGCCACCCTTTTTAGAATTTTTATTAATTCGCTGTTTTTTATTATAAGACGATGAAACTGGGTTTTTATTGACCAACCAATAACGTAACATTCCTCTATTTATTCCAAGAGTGGACATGAACATGGATCTACATACTTGGAGAAGTTGGTGATTGTAAGGGAGTTTATACATAAAGGTACTAGTTCTTTTACAACTTTGTGCTGTACTCCTTTTTTAGGAGTCTGTGTTACGTGGGCCTTTATAAAAACTTGCTTAGATTCCCAGGATATTCTGCAAAACATTTCAAAAATACTTTTTCTAACAACGTCATCTAGTTGGTGGCAGTGTCTTACGGTACTTTTAAAGCAAGTTTTCGACAAACACGCTGGTCCAATTTCCCTTTGTTTTTTTATTACATTTTGTTTAACAACTTTGTCGACAGTCGAAAATCCTAAATATTGCAGCCCCTTCATACGCTTTTTTACATTTTGCAGTCTTTTTTCTGAACCAGATTTGTTCATTTTCAGAATCTACAGAAGAGTTTTGATTACAATAATAACTGGTACAAATTTTGTACAACAAACCTGTTATAAGATCGTCCTCATCTTCGTTGGATGACATATAATCTATGGCAATGCGTTGTAGGGAATTATGGTCCATTTCGTTGGTTTCACAAATTACAATGTATATTTTATAACAGTTTTTATTATTTTCACAAATATTTTTAATGCAGATAGCAGTATTTTTTTTATTAACAAGAAAATGATTGTAGATAGCAAAAACACAATTTATAAAAAAAAAATTGTTTTAGAAAAATTTATTATTTCAAAATTAATATGGCATGTGACATTTAAGTCAAGGAACACGTTTCTACAAAAAACCATTTTGGTCAAAAGTGCAGATAGCACTATTTGAATATAAACCCTCGATTGGCAGAAGTATGGAAAACATTTTCAATACTAGACTGTATAATATTTAAACACTGGTTAGGCTATATCAGAAATAAACCAGCACACACTACATTCATGCTGGAAAGAACTATGGCCAGAATGTATTACAAGCAACGCAAGTGAAAATTTTATGCCTTTATTGTCATCAGAAAATAATCAGGTATGTGATGAATATCGAGCGATTTGAAAAGTAAATTGCTTTTTCAAATCGACTAGTATGTGACGAAATTCGATCGATTTCAAATTCCATTTTTTGTTTCATTTTGACATGTTCCTTTTTTTAATGCAACTTTGAATTATGTAAACAAAGATTTGAAAGTAGGCAAATTTTTTTAAATACAAATTTAATTAAAAAAAAAAAATATGTTTTACTGATTCTTTTTAATGAGAATAATAAAGCCAATGATGAAAATATACGCCGAAGATGTTTAAGGGATAAATCAGATCCTTTAAGTTTGCCAGAGGAAATGTGGGTATATTTTAATGTGGGTAGATTTTAAAATTTGACTGCTTAAATAAAATTGGAAGCTACTTGAGCCGTACATCTATTCCTGCAACAATTCAGTTAGCGGCTGTTCTTACATTTTTCGCGGAAGGCAGTTTCCAAAAGTCAGTTGGAAATGATGTAAATATATCCATGCATCGAACAACTGTTTCCAAGTGCTTATCAAACTTGTTGCCCCTTTTGGAAAGAAAACTTTGTCCAGGATTTATTAAGCTATGCACCTCCGATGAGGAGTTGAAAAAATCGAAAAAACATTTCTATGAGAAATACGGTTTACCCGAAGTTGTTGGATGCATAGACGGCACCCATGTTAAGATGAAAGGTCCACAAGGGGAGGAACATCTTTATTTTAACCGAAAAGGGTTTTATAGCATTAACGCTATGATCGTAAGTCCTAACATACACGAACATTTATGTATATGAATTACAAGACCATACTTTTAATTGACTTCTAGGTTTTTGATTACAACATGAGTATAAATGCTGTAGATGCAACTCGACCGGGATCTAGTCACGATTCTTTTTTATTTAGTACGAGTACAGCACGAAATTTTTTTATGGAGAAATATCTGAATTGCGAACGCAGCTCATGGCTTTTAGCAGACTCTGGTTACCCACTAGAACCTTTTGTTATGACGCCGTACAGAAATCCAACCACTCTTTGTCATCAAATATATAATAGGAAACATACCTCTGCACGGAATATAGTTGAAAGAACGATAGGGGTTCTGAAAAGCCGATTTAGGTGTTTATCGAAAACTCTTTGGTATTCGCCTATAAAAGTATCACAAATTATCAATGTTTGCTGCGCATTACATAACTTGTGTAATAATCTAAAAACTCCTAATCCAACACAAGTTACGGTAGAACATTCGGATGATGAAATGGGTGAGGAGATCGAAAATGATGAACCCAATACAAATACACGAAGTGCTGCAAATATACGCGATAACATTGCTCAAAGCTTAAGTTAAAGATTTGTCTATAAATTTTATTTTTATTTACAGAAAAAAAAACTTAAAAAATCTTTCATTTGATATCAAAAATTGTTTTAAAGGGAATAATTAAAAACATTTTATGCGTGTTATTCACTTAAGTCAGAAGTATTTTCTCGATATTTAATAAGATCTATTTCAAGTTGTTTTTTCTTTATTTCAATATCTTGCTTCTTAAGTTCATTCTTTCATAGACAGCTTTTTCCATTTCTTGATTGTGTCTTTTTAATTCTGTGGTAACATTTATATTGAAATTTGCTATTGCCTCATATACACCCCTTATATTAGATGCTATAATATCCAACTTTCCCTCATTTTTGTTAAAAATATCAATAACAGTTTTTACTGAGCCTGAGAGCTCATGACCTTTTTTAGTGTTTTCATTCATGTATTGCTTCAAAAGTTCTTTTAAATCCTCATTATTTTGTTTGAATGCTTTGGCAGATCTTTTAGATACGGATGGGGTATCAGATGTACTATCTTCTACTTTTCGTTTTCCGATATGGCTTTTCGGGGTCAATGGAATATCAGATAAGAGAACCTCATCATCTGACAATTCCTCTTCCCCTATTATAGATTTTGCGTTAGTTATTCCTTCCACCAACGTATATAGTCCGCAAATTTGGCCTATCAATTCCTCTTTTTTAGAAATATAGATCTGATTGTAAGGCCCTCCACCTGTCGAAATAACTTCTTGCTTATTAGTAGCTATTTTTTTCTTGACACAAGTTTTCCAGTCCCGCCATACCTATCATGTTTTTTTTATTATTTTCATGAGTATGTTTTTATTTATATAAAAACTTACTTTCTTCCACCCATTAGTGTCACGAGTTGGGGGTCCTAAACTATTCAAATCTTTGGTCAAATCCTTCCACAAATTTCAATATCAAGCCTGTCTCCTCCATGAATTGAATCAAGGTATCTTCCTGCTGTATATTTTTATGCTTTCCCCTACATAAATACATATGTATGTAAAATATTAAAATATCATGTTTTAAATTTTCATAAGTTTTACTTACATTTTCCAAAATATTTCGTGCAAGTTAAAAACAACGATTTTAAAAGTAATTTAAACTGACTTTATCGAAATGCGTCACATGTCAAAAACGACTTTTTTTTCATTGAAACAAAATGGAATTTGAAATCGTTACAGCAAATCGACAGGTTATCACACATCACACCTTTTATCGATTTCAACTCTTTTAAATGCCGAAAACGATTTTCATCACATACCTGAATATGTTTGTCTCATGAAATAGGTGCTGATGAATTCACAGAAAATGATATTTTGGATAAGACGAAATCATTAGTGACAACGAGGTCTTGGATCAGATCAATAATAAAGATGAACCTGTTTCCATTACAAAAAAACAGCTTTATGAAGATCTTAAAATTGCAAATAAATTGGAAAAATATTTTATTTCAATAGACCCTGATCCTGAAAGAGCTCACAAGTTTCAAAACGATTTAAGATCTTGTATGTCTGTCTATCGAAGCAAATATATGCAAAAGTTAAATTTCTTACCACCTTCCCAAAGCCTTATTACCGAATATATGGTACCATCTACCAATGTGATTGAAAGTGAAGATGAATTAAGTAGCGATAGTGACATTGAACAACCTAAACGCCGGAAAATACAAAATCTTGATGATGATGAATGTTAGTCTAGTAAATCTGTATGTATAACTTAAGGTACGGTCAGACTCATAAAACATTTAAATCAAATATTTTGAGTAAAATATTGTCAAAACAATATAATAAAAAATTTGTGGTCACACTTGCACATTTATTTGACGATTTTTATTTGATAAAATACAGAAAAAATATGTTCAAAGTATAAACAAAAAAACAGGTTTTATTTATGGTCACACTGAAGATTAACAGCCTGTTCACAAAACTGTCATACGTTTGAAGGCAATCGAATACTAGCCTAACGATTAAGCTCTAAATTGAGTTCATTTTATTTTTTCGTTTGGAAGTAAAAGCTTCGTAATGAAATATCAAATAATAGAATTGCCATGAAATATTTTATTACTTTTCTGTAAGCTTTTCCTGTAAAACTTAAGACTTTTGAAAAATGATGTAAACCCTAAAATTAAATAAAATCAAAAATAAATAAAAACAAAAAATAAAAAAATTATAATTTTTTTTCAAAATTAAATTAAACATTTTTTAATGATGTTCTGCGTATGAGAAAGAAAAGTATTAAGTAAAAAAGTTCGGGTTTTAGGAACAAGTTTCCTGATTTCGATAGACCGGATTCCAAAGTAACTAGAAACGATGGAACATTGTGACACTCCAGTGGCTCAATAGAGTCGCATACTGACGAGCACGTTCACCCTTTCCTGCACTCGGTCAAGTAGCTCCTGCAAAGACCCTATTTTGAGACATGTATTGCGTAAGATGATTTGAGTTTGGGAACGAATTCCCTGATTTCGTTAGGGCACATTCCAAAGTAAAAACGAAACAAAAGTGTGACACTTCAGTGGTTCAATAGAGTTGGATACCATGCTGACATCAATGAGCACTTTCGCCCTCTCTTCAAAGTTTACTTTGGAAGTTCTTAACCGAGTACAGAAGAGAGCAAAAGTGCTCATCGGTAACAGTAGCTTATCCAACTCTATTGTTATATTGTTACTACTTTGGAATGTGCTCTAACGAAATCAGGAAACTCGTTCTCGATACATTTATTTTCGTACGCAATACACATCTATCTGATAGAGCTCATCCTTTCGTAGTCGATTAACCAGTAGGCAGACGATACGCTACAGATAGACGATACGCTAGCCGTACAGTTCATACGTAGAATTTGCTTCCCGCACAAGTTTTTCCAACCAGTTGCAATATAGGGATGTTTAAATCAAATGTCCGCAAACACTACCTATTCCCCCTCCAACAACCTTTTCCCCCTCCTATAACCTTTTTCTAGTTTCAACACAATGCATTGTATTGTGTTCAGGTCCTAAACAAAAAAAAAAAAAAATTAAATAACCGTTTTTTTTGTTTCCCAGGCGATTAGAATTTTTTAATTGCCTGATTTGACATTTACTTTCGTCTATACATTTCATTTACGAACCAAAATTTTAAAAGCTTTTTCTCGTTTCACTCAAAAAAAATTTTCAAAAACCAAAAGTTCATTTTTTTCGTAAGTTGACGTACAATTTGAAAAAATTGTAGTTTCAAAAACAGGCTGTAAATATTTTCCCAAAAAATATTTGATCAAATTTTTTCAAAACAAAATTGTATATCTGGCAATTTGTTTCTCATATTTGTTGTTGTTGTTTCTCAAATTTGATGTTGTTGTTTCTCAAATTTGATATTGTTGTTTCTCAAATATGATGTTGTTGTTTCTGTTTGAATAGTAAACAATACAAATGCACAGCTGTTATTTGCCCCTGTTTGATGTTACAAAAATTTTGTGAGATTAAATAATTATTTGTTCAAAATTTAATAAAATATTTGCTCTTGCGTGGTCACATTAGGAAAATTTTTATTTGCTGACAAATGATTTTGTTTTGTTCAAATCAACATGTTTCTTGTTTGAACCTCAAAAATATTTTGTGGTCAGACTACGAGGATCAAATATTTGATAATTTCGATTAAATGTTTAATCAATGTGACCGTAGCTTTAGTGTTTAATGTTTATAATACTTTTCAAATAAAGTTAAAATAATTTTTGTTATGTTTTTCTAAATGACTTTAAAAAAATTTTGAGAAAATTTTTGTTGTGCTGTCACCGCATTACAAAAATTTTTTTTTAAACAAAACTTTTTTTGTACGGTCCCGAGTAACCGCACAAAAACAGGTTCCAGTGTACATTATCAAAAGGTACCCAGAGGTAACTTTAGTTATTTGGATTGGAATGCTGAATCCGCCAGTTATAAAAAAATTATAATGTAAATTACAGATAATTACAAATCTTAATCTGTGTATGCTCCAGTTGTTTAGGAGGGACCGGGACAATTTTTTTCGTGATTGTATAATCTAAATATAAAAAGTTATTTTTAAGAAATAGGATCATTTAAGTTTCTTCTGATCACATAAATACGTACATAAAGACATATGTGTGTATGTAAGTACAAACGTAATAAAACCATAAACTGGAAAACAAATTTTAAAAATAAAAAAATATTTTCGATGTATTTTGCAGTTAACAAGAAAATAGTATAATCCATTTAAAATGGCCATAGTTTAAATTAAAAAACAAAATAAATTACAAAAATCACATTTCGTTTAATCTTCGTACACTAAATCTGCATATGCTTAATCGTAAAAAGTTTTGGGTTTAAAGTGACCATTTTTTTTAAATAAAATGTCTAAATTTTGTGTGCATTATTCAAAACATTGAACCACTAGAAAATAAAGAACAAGAAGTGAAAATCCTATTTCTTCAGTAGTAAATGATGAATAATTCAAGTGCTAGGTATGTATTTCTGATTCTAGTAATTAGATAAGCGTAGAAAAGGAAATTTTTATTAAGGGGATAGTTTGTCAGGAGAAGTCCTTAGAAAGAATATGGTAACCCAGAATCTATTTAAAGCCAACTTTCTGTGTTTTATAAATTAAATAAGAGAGGAAAGTAATCAAACAAGATACTTACTTCTCTTTCCGAAAAAAAAAATATATTTTTAATAAAAAAAAAAACGATTTTACTAGTTTTATATCTCAATGAAACATAAACATGACACTATGAAATTACTAAAACACATTGTAATCTTATATTTACAAACATATGGCCACCTTTTAACTGGACATGAACATAGAAGTAATTTGGAAAAGCAAAAACATCACCATGGAAAATTGCATATGCAGCCAATTTGCAGTAATAATTTTTCGCTTTGTCAAAAATCCGCATACGCGACAAAATCCAAACTAGCAAATGGACCAATAAACAAGAAAAACACAAAAAAAAGATAGAAAAGAAAAATGAAAATATAAACATCCGTACTGAGTGAATTGTGTAGAATTACCAGAAGAGTAAAAAAAAATATCATCCGATTTTTAGTATTATCTACCCACACACATTCTTACTGACACGCAAACATAAATACCTAACATAAGAGGAAAATAGGGTCACTGAAAAGGCCTTGTAACCTATTGCCAGACGGATCATTAGATTAAGTTTGACAACAGAAAAATCTTTTGAAATCAAAATTTCATTCTAGCATGATCTATGGTTTTTTGAATTGCAGTAATAAGCTTATATAGAAAGAAGTCTTCTTTTAAAGGGTTTATTTGATAAGTGTACCGTTTCATACGTACATTAATATATTTATACACTCACGGTCACCAGAATAGGTTCACGTTTTTAGTAATAAATTTAAGCTTGCTACTCTTAAGATAATTTATGAATAGAATTGTGATGTACTTTTTCTAAAAGGCCAAATAGTTGAGATAAAGAGTGTAAACAAAGTATGAAACAAATTTTACAGTTGAAATATATGTCTCTTTTTGTAATTGGTGCAGAAAAATATGAATTATTTTTGCGCCACTTGAGTAGGTTCACTAAATAAATTTTAGTTTTTTGGTTATTCGTGGAAGTTTTGTGCACAAAATAGATAAGCATTTATTAAAATAGAACTCAAGAAGTATTTTCTATCAGTTTTAATTAAATTTGGTCCATGGCAATTAATAGGATAAGGAAGAGAAGACAAACATTGATGCCAGTAGAGATTAAGGGCTTTACTTCCGCGAAGTTTCTACAAAAAGTTAAAAACATGACTGCGTTGTAATGATTTACTCAAAAAGTGACAAAATATGAGGAAAAAACTCTAAGCGAAGGCAAAATTTGGCCCCAAGATTCACCAAATCGTAAAAATATAGTGATTTTTGTTTAAAAATCTGAGAAAAAATTGGTTTCAGTGGTAGTATTTCTACAGATAAAAACAAATAAATAGACCTAAACTGCTAATACCACCTTAAATTTATGATTAAATTTGTGCAAAACGGATGTGATTAAAAATGGTAAGGAGCAAGGCAGTTATTTCTTGTGAAAAAGGTTAGATTTTTATGGATTTTATAGAAATAAATTTGGTAGATCAGAACTATAAAATATTATGCCATCCTCAAATCATAAAAATGGTAGTTAAAACCATCGGATCCATTTTTTTTCATATCTACTACTACTTTTGCCCTTACAAATTTTTAATCGCATGTTCTGTGCGAAAATTCAACCATAAGTCCGTGTTTTTTTTGGAGTTATTATGATTTTTTTCCGAAGTTCAGGTGGTATTAGGAGTTAATTTCCAATTACACTCTGATACAGTGAAAATACACTCGGAACGAAACCAAGCTCAACCAGTAGAACTCGGTTAGAAGATCATTTTACCATTTTTAAAATTTTCGATATACCCTTAAAATCGAAAGTTATCGATAAAAAACGATTTTTTGGACTTAGCGGAGAAAAGAAGGCTTAACTGAGTCATTTTTACATCGATTTTAAATTTTAAAATGTGCTGCGACAGAAAACAAAATAGGCTTTCACTTCGTAAAGACCTTTTTTTAACATGACCAATTTATCACAAAAATATTTTCCGCTGAAGTTAAAATTTTATTTTTTTTTCGATTTTTTCAACTTCGGAAGCTTTTTTTTCGTAAAATTTATCAGAAGACCTAATATATTTTGACTTTAAAAAAAATCATGGTTACCATTTTGTAAAACAAGAGTACTTTAATTTAAATCGGAAACATATTAACAGAGATATAACAATTTTAGTAAAAAAGGTGAATTCAGTATTATTTGTACATTAGAAAATTTTCTATACAATACTACGTTAGAGTGTTTTTTCAACTTTTTTCGAAAGTAGAGAAATGGCGGTCGGATTATTATGGCATTCGGTGAGAAACTTCAAATAACAAAATTTAAGCCAAATCGCACTACGTTATCACGTGGCGCCCAGGCCATGAAGTTGAAAATTGCGTTTATAAGAAAAAATATGGCCAATTTTTTAGTTCTTGCAAAATTTAGCTTTTTTAGTAAACATTTTAACAAAGTGTAAATATTAATTCATAATGTAGACTCAATTAGCTTTCTATCTACGTTAGTAGCCTATAAATCGGCTAAGGATTTTTTGAGTTATCGGAAATTTTCATAGAAATTTTGGGTCCTTGAAAGCAAATTGGGTCTAAATTACAAATTAACATTCAGATTTTGTCAAAAAGTTAAGCTTATAGGTCAAAATTTGCAAAAACCGAAAAATTGCACATTTTTCTGGCCGGCACTCCTTGAAATTCGAAAAAAGTGACTTAAGAAGTTAACTAAAAATGCTTCTTTTGTCTTTTACGGCTATATACACTGTCACTCGTTTCACGTTTGAGTGACCAGCAGTAATTTGCTAGCATTTTTATTGGGCTTTTCCCCTGGTAGCGTTTTTCAATAGTTAAAATTTCTTGGTGGAATCTTTCACCTTGCTCATCACTGAGTTTTCCAAGATTTTCTGGAAAAAAATCCAAATGGGCGTGCAGGAAATGAATTTTTATTGACATCCGGCACTCCATTTCAGCATAAGATTCAAGGAATTCATTTACCACCTGAATATAATCTTCACTTCTATGGTTCCCCAAGAAATTCTTACATAGTGAAATAAAACTTTCCCACGCCCTATTTTCTACAGCATTTAATTTGCTCGCAAAGTTCTCATCCCGCATGATTTTTCGAATTAGTGACGGTTTCACAATTATTTTTGTGTCTTATTTTCACAGCAATAATTTTTTATATATCAAATCATATTTTGAAATGGCAACACCTTAGACAGCTTTCACACTATGAAACTAGTTGCAGAAACCCTATGCAACTAGTTTCATAATGTGAAAGCTGTATTACCGATCTCAACTAAAAACCGTTGGGCTTCGCAATACCAGAAAAGGGTTTGGTCGTGAAAGTTGGGATGATTTCAAGACAGTCAAACCGAGAACGGCAATAGAGGCATAAATAGAGCTTGGACATTATGTCGTACTTCTTTGTTTCTATCCTTTTTTAACTTCATTCATAAGTGCGTATAAATATAAGTACTTATACGTGTATAGTATGTTAATTAAACTGGCCCTTTTACAAAAAAGAACTTATATTTTTTTTTAATTCGCTGTTAATTTAAATTTAAATAATCTAGGTTCACAAAATATTTAATGCACTTTTCAAGTAAATATAAAAAAGTTTGGCATTCCTAACAAAATACTGCGGAAAACGGCATCCCAATGTGAAAAAATCGAAAAAAAAAATAAAAATTTAAATTTGTTTGAAAATATTTTTGTGATCATTTGATGAAATAAAAAATCTTTTTTAACAAGAAGAAAGCCTGATGTCTTGTCTGTCTTAAACCGTGTTAAAATTTCAAATCGATAAACAAATGACTTAGCTAGGCCTATTTTTGTTCGAGAAGACCAAAAAAATCGTTTTTTATCGATAACTTTCGATTTTGAGGGTATATCGAAATTTCTAAAAATGACAAACTGATACACTCAATAAGGCCTATCGTTTGATATAGGTTTCCTTAAAAGTGTATTTCTTTTTCCTCAAAATGTATCAGTGTGTTATTAGTTTCTATATGCAGAAATACTACCACTGAGGCCAATTTGTTCTAAGATTTTTAAACGAAAATCAGTATAATTTTACCGTATGGTGAATCTTGGGGCCAAAGTTTGCATCCGCTTATAGTTTTTTCCACATATTTTGTTACTTCTTGAGTGAATCATTATAACGCAGTCATGTTTTTAACTTTTTGTAGAAACTTCGCGGAAGTAAAGCTCTTAATCTCTACTGGCATCAATGTTTGTCTTCTCTTCCATATCCTATTAATTACCATGGACCAAATTTAATTAAAACTGATAGAAAATACTTCTTGAGTTCTATTTTAATAAATGCTTATCTATTTTGTGCTCAAAACTTCCACAAATAACCAAAAAACTAAAATTTATTTAGTGAACCTATTCAAGTGACGCAAAAATAATTCATATTTTTCTGCACCAATTACAAAACGAGGCATATATTTCAACTGTCAACTTTTTTTCAAACTTTCTTTATTTACACTCTTTATCTAAACTATTCGGCCTTTCAGAAAAAGTACATCACAATTCTATTCATAAATTATCTTAAGAGCAGCAAGCTAAAGTTTATTACTAAAAAAGTGAACCTATTCTGGTGACCGTGAGTGTATCATAAAAAAGAAATACATATTTACACAGGAAACCTAAAATAAGATAGAAACGTAGCAATTTTTTTGGTTTCAACATAAGCATTTATCACCCTATTACCCCTCGAGGGAGCATAGGGCCATAACAAGATTATTGTAATAATCTTGGTCTTCTACTTGATGTTTGACTTTGTTCCACTTCTTAAGCAATGTAGAAATGTTCTCCAAAATCAGGGGCAGATGCTAAGTATTGTAGGATTAGTTCTGGACCAATACGAATTAAGTCGTCTACAATATCCAGATCTTAGTTATGCAAGTAACACCCTAGTAGTTCTTGGCAGACTTCTATTTTCCTTTGCAATATGTGGGGAATGGCCACCGAGTACAACATTTAATTGGTAATAAGCTAAAGTTGATGGTACCATGCTTTTGTGAATGTTTTCCAGAGATGCTTTGCTTGGCGATATTGAGTGGCTGGGTAGTATGCTGTCTAATACCATTATTATAGCAACGAAGGTCCTTTCTAACATGTCGTGAAGAGGGATATAATTTTGGTAGTTCCGATGATTTCTCCTATGACATCCCAGAAGGAATTGTCTAGTTAGCATTTGGCTATGTTCCTTAAGTGGTATTTCTTTCGTCTCCTCATGTAGATGAGAACATTTGTTCTAAGAGCTGCATTTTGACAACTCTGGAGTTTTTCCACTGCGTTTCGCTCCTATGGTGGAAAATTATGTCTTACTTTGGAATTTCTTTATTTTGAAGTATTAATGAAGTTATTGACAGTTAAAGTAAAAAGATCAGGTATTTTGCAAATTTTGGGCAAGTCATGGGCACGCTTTTCCCTTATCTGATTGATGTCAAATTTTTAAGGGACTCATACAAATTCCAACTTTGAAAAATAACTGGTGCAGTCATCGGTATAGGTTATTATTTCCATACATTCGCGTGGCACCGGGAGTTTAGAGAGTTAGAAATTCAACAAGATCGGGGAGTCTTTGTTTAACTCTACGGGGTTTTGGTTTTAACAACCCATCTTTTGGAAGACTTGAATTAGTAATGTCTTCGAAGAGGGTTGCATTGGTGAACATGTCAAATGCTACTATTATTGCGCGCACACATGTCTTCTTTTGATTAATGCCATGGTATATATGAGTGGTGATGGCAGTCAACGCAGTAGTCGTACTGTGTTCTTCGCGGAATACATGTTGATTTGATGAAGCTGGTAGATGTTGTGTCAGCCTCGGGTGCCTCAAGTGACTTTGCGACATGTGACAACAAGGATACCGCTCTTCCCAACTTTCATACCTCGGGTATCACAGGAGTAGTAAGGGAAAAATCAAGGACTTTAGTTAAGTACTCAACTTTTGGTTCATTTCTATGATACGTACGTTTCTTCAACTTTCGGATCTACGAGCCGAAACGACCCGGAGTTTCATCAGCTTCTGCCAAGGATTGTCAACCCAGCTACACCAGCAATCAATGTATGTATATTTTGTTCAAAGTTATATTATTGTTTGCCGTTTCCAGATATAAGCTTTTCTTTTGGTTCCAGTCTATGCACTTTTTTTATATTTTCGTCAGGTGTTTAAATATTATGACTTATCTAACGTTAGTTCCGCTTCTTTATGTTAATTTGAATAGGCTGCTTTGCCTCTTTTTAAAGTTGATTGTTAAAAATCTTACGGAAGCAATTGTTAACATTATTGACAAAAACTTGAAGACATTGCATATCATGTGGAGCTATGTCCCAAGTTTTGCAGCCATATAACAAAATATATTTTATGTTGGAGTTAAATGTTTTATTTTCGGTTTGCTTCGAAATATAAAATGAATTTCAAACCGAATTTGCATCTTTCTTTATAGGCATATGATATTTAAAACATCAGCTGAATTGTACTTCCCATGTAGGAAAACGACTTTATATCTTTGATATTTTCTTGGAATATTATACATGATTTGAGTTATAGTGTACTCGGAGCGATTTTGTTTCGGCTATGTTTATTTTTAGCTCTACCAGCTTTGAAGTCTTACTAATTATGGAATTTTTGACAGCATCTTAGAGAACTAATATATAGCGACTTCAAGCCCCAATGCTGCGATGATCCTCATGTTTCTAACCTCAGTTTATATACAAACCCCTCTACTTTAGCAGAAGCCGCTGCCCAAATGAGACAATTCTTCTCGACACAAATACAGTTCACTCCAAACTCTACTGTGATGACCATATATACACCGTTCGAGCACTTCAGTTCAGCATCCAAAGCTTTCTTCATCTCAAAGAAGCTTCAAGGAAAACTTGCGCTAAAAACTCGATGTTCTTAAACCTAAGTCTACGGTCTGAATAAAACACTAATGGCTACTTTCACTCAGCTTTGCTACATTCGCATCGGCTCTGCTCTCCATAAATCCTTTGAAACTCACAGCGAAGCTTTAATTGTCAAAAAAATAACCGGCCAACTCCCATATTACCCCCTTTCAGCTTTGAGAAACAGTTAGTTTTCTGACTTAAAGATGGCATACACTCATACCCATAAACGTTCGGAGATTGAACTTTTGCTGGGGGGAGATATCTACCCGAAGATACTTAGAAGAGCCCGAGGTGGGACAGAAACCAGTCTTTAGTGTGGTATAGAAAACTTATTTGGTTGGACTGTCACTGGCAAACTTGGTTCTGTGAACAACATTGAATCGGTTTTATCGTTTTAAAATATCATCGCCCTAAATGACCAAATCAAAAGATTATAGGAATTGGACGAAGTGCCAAAGTAGTCCCGTCTCTTGAATGAAGACTTGCACAGAGGATATCAACATTGTTTCGTAGAGTCAAATAGCGCTGTTTGAATTTCTCTGCTGAAAAACCCCCAAATATAATTTGCCACATCACGCCGTTGTCAAACCTGAAAGCATTATCATCAAACGGAAACAGTCTCAATGACATACTTTACCACGGCCTAAATTTGCAATCAGATCTAAATATATTAATGTTTCGTTGGAGGCTTTTCAGATATGGATTCGGCTCTGATATTAAGAAGATGCATCGGCAAATACTTGTAAATCCTTCACATACCCCATTCCAAAGAATAATATTCCTAAAAACTCCCAATGAATTTCCACAAAACTACGAATTAAAAACAGTCATATTTGGCTTTAAAAGTGACCCGTATCTGGCTATTCGTACCTTACATGAGTTAGCTAAGTCCTGTAAAAGCACAAACCCTGTAGTGTCAGAAATCTAAGAGATTTTATGTACGTCGATGATGTTTTTCCAGCAAAATCAGCATTTCGTAGTCCTACGATCCGCTGGATTTAAACATCGTAAATGGACTGCCAACCACGAATACCTACTTAAGGATCTAGCCCCCGAACATCTCTTACGTTACAAGTTTGAGTTGGTATAACTGCTTTATTTAACCACCCATTTAACAGGTGATAGTTTCATTTGGTTTAATTTTCTTCGAAATTTAATTATGAATCGACTTACACCAGAGCAACGAGTGCCGACGTGACATGAAGCACAAATTGATATTGATTTCGAATTTCCATTCAACATTTTATTTTTTTTTTTCGATGAAGCCCAATACTGGTTGAATGGGTACGTAAATTAGTAGCTTATTTCTGAGTGACTAAAGAATTGATATTGAGTGTCTTGTGTTTATAATTCGTGCAATTACTTTATTTAGCATATTTTTTTTGAAGATTTATAAGGTAAATTTTCGTAAGCTCAAAATGTTCTAATGATAATTTATAGCAATCGTGGGCTAGGTTTTTGGTCTGTAGTAATTCTGGAGAGATATAATCCAAACCAGGTGGCTTGTTCGCTTTAAAAATCTCACATGTCTCATTTCGTTTATGTGAAGAACATTCACAGATCGGTTGACATGCCCGAGTTAATGTTTCCCATGGTGTAACTTGTTGAGAATTCGATGTTACGACGATCAGTTTTTATGTGTTGAGAATTAAGGCAATTTCTCAATTCTAGATTCCAACTAATCCATACCTTCCTAGTAGTTGTTTCGAACCCTGACGAAAATTTTCCGGTAGAAAATCATGAATTTTGATTAAAAACTCTGCAATCTGGAAGCATTGTTGTTGGTTAATCGAATCGGGGATTGAACCCAAACTAAATATGATATGTTATGCTTAGTAGTCGACGTTCTAATCAACTAAGCCACAGCAGCCTTCAAATACCGATTTAGTTCCAAATACCGATTAAATTGTTTTTTGGGTATATTTCAATACATTCATACTTATATCAGTATATGTGCATTGAAGGTACACACTACATAGTTACGTAGATATGTGGGCATAGACAAACCGATAAAGACTGGGTCTGGTAAAAAATCCGCTCAGCCGGAAAATTGCTTAAACAAATTGTCAATTTTCATTTCAACGGATGTTTGCATATCACTTACCAATTGTCGCCATATGTGATTTGTGTGAGTTTAAACGTGTGTTTGGTTATAATTTTTTTGTGGAATTTATTTATACATACTAATATCCATATGTATGTATCTACAAATATGTATTTGTACGAATATAAAGCAGACTAGTGTGTATAAAAGTATCAGAGCATCACAGTTCAATAAAACCGATTAAAAAAGGAATGCATGCGTATGTCATGACACAACGAATCCTATTCAAACATCATTTACCAAATATACATACTTTCATTTACAGTAATCTCTCGACTTATGTTGTTATTTTTATAGTTACATTTTTTAAGATTGTAACATTTGAATGTTAAAGAAATATTATTGGATTGACAAAAATAGTTAAGTAAACGCTATAAAAAAAAGGTTTGAACTATAAGGAAATTGGTTTAAATTCTTAAGTTGTGAAAAAATCAAAATACAGTTAATTTTATAAAGGGTGGTTAAATTGTAAGGGCCGATGTTGAATGTGAACCACACCTAAACGCCAAGTTTTTTTTAGAATTTTATTTGACATTTCTTTATTTCAGACTTACTCAATTTGAACCATGGAGAGATACACAATCCAACAACGTGTTAAAGTTATCCAGACTTATTATGAAAATGGGCGTTCAAATCAAAATTCATATCGTGCACTTCGTGATTTTTTTGGTCAATTTGATCGTCCAAATGTGCTTACGATCGCAAAAATCGTGGAAAAATTAGAGCAAACCGGTTCTGTAGAAGATGTGAGAACACCAGTGCATGCTGGTACAGCTCGTACTGCAGAAAATATTGCTGCTATTCTCGATAGTGTGGCTGAAGAGCCGTCCACCTCAACTCGTCGTCGTGCCGAACAATTTCACCTCTCACGCTCGTCGTTGATGAACATTATGCATAAAGACTTGCATTTACACGCTTACAAGTTGAAATTGGCTCAAGAACTAAAGCCTCTTGACCATTCCAAACGTCGTGAATGGGCAGAATGGTGGCAAGAAATGGCAACAGTGGATGATCAATTTTCGAAGAAAATCATCTTCAGTGATGAGGCACATTTTCACCTGAGTGGATTCGTCAATAAACAGAATTGCCGCATTTGGGTGAATGAGAATCCAAAAGTGATTGTCGAAAAACCAATGCACCTACAAAGAGTGACTGTTTGGTGCGGTTTATGGGCTGGCGGCATCATCGGACCGTATTTTTTCCAAAATGAGGCCGCTCAGGCAGTTACTGTGAATGGTGTTCGCTATCGTGAGATGGTAACGAAATTTTTATGGCCCGAATTGGAAGATATGGATGTCAGCAGGACGGTGCCACTTGCCACACAGCTAACGAAACAATGGCTCGTTTGCTCAACAAATTCAATGGCCGTGTTATCTCACGTAATGGCGATGTCAATTGGCCGCCAAGATCATGTGATTTGACACCGTTGGACTTGTTTCATTGGGGTTATTTAAAAGAAAAGGTGTACGTTGATAAGCCAGCAACAATTTAAGAGCTAAAGGATAAGATAATTCGGCACATTAACGGCATAGAACCTCCATTATGACTCAGGGTCATCGAAAATTTGGACCATCGGATGGAGGTGTGCCGCCGTGGTCGCGGCGCCCTTTTGGCCGATATTTTGTTCCATACATAATTGAGTAATACCAATATATCATAATAAAATAAAATTACAATAATTTCCTAAATAGTTTGTGTTTTATTCAAAATCAACATCGGCCCTTGAAATTTAACCACCCGATATAATTATAAAGTGTCTGAAACTTTATCATATGAAGCCCTGGTTTAAATTTTATTCTTAAAAATTGATAAATAATTCGATAATGTGTAGATCGAGGGACTACTGTTCTTGGTCTCTACAATTTCAGTCAACATTTTTTTAATAGTTTTGATTTTTAATTTCTTTTTATGATTTTTTCAGATTTTTTTATTGTATGTAAATGTTAACTTTATTTCCGTCACACTCTGTTGTATTTATTTTCACACACACATTCGTACACTTACAATTTTTTGGTTATAAACAAAAAAAAAGGTCAATCATTGAGGTATAAATTGACTCAATTAAAATGGTTGAAGTAGACTTTATCTGCAAATTTTTAATTCGCTTCTAAATGTCACTACGATTTGAATTACAATTTTTTACAAATTGTATAATTACATAATATGTTAGAAATTAAATTCGTATAGATCAAAATAGAACTATTAATGAATGTAGTTTTCAATTTTGTTTCGTTCCTTTAAAATCATCTTAAACCATACCCAACACCTCGATAATAACAAATATTACAAATCACAATTACACGTGCCGCATCCGCCCACAAAGTGTTAAATTTTTTGGATGGAAAAAAATTAATGTATTTGCAGTTTTTGCCTAAATTTTAACTATTAAGAATTAAATTATTTAAAAATTTAATGAAATATAAAAGAGAACTTAAGTAGCTTTAAGTCATCAAAATTCATGAAGTTGTTATTGCAAATTTTCCCCGAAAATTCGTGCCCTTGACGACACGCCTAAGGATATGCTACCAAAAAAAAAAATACTTAAGGATAAATAAATTTAAAATTAAGATATGATTTACAATTCTATGACCTGTAAGTACTAACTAATTGAGTTTTGTTAAAATATAATATATATAAATATATATATTTTTAAGCCGGTTTTAAAAGACCCCAGCAAAACTTTTCATTACCAAATAATAAGTTAAACAGCTAAACTATTGAACACGAATTACTTACTCATTCAATGTTTAAGTCATTACATTAACATGGGGATGTCATTGGAGGCAAGTACTTACCAATTGCAAAAAATAATGACTTGGGTTAGCAATTGGAAAACATCAACAAAAACTTTTTTGTTGTTGTTTTATTTAAAAAAATATATTTTAAACGAAATACAAATTTTTTTATGACCCCATGGGGGCTCGAACCAAGACCCGTACGACTGCTAGGCGGTGACTCTTCCACTAAGCTACTTCATATGTTGAAAACTTAGCAGCTTGTAATTAATATATACAATTTTTATTTTTAGATCCAAAATCATGTGACAATAACTTTGTTTTTTTGCTCTGTTGTAATTTTTGGAAAAATATTTCTACACGATTTTTTGTAAATGTTTAATGCATTAAATAAACAATAAATAAGTTTGTTTTTAATTATTTTTACAATTTATTACTTCCCTTTTGTATAAGTTTTTATATAATATTGACTCTTACTTACTTAAATGGCCTATAGTTACAACCTGTTAAGGTCAAAGTCCGAGCATATTTTAGAATTCCGTGGACTTCGATCTTGTACGAATATTCTCCAATTTTATAGGCCAAGCTTTGAAAAATTTTCTTTTACTTGGTCTTTCCATCAAAGTTTCGGGGACATTTTTATTCTAATTTTATCATCTTCATAGTAACTGTTTCCAAGAGAGGGTTACTATCCCGTCTTCCTAACCCATTTTTATTGATCTTATGGGACAACTTTCGGTACATGTTAGCTCACTACATTAACGGGTGTTAAACTGGTTCCCCGGGTGATACCACGAGGAGGTCACTGTCCATAGTCGAGATGAAGGATGACCCAGATAAGTTGGGCTTACCAAGTTAAGACCAATCAGAACCGTGTTTGGTATCCAACATCCCCCACATAATCAAAATTGATTAGTGAGTTAGTTTTCCAAAATTCTTTTACAGATGGTAATATTTAAGTTCTTAAAATTCAAAAATCATTTAAAAAGACTCTTTTAATAAAAAAAAATTGTTGCTCTTGGTGGGATTTGAACCGGGGCCATTCACTTTAAATTGCCATCTTAATTACAAATAAGTACTTCTATAATAACTTATTTGTTATTTGGAGGGTATGTTACCAGGAGTATCTTTTTTCTCTTGTTATTTAAAAAGGTATTCCAATCAAAAATTTTCGTCTAATTTTTGGTATTTTTTGATATTTTCGGTGTTTATAAACCGATTTTAATGAAATTTAATAGCGTTTATTGCGGGAGAATCCTAAAATCTGATATACAATCCATCCTCCAGGGGCTTCAGAAACTTGATTTCAACAGACAGACAGACGGACATCGCTTAATCGATTCTCCTCCCGATTCTGAGTCGATCGGTATAATTTTTATGGGGTCTACGATCACTAATAAAAAAATTACAAACGGAATCACAAACTTATAATACCCTTTCACCTATTGGTGAAGGGTATAAAAACAATTTAATACGTTTTTGGGGTACAAAAGGGTAAAAAAAGAGAAAATATTCAAGGGTAGGTTTTTGCTTTTTAGCTATGGATATCTTTTAGGCAAATGAAGCCAGAAGTATAATTTATTGACTGGTAGATTGACATTAAAAAAAAATAGCTACGTGCTTGGTACTTTTTTTAATTTTAGGGGTAAAAATCGGTAAAGTATATCTTCTAAACCAAAAGTGATAGAAACAAAAATTAAATTGGTCTATGATCAGCACTAAAAATTAAGGGACACGGGTTCGGTAATTTTTTTTCTTTATTTGTGCGCTTATGGGTAAAACAGGTTAGAAAATGGATAAATTAGTATCATCATATCTCCGAAGCCGACATAGATAAAATCAAAGTTAAATTTGAATTTTGATCAGCTAGAAAAACAAGGGGACATGTGTTCGGCACTTTTTTTGGAAATGGCACTAATAAGGATGAAACAGGGTAAAAACTATATTTTGGTACTTTTTGTTAACCCATACGTATCTTTTGAACTTATAAACATAATGACTCACTTTATGCCACAATCAATAAACTTGGTACTTTTACGATAAATGAGGTTCAAGTGTTGAAAACGGAAAATATTCAAAAGTAGGTTTTTTGTTTTTTTTTTTAACTATGGGAAGTATAATTATATAAGTGGCGATTCACATTGAAGAAAATTAAAATAAGTGTTTGGTACTTTTAAAGTGATAAAAAAGGGAAAAGTCGATGACATTATATCAGGTAGAAACAATGGTCTAAGATCAGCAATTAAAATTAAGAGACAACTGTTCCTTTTTGCAAATTAAACAGTTTTGGGGTTAAATAAATTTGGATTTCGACTAGAAAAATAAAAAATGACGTTTTTAGTGCTTTCGTAAATGAGGTAAAAATAGGGAATTTTTGACCCCTATATAACTTTTGAATCAATTATTATAGAAACAAAATTTATACCGCAATCCATAAACATCAAAAAGCTATCAAATACGAGTTTGGTACTTTTTCGACTAATGGGGGTAGAAAAGGACAAAAACGGGTCAATAATTTAAAGAAAGGTTTTCTCTTTTTAAACTATCAATGTTAATTTATTGACTCTTCGATTGGCATTGAAGAAATATGAGACAGGTGTTTGGTACTTTTTTTCAATTCAGGGGTTAAAAAAAGAAAAACAAAATGGAGTTAAGATCAGCAATAAAAATATCGGAACACATATATGGTATTATTATAATTTGGCTGACTAGGGGTAGAAAACTGATAAAAAAGGAAACTTTTGTATTATGAATGTTCACAATCAAAAGCGACAAGAACAAGATATAAATTGGGTTAGCAACCGAAATTGAATCAGCTACGAAAATAAAGGAGGAGTGATAATTATTTTTACTTGGCAACAGTAAATGGTAGGTACTTATTTTGACATACATATTAAATTAAATTTATATCGGAATCGATAAATAAGTGAAAAAATTATTTTTGCAAATTTTGTAACTTTTTAATTGTAACTTTGTCAATTCAAATTGTACCGCTAACGAAGTAGCGGGTTACAAAACTAGTGTTTTATAATCGTATAAGTTTTTGTGTTTAGTGTTAACATATTTTCTAATATTTTTCTTTACTACAATAAAAGCTTTTCTAACAATAGGTTATGCTCCCAGACACCCAGGAAAAATAATTAAAAATATAAAAATTTTTTAATTTTTCAAATTGATTTTTTTTTTGATTTTTAAGAAATTAAATTGTGATTTAAATACAAAATATCTGTATAATTAGTGCATCAAGAAAAGAAGCAAAATTTATCAAGATTTTTTTCAAGATCAAGAGTATTAAGAATAAATGGAATTTTGCAAGTCAATCAAGCAACTATCTGGTGCGACAGATTGGCCAATATGGAAAAGGAAGGTAAGAGACCTCCTTGAGTTCTATGATGGCGTGGTAGACGTTGTTTTGGGAAATTCAAGAAGCCAGAGCCAATAGGAAATGGAGCTTCAGAACTTCTAGAAAGGGAATACAAGAAGAAATGTGAAATTTATAGGAAGCTAATTGTTATGCGAAAAGCATTATAACATGCACAATAACTGACGAAATTTACAAAAAGATTGTGGACAAAGAATGTACATTCGAGATGTGGCAAGCATTGAAACAACAATTTGAAGCAACATCAAAAGATTAACTATTCAAGATGTGTACCGAACTATGTATTTACCTTTTAGTGGAATTATCAATAAGACGTCTCAACGCATGTATGAAAATTAAAACATCTATTAAATGAAATGAACAATGGCTTGAAAATAAAAATGAGAATATGTTACCAGATTTATTACTAATATTTTCGGTAAAAACCTTTTGAAATGTTTCAATCAAATTGGATGATGCTTTCAGGAGGAGGTGACAAGACGCTAGAGGAATTAGTGATGCAATTTTGTCTTTATGAAAGAAATTCAAGAATCGCAAAGTGAGAGTCAGGAAGCCTTGTCAGTCAGGAAGCCTTGTTAGTAAATCAAAGGAAGAATTTTAATCAGAAGAATTTCAAGACGCCTAGTAAAAAAGAGGACATATGTATGCCATTATTGAAAAAAGAAGGGACATTGGTTGAAAGAATGTCGTAAATGGATTACAAGCAAGATTCAAAAAGAAAAGGTACATTTCAAATGTGGCACTACAATCAGTATCCGATGTGAATATGGTTACGTATGCAATAGACTAGTAAGTATATAATAAAAGACATTTGGTATGTTCCAGGCATTTCAAGAAATCTTTTTTTGGTTTTGGCAGCTCATGATAAAAATTCTGTAAGTGAATTTAAATCTCTTCCTGCAAAGTGTAGCTTCAAAGTCGATAGTGAAGTAGTTCTAACTGGCAATCGAAAATTAGAGGGATCACTGTACAAATTAAATATTATTCCAAAATCATTAAATAAAGTTAGCATAGCAGTTGATAAGAATCCAACTTTAATATTATATCACGAGCGATGGGGACAGCAAAATAAACAACATATTATGAATAAATTGCAAAAAGAATTAGGTATTAAAGTAAAATATCGGGTGGTTAAATTTCAAGGGCCGATGTTGATTTTAAATAAAACAAAAACTATTTAGGAAATTATTGTAATTTTATTTTATTATGATATATTGGTATTACTCAATTATGTATGGAACAAAATATCGGCCAAATGGGCGCCGTAACCACGGCGGCACACCTTCATCCGATGGTCCAAATTTTCGATGACCCATGAGGCATAATGGAGGTTCTATGCCGTTAATGTGCCGAATTATCTCATCCTTTAGCTCTTGAATTGTTGCTGGCTTATCGACGTACACCTTTTATTTAAAAAAACCCCAAAGAAAAAAGTCCAACGGTGTCAAATCACATGATCTTGGCGGCCAGTTGACATCGCCATTACGTGAGATAACACGGCCATTGAATTTGTTACGCAAAAGAGCCATTGTTTCGCTAGCTGTGTGGCAAGTGGCACCGTCCTGCTGAAACCACATATCGTCCACATCCATATCTTCCAATTCGGGCCATAAAAAGTTCGTTATCATCTCACGATAGCGAACACCATTCACAGTAACTGCCTGACCGGCCTCATTTTGGAAAAAATACGGTCCGATGATGCCGCAAGCCCATAAACCGCACCAAACAGTCACTCTTTGTGGGTGCATTGGTTTTTCGACAATCACTCTTGGATTCTCATTCTGTTTATTGACGAATCCACTGAGGTGAAAATGTGCATCATCACTGAAGATGATTTTCTTCGAAAATTGATCATCCACTGTTGCCATTTCTTGTCACAATTCTGCCCATTCACGACGTTTGGAATGGTCAAGAGGCTTTAGTTTTTGAGCCAATTGCACCTTGTAAGCGTGTAAATGCAAGTCTTTATGCATAATGTTCATCAACGACGAGCGTGAGAGGTGCAATTGTTGGGCACCACGATGAGTTGAGGTGGACGGCTCTTCATCCACACTATCGCAAACAGCAGCAATATTTTCTGCAGTACGAGCATGCACTGGTGTTCTTACATCTTCTACAGACCCGGTTTGCTCGAATTTTTCCACGATTTTTGCGATTGTACGTACATTTGGACGATCAAATTGACCAAAAAAATCCCGAAGTGCACGATATACATTTTGATTTGAACGCCCATTTTCATAATAAGTCTGGATAACTTTAGCACGTTGTTGGATTGTGTATCTCTCCATGGTTCAAATTGAGTAAGTCTGAAATAAAGAAATGTCAAATAAAATTCGGAAAAAAACTTGGCGTTTAGGTGTGGTTCACATTCAACATCGGCCCTTACAATTTAACCACCCTTTACATTAATGAATTGTGTGAGTCATGTATTTATGAGAAATCTAGCAGGTTACCATTTCGAAGAAGTGAAACAGCTACAGCTCCTAGAGAGCTTATAGCTACTGATGTTTGTGGTCCATTCCCTCCATCGTACCAAGGCTTTAGATACATGGTGGTATATAAAGATGACTATTCAAAATTCAGATTTGGCTACATTGTAAGAAACAAATCAGATGTAAAGGATACATTACTGGAAATGTTAGCTAGCGCTAAAGCACAAGGTCACACTATTAAAACCATTTTAAGTGACAAAAGTGGAGAATTTATAAGTGAAGATTTCAAAAAGATACTACAAAAAATGGTATTAATCATAAGTTGAGTGCGCCCTATACTCATCAAAAAAATGCAAATGCTGAACTTCCAAATATTCGAATTTCCAGAAACTTTGTGGACCGAATTTGTTAAATCCGCTTTTTAAATCCTTAATCGTACGGGAAAAAGTTCTGTGAAATATATCTAGTTGGCTATGATGGTGATGAAAGATACCGAATGCACATTAGAGATCAAGATTGTGTTAAATATTCGAGAGATGTTAGATTCATGAAACAAGTCAGTGATTCCGGGAATCACAACCAAGTTGATCATGAAAAGAATAGCGCTGATACATAATCTGATTTAACAATTAAAATGACCAATAACGAGCCAGAGTGTGATGAATGAAAGCGATGGTGAAGATTTTGAAGGAATCTTCAAATCCTTCAAAATCTTCACCGCTGCAAGATTCCGAAATACAAGCTAATCAAGATGAAAATGATACCAGCAATGAGAGCAATGATTTTAAAAGTGGGATGTAAAATCCCAAGCCGCGAACAACTAAGCATTTAAGAGGTAAAGATTCTGATGATAATTTATCAAATTCAAAGCGTTTGCGTAATCGTACTATAATTATTGATTGCTTACAAAATGATATAGTGCTTACGTCCTTGGAATTTATTGGCAAAATAAAAACTTCAGATTTATAAAAAGAAACCATACAGAGTGAGCAAAATGAAAATTGGGTAAACGCAATAAAGTCAAAAATTGATTCCCTAATGAAAAATGAGACATGGGAACTTTCAAGCGTGCCTTATGGACACAAGGCTCTTCCAGCAAATTGGGTTTTTTAAATTAACCTTCATCTGCTCTTTGCGTAGAAATCTACGCAAACGCTACACAATTTCTCTGCTTTTTTTGGAAGTGCTAGCTTTAATTTTGCATAATTTAAGGCATTGTTTACTCCGAAATTTTTTTTTTATGGACTGGATCAAAAAAGTAACGTTGTCTACCCTTGCGTAGTTTTCTACGCATATGGGAAAAACATACGTTTTTGGTGGGAATTTTTGATGTCATGGTTCTTTTTTGTCAATCATTGTGATTTTAATACATGGAAAAGATTTTTTGATTATTATTTTTACACCATTTACAAGAAAAACTAAAAAGAAGATGAAACAGAATTATTGCCAGAATCTTCATAATCTAGTAAAGTGATACATCTGTTGGTTATATAAAAGGTGCTTGCTACCTTTTTACCCTTCAAACCTTCAAAATACTAGGTTTACATCTTTACCTCTATTGTTTTTTTTCCGAAATTCGAGGCTTTATTATAGGGTGCTGTCCTTCGCTGACCACTACTATTTCCCACCTTTCGGCCCTCGTACTATTGAGTATAAGCTTATGTTTACAAAATCAACACCAACGTATTGTTTTGAACTAAGTTCATGACAATGGGTAATTGTTTTTCCTCATATAGTCTTTCTCGGAGGAAAGCTAATTTAAGACTTCGGAATGCAAAAAAAAGCTTTTTCGTTTACCAAATAAATATAAATTACTTTTTCTAACTGTTTCCTCCCAGAGTTTTTAAAATTTTGTACAAAAAACTATAAATAATATTGCATGCGTAGAAAACTACGCAAAGGTAGACAACGTGATTTTTTTTAGGAGCAGATGAAGGTTAAAATAAATGCGGATGGAACTGTTGATACAAAGCTCGACCTTCACACAGTGGTTTACGGACGCTTTTTTTTGGAAATAATTCTGTAACTTTTGAACGATTTGAGATATTTGAATGAAATTTGGCATGGTGATAGTCAAGGAGTATTCGAGTTGGTTTTCAAAAGCACTGGCCCATGAGGGATCGGGAGAGTGATTGATGGACCTTCAAAGTTGGTCACCTCGGGTGTTCGACTTTTTTAAAAATTCGCCAAAAATCCATTTATGAATGGATTGAAAAGAAATTTTAAACTTAAGTTCTCCTTCAGAAGGTCTACAAAAAATACGCTTACATGTGTAGGTTATCTCCTTTGGGTTTCGAGATATTTGGATAAAAGGAATTTTTGGGTTGATTTTTTACCTATTTTTTTAAGCTTTTTTTGATCTGGTGGACGCATCTGAAGATCAAAAATTTTTTAAGAATATTCGTCAAAATTGTAGCAAAATTCTAAATAATTTTTGTGCAAGTTGGTTATAGATATCTTATTTCGTTTAAAAGTTAAAAATATTCAAAGTTGAAACTTAAAAAAAATTTCGCTTTTTTTTGAGTTTTTCCCTAAAAGATAGCTATATTTTTTCACTAATAAAAAAATATTTTCTTAAGAAAGATAAAAATATTTTTAAAGTTTTTAAAAGAAAACATAATGAGAATGCGTATAAAACAAATTTCTTGCTAATTGGACTTTTGGTCCTCGCACATGCCCTCTCCAAAAAATGCCAATTTGTAAAAAAAAATTTTGGTTTAAATAAAAATTTCTCAAAAGGCAAAGCACCGATTTGAAAAAAATAATAATGTCCATATTTTCTAATATATCTTCTATTGATCGGAAAAGCTTTTTCTGAAACGAGCTGCAAATAGAGTCAGTGTTGCCATTTTTGTAAAAAAACTAATTTTTTGAAACCCTTTTTTCCCGAGTTGGGAATTGGGGAATTTTTTAGTTAAAATTGGGAATTTTTTTTAGTCTATTGCTTTTAGATCTTATTGGTCTACATGACTACAAATTTTCATTGAGATATCTTCATCTATGTCATTTCTACAAAATATCAAAAATTGAAATTATTTTCCTTTTAAAAGTAGAAAAATAATATTTTTTTGTTTTACGATACAAAGTGTAAAAATATTAACTCACTTAAAAAAGATTTTTAATTGGTGTTCATCTCCTGGACTTTCCCGATCCAATGATACTAAACACGTGTATCAAGCTTCAATACATAGCCTTTAAAAGCTCTGAAAACTATGCCTCCCATAGCATTTTTAAGCTAAATATTGGAGTATTGGAGAGTAATGTGTGCAAATAAAGTTAATGGTGCACAGTGGTATTAACTCTGCAATTTCTAAACTACTAGACGGATTTTGACAAAATTTGGAACGTCAATAGAAGAGGTGTGAGGCTTTTAGATCAATGTTTAAGAACGTATTTGTCGGTAGCACAGTGGGCTCTACAGTGGGCCAAAGTTGCCTACCTCGGGTATATAAAACATTTGGGGGCGTATAACTTTCCTCAATTGGGTCCGATCTAAAAGATTTTTACGTTTTCGAAAACTTCTTAAAAAAATTAAGAAAAAAACATGCTTACTTTACTACCTCATCTCATATAGTTTAAGAGATATTTGACTCCATAAAATTTTAGAATAATATTTTAACATAACTTTGTAATTTTTCGCAAAAATCTCTAAAACTAAACAAGGTATTGCAACTATTTTTGTACATAGTATGGACCTGTGTATGCGAAAATCAGAAATATAAATTTCGGAACAAGTTCTGAAATGAAAATGAAAATTTTTGAATACAGAAAATTTTTGAATACAGAAGAGTATGCTTTTCGCAAATTTGAGTTTTTTTAGAAAACCGGCCCGTGTGACCCGATTAATAGCCGGGCTCTATCAGATTTTTGCACAGATATTAAAAACATTATACTAAATACAATTTTGTTAAAAAAAAGATTTGAGATAAAATAAACAATTTTTTTACAGTCACAAACAACACAAGTTTTGTTAAAAAATGGCTGATTGTCGACTACCGCTGGTTGTAGGGTGCATGTCCAAAATTTTTAGAAATATAGTTTATACTGATCCCTCAAGTCCAGCCTTTTAAAAAATGTAAAAAACAAATTGAGTCTTTTGAAAAAATTTTTCAAAAATATTGAAAAAATAATATTACTTTTTTGAAAAAAAAAAAAAAATTTCAGGCTTTTTTCGGTACACAAACTTTGAAGAATTTTTCTGTGTTATTAAGTTTATATAATAAAGAACTTGTTTCTTCCAGTTCATTTAGAAATTTATCAGCAATCTTGCAGTATTTTTTGAAAAATTTAAGGTAGTACAAGAAAAGACAAATAGGCCAAAAAAGGACAGAAGACATACCATAAAAAGCAAACAAAAATTTTGGATTCAATTATCTCTTAAACTATAAGAGATAAGGTAGTAAAGTAAGCATGTTTTTTTCTTAATTTTTTTAAGAAGTTTTCGAAAACGTAAAAATCTTTTAGATCGGACCCAATTGAGGAAAGTTATACGCCCCCAAATGTTTTATATACCCGAGGTAGGCAACTTTGGCCCACTGTAGAGCCCACTGTGCTACCGACAAATACGTTCTTAAACATTGATCTAAAAGCCTCACACCTCTTCTATTGACGTTCCAAATTTTGTCAAAATCCGTCTAGTAGTTTAGAAATTGCAGAGTTAATACCACTGTGCACCATTAACTTTATTTGCACACATTACTCTCCAATACTCCAATATTTAGCTTAAAAATGCTATGGGAGGCATAGTTTTCAGAGCTTTTAAAGGCTATGTATTGAAGCTTGATACACGTGTTTAGTATCATTGGATCGGGAAAGTCCAGGAGATGAACACCAATTAAAAATCTTTTTTAAGTGAGTTAATATTTTTACACTTTGTATCGTAAAACAAAAAAATATTATTTTTCTACTTTTAAAAGGAAAATAATTTCAATTTTTGATATTTTGTAGAAATGACATAGATGAAGATATCTCAATGAAAATTTGTAGTCATGTAGACCAATAAGATCTAAAAGCAATAGACTAAAAAAAATTCCCAATTTTAACTAAAAAATTCCCCAATTCCCAACTCGGGAAAAAAGGGTTTCAAAAAATAAGTTTTTTTACAAAAATGGCAACACTGACTCTATTTGCAGCTCGTTTCAGAAAAAACTTTTCCAATCAATAAAAGATATATTAGAAAATATGGACATTATTATTTTTTTCAAATCGGTGCTTTGCCTTTTGAGAAATTTTTATTTAAACCAAAATTTTTTTTACAAATTGGCATTTTTTGGAGAGGGCATGTGCGAGGACCAAAAGTCTAATTAGCAAGAAATTTGTTTTATACGCATTCTAATTATGTTTTCTTTTAAAAACTTTAAAAATATTTTTATCTTTCTTAAGAAAATATTTTTTTATTAGTGAAAAAATATAGCTATCTTTTAGGGAAAAACTCAAAAAAAAGCGAAATTTTTTTTAAGTTTCAACTTTGAATATTTTTAACATTTAAACGAAATAAGATATCTATAACCAACTTGCACAAAAATTATTTAGAATTTTGTTACAATTTTAACGAATATTCTTAAAAAATTGTTGATCTTCAGATGCGTCCACCAGATCAAAAAAAGCTTAAAAAAATAGGTAAAAAATCAACCCAAAAATTCCTTTTTATCCAAATATCTCGAAACCCAAAGGAGATAACCTACATATGTAAGCATATTTTTTGTAGACCTTCTGAAGGAGAACTTAAGTTTAAAATTTCTTTTCAATCCATTTATAAATGGATTTTTGGCGAATTTTTAAAAAAGTCGAACACCCGAGGTGACCAACTTTGGAGGTCCTTCAATCACTCTCCAGACCCCGCATGGGCCAGTGCTTTTGAAAACCAACTTGAATACTCCTTGACTATCACCATGCCGAATTTCATTCGAATATCTCCAGTCGTTCAAAAGTTACAGAATTATTTCCAAAAAAAAGCGTCCGTAAACCACTGTGCTTCAGTTGCTGCAACCTTCAGTTGCAGCAATACTACAATTTGATTTTTGTATGATGAGTTAGAAGAAAATATATACATGAAGCAACCGGAAGGATATAATGATGGTACAAATTGTGTATGCCATTTAAAAAGAAGTTTATACGGTCTTAAGGAAGCTCTTAGGTGCTAGAATAACGGCCTGTTTTTGAAACTACAATTTTTTCAAATTGTACGTGAACTTACGAAAAAATTGAATTTTTGGTTTTTGAATTTTTTTTTGAGTGAAACGAGAAAAAGCTTTTAAAACTCTGGTTCGTAAATGAAATGTATAGACGAAAGTAAATGTCAAATCAGGCAATTAAAAAATTCTAATCGCCTGGGAAACAAAAAATAAAACAGTTATTTATTTTTTTTGTTTAGGACCTGAACACAATACAATGCATTATGTTGAAACTAGGAAAAGGTTGTGGGAGGGGGAAAAGGTTGTGGGAGGGGGAATAGGTAGTGTTTGTGGACATTTGATTTAAACTTCCCTATAATGCAACTGATTGGAAAAACTTCTGCGGGAAGCAAATTCTACATATCTTGCAGCGATCTATAGAGTATCGTCTGTCTACTGGTCAATCGACTACGAAAAGATGAGATCTAACAGATAGACGTGTATTGCGTATGAAAGTTCATGTATCGAGAACGAGTTTCCTGATTTTGTTACTACAATACAACCGGTACGCAATACATGTTTCGGAATAGGGTCTATATAAGAGTGCAAGAAAGGGCGAAAGTGCTCATTGATGACAGCATGGTATCCAACTCTATTGAACCACTGAAGTGTCACACTTTTTTATCGTTTTCACTTTGGAATGTGCCCTCACGAAATAAGGGAACTCGTTCCCAAACTCAAATCTTCTTACGCAACATATGTCTCAGAATAGGGTCTTTGTAAGATCTACTCTACCGAGTGTAGGAAAGGGTGAACGTGCTCGTCGGTATGCAACTCTATTGAGCCACTGGAGTGTCACAATGTTCTATGGTTTCTTGTTCTTTGGAATCCGGTCTGTCGAAATCAGGGAACTTGTTCCTAAAACCCGAACTTTTCTCTTAATAATTGTCTTTCTTGAAAAAATGTTAAATTTTGAAAACAAAAATTTAATTTTTTTTAATTATTGTTTTTATTTATTTTTGATTTTATTCAATTTAAGGGTTAACATCATTTTACAAAAGTCTTAAGTTTTACAGGAAAAGCTTTCATAAAAGTAATAAAATATTTTATGGCAATACTATAATTTGATATTTCATTACGAAGCTTTTACTTCCAAACGAAAACAGAAAATGAACTCAATTTAGAGCTTAATCGTTAGGCTAGTATTCGATTGCCTTCTAACGTATGACAGTTTTGTGAACAGGCTGTAAATGTATTGGAAGTTATATTAAAATGCTTGGATTTAAAACAAGTTCTGCTGATACTTGTTTGTTTGTGAGAAAAAAGAATGGAAATAAAATTATCCCTGCTTTATAGGTGGATGATAATAGCAGCATCCGATAAAAATGACTTCAAGCTCATTTTAAAGAATTAGAAAGAAAATTCAAAATCGTGACTAAAGAAGGTATATATTTTCTTGGATTAGAAGTAGAGAAGAAGGAAGAATTTATAAAAAATACAAATAGACAACTTTAATTTTTCGGAATGTCGACCAGGAGCTACACCAATGGAGAAGTGAAAATAAGAAAAAAGAAAGTGTTGAATTTCCCTATAGAAAAGCAGTTGGCGCTCTCATGTATTTAATCTTGGAAACAAGATCTGATCTGGCCTACAGTATTGGATATTTATCAAGATCTTGGTAGAATCCAACAAAAGAGGACGTATAACGAGTTAAGCGTGTATTTAGATACATTGCAATAGTATTTTGCCTTAATGGTCATTTTCCTAAGATACCCGGTTCTGGTATTTATCAATCAGACCTCAGTTCCTGTTTTATAATATATCCATGTTTTTGTCTAAAGAAAGCCATTGATCTCAAATACTTAATTCTAGTACTCATACAACAGGAATTTAAAAAATTAAGGTAAAATTAAAAAAAAAATTAAGAGATAATAAGTCGACAGGTAAACTTAAGTTTTACCAATTTGCCCTTCCCATCTGCCATACCTGAAATACAATACTTAAATACTTACTTTCGAACTCTTGGAGTGCAATTAAATTAAAAGCAAATTCGTGTAATTTTATGTATAGTTTTGTAATTTTTCATTTTTTATTTATAATTTTTTTTTGTTTGTTTATTGTTATTATTAAATAATTAATGTTAATGGTTTTTAAACGTTTAATTATATAAATTTATATTATTAATTTTTAGTATTATTAATATTATAATAACTATAATTATAATAATTACGTACGATATTATCATTGTTTGCATATTTTTCAATTTATTGTCCTGTATTTCATTACGAGTTAACGTTAAACGTGTGTTTGTGTGTATTTAAATGTCTGTAAATGTGTGTTTCTATGAATGTATATGTAAGTATGTACTTGTATCTATATTTGTGATCTTGTATTTGATTTTTTTTCCTTTTTTTTGTAAATTTTTAATTTGTTTTTATTTGATTCATAAATAGTTTTTGTATTTCGCTTTTATTAAATATAAGTAAATAATTAATATTATTAAATGTTATTAAATATTCATATGTATTTATATTTGTGTATGTTTGTGTGCGTGTAATTTGTATATGTATTTGTTTTGACATTATCTTTATTTATGTATATTTAACTTTTGATAGTTTTTTCTTTAATTCACTTGTTTTATAATTAAAAAACGATTTTGTAAAAATATACAAAAAATTATAAAACTATTACACATAATTTGTTATTTTTTTTTTTGCTGTTCAATGCTCTTTGGTGTTAGGATTATATTATTTTTTTTTTATTTTCGTTATCTATGAACGAATAAGTACAATGTACACATACACATGAGTACAATGTACATTGTACACATTCACATTATATTACGAGTACATGTGTACTGATATTGTTTCTGTTCATATGTATAATATATGTATGCACAGTGGTATGTTTGACTTTAATATTATGACCTCTAGAAATATTTTTCCATTTAAATATATTTAATTATCCAATGATTTGACAAAGTTAACGGTATTTGTTCACTGACGCTTAGCGGAATTGTGGGTTGCGTCACCTTGTTCCATCGGTACTACTCTAGAACGTGTTTTAACGAAATTAGTGATCTCATTTCTGAAATTTAAACATTCTTGTTGACTTGCCGGTGGACCGAATAGCACACTTTTTCCTCTATCCAAATCTTTTATAATTGATAAATTTATCTTTCAAAAAAAAAAGTTATAGCTATTTTTATAAAAATATCTAATTAATATCAATCATACGCCTACGGTTCAGAAATTAAAAAAAATCCAGGAAAATAAAATTTCTAATTAAATTTTTAAAACTTTTATCCTAAAAATTATTTCATTACATATTAATTTTTAAAATTTGTATAAAAAAAATTATTATATTATTTAAAAGACGAACATTTATAAAATTTTAAAAAATTTTAGATTTTTAAAATTTTGAAATTTTTAGTTTGAAACTTACAAAATCATAAAATTCGTCATTCGACTAACTTAGTTTGTAGTTTGTCCTATACTTAAAAGGGTTTTCTTTACAATTCCTTTTCATTGATAAATTTATCTCTCAAAACCTAAAACTTATAATGATTTTTATAAAAATAATGTCTAATTAATATCAATCATACGCCTACGGCTCAGAAATTTAAAAATGCATTTAAATAGATTTCCAAAGAGATTTTTGAAATTTTAATTCAAAAAATCATTCGTATTGTTGGAAAAATTGGCCACAGTGTTTAGATAAAGTACATTTTTTTTTAAATTATTAAAGAAAGTATTGCAATTTTTCGGATAATTTTAAGTAAACATATGGGCAAATCCTGCGTGACGGACGATACATTTGTACGAATTTTGATGTACTTAAATGTATCCCATTGTCGTTCAACTATCTTTAATAGATTTTAGAGAATATTAGCCCATCGATTGTGCTATCGCATGACATTTGTTAATTTACATATTTGTTTTGGGGGAAAAAGATATTCGCATTTAAAGTGCTTTGACGGACGCTACAAAAAATGGAAGTGAATTTTTTTTTCAACACATGTTTCTGTAATTGTAAATACGTTATAGATAGAGGAAAATCAGAGGATTACAAAACAACTTTTTAAAAATATTTGAAAGTTTCCAGTTTAACCAAAAATCCATAAATGAACTGTTGCGGACGCGGTTAAAATGCATTTTTTTTAAAACTTGATACCTAAATGAATGTTTTTGCGATTTTTATAAGCTTTTAAAAAACATATTTTTTTTTTAAATTTCGAGAATGGGTGCAAATAAAGACATGCCATTCACGAAGAGAGCAATCTAAAATTGTATCCTTTATATATTCTAAAGGATCAATATATGGTAAATTTTTCCATAAATACAAAAACGTGATTTTGGCAGTTTTAAAATTTTACCCTTGGTTTAGTATTTTCCGGATTTGCCCATATTATATTATTTCTGGTACCTCCCAAAGCCTTTAACCTAAGTATATTTAAAAGAAATTCAGCACAAATAATATGTACTATTTGAGTTGAAACAACTGTACAAGATTAAAGTCGGACCATATTTGACCAAAGCTCCTTTACAACAACTATTTTCAAAAGTCAATATAATACTATAAAATTACAATGTAAAGACTGCACAGAAAAGTTTGATAATAAATTCGTATGTACAAAGATTTGAAAGATTTCGTGACAATCGGCCCTCATTAGAAAAAAGAGTCTTAAATTTACGCACTTCCATAGAAAATCTTCGTACGGTAGAAATATTTCTAGAAATACTTAGAAAATTTTCATTACCAATTTTAATGTCAAATATCTTTAAAACCGTAAGAGATAAAGTAGTAGAGTAGACAAGTTTTTCTTTGTTTATTTTAGTAGTTTAAGGAACTAATAGGTGATAGATTATATTTGCGAAAATAATAACAATCGAATTTTTTTTATACTCGAGACACTAAACCTCTTATTAATTATACAATATTTTGAAATCCTTTATAATGGTGGCCCAGATTTCCATTAAATTAATTATACCATTAAATTAGTCAAGCATACCACTGTGCAATCTTATAGAAACACACACATAATATACATATGTACTTGTTTGGAAAAAAGTTTTGTTTTTTATTATTTTAAATAAAATTATTTGAATAAAATTTGAATTGTTAAAATCATGATATGCCTGTTTTATATGTATTTTTGACCTTTTTATACGTATTTGCATTTTTTAACTATGAAATGAAATAATAAATACTTGTGCCTAAGTAAAAAATTTTAATCAAAACAAAAAAGTTATTATTAATAAATAATAAGATAGGAATTAAATATGCGATAAAATTCGGAATAAACAATTTTCAAAAAAAAAAAAAAAAAATACACATTTTCGAAATATTAATTCCAATAGTTACAAGCATTACAAGCATTTTTCTATTAAATATAATTAGACTTGCTGCTGTGAGGCACCAAAAATCTCAGTTTCGGGAAGTCAATCCCATAAGATATCCAAAATAGTAGACCGACTTCCACCAGTATATGGCTCGACAACGAAGACAAATGTTTCGTGTCGATATTCAAACGAGCAAACTAAAATTATTACAAGCTTTAGTCGAAGTATAATATAATCGCGCTGCACAGTGGGATAGTAGAAAAATATAATGGAAATAAGTCCGCAACTTCTAAACAGTAGGGCCGATTTTAAAATAATCAGAATAATCTAATAAAAATAATCTTAGAATTCCTAAAAAGATTTAAAAAATTTCCAAAAATGTGTATTTTTAGTTTTTTTTTTTCTCAAAAGTAATTTTGCAACATAATTAAAAACATTTTGGCCCACAAAATTAGGTGAATTTTTTTTTAGAGCTCGCGTGCGTTCGGGAAATAATCGATAAAAACTGAAATTTCCCGAGCAACAGGTGTAATTCGAGAGACTCTGGCACTAACTCCGAATAAACAAGAAGCTATTTTTAAACTCAATTATTAACTTTGTGAAGTTTTCTTTTAGGAAATTATAAATATTTTATATGTTTCTTAAGAATTTTTTTTTTTAAAACTAAAAAACAATACAAATACTTAAAAAAGGGGAGTTTTAAAGGTTTTTTAAATATTAAGCTTTTAATACATTTCTTGTTTATAAAATATTCAAAATTTCGTTTTTTTAGAAAACCTTAAATCAAGAAGATTGGCTTATAAATAGATGAGATATAAGTAAATAATTGAAAATTTTAATTTTTGAAGTCGAATATCTGTAAAACTGTAAGAGATATAATATGCATGTCGGGAAGTTTTTTGTATATCTTGACCTTAGTATTTGTTATATAGTATTTTCTTAAAATCGGTTTTGAAATGACAATTAAAGAGTGTTCCTAAAAAAAATATGCATTTACTATTTTAGACAAAATTTATCCATAGTGCAAGAAATAATTTATTTTTTGATCAAGTTATTTTCTATAGATATGTCAGATACTATTATTTTAGAAATTATTAATTTTCAATAGTTATTTCAATCAAAATGGACTTCGAAAAAAAAGTTCGTGAAAATATAATTAAAACTTTTCAAAAAAATCAGTCATGGACTTTTAAAAAAATTGCTAAAAATTTGTAAGTTGACCCTCGAACGGTTTCTAATGCCATCAGACGGTATAAGGAAAACCTGAGCATTGAAAGAAAAACTGGATCAGGAAGGAAAAAAGGTCCTACAGATATTGGTAAGGCAAAGAAGTCGAGGAACTCTTTCGAAGAGCGCCTAACACTTATTTAAGAAAAGCAGCTCGTACGGTGAAATGTTCTACGAATTTTGCACATAGAGTCAAAGCTTATGCTGGACTGAAGACATACAAAGTTCAAAAGGTTCCAGATCGCAATGCTATAAAGAACTTAGAAGCAAAAAAACGAGCGAAAAAATTGAAGTCTGATTTTATAAAAAAAATACACCTGTTGTGTGATGGATGATGAAACATACGTACTGGCAGACTTTTCTCAACTTCCTGGTCAAGATTTTTATGTTGCTGATAAACGGGGCAATGTTCGGCAAGAGTTTCGCACAAAAAAACAAACAAAATTCCCTAAGAAGTTTCTCGTGTGGCAAGCTATTTGCAGTTGTGGCAAAAGAAGTAAAGTATTTGTGGCATCTGGCACAATAAACAAAGAAATTTATATAAAGGAGTGCCTACAAAAACGGTTGTTACTCTTTTTAAGAGAGCACAGAGTGACTACATTTTTTTGGCCCGATTTGGCATCATGCCATTATGGAAAAAAGGCACTTGAGTGGTACTCAAAGAATAATGTCATTTTTGTACCACGAGAGGCAAATCCACTTAACTGTCCAGAACTTCGGCCTGTGGAAAGGTATTGGGCTCTGGTAAAAAAGGAATTGAAGAACACAGGAAGGATTTCCAAGAACATGTCCGATTTTAAGCGCAGGTGGAACACATGCTCCAAAAAGGTATCAGAAGCAACTGTAAAATCTTTAATGGGAGGGTTTCCGAAAAAAGTCGATAATTTTGCAAAACCCGAGTACTAAGTAAACATTTTAATGCTAAATGATTTTGTATAATATGTCATTATATTTGCGTATTTTGTAGAGTTTTTATATTAAAAGGTTTGACTTTTATTTAAGAAAATCCAACTACAAATTTTATTTAGAGCACTCTTTATGTACTTGTTTGGAAAAAAGTTTTGTTTTTTATTATTTTAAATAAAATTATTTGAATAAAATTTGAATTGTTAAAATCATGATATGCCTGTTTTATATGTATTTTTGACCTTTTTATACGTATTTGCATTTTTTAACTATGAAATGAAATAATAAATACTTGTGCCTAAGTAAAAAAATTTAATCAAAACAAAAAAGTTATTATTAATAAATAATAAGATAGGAATTAAATATACGATAAAATTCGGAATAAACGATTTTCACAAAAAAAAAAAAAAAAAAAATACACATTTTCGAAATATTAATTCCAATAGTTACAAGCATTACAAGCATTTTTCTATTAAATATAATTAGACTTGCTAATTTGAGGCACCAAAATCTCAATTTCGGTAAGTCAATCCCATAAGATATCGAAAATAGTAGACCGACTTCCACCAGTATATGGCTCGACAACGAAGACAAATGTTTCGTGTCGATATTCAAACGAGCAAACTAAAATTATTACAAGCTTTAGTCGAAGTATAATATAATCGCGCTGCACAGTGGGATAGTAGAAAAATATAATGGAAATAAGTCCGCAACTTCTAAATAGTAGGGCCGATTTTAAAATAATCAGAATAATCTAATAAAAATAATCTTAGAATTCCTAAAAAGATTTAAAAAATTTCCAAAAATGTGTATTTTTAGTTTTTTTTTTTCTCAAAAGTAATTTTGCAACATAATTAAAAACATTTTGGCCCACAAAATTAGGTGAATTTTTTTAGAGCTCGCGTGCGTTCGGGAAATAATCGATAAAAACTGAAATTTCCCGAGCATCAGGTGTAATTCGAGAGACTCTGGCACTAACTCCGAATAAACAAGAAGCTATTTTTAAACTCAATTATTAACTTTGTGAAGTTTTCTTTTAGGAAATTATAAATATTTTATATGTTTCTTAAGAATTTTTTTAAATAACTAAAAAACAATACAAATGCTTAAAAAAAGGGGAGTTTTAAAGGTTTTTTAAATATTAAGCTTTTAATACATTTCTTGTTTATAAAATATTCAAAATTTGGTTTTTTTAGAAAACCTTAAATCAAGAAGATTGGCTTATAAATAGATGAGATATAAGTAAATAATTGAAAATTATAATTTTTGAAGTCGAATATCTGTAAAACTGTAAGAGATATAATATGCATGTCGGGATGTTTTTGTATATCTTGACCTTAGTATTTGTTATATGGTATATTCTTAAAATCGGTTTTGAAATGACAATTATATATCGTTTTAAGTAGTTTATGAGTCTGAGGTGTTCTACTTTTGGCGCCGATTGTGTCGCCCCAATAAAAGCTAGGCATTCCAGGTTCAAAAGTTAAGCTCTCCAGCCAAAATTATTTTAAAATCGGCCCAACGGTTTAGAAATTGCGTTTTTATTTCAGGTATATTTTTTCACAATCCCACAGTGCGCTGTCGAAAAAGCTACAAATATGTAAATAGTACCTTTAATATGGAGAATTTTCACTCGTTACCTTTAATAACATAAAACCTAAGGTAAATTCCCTAACACTCTGTCATAACACGTGGAAATCGCTTTCGTCACATAACCCGCTGGTGAGCTTCTAATTGATAGAACATAAAACGGAAGTTGTGACATTCTGTAAAAAAATACAAGATACCAAAATTTAGGGCCGATTGTTTCATTCCGCTTCTAAGAAAGACATTTTTTTACAGGGCGACTAATTGGCTAGAAACCACGATTATATGATAGAGATATTTGTTTTTATATAATGTCTTAACCACGTCTATTCTACCTGTTGAACGCCAGGCATCCCTTAACGAGATGTAAAGACAAACCAATAAATAACTCTTCTGGATACACAATGGTATTAAAGTATCCCGCAACATTGTTCGGGTAACCTAGCCAAAACTGGTGCTCTTCTCAGTCAATATGGCATTGTCCAGTATATAGGCATACCGCCATCAGTCTTCAATTTGCATTTATAGCAATTTATTTTTAGGTGTGCTCAGATCAATTGGATCACAGAAACCACATGTTAAAATTTAAGACTAACAGTTTCATCTACAATTAAAAATGCGCCACAGACTGTGAAACCTAATTTCAGCCCTCTCGGTTTACATGCAGAAAAACTGAAAGTCTTTGTACCAAAAGACGTACCCCCAAATTTGTTACATTTGACCCCAATAATCCAAATACAAAGTTTCATTCAGATCAGATATCGAGAAAGCGTGTCGACTTGGCGCCAAAGTTTGGGCATCCCAGTTATATAGGAAAACTTAGCGGTTTCTTTAGATTTCTTCAAAATGTTTTTACTTAGAATATGTTTTTAAATTCAGTTTTCACACATGCTACAGTTCAATTTATTTAATTTTACATTTTTGTTGCAAAGTTAAGTCACTTTTGCATAGGAAAAAAAAAAATTTTTTTCATACATTTTTCAAAACTGATTTTTTGGTTTTTTCAATAGTTTGTTAAACGAATTCAAACAATACTAAAAAAAAGATCGAAAGTGTTAGTAAAAACACCCTGCAGATTAGTGCAAAGAAATAATTAAATCGATATCTCTAACAGTACGTTTACACACGTAGGTGACTTGTTACAAGTTGTGTATACGTATTCTTCTGACATGCAAGTAAAAAAATCACTGGCAATCAAAATCGCTTGCCAGTGAGCCTACAACTTGCAGAAGTGTGATTGTGTTAGTAAAAAAATATAAATGTATTGAGCTTGCACTTGCATGTGTAAATGCCGTGTAACGGCTTAGCCGTCATCATTTGACTTAAAGTCAAATGATTTATACAAAAACCCAATTTTTTATCAAAGTTATAAAAAAGCACGTGAATTGTTATATATTAACAGTTTTAATAAACAGAACTATAATTATTATTGTTCCGATGGGTAGAAATATATATTTGAACTTTGGTTGAAATCGGATGTTATTAACCCTATTATTACCAGGCTCAAAAGTAAAATTTTTAAAATATTAAATTTTTTTAAAAAAGGTACTAAAACTTCATGTTTTTATTATTATATTTAAATAAAAATTCAAAAAATCGTTCAAAGAAGCCTTAAATTAAATTTTTATACAAATTAACTCTTGCGTACCCATAGGCTCATAATGGTTCTAGTTTTAAACTGACAAATAACTGTATAATATGCGTGCAAAAATATACTTCCAAAACCTTCTTTCTGTCATATTTTTTTAGAAATTAACCCTCAAATAACCAGGGGAAAATTTACTTTTTATAAGAAATTTTTCAAAAATTTACTGACAGAAAGAAGCTTTTGGAAGTATATCTAGAACCATTTTGAGCCTATTAAAGGCTTCTTTGAACGATTTGTTGTCTTCTAAGTCTTCTAAGAAGATTAATTCTTCAGAGCAATGGCTTCTGTAGAAGTTGTGATAATTAGTAAAAGGTGCTCACCCACGTCCTCTGTCATTACCCAGCCCTTACAAATTTCTGGGTTGTTCTTTTCTCCACAATCTATCTAAGCTAGAGACTACAGATTTTTATATTCTATCTTTGTAGGAAACACAATGGTGCCATTTTTCAGTATCTAAATGATGCGTATGTTGCCTTGAGCCTGCTAAATCTGAAAATTGTTATATTTTTTCGACCATTGATTACAAATTCCCAGCTCTTATTTCAAAAACCTCACACATATTGCAATTCCATTACAAATAAAAAAAGTAATTCTCCAAAAAATGTTAAATTATTTTCAAATATAATTACTTTCCAAACTAACCTCGTACTTGTTACCATTATCAGATCTTCTGTTACTATGGCATTTTTGCAATTGGTAAATTGTTTTTCAAGTTTAAATCTCACCTAAACTAACAATGGATTTAATTTAATAATAACAAGCATTTTATTTGAATTGTCTTTCGGATTTTGATTTTACTAATTCCGTATTGTTGTTGTTGTTGTTATTGTTATTGTTTTCGATGTCGATATTTGAAACTGGATGATTAAGTAGAAAATTGCTGGTATGGGGCGAGTGTGTGTCTGGATAACTGTTTATCGGTCTGCGTATAAATACAAACATGATATTAATTGACCAAAGAATATTTATTACAACCGCAATGATTTCTATACCAGTAAGAAGTACCAATATTCTATGTATTCGTACATACAATATATACAGTGATGGTCAGCTATTTAGAAACAGCAAATGTTTTTTAAATTAAAAACATGTTTTTGGAATATATTTTAAAAATGTTTGAACTTAAAAAATGCAACCGCTAGAGTTATGCTATGCTAGAAAATATTTTGTTTATACCCTTTAACACCACAGTTGGAAAGGGTATTATAAGTTAGTGCTGATGCATTTAATGCATAGAAATATTGGTCTTAGACCCACTTTTAAGAATACCAATAGACTTAGAATCACTTCCTTAGTCGATTAATCGATATCAGTCCGTCCGTCCGTCCGTCTGGAAATCTAACATTGCAATTCTAAAGATAATTTGATGGAATTTGGCATAGACAATTCAAGTGGGACCATGGCTATTGAAATTCGTCTAAATATGTCCATTATTTAGTGTACCTCCCATAGGCCTCACTTCCCGGAATTGTTATTTTGGCCACAAATACCTGTATATTTTTATGAAATTTAAAACAAATACTGCTTGTGTACACGAAAATCACTATACCAGGTTTTGTTGAAATCGGTCTACATTTGACCATAGCTCCCATACAAACTTTTCAGTCAAAACTCACTAAACAAGACGAAAATCACTTAAATGCTCGTTAATCCATAGTTATGACAGTTTTATGTTTATATTTTGTATCCATAATTTTTGTAAAAACTGTAATTAAATTGCTGAATTTTTAGACAATCGGTCCACATTTGACTCCAGCTCCCATATAGGTCAAAACAACGGAATTAGCGTAAATATATATGTTTTGGGAAAATCTTTGTATGGAGATAAAATGTATAAAACATTAAATTTATACACGAAAAAATACATTTGACCTCAGTGGTAAAGGGTATCATATGATCAGGCTAAACGTTTATTTTTATGATTTTTAGGTTGGAATATGCCACCAGCTATAGCAAAATGTTTCACCTTATTTTTCTTATAGGACGTTAGCTTTTTCTTTATTTACATAATTCTCATTTAGTCCATGTCTGTTCAAAGGTAAGAATAAAATTATTCTTTTATACACATAAACACATTTGGTCCCTTAGTAAGCCTGAGAGCCGAACTATAGATTTGATCATACTGTATGTCAGTCGTTAGCCGATTGCGTCATTATTTTATAATAACCTAAAATACCACGTATTTTTCTCATGAAGTTACCATTTTTAAACATTTATTAAATATGTGGCAATAAGGAAAAAGTGCTTAAGTCTGATTTTTTGGTTTTGCACGAAACAATTGTGGAGTATATTTTTAAAAAATTAGTTCTATTCTAATGAAGGCATTCACTTAAATTCGGCATTTATTAATAAGTTGCGAAAGAAAATTTGTTATTTGAAAAAATAGCTTAAAATATTTTAAGCTTTTATTCCAAACAATATTGGACATTGAAAAAAGATAAGCTAAAGGCAATTATGATATAACTTTATGAAAGATCGTACAAAATAATTGAAACTTTGGCCATGGGTTCTTTTAAATGTGAAGATTTCAAATCTGTCCTTATATGAAAGCATGTCGACAATGTCCCATTGACAAGTATCTAGTTGAAAATTATACAATTAACTTTCCCATGATTTTTACAAAATATTACTGAAAGTCATGCGTTTACCCAAAACTTTATAAAAAACAAATTAATTTCTGTAAAAATTATTACTGCCTAGTAAATCCAGTAAGTAAACGAACTCATTCCAAGATTGATATTTTTCCAATATATATAAATATATTTCTTAACATTCCCGTTAAGTCAATTCACAGCGACATCACGATATCTACAAGGTGGAAAATGTACCAAAAAAGTACAATTGTGACATATTTGTCATTCCTGGTATAAGCTTAGAAGTACCTATTTAATATATTTACCATAAGCCCCATAAAAATGATAGGGCTCCACTGGGAGTCAAGGATAACAGAAGAAGCCCTAAAAAACACAGCTTTCTTTGGCACGATCATTTGTAATTTATCAACATCTCTCGAAGATAACAAGCGATCTATGAAAACAATACGAGTACATATTAAAGGAGGTAGACCTTAAAAGAAGCTGTTCAAAAATCAATTAAATTAGATTACAAGTTTTACATGGACATCCGCCGTTCAGAGGAACATTGTTTAATCGACTCTGGAAGTGCTTTGATGTGTATACTTTTTGGTCAACATTTATGTCCCTAAATGACAGGCCATGACTGTATGTAGGTATATACCATTACCAATAAGAACTATATATGTCCATATGTATTTCATTCAGATCGGATATTGGGAAAGCGCCAAAGTTTTGACATGCCAGTTATTTGGGAAAAATAAGGGGTTTCTTCAAATGTTTGATAAAACTTTACTCTAAGAATACATAAAAAAAAATTTAAGAGCATGGTACTGAGAATTAAATGGGTTTTCAATCGAGATATACACTCAGGAAATTATTACAGTAACTGATTGTATGTTGTTTAGGAAATTTTCGGTTATGTTGTTTTCAAATGAATATTCATTTAAATTTATATGAAAATTGATTTTTAACATATTTATACATTTGTTTAAAAAACAACCTACAAAAAAATACTGAAAATCCGTAACATTTGAAAATATCAGTTGTTTAGTTTTTATAAATTTTTTCAATTATTATATCAAATATAATTCGTATTTGTTCAATTATTGGTTGTCCTTAAGTATCTTAGGTTTGCCTACTGAAGAAACATTTTATAATACTGGCCGCCTATCATGGGGTATGGCCTAAGCAAACAACAAACTTTGTTTTGTCTGTTTGGTTTTTTGATCCCTTAAAGGATATAACCTTTTTATGGTTTCGTCTTTTATGTTACGTTAATAACAAAAACAAATGAAAATTGTCCGTTTTACGCAAATTTTACGTAGTTTTTTACCATTAAATTTTTTAAAAATAAATGAAAATTTCCGTTTTTTATACTAAAAATGTAGTTTAAATTTTTGTCAGTAATTTTTTTGAAAACAACTGAATATTCCGTTTTTATAACTGAAAATGTAGTTTAAATATTTGTCAGTTAAATTTAAATGAAATATTTATTGAATTTGAATGAAAAATCAGTTGACCGGTTTTTAAATGAATATTCATTCATTTCAAATTACATTTTAAGTTAATTTTACTTACATAATATTCTGAGTGTATTACCTAAAAATCTGTTGAAAACTTTCCTTGTTGTTAAGACTTTAATATATTTAAATATCCATTTACAATGGGCTAACGTGAAGTCACTTTTGAATAGGACGAAAAAAAGTATTTTTTTATACCCTTTTAAAATTGGAAAAAAGCAAAAAAAAAACAAGTAAGAAAGTGCTATAGTCGGTAAAGCCCGACCATACGTTCCCCTTCACCACTAAGGTCAAAGGTGTTCTTTTTCCTGTATAAAGACAAATATTTGCTAAATTTTGTCATTTAGACTTTTATGAGAGCCAGGGTAGAATGTGGACCGATTATCTCGAAACTTGGCAAATTGATTACAGTTTTTACAAGAATTATGTAAGTAAAAAATAAACTCAAAATTCTCATTATCTTCAGATTTGCGAGCGTTTAAGTGATTTTTTGGCTCATTTGGTGCGTTTTGACACAAGAGTTTGTATTGGAGCTGTAGTCAAATGTGGACCGATTTCAACAAAATTTGGTACAGTGATATAAGTTTATATTAGCAGCATTTGTTTTAAATTTCATAAAAAAATAATTGATATTTGTGACCAAAATATCAATCTTGGAAAGTGGGACCTATGAGAGGTACCATAAATAATGGAGCGATTTTAATAGAAATTTTCCCATTATCAAAAAAGTTATTTGTGCCAAATTTTAGCATATTATCTTCAGCATTGCGACTTGCACTTTGATTACATGGTTTACCTGGACGGAGAGACTGACATCGCTAAATCGACTCAAAAAGTTATTCTAAGTCTATTGGTATACTAAAAGGTCTAAGACAAATATTTCTATGCGTTACATACATCAGCACAAACTTATAATAGCCTTTCCACCTATGGTGGTGAAAGGTTTAAAAATAAGTTCGTAACACTCTGCAGATTACCAGAGGATTTCGACAAAAACCTAATTTTTACCAAAGTTATAAAAGTAGCACGTGCACGCTTCAATGAGAAGAAATATGTATTAGAATTTTGGTTGAAATCGGATGTCATTAACACTTTTATTACCAGGGTCAAAAGTAAAATCTATAAAATATTAAATTTTTTCAAATAAGTACTAGAAATCACATGTTTTTATTGTTACATTTCAATGAAAATTCAAAAAATTGTTCAAAGACGCCTTTAAATACATTTTTTACAAATTAACCCTTGCGTACCCATGCGATCTAAATATAAAAAAATTGGGGGCACATCTTTCTGTATTACAAAGTTTTAATTTCTCCATACAAAGATGGGACACTCTTATATACATAAATATATACGTATGTATCTATTTACACTACATGTCTACATGCACATGTAAATATACATCTAAAAGTATTCATGAATTAACAAACAACAAATCTTTAATTTTACCAAAATTGTATCTGATGCCGAGTTTCCCGATTTAATAAAACATTTTGTACAAATGATATTTGGCGTGTGTGAGTGTTCTTTTTGTTGTACATGTTGTCGTTGTAATGTTATCTGTTGTTGTTGTAAGTTCCATTACTGTTTTAGTTGTTATTATTGTTCTTGTTGCTCTTTTGTATCAAAATTTAAGAGGAGGATACACATTCAATAAACCCAAACTTAAAATACACACACAAACAACTATTTCGAGTACATATGCAAATTTATTATGGGGTCCTTTTAGCTGTATTTGCTATTCTGATTTCAATGTTAATTTTGTTTACATGTATTTGTTGATTTTATTCAGACTATTATTACAAGCACATATACATATGTATGCATAAATGCGCATTAGAACTGCTCCTAAAATGGTATAAGATCTTATCCTAATGTGTCCTTTAAATCTGTAGTCATAAAAACTTTACCAGAAACTGGAAGCAATTTGAAATTGACAAAAGTTATGCAACCATAAAATAAATAAAACTTAAGACTATTAACGAGTTGCATTTAAAAACATCCTATTTATAAACAGGATTATAATGAATTATCTGTAATTAGTTATTATTTACTTAATGTAATAGCATATAGATAATAAAAATGTTGATAAACCGAATAAAAATTTAATCAGAAATTTAGTTATTTAATATGAATTTTCATCAAATATTTGACGTCAATTAGAAGACTAATCAAATTTCTTGCAATAATGTTTTAGAGCCACTTTTTGACTTTGAGATCAAAATTAAATTTATTCTCTAATTAACTAATTTAAAAGTGCATATTATTTCCATTTGATTTTTTTGGGTCGTGGCCTAAACTTCATGATGTTGCCATATCGATCAACAAGAAATGGTAACCTTTTTTTGCAAATGTCAAATGTGTTGTCAAAATGACATAACTTTTTTTGTTATGTCATTTCATAGTTTACAAATAAAATTAAAATTTGGTTTATTGATACTTAAAAGAAATTAATACAAAAAATGAAGAAAAACTATTACATGTGTAGCAATATGGAAACAAAAAGAGTCGCTAAAATCTTCATCTGCACTAAAATAATCAATTTTTGTTGGCTTCCAAAAAAAATATCTATAAATTTCTGTTTGTTTACGTATTTTTAACAGCTGCTTATTATACATGTGTGTTTTGACAGTTCTCACTGAAGATTCCCACTAAGAACAGTGTCAAACGTTTGAAATATGATGACTTTTACATTTGATATCAAACGGTTTTTTCAAACTCTTTTCAAACCTCAACAGATGTTTGAGATTCACATTCATTTTCAAATGAGGGTTTATTTGAGAATAAACGTTTGAAAAATGATAGTTTCTCAAATTGAGAAAAAAGGTTATTCTCAAATCATTATCAAACCCTAAGATGATTTGAGAATAATTTGAAAAATGGTGTTATATAAATTTGATATCAAACCTTATTTCAAAACTTTTTTCAAACATAAAAAAAATAATTTATGTTAAAAAAATTACCCCCAAATTTATAAACAAAAAATATTGCTATGACAAGCTTATAATTCAAATTTTCCATACAAAATTCAAACTATAAGACTTTGATAATTTTATAATTCTTTTATAAATAAGGGGGTTAATGTTTAAGATATTTTAATGGAATGGCATTGCATTTCAAAGAAATTCGTTATTTCTTTCGGATTTTTTAAAATTGATCCATATTTGACCATAAAACCTTTGCTTAAAAAATGTCAAGATTAAAAATTCAACAATATTTATATACATAAGTAAACTTTTTTTGTTTCTTAATTTTTTAGCAATAAAAAAATTATATTTTAAGCAAAAGAATTCAAATATGATGCACCGTTTTCAAAAACAAAATAAACAAACTCAAAAATACAACGCCATTTTATTTATGTTCCACATTATGTTCACACATTATGTTCCACATGTAGATGATAATCACATTTGAAAAACCTTTGAGAATGAGGTTTGATAATGATTTGAGAATAAAGGCATTTCTCAATTTGAGAATAAGAGAACGCTATTATTCTCAAATCAGTATCAAATCAGTATCAAACGTTTGACCTTTGAAAAAAGATTTATTTTCAAATCATCCTCAATTTGAGAATAAACCTTTTTTCTTACTGGGTTAAACCACCATCATTGACCGCTTAAACTAGAGAACAAAATAAGATAATCGACCACTCAAAAACAAAATTTAACATTAATTTAATCTCCGATCTCGAAGTGAAAAAGTGGCTCCTAATACAATAAATAATTGTATTTGGACTTTTAATTAGATCAACCATTTAATTACGAGTATTACCCCCAAGGCGATCTCTCAGAAGGAAACAACTACTTGTTTCGATAATTAAATATATAATTAAATAAATAATGTCTAAAATGATAAAACCCGGCGATGTCTAGGTTTTCTGACGCTCCGGTCAATTTTTTTTTATTTTAAGAACTATCATTGGTATATATTTTATTCAGATTAAAGTTTTTAACTGTTCTAGTTTATTAAATGTTCAGTAAAAAATTATGCCCTATTTGACCCTCTTGTTTAAAACATTCACTTTGGAAAAACTACATTAGCCCGTTTAGGTGTGATTGACTCACAAATTAAACAACAAGTAAAAAATTATTATATTTGATCAGGTCATGAAGTATTTCAAAAATAGTCAAAACATTAAACTTCTTTATGCATTTGATTTCATTGCAAGATTTTCTGAAAAATTAAAAATGTTTTAAATATAGGGTGGCCGATGAATTTTGCTACATTAAGAAACTCAAATAACTTTTTGTAAAGCTTATGTAATTTACTTTTTATTAATTTATTAGGAAAACAATATATTTTTATTAATGCAATTCATGAAGTTTTGAAAATAGTGGCATGTGTGCGACTTAGCAAAAAGTAATTATTATGGGCTCTAAAGCATAAAAGTGGGTGATGTAGTGGATGTTGGCTACCAAGCAACGGTTCTGCTTGGTCTTAACTTGGTAAGCCATTTTTTTACCACCGCTTTTGAAAAATCTAATGATGCAGTTCTATAGAGAAGAGTGTAGATATTAAGCATCAATAATTAATTTCAGTAAAAAGTTATGCATTGAATATAGTTTCTCAGTTTTAATCTTGATGTCGATTAAATTACGATAAAGAACCTTGGTTTAAGTCTGCAGAAGAAAATAATTTAATCTCGTATATAGTTTGGGAGATATCAGGAAATCAAAAACTATGTTGGCTCGGTTTTGCTAGGTGCTTCCACTATAACCATGTAAAAGGTGAAAGTCTATTCTTTAGATTGAGCGAAAAAAATTCACTGAAATTTACCGATCGTAGAAAGTTAAGCTACGGTCACATTGATTAAACATTTAATCGAAATTATCAAATATTTGATCCTCGTAGTCTGACCACAAAATATTTTTGAGGTTCAAACAAGAAACATGTTGATTTGAACAAAACAAAATCATTTGCCAGCAAATAAAAATTTTCCTAATGTGACCACGCAAGAGCAAATATTTTATTAAATTTTGATCAAATAATTATTTAATCTTACAAAATTTTTGTAACATCAAACAGGGGCAAATAACAGCTGTGCATTTGTATTGTTTACTATTCAAACAGAAACAACAACATCAAATTTGAGAAACAACAACATCAATTTTGAGAAACAACAACATCAAATTTGAGAAACAACAACTCAAATATGAGAAACAAATTGCCAGATACACAATTTTGTTTTGAAAAAATTTGATCAAATATTTTTTGGGAAAATATTTAATCTTCAGTGTGACCATAAATAAAACCTGTTTTTTTGTTTATACTTTGAACATATTTTTTCTGTATTTTATCAAATAAAAATCGTCAAATAAATGTGCAAGTGTGACCACAAATTTTTATTATATTGTTTTGACAATATTTTACTCAAAATATTTGATTTAAATGTTTAATGAGTCTGACCGTACCTTTACATAAATTGTTACGCATAATTTAAGCAAAAAGTGTTGCAGTCATTTAGGCGTAACTTTTAAATCAAATTGAAATTAAGGGGACTTACACTTAATTCCAATTTGATTTAAAAGTTACGCCTAAACGACTGACTAGGAGTCAACGAATTTCAACCAAAACTAATAGAGCTTTTTTTTGGTTCAACCAATGGGTGTGTGTCGAATTTGATCAAATTGTGGCTTATATTGAGAAGAAAAATAAGTAATAAAAATGGGGGTCCAAGGCAGGTACCTCAAAGAGTCAAGGGATATCAACCAAAATTAGTAAAAGTCTTTATTGGATCAATTAAAAGACGCGTGCTAAATTTTTTAAAATTATGTTGAGAATTGAAACTTGTACTTTGATAAAAAAAAAAATGGTGAAAAAATGGGCATTAAAGGCAGGTACCCCAAGGAGCCGACGAATTTCAACCAAAATTAGTAGACCTGTTTTTTGGATTAATTAGTAGACGTGTGTTGAATTTCACCTAATTCTGTTTATAATTGCAACTTGTACATTGAGAAGAAAAATTAGTAAAAAAATGGATACACAAGGCATGTATCCCATGGATCTATAAACCGAACAAATATAGAAAACTTCATCGTCGTAGGGTCACTGCTTTTATTTTTTGCACTTTGATGTATGAAGAAATACCACTGTGCGTCGGGATAGTACTTACTATGTAAAACCAAAAAAGATCCTGATTTTCACGCCTGATCCTGATTTTCAAACCTTTTAAAATAAAGGATTATAACAACAAAAATATAAGTAATTTTTTCTCGTTATACACTAATTATGATATTATAAGTAGAAATATATAAAAAAGTAGGTTTTTAAATTTCAAGATAGTCACATGAATTTATATAAATTTTTTCGGGTTCATATTCAGCTATCGTTGGTGCTACATAAAATTGCAAAAACTATTTTGGTTTCTGAAATACAGGGTGTTTTCTATAATTTTGGATTTTTAACTAACAAAAAATTTTGCGCTGTAACTTTGTTTATAGGTCATAAATTGAACTTTTTTAAATTTGTATAGTTAGATAAGTGTATTAGATTTCATCACCATAAAAAAAACATCAGTGCATTTAGAGCAAAAATATGTATAAAAGATAATACTCGTACAGTAGTGAAAAAATCAAAAATTTGTGTTCAAAATGGCACAAAAGTGAATAAAGATTTTGAGACCAAATTTTACGTACCGATTGCTACTATCAACATCTAAAAATTTGATATGGCGCTTCCCGATTTAATGTTTAGTTCTTCGACAAATTGAGAAAAACTAACAAAAAAAAAAAAATTAAAAAAAGCGTAAAAATTTTTAATATTTGTCTTTCTATAACTCATTAACTATGAACCGCATCGAAAAGCGCCATATCAAAATTTTAGGTAAACATGTTCTTAATATGTGTGTTAATTTTGCGAGAAAAATATATAGCCATTTTTGTGCCAATTTGCGTATGTTGCTAAAATTCATGAACAAATATCCTGAGGCCTACAGTGAAGCAAAAATAATAAGCGATTATATCGCGATCATTGATTTTCTTCAATATCTTAAAGTGTGTATACAACCTACATTGAACATCTTAAATGCGTGAAATGTAACAAGACAACAGTGGCTTTATGTTCAAGGAATCTAAAAATTAAATAATTAGTAATATGGAAAGCTGCCACCAAGAAATTGTCCGATGAAAAAAATGTATTTAATACCTCATCGATTTACAGCAGAGATGAAAAAAAGGACTTAAAAAACAAATTAACATATTGAGAAACTAACAAATTTCGCGGTGAAAAAATCTGGCTGACAAGATTTTTGCATATGCTGAAGTTAAAGAATAGTTAAATAACTTTAATTTTTATACGGAATTTTAGCAATAGCCATTCTAATTACAAAGACGTTATTCTTACTTTTAATATTGTTTACAGTGACTAAATTTTATACACAATTTTAAAACAATCGTTCTAAAAAGTATTAGAATTGATGAACTGTTAACTACTTTTGTCCCTAGATTTCTTATTTTTCATCGGAATTTCATCGCAGATTTCTCTTTGGAAAGTTTTGAAGGCATCTACTTTTGTGTTTCTAAAAATCTTGCAAAAGTTTGTCGCAAGGTGGCGGTATTGCTATGTTTCTTACAAATGTTTTAAATACATATTATTTGAATCTTTTTCGAAATTGGTACATTCAGAAAAAAATTAGAAAAAAAACTCCTGAACAAAGTCGCCGAACATTTTCAAACCAAATTTTAAAGTTTAAATTATTAAAAATGCGATTTTCGCATGTAACCTAAAAACCTTATTTAGAAACAAATAAGTTGTAAAACAAGCAATATTTTTATAATCCCTGAGATTAGTTTTCTACAATAAGAAATATCTTTTTCGCAAAAAGCCGTTTTTGATATAAGTTTTTCCGACAATCATTAGACGACGATCATTAGAAATATGAAAAAAATAATAGTTACTATAAAATTAGTCCAAGAAATATGAGAGCTGAGAACCTCAATGCTTAAAATAGATCAAACTTATTCGATTTCAAGAAAGGTACCCGAAATAAAAAGCCGTGTACCAAAAAAATGCCTTGGGCTAGTTTTATTATATTATCTTTAAGAGTGCGACCTGTACTTTGATAAGAAAATTACTAGGTCATCTAGACAGCCAGTTATATGGTCATGTTAAGATCGAAAAACTCAGAAAGTTATTTTAAGACGATCGGTATACTTTACTGTTTCAGACTTTTAAATATTTAGCACAGGCATTTTTCAATTATGATGGTGAAGAATATATGTGCAAATAATTTGGATTCATAATTTAAATGGCCATATTTTATTTAAGTGATAGGAAAACAGACATATTTGTTATCGACATTTCGGAGGATCATTTCACCACCAGTGTCTGCCAGTCTAATTTAACATTGTTTGAGATTTCTAAAGTGATACATAAAATCTTTTTATAGGCTGACGAACGACATTGTTGCAGCAATTGGTTGACAAGTGTGTACATTAATGTACATACTTGTACATAAATAAATGAACATAAATATATTCCATTGCATGCATTAACAGATAATTCGCTTATTTATATAAATAGTGTCATAACTCAATCTAAGAAAATTAAAAAAAAAAAAAAAATTCTAAATTTTTTTGTTTAGCATAAAACTAAAAATCTCAATTACGAATTTTACTTAATATAAAATTTTAAAAGATACCAATTTTAAGTTATTTCACAATATATGTAAATCCGCAAAATGTTAATATTATATGCATATGATAGCATGATTTTTATCCGGGATGTCCAAAAGTACTATTGGGGAAACATTTGAGATTTCGATAAAAACAAAACATTCTCTACAATGAGGAAGCATTTGTTAAACTTATTTATTCCCAACATTAAATTGTAATTGTTTTAAATGTACCCACATACCAAAAACAATAGCAAAAAATATACAATATTTAACAACAAAAACTATTTTTAGCAATAATGATATGTATGTACTCGTATTTAGTAGCAACAGCAGCATAACTATTTGACAGCGTAAAAACACACAGTAATTTAAAAAAAAATTTTGATATGCATTAGTTTTTCATGGATGTGCGCATAATACCCTCTAGTCATGCAAAATAATATTGAAGTATTGTCTAACAATTAAATTGGACCATCGGTTTTAAAATAATTTTTGAGGTATATAAGAAATACATCTTAAGTTGAATTATTTGAATAACATTTTAATAAAATTTTAATCTTAAAATCGGGGAAATGCCTCAAAAATATATACAGGGTGGCCCAAAAAGGCCGAAGTGGGGAAAGCAAACTGCATAAATTAATCGTTCTTGGGAATCTCATGGCTTTAGTTCTTGCACTAACTGCACCTTGTATGTGAAAAGATGTTAAATTCCCTTTAATATTTTGCGTAAAAACCGCCGAGCTCAGCAGAGCGCCTTCGAGTTGATGTTTCAGGATTCTCCTCAACACTCTCCAGAACGCGTTGAATATTTGCTTTACTAATAACAGAATGTGGTCTTCCGCTTCGTGGAAGATTCCTCACTGAGCCTTGTTCCTGAAAACGTGTCACTAAGCGTCGAATCATTGTTTTGGATGGTGAATTCCGCACATTAAAATGACGACGATAGCTCGTTGAGTTTGAATTATTGATCGTTGATGATGTTCAAAATAAAGTTCTATGATTTTGGTTCGCTGGATAACGTGGTAGCCTTTCATAATTAATCTCCCAGATTGATTTTACAAGTCCTTAAAAGAAAAATAATAATAATAATTAAATTAGAGAAGTTATTAATTTTTCAAATCCGTTCGCGACTTTTGGGCCACCCTGTACATTATTAAATGGCCCCAGGCTCTAAAATGAAAACCACATTTTACAGAAAGTGTAGGTAACAACAGGGTCGGGCTTGACCAAGTATAACACATTCCTGGTTGTTGTTTTTAATATTATTGTATTTGTTATATCCGAGTCAGCATTTAGAAGATTATTTTTTGAAAAATCACCCAAATGAGTCTTTTTTAACCAGTTTGAAAAACGATTAGTCGTCTGCGCGATTAAAAAACAAGTCGAAGTAGATTCGCGCTTATGCTTTAAAACTTACTATTTAAAAATAAAGTAAAAAAAACATATTCATTAAAAATCAAACATTTAAGGGATTAAAATTCGATAGTTTTAACGCTATTTTGCAAACAGATTTTGCACAGTTAGATGATAAAAAGGTTACTCCTATGGTGTTGGTTTTGAAATACTTTTTAACGCGCATAGATAATGGGTGCTGTAGCTAAGTGGGTTAGCACGCCGACTGCTAAACATAAAATATCATTTTTAGCCTGGGTTCGATCCCAGTTCTCGGTCGTCGATAAAAAATAAATAAAATAACAAGAAATATCGCAACTTCTTCAGTGTTCTAAAAATAGACTTTATACCACACTTCATTTCTCTACTCTCTCTCTCTCTCTCTAAGGTAACTCAATTCGTAAAAACACACTCTACATATGTACAATTGTAAAGGCAGGCAATATTACGTTTTTTTTTTTTGAATCAACTGAAAAAATAATCAAAATTGAGTCAAAAATGACTCGAAAATGATCTCGTAAAAGATTCTCTCAAGGGAGTCGGGGCTAGGGTACCATTTTCTCCCGAAGGCATAGTCTTTTCCGAATCGAAAATGATAGCATATTCGATTGTTTTAATAGTCCACGGCAGTCGAAAAAGAGTCAAATATGATCAGAAAATAACAAAAATGCTGACTGGGATGCTCATATATTTAAAAATGTTGTATATGTATATAAATAATTTATTGTTGTGAGAGATTTTACTGCTGTTTCTAGATATTCCTTCTGTATCTGGTGTTGCTGTTATTTCCGACACAATTTCATTGTTGACGACCAACTTAAGTAGATGCTTGTACATCGTTCATAATTGCGCATTTAAATTTCGTTTTTTTTCTGTTTAATATTTGTTGCATTTTTATTTTTGCATGAAATATATATTTCCTTACATAAATACATACATACATATCTATGAACATCCCTTTCAAACTTTATCCTTTCTGAGCACACGTTTCTACACATTATTTTATCCATGAATGGTTCATGCCATTTCTGTCGACCACCATTGCCATTTTTTTCGCATTTCTATTCTGTAATCGCAAGAATAGCAAATAAAATATATTGTATGAGTTATATCCTTGAAATAATAAAAAGTATTGCCAAAGTATTCAATAATACTTAGAAAGTAAAATCAAATGATTATTTCTTGAGCTTGAAAAGGAAATCTCTACAATTGAAGATTGAGTATCCAGTTTTTCATATTCATTTCAAGATTAGTTAAATGTTATTGTACTTATACAAGCGACCTAAGCGACCGCCAACATAGATTTCGTATGGGGAGCTATATAGGAGATTTACAGGGCTTGCTGTCGGGAAAATGTTTAAAACACTTTATTGATAGTAAGTTTAATAGAGGGTGGCATGATGCACTATGATCAACTTGAGGAAGTCTATGATAGATACCCCAATTATGACGTTAAAACAATACTGGGTGATTTTAAAGCAAAGTTAGGACGGGGAAGCTTACTGTGGTAAGCTTCCTGACCACAAAACACACTCTTAAGTGTATTGAATGTAAGCTCTAGTCAAGAAGCTAATATGGACTGCGATCAGTTTCTTGTCGCAGCCAAGGTGAGAACACGCCAGAGTGTGTCGGGAAACATACAGACGGAAGCGCAAAAAAAGTTTGAGGTCACAAAGCTCAAATCTCATCAAATCGCTACCGATTTCTCGCAACGAACAGCTCAATTGCTTAGAGAAAACATTTCTGATTTAAACCACATCTGCGCGCTATAACAAAATATTGTTAATCACATGAAAGCAGCTGCAAAATCCCTAGTAGTGATCCAAACCCCTCCCCAATGCCACTGCTAAGTGCATTGAAGTCTACAGGGCAACTCTATAATTAGTAGTTACGCGTCGAACTTTAGAAAGGTATCAAGGGAAAAAGAGGAAAGGAGATACCCCTATTCAGAAGGAAAAAAAAGAAATGAAGAGACATGAGTTTGAAGAAATTGAGATGTATATATAATTTCACCAAAAAGTTAAACACTAAGCAGCTGGATTTAGCAATTGTATATTCTAGTGTAAAAACGACCAAGGAAGCCCGATGACGAATACAGAAAGCGTACTAAAACTATGGAAGGAGCACTATTGCAAATTATTGGTATTGAACAAATCAATGATGACGGCGTTACATGTCCACCATATAAACAAAATGAGGTTAGAATTGCAGTAACTCGACGCCGCGGGTGCCGATGGTTTGCCAGTAGACCTTCTCAATGCAGGGGGTGGTGTGTTGATAAGTTGTAAGAACGTATGTCTCAGTATTCTTTGTCCAGTGCATAAAATTATAATTGTATAAAAATTCTATCGAACTTACTGTCTGAAATGCTAAAGCTAGAAGGAATCTAATTTTAGAGTTGCTAAAGTTAGTAGCTTAAACGAGTACCCTTATTAAGGGTACTCGTTTAAGCTACTAACTTTAGCAACTCTTAAATTTTTTCTATTTAGCAATAATGTTAAACGAACGCACCTCGTAATCTTAATGCTTAAATTATTTTTCCGTATGATTTTGATTTGTGTGTAGGCTTATCACGCTTGCGCTTCATTTTCGTTTCCAAAAGCTAATGGTTATAATGGAACAAATTAATTTACACAGAAATAGTTTTACGTATTTCTTACCTCTGTCATTATAATTTCTTATTTATTGTTCCAAAAATTTAAATTTTAATAATTTTTATTTTTATCAAAAAACAGTGTGCCCTGATAAAATTATTTTCTATGAAATATTTGAAACACATCAAAAATACTATTGTGGTAACCCCATCTCGTATGTTAAACATGCATTTTAAGAGCCAAAATTATAGCTTAAAACTTTAATAGCCTCGTATAAAAATAATCTATACCTACAATTTTTGACACATATTTTAATACGTCTTAAATATTTAAGCTTTAAGAGGTATAAAGTTAGTAGCTTAAACGAGTACCCTTAATATGTTTTTTTTGACATATTATGGCCAGTGTTTTTTCTGGGTTAGTTTTAGATAACTGCAAAAATAAATGGAATTTGTATAAAATATGTATTTGAAGGGAATGCAACTAAATCTTCGCATCACATATAATTTAAAAAAAAAGTAGTCAAAAGATATAATTGGGAGTTAATATTTGCTGTTAAAGGAAGCAGGTACCATTTGTGCTAAATACGTGACCACCACTGTATATTGTAAAATTGCGTTAAATTATTTCCATACTTTTAATAAATTATAGTTTATCACATGTATGGTAAGTTTCGCTTATTGTACTATTTTTTTTTAAGATTTTAAAATTGATGGAAATATTCTAAATATCGTTTAAATTTAAATAAACAATAATAAAAATATTAAAAAAAATATATATATTTTTTTGTTACATTTCTGCACTTATCGGAAATGCTGTGTGTGACCAACCATCTCTATATACACGTATTTCAGCTAGAAATTCATTAACACTTTGGTCCAAGAAAAAAATGTTATATAAAATCTTCTTGGCAACACTTATTAATGTGATAACAGCGCATCTAAGTATTTAAAATAGTTGTGGAAAACGTTTTATAGTTTTTGTTGGGATTTGTTTTTGAGGTATTCATTTGTAAATTGTTGGAATTAATTTCACTGACTGACAATCCTCTGGTAAAATTATTCTGAATATTAATAATAAATTGTTGGCATGTATGAGCAACAGCAGACATTTACATACGTACTCAGAAAGTTATTTCAAAATGCATCCAATCCAGCTGTCTTGGCTTGGAAATATTTCATGCTTGAAAAACAAACAATTGTGTCTACTTTACTATCACATAGTAATCAATCTTGAAGTCAATTCACAATTCAATGGCCAGGAATTAAATTACATTGACATTGAAATGTATATAAATATCATTTTAAAAATAAATATAACATATACCGGCTTATGTATATTAGATGAGTCTTAACCATTATGCCAAATTTTCTCGATATTTTATAATTTTATTTTATATGGCATTTCAATGAATCGATTTTTCATATAATTTTTGTGTAGTCGATTTATCTTTACCTAATGTGGCAGTTCATTTACTATTGAAGAAATTAGTATTTGTTAAGTATTTACGTACTCGATAAGCTCGAGGAATTTTTAGCACATGGGTTCACTTACAAATTTTTACTAGTAAGTAATTTACCTTTTCAAGCTTCCTGTAGTATATACTGGAAGTGTAAATGAGCATAGCTATTGTTGATTGGTCATATTTGTATAAAAACAAGTAAGAAAGTGCTATAGTCGGTCAAGCCCGACCATACGATACCCTTCACCATTAAGGTCAAAGGTGTTATTTTTCCTGTATAAAGACAAATATTTGCTAAATTTTGCCATCATACAAACATTTTCTCAAAACGTATATATTTAAGCTGTTTCCGTCATTTGGACTTATATGAGAGCTAGGTTCAAATGTGAACCGATTATCTCGAAATTTGGCAAATTGATTACAGTTGTTACAAAACTTATGTATGCAAAAAATAAACTCAAAATTCTCATTATCTTTAGATTTAAGAGCGTTTTAAAGATTTTTGTCTCATTTAGTGCGTTTTTAAAGAAGAGTTTGTATGGGAGCCATGGTCAAATGTGGACCGATTTCAACGAAATTTGGTACAGTGATTTTAGTTCACATAAGCAGTATTTGTTTTAAATTTCATGAAAAAAATATTGATATTTGTGGCCAATATATCAATTCCAGGAAGTGGGACCTATGGGTGGTACCATAAATAATGGACCGATTTTGACCAATTTCAATAGCCATAGTCACATTATCAAAAAAGTGATCTGTGCCAAATTCCATCAAATTATATTCAGAATTGCGACCTGTAGTTTGATTGCAAGGTTTACATGGGGGTCCAGCAAGACGGACGGACGGACAGACAATAAGCCTAAGGATAAACCGCTAGAAAAAAATACTTTGGACAAAAACTCGCAAAGTAGGACATGATTTATCATTTTAAGACTTGTAAGTACTTCATAGTTTAATTTTGTTAAAATATAAAAATATTTACTTAGTTTTTTTCATAATCGAAAATGGGTAATTTTTCTCAAGTGGGTTTCAAAACGTATTATTTTATTTTTTGAAAATTTTGTTAAACAAATATTACAAATTTGAATTTTTCTCATCGGTGTGTTAGACAATAAAACTCAAAAAAATTAAGGTCGATATCTAAAACCATTTTCCTGTACCTTGTGTTCGAATTCGACGAATTTCGCAAAAAAAGTAATTTTTTGCTCATAATTTGAGTAAATGCTTCATAAATCTTATTTATACTCAATTTTAATAATGTTTATATGGAATAAAATTATCCATACTATGAAAAATATAAACAGATTCTTTGTTTTTAAAATTGGGTAAACTTAACTCTTTTTTTCCGGAGTCAAAGATGAAAAATTTGATTTTTTGTTATTAATTTATTACTGAATTTTTATATAGTTAAAAAAAATTATTTTACTCTAAGGCAAAGTCTTTTTTATAAAAAAAAAAAAATATTTTAACCCTTTTTAGACATGGGGTCAAAAACGACCCAAGTTTTTTTTTGGCACTTTTTTCAGCAAATTTTGATTAAAAACCATTAATGTTATTTCACTATTAGAAGTCGATCAGAGACAAAAGTCAAAAAACGACCCACCCTAATAGGTACATTCAAATTTGAGAGTACCTGTACCTTTATACATTAAAATTTTAGTGTACACAACCTTTATTAAAACGAACTTTCACGAAGTACGCTAAACATAACGTACTTCGTTGAGTAATATAACGTACTTTGTTGAGACTTTAACGAACTCTTATGAACTGACAACAAGGAAAAAATAGTATTGCCAAAAGTGAAATTAAATAAAAATAATGCTGCTGTTTAGGATGGAAACCCCTTAACTGGCAACACTTGATTCTATAAAAAATTGTTTCACCAAAACAAACACAATACTATGCATGAACATTTTAAGAATTTACCAGCAGTTCCAAATTGATGGACTTTTTCCAAGTACTTCTGTTTCGAGTAGGTTGAATTTAGCCAGCACTTTGATATCCCCAAGTAATTTATTTACCAAAAAGTACATATTCATAACCCTGCTCATTTTGTCAGTATTGAATAGTATATTTTCCACTTGGAACTGTTTGGGTTTTTTTTATGATAATATACGAGTTATTTATGAATTCATAACAACAATACTTCGTTAAAATAGTCACAAGTTAGTTCGTTAAATTCGTAACATAGTACTTTATAGTACTCTAAAGTTAACTAATAAATACTTTAAAATCCTAGAGAACGGTACGTTATTATAAGGTATCTTGTTTCGGAATAAGTTAGGTACGTTAAAATAAATATCTTTTGTGTGCACTTTTTGTCGATATTGTAGAGGAAAAGATTTAAGATTTTTACAGTGGGTGGATATGACCACTGTACATTGATTTTTTGCAAAAAGTGAAAATTGAAAAATTTTTAGTTGCCTCTCTTTAGAGAAACTAGTGCGATATGTATATGTCAATTCGATTTGGGTAATTGAATGTGCATTGAAAAAAGGTACATTGAATAAAAGCACATACTAATGTCATCGTATGTTCTTATAACTACTCAAAGTTATTCCCTTCTATATTTTTTTAAATCTTCTTAAATTTTGTCAGCGCTGGAGTTGTTATAACAATGTGTGTAATTTTTTAAGTCATGGAAAAACAAGTCATAGAAAAATTAACATGTGAACACTACATGATAAAACACCAAAACACGTGTCTCCCAGTTTTGCCCAAACTCATCCTACCTTTTATTAAGGGGCCCCCAAAGATTTATGGTGTGGTTGTCATTTTTGCAAAAAGAAGTGATAATTTTCTCAGGCTCATATATAAAATCAGAAAAACTTCATTTTAAATATCAAAATCACAAAAAACTTAAAAAAATGTCCCTTGTTCATGTGAATAGATCGCGAAACATTTTAAATTTAAGAACACAATTAACAACAAAAATGTACCCAAGGTCTAATTAACAACTTTATAGAACGTATGAACATCCTGTGAATGATTCTGAATATCGTTTAGGTAGCGCTTATGTAGTTAAGTTATTTTTAATTTGTGTATTACAAAAGTGGGTACTCTATTATTCTTAGTTGGATGATAATAAAAGATTTCAATTCATGTTTTATGTACAATTTCTTAATATTAAATTAAATGAACGTACAATTATTTACAAAAATATTTTGAAATTTCCTCGATTTTGGGCACAGGTTCTAATTAAATAATAATTTAAAATTTTAACCCCCTAATTTATAATCGAATAATAAAATTATTATAGCTTTATTGCAGGGAAGTTGTTTAGATTGTTTTTTTATAAGATTTTCATAAGCCATAAACATCTCACTCAGTGGTTTTAGTTTTGAATGATTACTTAGGAATGAGAAAGCTTTCCTCATGAAACCTTTAACTTTCTTATGTGAAAAGGAGCTCAACGAGTTTTATAGGCACTTCAACTGGAGACTTTGTTTCCTCGGCAATAATGTCTGTACCTCGGCGAAAACAGTCTTCAATGTTATGAAGCTGGAAATAAAAATGTTCATCCCAGTGAAAAATATTTCGGTTAAACCTAAGTTGAAAACATGGTCCAAACAAGTAGTCACATTCTGAAAGATTGCTCTTAGAAACTGGCGTAATAACCAAAATCCAGTTACTGATTTGCAACGCAAACAAGCAAGATGTACATGTGCCAAAGTTTTAACATGTGAAAAAATCTATACGAGCAATGTCTTCGTACTAAAATTTTCGCTGCTCCTTGGCTCAGTAAGAGTTTCTGGTCGTTTGTAAAACGAGCTAAGAATAATGCTAGTTCTACAATTTCTTATCTTTCACAGGATGGTCAAACATTCGCAGACCCGGTTGATTAAGCTGAATTATTCGCAAGTAATTGACGGAAAGTACTCAACCTCTGCCCGAGCTCGAAAAAGTATCTGTAACTATGCCAAAGATATTCCGTGCTGTACAATAGGCTTTAGCGGATCTCAACATATTCCAGCACTGGTCTTGAATCAGTGCTGTTCCCCGCTGCCCATCACTTAACTAACCGCTTCATCACCTTGTACCATGTCGTTAAATTTGCTCGGTGTTGGAAATTTCCGCCCAATGGCAATTTGTTCTGCGCTTTCCAAAGTTATCTTATTAAATATCTTGAATCTAACAACTTACTAAGCTACCGCCGATATGGATTTCGTAGGGGACGCTCAACGAGAGACTTGAAAGCTTCCTGTGGGAAAAATGGTGTCAATCAATACACCCTTTTGGTGAAAGTAAAGTTGTGGCTCTGGATATTTCAAAGACGTTTGATAGAGTGTGGCACGAAGCACTTCTATCAAAACTTATTGTTTTTAGAGTAATTAATAACTTTTCTCTACATATATCGAGCTTTCTCAGAGATTGCACTATACGAGTCGTTATAGATGGGATCTCATCAAACGACCCCTGTTCATTCTCCTACTGGAAGTCAAACTTCGAATCCTATCTAGTCCTTTGTAGATGATACAAACATATCCCTTCATATTCATTACATCGTAGACCAAGTCTTTTAGAGATTGGCGCTATGAGACAAAACATGAATGAATCGTTAAACTGCGATTTAGAAACAGTTTCAGATTGGGGTCGTGCGAATAGAATTGATTTTAGCGCGTGGAAAACTTAAGGTTACTTCATCTGTATTAATGAGCGGTGTAAATATGAGGAGTCAGATGCTCTTGATGTTCTGGACATAGAATGCAATGTGATGTCCGTGGGACAAATCAGATTTTCAAGTGTCGAACAAAGCATTTAAGTGCCTCTATTTTCTAAAACGGTGTAATGAATACCAGAGATACCGCATCAGTTACATCACCTATATCCGATCGAAAATGGAATAGAAACTCTTATCTATGGGTCGGTGCTTCAATGTATATTTGTAGCTTTTTAACCGAGTGCAGGAAAGAGCGAAAGTGCTTATCGGTGACAGTAGGGTATCCAACTCTATTGATCCACTGGAGCACCGTCGCAATGTGGGTTACGTCACACTGTTCTATCGTTACTACTTTAAAATATGCTCTAACGAAATCAGGAAACTCGTTCCCGAAATTCAAACTATCTGTTAGAGCTCAATATACGTATATCTCTTAGAGCTCACCCCTTTGTAGTCGATTGACCAGTAGACAGAACAACACACTACATAGAAAATTCGTTCTTCAGCCGTACAGTTCCTATGTAGAATTTTGCTTAGAAGAAGTTTTCCCAGCCAGTTGCAATGTAGAGAGTTCAAATAAAATGTCCACAATCACTACTTCACTTATCCCCCTCCCATAACCTATTTTCCTAGTTCCAACACAATGCATTGCATAAGTAGGGGTCATCTCTAGTGGTCCTAAAAAATATGTGTACATTTTCAATGATTTTTAAATTGTTGGTTTTCTATTGATCATATCCCAGGTAGCAATTGGGAGATTGTTGATGATAATATAAGCAAAAAATTCTTATCAAAAACTTATTCATCAGCTTGGCGATTTAAAAAAATTTACAAAAGACTCCTAGAAACACTTAGAAAGCGACTAGTTAAAAAAAGCACAAACAAATCTGGCAAAATGTGTGTAATCATAATATAATCATGCAAATGATCCTAATATGACTGTTGTGTGTTTGTTTGCTGATAAAAAAGGCATAAAAAGACTCATTGTGGATGCTGTGGCTTAGTTTGTTAGCACGTCGACTACTAAGCATAACATATCATATTCAGCAGCCTAGATTCGATCCTCGATCTTTGTAACATCGATTTCTGTAATTATAATATGTAGAGTATATACGAATTGAGTTACCTTAGACAGAGAGAGTACGGAGTTGAAGTGTGGTGAAAAGTCTATTTTCCGAACACTGAAGAAGTTGCGATATTTCTTGTTATTTTATTTATTTTTCATCGACGGCTGCGACCGGGGATCGAACTCAGGCTAAAAATGATATGTTATGTTTAGTAGTCGGCGTGCAAATCCACTTAGCCACAGCAGCCACTACCCATGCGCGTTAAATAGTATTTCAAAAACAACACTATATGGGGTAACCTTTTTATCATCTAACTGTGCAAAATCTGTTTGCAATCCCTTAAATGCTTGATTTTCAATGGATATGCGTTTTGCTATTGTATTTTTAAAGTTTTAAAGCATAAGCGCGAATTTCCTTTGACTAGTTTTTTAATAGCGCGGACGACAAATCGTTGTTTGGTCTTCCAAACTGGTCAAAAAATAATTATTTTGGTGAAAAATGATCTTCTAAATGCTGACTGGGATTATAAAAGTTACTTAAAGTGCCATCAGACTACTTGTTTTTATACCCTTCACCAATAGATGAAAGGGTATTATAAGTTTGTCATTCAGTTTGTAATTTTTTCATTATTTGTCGCAGACCCCACAAAATTTATACCGATCGACTCAGAATTGGCAGGAGAATCGACTAAGCGATGTCCGTCTGTCTGTCTGTCTGTCTGTCTGTTTGTCTGTCCGTCTGTTGAAATCAAGTTTGTGAAGCTGATAGATATTGTATCGACATAAATTGTATGTCAGATTTTATTGAAATTATTAAATTTCATCAAAATCGGTTGAAAAACGCCTAAGATATCGCCAAAATACCAAAATTTTTTTGTGACATATAAAATTTTTCATTGAAAAGAAAATTTCAGAAAGAAAAGAAAAATCACATTCATGATGGACTAGCCTTCATAAATTATATATTATATTATAGGAAATCCTCCCGAGAAGTTCTCTGTTAAATTTCATCAAAATCGGCAAATAAACATCTGAAATATCTCCAAAACACTACATTTGATGTTCCCCAAATTGCCGAAAGTGCTCATTTCTTTAAAAAATACAATCGAAAAATAAGAACCACAATTTTCCTTGACGATCGGCCCACATAAATTATATATCAGTATTTAGGTTAAAACGTAGGTCCCTTTCAATGAGTCTAAAAATATAATCGGATGCAGCTCATTGTCTGAGAGAAGTACCCCTTGTTCCAATTGGAATGTTGTCGGGGAATTATATAAATATATATATATTTAGGAAATTCTTCCGCGAAGAGGAATTGGTCAGTAAACACCTAAGATATGGTTAAAATAGTAAAATCGATGTATTGCAAATTGCCAAATTCAAAATTTTTGAGAAAACTTTATTTGATTTTTTTGCAATTGCTCAGGTGTTTATTGACCGATTTAATAGAGTGTATTGCGGGAGTACGTCCTGAAATTTGATATATAATTCATGTCGGTGTACTTTCTATTTCAGCAGACGGAGATATTTTATACTCGTATATCTTAAATAAATGGTCTGACTTTTGAGCATTGTAAAGAAAATATATTGATGTATAATGTGCCTGTATAATTACATTTCAGATTTTAGGAAACCGGTCCAAAAATACGTGAAATATCTCCAAAACACTTAAACCGATGTATCAGAAATTTCCGAATTTTTAATTTATTTTTTACTTTTTTAACTTAGTTAGTTTTTTCCTAAAATCGGATTTATTATTCTTGAAGGTTATGGTGCGTAGGGAAATTTCCTAAAATGAGGCAATTTTCGGAACATTAAGTTCATGCCAGTATTCCCTCCAGATGCTCTAAAACCCGATTTCAGATGAACAACTGCATATGACATGAATTTGTGGTCTGACATTCGTGAAACCATTGTGTGTATGATATTAAAGTATTATATATCAAATTGTAGGTAATCTCGCAGAACTTGCATTAAATATACCTCAGTACAGTTCTGATATAACTCATGACAATAGAGATACGCCAAGAGACCAGAATCAACATACAATATCTTAATAATAAACAATAGAACTTTTGTGACTTCATTTGTATAAAATTGTTGTATTGTAGTTTTGTATATCGAAATGAGGGTTGTCCTTTTAGAATTTGCACAGAAAATAATTTAGTCAAATTGACGGCCTTAGGTAAGTCTATTTTGCACATACATCTAAAACTAATAGTTGCTTTAGCAAAATATTCGTATAATATATTCAATTACTAGCTCTAAAATAGTTCGATAAAAGACACCTTCCAAATATTGTTTATGAAGAACCCATCTAAATCGGTCCACTTACTTGGTAGATAAACTTGGTTAACCATTAACTAATATAGTGCATATAGCACATTAAAAAATGGATATGTGAAATATACATCTTTAACTACAACTTGTTTACATCCTATAGCCTTTTTTTATATCCATAATTATTGAATTTTAACATACATAAAGATGGAATATTTACCAAATTTTATTGAAAAGGGACTCAAAGGCTTACTAAGTTAAGATAAAATTGCATATTTATGAACTTTTTAGAACCGCGACCGTTTTCTGATTTCTAGTTTTCTTTTAATTAGAAAATATGTACAGTGGTGGTCACATATTTAGCACACTAGTTATGCGTTTTTTTCAAAACCGTATATTTTTCTGTTGGAGTAATAATTTTCTTTTTTTTTACCACGATCGACAAGTCCCGTTACTCTTTTTGTTATTCCCTTTCTTCAATTGCTTCATATATAATTTATTTGTTCGTAATACGTAATTGGAGCTGGACACAAATTTAGCACAAATATTAAACATTTTACATTTCTGTTATTTTTTGAATTTTTAATTAATTTTTGGTAAGTTTTTCATTATATTGTGTACAGTTGAAGGTTATTCAGAAATAAAATATTTATTAGACATGGCCCAAAATAAATGGTGCACAGATACGCAACGACAGGTGATTTGTGAAATAAATTCGAGAGGATGTCCTGTAAGTGAAATAGCAAGTATTTTAAATTGCTCCAGAAAGATGGTATATAATGCTTTGAGCCATATAAAAGCACTCGGAACAATTAAAAAGGGTTCACGGGCACCTAGACCAAGAAAAACAATAACAAAAGAGGATTATTTAATACATAGAATGTCAGTGGCCGACCCTTTTTAGAGCTCCAGTGAAAGTAAAGTATCATCAAAATACGGTATTGATGTCTCCGACAGAACGATACAAAGACGCCTAAATGAAAAAAATTCGCGTGGCTGTATTGTGCAACACATGCCACATGTGTCACGAATTTCTTTCGCCCGATGAAACTTTTGTCACATGAATTTGCTTCCGACTTTTACCATAGCAATGTTTTAAAGCTAAAACTCGACATTGTACATTAGAGTGGTTCGAAAAAAAGTTGAGTCAGTCACCCCCTAGGATTAAAGATAATGTAAAAATAATTCTAAAAATTGTTTTTTCGTATTTTGTCGCCATCTTTATATATCGCTGTTCACGGCTGTATAAGGGCTACATTTCTCACTTTGTTAGTTTCTTACTACCACTTTAATTTCTAGACATTATTTTTCAATCAGAGTACAAACCTAGTTTTTTGAAAATTATGACTATAAATTGACGTGGTAGGAAAAAACTATCAAAGAGGGAAATGTACCCCTTACAAAGCCGCGAACACCGATATATAAAATGTTATGATCGGACTCAAAATGGCGACACAGTGAACAAAACACTAAAAGGGCAGTATATGTAGGCGTGGTAAAAAAATACAATTTTTTTTTTTAGAATTGTATTAACATTACCTTTGATCCTAGGGGGTGACTGATGCAACTTTTTTTTGTATGGAAGGCGAACCGCTCTATTGTACATGTATTTCATTAAAAAATTTTATATGTCAGAGTAAACAAGTAAAGGTAGAAACATAATTGGGACGAACGACTATTTTCGTCCAGCACGACGAATTCGGTTTTAAAAATTCGTCTTGTACATTCTATTGAACACATTTCTATTGAACACATTTGGGACGAATAAACGTTGTTGACGCCATTTTTTTTGAATTTTTGATTTGCGAATTCTATTCACCCTTTCGTACATATCGCGCACCAACACCATTTGTATTTTTTTTTATATTTTGTTCTTTGATTATTTCACAAGATAAATATTTTTAGTTAATTTTATTTCCAATAAATATTTTTTGTTTACAAATTTAAAGGTGACCACATTTAACAAGAATACGTACAATATTTAATGTTTACAACAAAAAGGAAATACAGCCACTCTATATTCGTCGTTCGTCTGCGTATGAAATAGAAATAAACCTATCGCACTGTTCGATACGCACGACGAATTTCGTCGTACGCATCAATTGTGAGCACACTCATACAAACCCATATATTCTATTTCTAACGACGAATATTCGTTCCGAAAAATTGGTCGTTCGTTCCAATTGTGTTTCATACTTAAGAGTGTTAAATTCAGCTATGCCGAATCTTAGATACCCTTCACCAAGGGTGTTTAAAAGTAATGCACATAATCGAAAGAGTTTACGGTAAAATATGTATGTTTCTGAAAACTAATTTAAGTGAATTACCTTGGTTTATACTGCGGCTTAAATTTCTATACATACGAGTACATATGTATATTCCATATACAGTGGTGGTCACGTATTTAGCACAAATGGTACCTGTTATCTCTTATAGGAAATATTAAGTCCTTATTAAATTTTTTTTCACTACTTTTTTTTGTAATGTATTACACGTGATGCGAAGATGAAGTCGTATTCCTTTTATATACATATTTTTTAAAAATTATATTTATTTTTGCAATTATTTAAAACTAACCCATAAAAAATACTGGACATATTTTTAGCACAAATTAAAAACAATATTTATTAAAAATCAAAAACAAGTAATTAATTAAAATTTCTTGAAAAAAACCCTAATGTTTTGTAGGATATCCTTTATTTTGTATAACTGCCGCACATCTTTTAGGCACACTCTTCACAAGAGCCAGGTATCGCTCATTTGGGATAGCGTGCCATTTTTTTTTTTGGATTTCCGTCCATAAATCATTTAAGTTGTTAGGTTTTACGCTTGTTATATGCTTCTCTATATTATTCCAAAGATTCTCAATAGGATTAAGATCTAGAGATTGAGCTGGCCTTTTAAAAACATCTATTTGACTCTCCTCCAAGCAACACTTCACAGTACGTAAAGTGTGCTTAGGGTCATTGTCATGCATGAAGCGCCAGCTAGGTGGTATCTTTGCCTCTGCTTATGGTATAATGATATAAGCTAGAATATTTTTATAAACGTGTTGATCCATACGTGTGTGAATTTTGTGTATTGGACCAACTCCATGCCCTGAGAATGCAAGCCACACCATCACATTTTCTCCACCATGTTTTACAGTCTTTGACGTATACTTTGGGTTGTGCTGCATGTTCGGAAGATACCATTCATATCTCTTTCCATCAGATCCAAATCTGCAAAACTTTGATTCGTCACGAATTTCTTTCGCCCGATAGCATTTGAATGGCTTTTCCAAATGCTATCGGGCGAAAGAAATTCGCGACGAATCAAAGTTTTGCAGATTTGGATCTGATGGAAAGAGATATGAATGGTATCTTCTGAACATGCAGCACAACCCAAAGTATACGTCAAAGACTGTAAAACATGGTGGAGAAAATGTGATGGTGTGGCTTGCATTCTCAGGGCATGGAGTTGGTCCAATACACAAAATTCACACACGTATGGATCAACACGTTTATAAAAATATTCTAGCCTATATCATTATACCATAAACAGAGGCAAAGATACCACCTAGCTGACGCTTCATGCATGACAATGACCCTAAACACACTTTACGTACTGTGAAGTGTTGCTTGGAGGAGAGTCAAATAGATGTTTTTAAAAGGCCAGCTCAATCTCTAGATCTTAATCCTATTGAGAATCTTTGGAATAATATAGAGAAGCATATAACAAGCGTAAAACCTAACAACTTAAATGATTTATGGACGGAAATCCAAAAAAAAAAATGGCACGCTATCCCAAATGAGCGATACCTGGCTCTTGTGAAGAGTGTGCCTAAAAGATGTGCGGCAGTTATACAAAATAAAGGATATCCTACAAAACATTAGGGTTTTTTTCAAGAAATTTTAATTAATAACTTGTTTTTGATTTTTAATAAATATTGTTTTTAATTTGTGCTAAAAATATGTCCAGTATTTTTTATGGGTTAGTTTTAAATAATTGCAAAAATAAATATAATTTTTAAAAAATATGTATATAAAAGGAATACGACTTCATCTTCGCATCACGTGTAATACATTACAAAAAAAAGTAGTGAAAAAAAATTTAATAAGGACTTAATATTTCCTATAAGAGATAACAGGTACCATTTGTGCTAAATACGTGACCACCACTGTATATGGAATATACATATGTACTCGTATGTATAGAAATTTAAGCCGCAGTATAAACCAAGGTAATTCACTTAAATTAGTTTTCAGAAACATACATATTTTACCGTAAACTCTTTCGATTATGTGCATTACTTTTAAACACCCTTGGTGAAGGGTATCTAAGATTCGGCATAGCTGAATTTAACACTCTTAAGTATGAAACACAATTGGAACGAACGACCAATTTTTCGGAACGAATATTCGTCGTTAGAAATAGAATATATGGGTTTGTATGAGTGTGCTCACAATTGATGCGTACGACGAAATTCGTCGTGCGTATCGAACAGTGCGATAGGTTTATTTCTATTTCATACGCAGACGAACGACGAATATAGAGTGGCTGTATTTCCTTTTTGTTGTAAACATTAAATATTGTACGTATTCTTGTTAAATGTGGTCACCTTTAAATTTGTAAACAAAAAATATTTATTGGAAATAAAATTAACTAAAAATATTTATCTTGTGAAATAATCAAAGAACAAAATATAAAAAAAAATACAAATGGTGTTGGTGCGCGATATGTACGAAAGGGTGAATAGAATTCGCAAATCAAAAATTCAAAAAAAATGGCGTCAACAACGTTTATTCGTCCCAAATGTGTTCAATAGAAATGTGTTCAATAGAATGTACAAGACGAATTTTTAAAACCGAATTCGTCGTGCTGGACGAAAATAGTCGTTCGTCCCAATTATGTTTCTACCTTTACTTGTTTACTCTGACATATAAAATTTTTTAATGAAATACATGTACAATAGAGCGGTTCGCCTTCCATACAAAAAAAAAATGCATCAGTCACCCCCTAGGATCAAAGGTAATGTTAATACAATTCTAAAAAAAAAATTGTATTTTTTTACCACGCCTACATATACTGCCCTTTTAGTATTTTGTTCACTGTGTCGCCATTTTGAGTCCGATCATAACATTTTATATATCGGTGTTCGCGGCTTTGTAAGGGGTACATTTCCCTCTTTGATAGTTTTTTCCTACCACGTCAATTTATAGTCATAATTTTCAAAAAACTAGGTTTGTACTCTGATTAAAAAATAATGTCTAGAAATTAAAGTGGTAGTAAGAAACTAACAAAGTGAGAAATGTAGCCCTTATACAGCCGTGAACAGCGATATATAAAGTGTTATGATCGGACTAAAGATGGCGACAAAATACGAAAAAACAATTTTTAGAATTATTTTTACATTATCTTTAATCCTAGGGGGTGACTGACTCAACTTTTTTCTCGAACCACTCTAATGTACAATGTCGAGTTTTAGCTTTAAAACATTGCTACGGTAAAAGTCGGAAGCAAATTCATGTGACAAAAGTTTCATATGTACCTTCTGACATCAGCTGTTGTTATTACGAATATTATAAGCCTCATAACATAAAACAACTATTTTTACAGACATTTACAATTACACATGACTTTTAAAGTTGACAATTTAGAGGAAAGAATAGGTTATTGTGTATTAGCTATTAGGTACCGAGATCAGCTATTAAAAAAGTCATAAACATACAGATTTCGAATTATTAATAATATTAATGTCCACAGATGATTTTAGATATTGTGTTTTTGTGTATATTTTGATAACGAGCATGAATTGTTAAAACTAATTTAATTACTTATAAATATTTTACATACATCTTTTTATTCGTGTTCTGAATATAAAATTAAAATTATAATTATAATTTATTTGTTAAACAACAATCTTAAGACTATTCATTCTTAGTGACAATGTTTTACGTCATTACTATATCGGAAGACATAATTTATTATTTAGATTTTTATTTTGAATAATTATTGATTATGATTATTAATTGGTTTCATTTGTAATTATTTTTGAATTGAAAAAAAAAAGAAAACAGGAAAGAACTAAACAATAAGCAAATAATAATTATAAATATTTGAATTTAGTAGAATATAGTACATAAATTTGACTTATTAAATATATGTAATATTGCATAAATATCTATGTATTTATTCTATGTATTTAATTAATATTTATTATCACTTAAATCTATGATTAATACGTATATAAATGTTTAATTGTTTATTTATTTATTTGTTTGTTTGCTTTTTGTTTTTAATTTATTTGTTTAGTTTTTACATTTACAAAGTACTCGAATGTATGTACTCGTCGAATATTTATTAATAACATTTGATATTTGATAGTTTTTCGTTTCAACTTTAACGTTTTACATAAATTTAATATTTTTGTTTGTTAATTTCATATTTAAGCCGAAATTGAAATAAATAAAAAAAAAACAAATATAATATTTATAATAATTTATACAAATACTTACATACAAATCATGTGTAGAATCATTTGTCCTTTTCTTCTTTTTATATCTCTCATATTTAAAAGTTGTTGTAATTGTTTATTTATGTATGTTGTAGTGTTTTTGTTGTTGTTGTTGTTGTAGTGTTTTATTTTTGCTAATTAATTGTTTTATTTAAATCATTTGAAATTTACCACCAAAACAGTAAAACTTTGTATTTTACAATCGAATTTATCTCGGTCATTTAATGTTTGAACATACATTTTCATTATTATCTTCCTCATTATCATTATCATCATTAAATATTATGATTATTTCCATTTTATAAATAAATAAATAAATAAATACTCGTAATAAGTATTATAACTATTACACTTTACAACATGCAAAAATAACTTGTAACTATATCTCTACTGAAATTATTTTGAAAATACACTGCCGGTCATTTGTTTAAGACAACAAGTAAATAAAACTTTTGACAATAATATCTCGCTAATAATTCTTTTTATTTTTGTTCAAATTCTTTTGCCTATTAAGTGTAAAACAGAATTGGAACGAACGACAAATTTTTCGGAACGAATATTCGTCGTTAGAAGTATAAGATAAAGTCGTGCGGGAGTTTATGTGCTCTACCAGTCATTTTACCCATTTTGAGTTATTGATGCCACTTAAATTTTTCGAATCTGCAATCCGTTTTCGGCTATCTCGTCTAGTTTCTGAGACACTATTTATCTGTTTTGTTCTATATCCTTAAAAACAGATTTTGTTGTGCTGTTTTGCTCTATACTTTAAATATATGGTGTAAAAATCTCAAAATTTTATCGTATAGTTTTTTAGAAAAGTTTAAACTTCAAGAACGATTTTCTCAAAATCGTTTATGTGCGTATAGAGCACATAAACTGCCGCACAAAGATATGATTTTAAATGAAAGTGCTCACAATAGATACGTACGACGAAATTGTTAAAATTGGATGGTCGTTGATGACGCAAAATTTAGATTTTTTTTCATGTGATTAGCAAATGACCTTTTTATGTTTTTTAAAAAATTTGTTAAGGGAATTTTGAAAAATGGCAATTTGGATTCCAGCAAAATTCATATAAAAACGCAAACCAATTTGATCGATAGCCTATCCTGTATTCCCTTACCTGTGACTAAAGTCAAAAGATTGCGGGCAGAGGGCGAAGCCGACTACAAATTATCGGCGGCGGCGGCTGGAGAAATATGGACCAGCGGCGGCTGTGCGCCGGCTTTAAGCCGAATACAAAAAGAAAAAAATCATATTTTTTTAAACCAAAATACATATTTTTCTTATTTTGGTTTCATCAATCCCATATTGTCATGCACAAACAATTGCTTTTTTATTGTGTTAGGATTTAGGGAACTTCTTTTTTGGTTTACACAGTTGTCAGCGAATGAAAAGGCTTGTTTTGACGATGCTGATGTATCTGGTATCCGAAACATAAATTTGCTAGTTTTGCAATATTGGGATAACTTCGCTATCAAGATAGTTTTGAATAGTTCCATATTATTGTTCAGATTAGGCATTATTGTTCCCATGAATTCTGGCATTTGTTGTCTTGTATTTGAAATTTTACAGTAAATATATGTATATATATAAAATTATAAAAAAAATCATGACATTATACTTTGACCTTTTTGATGGTTGATTTGAACATTTGCTGGTAGATGGACGATTGATATCAATATCCTCTAATTTTTATTTCTTCTAAAATTAACTTTGATTTAGAAACTGAATTATAGGATACATCCAAGATTTGAAATAAATTTAACGCGTTTTGTAGAATCATTTTAAAATACCTCTCGAAAGCTGGCAAATTTTTTTGTCATGGATCCATTAAAGCTGCCACCACGTAAATTTTAAAAATCTTTAAACGTTTTTTTCTGTTCTGCTTTGCAAAACCGCACAATTGTATTGCGAGTACAAAATATGATTCAATTTCTGTCCTTTCTCATGAAGACATTATATTTTTATAAAAATATATAAAAGAGCTTAGAGTGGGATAACTTTGACCTTGGAAAATTTTTGTTGCGTTTCCAGTATTATACACTTTTTCACTTACCCTCATTTTCTCGCGTACAAAAAACGAGCTTTAAATGAAAGTTTAATTTGATAATACTTTTATGTATCTTCTTATTAAATATAAAAACCAAGTCTTATTAAAAATTTTAGTATTAAAAAATATCTTTATCTAAAAATGAAAATACTTCGGCTTGAAATTTAAGCCGACATGGGCCGGTTCTTCCGGGGCGGCTGACTATCGAAAAATTCTCCCGGCGGCGACTCAGCGCCGGCTTCGAGCCGCTCGGCTTCGCCCTCTGATTGCGGGAAAAGTAGCTTTTTAGAAATTTTAGAAAAAAATAATCATTTTATATTTGTTTACTTTTTTAGCAAAAATATATTTATGGTTATGCATAACACCATGTAAAATCAGTGGATATGTTTAACATTTCCAGAATTGGAAATGTTTACCCTTTACGTAACAAGGGCCAACATAAATTTTTATGCAAATTTTCACTTTTTAGGAATATCTAGGATATTGCTGAGGTTAAACAATATTTAATTAGCTAAGCCTTCATAAAAACTATCAAGTTAATAACAAAGATTACCAAAACTAAAAATATTAATCCATTCCTGACCAACAGTTACCAAAATGATTCAAAAAAATTAAAAAAAACACCCTAATGGATAGCATACATTTTAGGCTTTACTGAAGAATTATACAAAATCACACCTACATTTTTTATCATCTTATAGTGTCTAATCATCTGATTACGACATCTTGAATAATATTATTGCGTAAACAACATGAAACTTCACCTCTATGGCACGACATTTGCCCCCCACAGCAAACTACATCACCCACAATAATATCCGATACCCAATCCCCCAGGAACTTGCTACACAACCCCCAATACAATATGCTTCTTAACAACCAAACAGGAAACAACAGTACCAACCTTGAACAAGATACCATACTACTCCCAGACAACATGCTACATTATCCCCCCGGCAACATGTCACTCTATCCCCCATAATAAACTCCGCTTTAACATGCTACATTACCCCCCAATTACCATGCTACTTTAGCCCCCTGGCAATATGCTACATCAGCTTTAACCGCAGGCAATATGCCTCATTACACCCCCAGTGAAAAAAGAAGAGCCCGAAGAGAATGGCAAATTCATAGATCCCCCAAACTAAAAGCAGACTCCGAAATTACATAAAATCACTTAGGAAATTACGAGAATCCCAAAGGGCTGAATCTCTGGAAACTTATCTGAAAGAACTAGATGCGACCCCACAATCGGACTTTTCATTATGGCGAGCTGCTAAAAGCTATAAAAGTCCTGTCATTTGTAAACCACCCTTGATAACTACGAGTGGAGGCTGGGCAAGAAGCGACTCAGAGAAAGGAAATCTGTTTGTAAACCACTTGAAAAATGTATTTACCCCCAACTTATCAAATGACATAATGGAGTTACCCCCTGCTGTACAGCAACGTAGAACAATGATTAGGTTTGAGACTCGGGAGGTTATAAAATCTATTCTTGATTTAAACCCCAAAAACGCATCTGGATTTGACAAAGTGAGCAATAAAATGTTAAACGAGCTCCCCTTAATAGCAATAAGAATAACAACATTAATTTTTAATGCAATCTTACATCTAAAATATTATCCCCAAGAATGGAAGGTTTCATTAATCACCATGGTACCTAAGCCAGATAAAGATCACTCAAAAGTAGAGTCTTATAGACCCATAAGTCTTCTATCTAATATGTCAAAACTATTTGAAAAATTGTTAGTTACCAAATAAACGCAAATTTTAGATGAAATCGGATACATTCCCAATCACCAGTTTGGTTTTAGAAAAAAGCATAGTACAATTGAACAAACATATAGACTTGTAACTGCAATTCGAAAAGCTTTTGAAGAAAAAAAAATATTGCTTTTCTCTCTTCATTGATGTATCCACAAGCATTTGACAAAGTATGGCATGAAGGTTTAATTTACAAATTAAAGCAAATTTTCCCCATGGACATATACATGCTCTTAGATAGCTAACTAACCCATCGTAAATTTATTATTAAAGAAGGAGACTTCTTAAGCACTCCACAACCTATTAAAGCTGGTGTTCCCCAAGGAAGCATATTAGGACCAATTCTCTATATTATGTACACCTCTGATGTGCCTACAAATATATACACAAGCACATTTGCAGATGATACTGCCATTTTAAGTATTAATGAAAACCCAGTTGAAGCATCTAAGAATTTACAGAACCACATATTTCAAATAGAAAATGGCTGAACCAATGGAAAATAAAAGCGAATGAACAAAAATGCATTCATATCACCTTTACATTGCGTAGAGACTCGTGCCCTCCAGTTAAAATTTATAACCATTCTATCCCCCAACAATCAGAAGTGAAATACCTGGGTATTCACTTGGATCGACGGCTTACGTGAAAGAGTCACATAGATGCCAAATTGACCCAAATTAAACTAAAGTCAGCCCAACTTAACTGGCTAATTGGTAAAAACTCTAGACTTAGCCTAGATTGCAAAATTCTTCTATACAACTCTATTATTAAGCCAATATGGTGTTACGGAATTCAATTGTGGGGCACTGCCTCAGATTCAAATATTGAGAAAATACAAAGGCGGCAAAATAAACTTTTAAGAATAATTACTGGCGCCCCGTGGTACGTTAAAAACACAAACTTACACAAGGACCTTGAAATTCCGTTGTTGCTTTGCTGGCGACTAAGACAAAAATTTTATAAAGGGGGTTCAAAGAAAGATTTAAATAAACAAAAGTTTATTTTAAAACTTGGCACATGTGCAGACGTATATTTATTAAAAAGGTTTATCAAAATTTTGGGACATCAAACATTTAATTAAAAAGTTTTACTGTAGTGTATTGCACTAAGATCCCAATTCATTACAATTATTTATTATTGTTATAAATAGTTTTTTGTTAAAACCAAGAAATGTTGGTGGGCAAATATTATTCGAAATAAAAAGTTTTTAAATTGACCATTTTCTGGTTATTTGGTGAAATGTAATAATAATATATATTTAGTCCTTTAATTCCTGGTGGAACATATTGCCTCAACAAATGTTTTCCATGTAAGTTTATCGGTAGTCATCACTTTCATCTCGTTCCATGATACACCTAACTCCCTCAGCTCGTTCTCAGTTTGGCGTCTCCACGTGTTTTGCGGGTCCACCAGACCTCCTGGAACCTTGAGGATTATATTCAATAGCTTAACGATTTATATCAGTGGCCGCTTTTCTCAATGTGTGTCCTAGCCAGCCGTATAATAATAGGTTCGTCTGTTTATCTTTACACCCGCCTAAAAACGGCTACAGGGTTAATGTAAGCTCTCTCCCTTTTTCCGATATATTCGGGCATATGAAGCTTTTGAGTCAGAGACATTTAAAAGTGCAGAAATTGAGTTTTGGAAAAATTTATATGTATATAAGTTTTTGTTAATGAAAAATGTAAAAATATTTAACAAACATGTTCCATAGTATGAAAACGCTCCATAAAAACATGAGCGATAAGAAAAACCATTAACCAAACTAACGCCAAAAAGTAAACCACAATAAAATAAAAAAATCAAGTAAAAATTGCGTGATATTTCGTATTTTTATACCCACCATCCAAAAGAAGAGGTTGTCATTGCGTTTATAACTTCCTTAATATTGGGTCAAAAGCCAAAAGGGATATGTGTATATTCTGAATTCTTATAAAATTATAAGAAGATTGACTGATGTTCGTCTGCCTGTATGCCTGTTGTCGGCACGATATGGCCTCAACGAAATGAAAATTTTGGTATTGAAATTCGGCCTACATTTGACCATTGCTTCCGTATGGCCTCGCCTAAGTTTATTTGCTAATAAATGACAAGTTATAAAAGGTATGAAATAAAATTGAAAAAAATATAGTATAGAGAAGTTTTATATAAGCATTATGTATTAAACACATAGACAACAGCTGGCTACGGGCTACAACCTGTCAAAATTAGAATACATGCATTCAAATAGAAATAAATTTTTTAGAGTCGACACGGCTACACGACTACCGACCACCATTGTAGCTGTAGCCAAAATTAAACTATTTTCTATATTTGTTGGTGACAATAAAAGATTTAGTGCTGTCAACACCATATAATATTGAAATAAATGAGCGATTTAAACCACTTGAATTTATTTACCACAAATACAATGGGTAGAATTTATGTAAACAATTTACATACTTATCAAATATTTGATGTATATAATAATATCTAATAAAATATTATGTAAAAATTTATATTTATATAACTCTAACTCAATAGAAGTAAAATTTTAAAAAGTTATTTTTTAAACTGTCTAACTCACACGCTACGTGTGCTAGAGCTACGTAGTTCATGTTATATAAAAGCCCAGTATGTCCTTTAGAAAATTTATTATATAAAAGAGCATACTTATATCCAAGACATATATACACGGTAGTTCCATTGTCACTATTAAATTTAAAAATCACTATCTGACATATATAAGGATTATGACATTTGTGTAAAAATTAAGCTACCATATTTTTGAATTTGTTTGAAATTTTGTATTTGTATTTATTTATTTGTCATTTGATTTTTTATATTTATAAAATAAATTTTATTTTTAATTTATTGGAAAAACAAATTTGGTATTAAAATTAATTTAAAATATAAATTCAAATAAACAAGGATTAAATTCAATTTCAATTCGGACTTGATTTTTGGACAATCGGGGGCTCATACAATTGTTTTACGGTAACAACATCAGTCGCAATTAATAGTTTTGCACATTCATCCCCCTCCACGTCTAACAACGCTGCTGCCGCCGTTACTAACAATGCTGCCGTTTAAGTCACCACTACAACAAGCACTGCTGGCAGTAGCTTTGAATTTGGAAAGAACGTTTCATCAGGAGGCCAAGAAGCAAAAAGAAAAGATGACTGTTACTACTTACAGCAGCAGCAGCAGGCAATACACATCCTTTACGAATAAATCCTTTAACAAGAAAGTACAAGCCATCGAAGAAATGAACGCTGCAAGAATGCGTGTGAAGCGCGCTAATGAATCAGAAGCTAAACATATTTTTTTAATAAATATCTATTGAAATTTCCTAACTTTGAAAATTAAAATTAAGAAAGGAAATAAATAAGTCAATTATATAATTTTGGTCTAGCTTTGTTCATGTGCTGATATAGTATTCTGTGGTACAGAATTCAACATTTTATATTAATTTACCAACATAATATACTAAATTTTTGGATAATACCATTACATTATGAAAAAAGAACTCCTCATAAAATCCACCCCTTTGTAATAATCTGGCAACGATTTTTTAAATATATAAACAAAAATCAAACTTCAAAACTTCAAAAATCCTTATTAAAAATTTAGTAAGGCAATTGGAATTACCTTATACTTATATCATGCTTATATCTATATTGTTTTAAGATATACGAATTTTTATAAAAAAAGTCAGTTGAAGAAATAAGTTTCTAGTATATTAGCTCTTAATCCATTATAAAGAATATTATATAGAATATTATATAGAATATATAAGAATATAAAAGATATTTAGCTTTTGTTTGATACCATAAAAGTTAATATCGGATATAAACTTCTAAAGTTATACCCTATTATTCTTGAAATTTAAAAAGCCCATAACTCTTAAACTATAAGAGATCACACCAAAATCTTTCTATAAATTTTTTTTTGATATAGACATACCATCAGGTACAGGAAAACCGTTGATTTCGGAGGTTAATTAATAAAATGAATTTATGTCGTTTTTATGAAAATTTAAATTGTTATTTTGTCCATCCTATAAACGCGATATTGGCACCACTCATAAACAGGTGCTTCAAAATGTAGCTGCCATCTTAAATGTAGCTGCCGTCCCCAAAATAATTAAGTAGCTGACTACGAGGCGACGATTGCAGAAAACGACTTTTGTAGTCGGTGTTCGTGTAGCCTGCTGTTGTCTATGTGTTTAATGCATTAGGCAGCGTATAAAATTTCATTAAAATCGTTTCACATTTAAACATAGCGCCCACATAAAACACTTACTTAAATGCCAAAAAATGGTAAATTTTAATAGCAATGACCACTTAATTTAGCCAGGGAAGTTTTAGTTTAATGCCAGTCAGTGTGCAAAATCGGTCACCATTTGACCATAGCTCTGATATAAAAACTTACGAAAACACAAAAATACCAAGAAGATAGGGATGTTTTCCGCCTTAAAGAGGGACAAAATTCTACAAAAGTTTTTGCGATATTTTCAGAAAATTGTGTATTAAAAATCGGTTCACATTTACTTAGAGCTCACATATAACCCCGCCCGGGAATCACATTAATGCTGATGAATTTAATCCAATTGTAATATATATAACAACTTAATTCATAACAGAGAAGTTTTCAAATTTTATAGGAATCAGTCCATATTTGACCATAGCTTTCATATAAAAAACACTCCTGGAATCCACTTAAATGCCACAAAGGTCAGTTAAAAGCTATTAAGTTGTAAACTTTGACAGCTATGGCCACTAAATTTAGCAAAAATTAGCTTTATATAAAACTTCAGAAAGTTGTTTACTAAAAATGGGCGAAATCGGTTAACATTCAGTTAGAACTCCCATATAATCCCGTCCAGTGTATAACATTTTGTGACAGTCTGTTCTTAAATGTATGACATCTCTTTTTATAATAGTCGTTCCATACAACGCACTTTGGGGCGAAAGCCTTCAATAATGGCGATTAATTCAAAAGATGAACTTTAACTTTCACAACCATATTTGGTACCATAAGAAAGTAGATAAAATTCTACATCACTAACTGCAAACATAAAAGTTCTTGGTAGTTTATTTTATTTACAGTGTGTTCAAAGTTAAATAATTTTTGTTATTTTTGCGCGAATTGATTAAAAGAAATAATTTTGATATTTCAAGTGATTATAGTTTTTATTAAAACTTTTATAACTAAAATTTTTTTAATGGAACCGTTAACTTCAGGTATATGGGCATTTAAAAAGATATTTTTTATTTAAAAAAATGTTTTAAAAATTTAAAAAAAATAAAAAAATAAATTGCTCTAAAAATTTGGTAATTTTAATATATACATTGAGTTTCAACAACTTTGCGGATGAGTGCAGGAAAAAATGATTATATGGTCTTAAAATATAGTATTTTAGCTAATAAATCCCAAAATATTTTGTTGCGCGTTAGTGCGATTTTTGAGTTATGGAAGTTTTTGTGAATGAATTCTAGTTGCCGACAGGTCGGTTTCAAAACTCATTTTTTATATTTTCGAACATTTTACTTAGAAAATGTAAGAATATAAAAATTATTTCACCGGTAATTAAAAATATACAACTAGGAAAATAAAATTAATGAAAAACGGAGGTCAATTCTTTAACAGTTTCGCCGTACCAACGGTTTTAGATCGCCGATTTTCGGCGAAAAATTTAATTTTTTGGTCTTTATTTTACAAGTGCTTATTAAATTTATTTCTGTTCAATTTTGATAAAACTGTTAATCAATATTACTGCTCAGTTTATAAAAAATTTATAGTGAGTCTTTTTTTCAAATTGGATAATTTTAACCCTTTTTTTCCCATGGCAAAGCTCAAATTTTTGATTTTTTATTTTTCATGGTAATATAACAATTATCAAATAATTATTTTTATGAAATTAATGATACAAATAATTATTTTTATATGATTTTCCGAAATTCACTAATAAATTCTTAAATTTCCCTAATTTTGTCATAAAAAGCTAAAAAATCCAAATTTTTACTTTTGAGCCCGGGAAAGAAATGGTTAGAGTAATACAATTTCGAAAAAAACATCCAACATACATTCTCTATATGCTGGACAAAAATATGCATTAAGATATTGGTAAATTTGAATATAAGTGAAATGTACCAAGCACCTCCTCAAATTATGACCAAAAAATTACATTTCCGCGAAATTTTAAAAGTATGATAATTATGTAGTAAATATTGCTTTTATAAATAACTAAATGAAGAAAATAAAGAAGCTTTGTATTTTTTAATGTTTATTTTCTGAAATGTTTGTTTTGTGTTTACAAATATTTAAAAATAAAAACTAATAATACTTTCTAATGTGACTTTTTTGAGTAAAATCTTTGGAGTTATGAATTTTGAAAAAAAAAACGTATTTTTTGTTAAAACTAAACATAAACAAATATTTAATATTTATTTTATTTATTTAAACAAAAAAAATATTTTTTCTAAAGACACATAAAATATGCTCTAATTTACAATTTATTTTATTAAGTTATCGTTTTTAATTCCAAAGTTACAACAAAAATAGTCAAATAAGACCATTTTATCAAAAATAGAAAAAAGCCCATAAAAGGTTAACAATTTATGTTTTTTCAAAATTTGTTCTTTTAAATATTGGGCTTTTATGTATTTATTAATATTTATCATTAAATAATAACAATATTTTAAAATTACGACTTTTATGAATTAATCGCCACTTTCTGTACCATTCACCCCACTGTGCAACGTTCACCGCGAAAACAAAAAGTAACATGAAAGATTGTAATCAATGATAAACTACAGTAGCTATAATAACAAATTTTAACTAAATCGGTCCATAATTTCAGAGTCTTGTTTACTTTTCTAAAATTTTTCAATAATTGTGATAATTAATTCATTCAATATTTTGTATGTAACTTATAGATAAAATAAAGTTTTATCGAAAAAAAAAACGCGAGATATTGTTAGCGAAAGTTTTATTTAGTTGTTGTCGTAAACACATGACCGGCAGTGTATAGTGTTTTAGGTTACTCTCAAAAACATTTTAGGCAAAGATGTTTTTAAAAATTGTAATTTGTCGGACTGTGTATTTGTATTATTCAAATAAACATTTCTGTTATATATTTATGTATGTATGTATGTATGTATATACAGATAAATACATATTTAGATAAATAATTCATATTTGTATTTAGGGTTTTTGTTAGAATTATTTCAAGTGAAAAAAAAAATATAAATGGATCCTTAACAATTATTTTTGTTTAAAAATTTACAATTATACAAATATTAATATTCATATTTATAAACACTTACACACACTCATATCTAAATATTTATGCCTAAATATTTGTTAGTATTAGTTCATGTGTGTGTGTATTGGCTTGTTTGTGTGTAAATATTTTTATGAGTAAATAAATAAACGAATAAATGAACAAATAAATAAATTGTTGATATTCAGAAGTTGTTTGTTTTTAAAAATTTACAACAGTTTCACATTTTTCCTATTATGTATTTAGTTTTATTGTAATAGAATATTCAATTTATTCCAAAAATACTTGTAATTATTTGCATGATTAGTGTGTAAATATTGTATATGTATGTATTGTATATGTGAGTATGTAGTTTTTGAAATGCATTCGTATTTTTAGTTTGATAAGAATATATTTTGTATAAGTATGTACTTATATATGTATTTGAGTATAAAATATACTAATTTAAAATAAAATCCATTTCATGGCTCCTAATATTCCACTCATGATTTTACCAATTAAAATATTTAAATATTTATGCCCTCGATTTGGAAATCTAACTGATTTTTCTATTATCTTCACTGCATGTTTAATTTTAAGCTTCTAGCCTAATCCTGGCCAAAAGCTTGGTCGTTTCCATCTATTTATTAGCTAATGGCAAGTAAAATCACAAATCAAACATAATGTATACTACATGCGTGTGTATACATAAGAGAAAAACTTTTAGCAAAGGAGCTTTGAATGAAGTCGAATTTCGAGAAAATACCCAAAATTTAAATTCTTTAATAACTGGGGTAACAACTCAAATTGTTTTAAGTTTAAAAATATTTAATTGATACAAGATTTCGTGTTTTTATAGTCCGCTTTTAATAAAAAAATTAACATATATTTTAAAATTATGCAAAACAATTTTTTAAAAGATGGTAAATGTCTATGGGTTACTAAGATAAATATCTCCTAGTGCGTATGAATAATATTGACTTTGAATAATCAATATTACACATACGCAAAAAAAAGAATTAAAATTAATTTATATTAGTTTGCAAGATATAGATTATATCTGTGGCAATATGGAAGAGTAGCTTAAGTTGAAAATTGAAGTTTTAAGATATCATCAATTTTGTGTAAGTTTTCTTCTGCTTTCTGCGAATAATTTATGAATTAATATTAGAAACATGTTTATTCTTCTGAATATTAAGAAAAATATATTGTTAAATACAGAAGATTTTACGCTGTTTTAGTTAAGCGCTTTTTCGATCAATGCATTTTGATCAATGTTTTATTGAAGCTTAAGTTAAAAAGTTATTTTTTACAAAAAAAGTTTATTATTTCACGATTTTTTCTATAGAAAAAATTTTATGTCAACATTTTGTCAAAATTTTTTCTATAGAAAACATTTTATATCGAACATTTGTCTATAGAAAACATTTTATATCGAAAATATTTCTATAGAAAACATTTTATATCGAAAATATTTCTATAGAAAAAATTTTATATCGATAATTTTTCTATAAAAAAAATTTTATATCGAAAATTTTTCTATAGAAAAAATTTTATATCGAAAATTTTTCTATAGAAAAAATTTTATATCGAAAATTTTTCTATAGAAAAAATTTTATATCGAAAATTTTTCTATAGAAAAAATTTTATATCGAAAATTTTTCTATAGAAAAAATTTTATATCGAAAATTTTTCTATAGAAAAAATTTTATATCGAAAATTTTTCTATAGAAAAAATTTTATATCGAAAATTTTTCTATAGAAAAAATTTTATATCGAAAATTTTTCTATAGAAAAAATTTTATATCGAAAATTTTTCTATAGAAAAAATTTTATATCGAAAATTTTTCTATAGAAAAAATTTTATATCGAAAATTTTTCTATAGAAAAAATTTTATATCGAAAATTTTTCTATAGAAAAAATTTTATATCGAAAATTTTTCTATAGAAAAAATTTTATATCGAAAATTTTTCTATAGAAAAAATTTTATATCGAAAATTTTTCTATAGAAAAAATTTTATATCGAAAATTTTTCTATAGAAAAAATTTTATATCGAAAATTTTTCTATAGAAAAAATTTTATATCGAAAATTTTTCTATAGAAAAAATTTTATATCGAAAATTTTTCTATAGAAAAAATTTTATATCGAAAATTTTTCTATAGAAAAAATTTTATATCGAAAATTTTTCTATAGAAAAAATTTTATATCGAAAATTTTTCTATAGAAAAAATTTTATATCGAAAATTTTTCTATAGAAAAAATTTTATATCGAAAATTTTTCTATAGAAAAAATTTTATATCGAAAATTTTTCTATAGAAAAAATTTTATATCGAAAATTTTTCTATAGAAAAAATTTTATATCGAAAATTTTTCTATAGAAAAAATTTTATATCGAAAATTTTTCTATAGAAAAAATTTTATATCGAAAATTTTTCTATAGAAAAAATTTTATATCGAAAATTTTTCTATAGAAAAAATTTTATATCGAAAATTTTTCTATAGAAAAAATTTTATATCGAAAATTTTTCTATAGAAAAAAATTTATATCGAAAATTTTTCTATAGAAAAAATTTTATATCTAAAATTTTTCTATAAAAAAAAATTATTTTCAAAATTTTTCTATAGAAAAAAATAACATTTTTTTTATAGAAAAAATTTTATTTGGAGAATTTTTTTGTAGAAAAAATGTTATTTGGAGAATTTTTTTGTAGAAAAAATTTTATTTGAAAAATGCATCTATAGAAAAAATTTTATATCGAAAATTTTTCTATAGAAAAACTTTTATATCGAAAATTTTTCTATAGAAAAAATTTTATATCGAAATATTTCTATAGAAAAAATTTTGTATCGAAAATTTGTCTATAGAAAAAATTTTGTATCAACAATTTTTCTATAGAAAAAATTTTATATCGAAAATTTTTCTATAGAAAAAATTTTATATCGAAAATTTTTCTATAGAAAAAATTTTATGTCAAAATTTTTTCTATAGAAAAAATTTTCTGTCAAAATTTTTTCTATAGAAAAAATTTTATGTCAAAATTTTTTCTATAGAAAAAATTTTATGTCAAAATTTTTTTTATAGAAAAAATTTTATGTCAAAAATTTTTCTATAGAAAAAATGTTATGTCAAAATTTTTTCTATAAAAAAAATTTATATCGAAAATTTTTCTGTAGAAAAAATGTTACGTCAAAATTTTTTCTATAATAATATCGAAAATTTTTCTATAGAAAAAAATTTATATCGAACATTTTTCTATAGAAAAAATTTTGTATCGAAAATTTTTCTATAGAAAAATTTTATATCGAACATTTTTTTATAGAAAAAAATTTATTTGGGAAATTTTTCCATAGAAAAAATTTTATTTGGGAAATTTTTCCATAGAAAAAATTTTATATCGAAAATTTTATATCGAAACATTTTCTATAGAAAAAATTTTATATCGAAAATTTTTCTATAGAAGATATTTTATATCGAAAATTTTTCTATAGAAGATATTTTGTATCGAAAATTTTTCTATAGAAAAAATTTTATATCGAAAATTTTCTATAGAAAAAATTTTATATCGAAAATTTTTCTATTGAAAAAAATTTATATCGAAAATTTTTCTATAGAAAAAAAAAAATTTTTTTCTATAGAAAAAATGTTATGTCAAAATTTTTTCTATAAAAAAAAATGTATGTCAAAATTTTTGACATACAATTTTTTCTATAGAAAAAATTTTATATCGAACATTTTTCTATAGAAAACATTTAATATCGAAAATTTTGTTATAGAAAACATTTTATTTGGAAAATTTTTTTATAGAAAAAATTGTATTTGGAAAACTTTTCCATAGAAAAAATTTTATTTCAAAAATTTTTCTAGAGAAAAAATTTTGTATCGAAAAATTTTCTATAGAAACAATTTTGTATCGAAAATTTTTCTATAGAAACAATTTTGTATCGAAAATTTTTCTATAGAAAAAATTTATTTTCAAAATTTTTCTATAGAAAAAAATAACATTTTTTTATAGAAAAAATTTTATTTGGAGAATTTTTTTGTAGAAAAAATTTTATTTGAAAAATTTATTTATAAAATATAGAAAAAAAAATTTATATCGAAAATTAAAAAAAAAAAAAATTAGAAAAAATTTTATATTAAAAATTTTTTTATAGAAAAAATTTTATATCGAAAATTTTCTATAGAAAAAATTTTATATCGGACATTTTTCTATAGAAAAAATTTTATATCAAAAATTTTTCTATAGAAAAAATTTTATATCGAACATTTTCCTTTAGAAAAAATTTTATAACGAAAATATAGAAAAAAATTAAAATTTTGCTATAGATAAAGTTTTAATTTGAAAATTTTCCTATAGAAAAAATAAACATTTTTCTATAGCAAAAATAAAAATTTTTCTATAGAAAAAATAAAAATTTTTCTATAGAAAAAATAAAAATTTTTCTATAGAAAAAATAAAAATTTTTCTATAGAAAAAATAAACATTTTTCTATAGAAAAAATTTTATAATGAAAATTTTTCTATAGCAAAAAAAACTCCCTTTTCAATTTGAAAAATCACAAATTGTAAAATTTCGATCATAATTAGCAAAATTCTTATTTTTATAAAATCCTAAATTGAAAAATGTTCTACATAAATTACATAATTCATCTGTTATGTGCTGGTATATGGTTCCTATGGAAGAAATTGGAAAAACATGTTGAGGTTATTTCTTAAAATCGATCACATTTCATTTTCAGTGGTTGACCCCAAACCCCACTTTAAGAGTCGATCTAATTATACCTGTGAATTTGTATGTGCCATTTCTAATGATTTTATTTTAATATTTTGTGTGTTATGTTTTGTATTATGTATAATATGAAATTCATTAGAGTCGCAGCAGTTCCAAATTAAAGGATTGTTTTAAAAATTACTGAACTTTGCCATCTACGTCCAAAAAGGGTTTATACTTTACAAAAATATTCCAGCGTCAATCACTTATTGCAGCCACTAATCATTTAATTTTTTTTTTGGAACTGCTGGGTTGTTTTAAATTTAAACTAGATAAACTAGAGTATTTCGCCACCCAAAATGTTCAAAGATGTAAACCACATTATTACTTCTTGTATAAAATCATTATTTTTAAATGTAAAAGCCTAAAATTTTGTTGGTAGGTGTATTTTAGCCTGATGTACCAGATTCCATCATAAAACGATTCTTGATTTTTTGAGAGCTACGTCTTTGGCCATTTCAGGTGACGATTTGTATGTGTTCATTATTGTGTACGTGTTGGTTAGAGTATAAAGTACGATATGATTATAATGATATGGGATATAATTTTATTATTTTTTGATATCTTTATCTAGTTGTGTTTATTTGGGAATTTAATCTCGTTAGTTTTTATATATCAAAGACTGATAATGTGTTAATAGTGTAAATTTTCTAAATAAAAATACTATAATAATAATAAACTGTTTCTATGTATGTTAATAATGATAATGAAATCAGTTTTATTTTATGAAATGAATATTAAAATATATTTAAAAAAAATATTGTTTAAAGATTTGTGGCACACATGGTAAATGATTTAAATTTATGTAAAATTTCGTTAAGCTGCCAGAGATTAAATCTGTTGCTGTTTGCAAAACAAAAAAAAAATGTTGTGGCTAAAAGTTTCACTCTCGAAAATAAATAATTTCGTATACAAAAAAAAGACGAAAAAAACTAAATAAAATACATAAAAATATAGGGAATGTAATTAATTCATTCGTTCACGAACAAGAGGAAAAAATGCAAGCGACCAAAGCAAAGATAAATTGAACATGGATGCAGCCAAGACAAAATGACACAGACACTCTCGTACCAGAGAAATTTAATACGACGAAAACATAAACACTAAAGCTACGGTCACATTGATTAAACATTTAATCGAAATTATCAAATATTTGATCCTCGTAGTCTGACCACAAAATATTTTTGAAGTTCAAACAAGAAATATGTTGATTTGATCAAAACAAAATCATTTGCCAGCAAATAAAAATTTTCCTAATGTGACCACGCAAGAGCAAATATTTTATTAAATTTTGATCAAATAATTATTTAATCTTACAAAATTTTTGTAACATCAAACAGGGGCAAATAACAGCTGAGCATTTGTATTGTTTACTATTCAAACAGAAACAACAACATCAAATTTGAGAAACAACAACATCAAATTTGAGAAACAACAACATTAAATTTGAGAAACAACAACTCAAATATGAGAAACAAATTGCTAGATACACAATTTTGTTTTGAAAAAATTTGATCAAATATTTTTTGGGAAAATATTTATTCTTCAGTGTGACCAATGGTCACTGACCATAAATAAAACTTGTTTATTTGTTTATACTTTGAACATATTTTTTCTGTATTTTATCAAATAAAAATCGTCAAATAAATGTGCAAGTGTGACCACAAATTTTTTATTATATTGTTTTGACAATATTTTACTCAAAATATTTGATTTAAATGTTTAATGAGTCTGACCGTACCTTAACACAAACAGACAAAGAAAAACTAACAGATTCAAACTCAAATCCAATGCTATCCATATCTCGTTTTTATTCAATCTAGAGATTTTATCATTGCTTTGCTTTCTGACATCACAAGATGGAAAACTAAGACAAAGCAACAAAAACAAAAATCAAACTATTTTTCGGGAAATTTCAAATGGAAATTGGAATGGGGGGAAAAAAAGAAGAAGATACTTTTTGCAAATGTGGGTGCATTTTGCAACTAATAGATAGCTGGAAAGAAGTTAGTCATAATATCCTTTAGCTGGGTTTGTTTTGCGTTTACGATTTAAACGGATGAGCGACTTGTGAACGTTTTTCTTAATGTATGTATGTAAATTAGGGTGGTCTCGCAAAACGGTATAATTCTAATTTTTCATCATGATATTAAAATTTAAGGAAAATTATTCCAAGAATTATTATTCAACATTCCCATTGGAACAAAGGGTACTTTTTTCAGACAATGAGCTTCTATTTTTAAACTCATTGAAAAGGACCTAAATTTTAACTCTGGCTCCGAAAGGGAAATGCGTTGGTAAAAGAGGTTTTACATAGCTTAATTTTGAAAATTGTATTTTTTTTTCAAGTGGATCTGGCCAGGGATCGGGTACATTTGGTATGCTAGGCGGATGACTAACCTGCTATACCACGCGGTTTACACCGAAATATTACGAGTATAAAAAACTTGGCTTTAGAACAAATCAAGAAAATAATATTTTCAATAATATGAACCTATATTCTACTTCAGGAGTCCACAGTCTGGAAAATATTTATGATATTTACAGTAAATCGCTGATATTTTAGTATAATTATTATTTTCAAATGATGTTGATCGATGACTTACTGGATTTTAAGTGCAGTATTTCGCTGAAAGACGAATTTTATGAAGGCCATTCAAAATCGGTTGCGAAAATCATTGGTACTTTCCGTAAACCAATTACGTCTATAAAGCCAGGTCAAGGTTTTTCTAGATGAAGCAGATGATGCTTCAAAATAGATGTTTTTAAATTAATGCTCAGCTAAACTTTCCATTAAAGCTAGATACTTCCATCTGAGCTGTGCTTACGCTCCAACAGAGGAGAAAGATGATTATATAAAGGAAGCCTTTTATGACCAACATGAAGCATTTTACGATAACTGTTCCAATCACGTTTTTAAATATATAATTAAACTTATATTATATATATAATTCCCCGGCAACATTTCAATTGGAACAAGGGGTAATTTTATTTTTTTCATGTGAGTCTGGACGGGGATCGAACTTGGGATGACTAACCTGTTATACCACGGCGGTTCACGTAATAATATTGGCTAATTTTAACGCAAAGTTAGGGCGGGAAAGTTGCTTTGAACCTAAATTTAGTCTGCACAGCGTAAAAACTGACAATGGTATGAGGTTAATCTAGTTTGAGGCGGCTCGAAGTATGGTCGTAAGCAGTTCCAGGATTCCATACCTCAAAATTCTCTGATCAGATAACAAAAAATAAAATAGGCTTATTATAGTTGATGGAATACACTCGAAAAGTATGTTGGATGTGCTTTTTATGCGAGGAGCATTGGATTATTAAGTGTGTCGAGAAGCGTACAAGTAGAAGCGCAAAGGAAGTTTGATGTACAAGAAACTTCAATCTCAGCAAATTGACACTGATTACTCCAAACGAGCAACTCAATTATTAAGAGAGAATAACTCTGGCTCAAACGACATTTGCACGCTATGCCAACATATTGGCAACACCATGAAGTCTGTAAAATCTGTAATAGAGTACCAAATCCCTCTTTCTAAAACCTCTTGGTACGACGACGAGTGCCGAGACGCTACTGCTGACAAAAATGCGGCCTACAGGGCAACTATGCAGTCAGCAGCTACTCGTTGATCTTTATAAAAATATTAAGAGGAGAAGGGGAAGAAAAAAGACTATTCCGCAGAAAAAAAGAAAGATATGAACAAATGTGTGCTTGAGGAGATTGAGATGTTTAAGACTCAAATGAAGTACGCAAATTTTACCAAAAAGTTAAATACCTCACTATTATGGCAAATGTATCTTTTCCTGTAAGGACGACTAAGGAGATCTGGTTACAAAAATAGCGTATTGAAATTACGGAAGGAGCTCTTTTGCAAGTTGTTGGTTGCAAAAGAAAGCGACCAAGATGACATGGCTGAAAAAATCAACGATGATGGCGTTATATGTCCACCATCCAACCAGAATAAGGCAAGAGCTGTAAAAGCGAGATTAAGAAATAACAAAGCCGCTGGTGCAGCAGCAGAGCATTTTATTTCTAGAGGTGATGAGCTGATAAGATGTATGTCGCAGCCTTCACAATACATAAGGTCAAAAGAACGCATGCCAGACGATTGGAATCTCGTTTCCTTTGTCTAGTGAACAAAAAAGGAGATAAAACTCAATGTGCAAATTAAGGAAGGATACGCCTCCTCTAAATTGCATATAAGATTCTATCGACAATAATGTATAAAAGGCTTTAAGCCCAAAGTTAACGATATAATTGGGACTAATGAGGCTTTAGATAAAGTAAATCAACCACTGAACAGATTTTTACTCTACGTCAAGCAGCTTTTGACAGCCCGAAGTTGTTTAAAGCAATGTCTGAGTTCAACATCGCTACGTAGTTAATAAATTTATGTAAGATGACACTAACTAATGCAACATCATTCCTTAAGATAGGTAAGAACCTATCAGAGTCTTACATAACTAAATGGGGATTCAGATAAGGTGACTACCGCTTCTTCCAGTATCGAGAAGGAATCAAACAAAATGGGTCTAGCTGTCAATAAATGAAAAACAATACTGATGGTTTCTATAGACAGACAACTTGAATTTGATCACATGTGTCCGTTGAGAACTATAGCTTCGAGATTGTAAAGGAATTTGTATACCTTGGTACCGCTGTAAACATCAACAACGATATAAGCTTCGAAATCAAATGTAGAATCATGCTTGCCTATCGATGCTATTTTGGTCTAAGCAAACAGTTCAGAAATAAAGTTGCCGTGGTAAGAAGAACTAAAATAACACTCTATAAACACTCTGAATCATGACCCCAAAGACTGCAATAACTACAGGGGTATAACACTTCTCCCAATAAAGTCTTGTAGTTTTAAACAAAATATCCGACTTAGCTTCCTCTACACTAAGTGAAAATCAGTTTCGGTTCAGAGAAAACTGTTCTTGTGTTGATATAGTCAAAACAGTAAGAATAGTAGTAGTAGAATAGACGAATTTTTTGGAGGTCTGGCTCAGCGAAATTCGTAAAATACATGTAATTTCGAGACTTTTTCTCCACTACAGCATATACAAATTCTGAAAAAAAGCTGTGCGGACTTTCGTAAATAGATTTTTTCTCAATTATAAAATATGAATGTATGAAATTTGAAAGAAGTGTATAAAATGATAATTGATAAAATTTTAATGAAAACTGAAACAATACAGAATATTAAAAATTATTTCAAGTCTCGTTTGCTCTCAGTTTTGGGCCTTTTTTATAATTGAGAAAAATGTGCAAAATGTGCATTCGGCATTCTTCGAGTTATTTGGAAATCTCGGCAAATATCAACAACAACTAAGTTACAAATATACAACTCGAATGTCAAGTCCATCCTGTATTACGGCTGCGAAGCATGGAAACGCCTAAATGCCATCGATAACCGTCTTTACAAACAAATGCTTAAGGCAAATCCTTAATGTATGGTGGCCGAATCGCATAAGAAATGAAGATCTACTTAATGTGACAAACCAAATTAATGCTTCTACAGAGGTATGTCAACAAAAATGGCGGTGGATATGCCACACCAACATTGCTCGACAAGCGCTTAGTTGGAATCCGCACGACAGAGGCAGTCGAAGAAGATGAAGCACAGGCAGATGAAGCTTTCCTTGGAGTGTTTGAGAGGATCTTTGAGAAAAATCTTTGGAACAGTCTGCGCCAACAATGAGTATCGACATCGAATGAACCATGAGCTGTATGAGTTATACGCTGACATAGACAAAGTAAAACGCATTAAGCAACAGCGGCTGCGTTGGCTAGGACATATTGTGTGAAAAGATGAAAATACTCAGGCGAGAAAAGTGTTCGATAATGATCGCGAGGGAACTCGAAAGCCCAAGAAAATCTTTCAAAATTTGGAATTTGGTCACATGGAATTCTAAATTAAGATCGGCCTTTGACCTAAACAGGTTATAAATATAGGCCATTTAAGTAAGTAAGCTTGATTGGATTTCTCTAAAAGTACTTCTTCCGAATTGAATAGCAAAAGAATAAAGAGAGGACACAGTTAGTGAAGAATTGGTCTAATCAAAATAAAAATTTGGAAAATCAAAAAATTGTATGACTTTTAACGACCATCCTAATGGGAACATGAATTTATGTAGTTTCAAACGAACTGCATAAACATGGTAATATCAAAAGCAACAGCAATAGCAATAACATCAAAAGCAACAAAACAAAAAAATAAAAAAATAAATGTGAAAAAAGCGAAAAGAATTTTGAAATGTAAAAGATGCGTATGTCTGATATATTGCAACCGAAAACCCAAGAGATATAGAAGAGGGGGAGCTTTAAATCAGAACAACACCAAAAAAATTATCAAAAATAGTTTTAACTTAAGAGAAAAAAAAAACAAGCGAATGATATTCTATATTTTTTGTTTGTGTTACGAGTATAAGTTGTTTACCCCAGCAGTTGTAATTTAAAGGATCATTCCAAAAACTAGTAAAAAGAACTACACCAATACCTCGCTTTGCGCCTTTTCGAAGTTGCGTCGTTGCTTAATTAGTACTAATTTTCACTGTGCATCGTAAGATTTTCCAAGTTGCGTTGTTTTGGGTTAGAGTCTTTAATATTTTTTAATTTATTTTATGTTCAGCAAATATTGGATAATTTTTTTCTGAAAAAACCTTACTTACAGCCACTATGGACTCATCCAGTGATTAATTTTAATTGTGTATTTCATAAACTAATTGAATAATTGGTTTGTTTTGTTGTAATTAAATACGTTTTTAAATAAATTTACATTATTTTTGTTTTTAAAATGTTAACTTTGTTAAATTTTGTTTCAAAAGGGTAGTATTTTTGTAACTCTGGAACCTATCTTCATTTTTTACATGTTTTGCTATGGAAACTCTTAATTTGCTTTGCATCGTTTCCATTTTAGGTTGTATTTTTTTAGAATGTAACCACGAAAGTGAGGTATTGGTGTATTTGTGATTTTAATCGGTTCACGTTTGCTCTTGATATGCGTTTTTATTTAATGTAATGTATAGAGACTAGTATTTAGATTTTTCAAAAAAATGGAGTTGTTACGTTTTGGTAAAAGGCGATCCTTTAACTTGGAACTGCTGAGTTCCTATGTATATATGTGTAAGTATCTAGAATATGTATATTTGTGTGTTTTCGTTCGTTTTGTGTAAATTTTACATTTATTTTTGAGATTTCTTTCCTTCATATTATTTTCATCTTCTCGTTCTTTTATACATAGATATAAAATGGATATGTAAGTATGTATGTATGTGTGAATGAATGTATTTATATGTATATCTTTCACTTCTTATGTATGTGTTATTTGATAGAATGAAATTTTGTTTCGTTATTATTGTATTATTGTTATATCGTTTTGTTTTGTTGGTTCGTTTTTTTATATCTTTTTTTTTGTATTTTGGTTTGTTTGTGCGATTTTATTTAGCCTTTGTAAGGAATAAGGACACTGACTCCACTCACCATATTCTTTTTCCTAGAATCCTTTTTTGGGGTTTGATTTCTGTTTTTTTTATACATTTAACAACAATAACAACAGCAATATAATGCAACAGCAAAGAAAAATAGTTTCATTTTCCACTTCCATTTCATTTTCGACTCTGTCTTCGACTTCTACTACTGGCTTTGTGGTTTCTGTTAGTTCGTCCGTAAGGCTGCGTACAAGACGTAGAATACCAGAAATAAATTCACTTGAATACTCATTACTTTAAAGGTTCCCACATCTCTTGTCTGTGCTGCTCCACTGTGAGTGGTTGTGATAACCCAGGGTGTCCTCAGTGTCGGCATGGGTTGTGGTGTTTTATGTGATTTCTCGTAGCCATTCCGCGCGGGAAGTTGTGTATGAACTGGAGGAGAAAATAATAATAATAATATCCAATAAAATATTGATATAACAGTTGAATTGTTAAATAGTAGATTTTCTAATATTAATAATAACTAGTAAAAATTAATGTGGGGTTTATATAACTCAAGCGGCTGACGATTTAGTGAAATTTGCATGTGTTTTGTTATTGTAACAAAAACAAAATACATGCAAATTTCACTCAATCGTCAGCCGCTTGAGTTATATAAACCCCACATAAAAATATTGTTATACTTACTTCTAAATTTTTGATTTATGACATGAATATACCTATAGTATAAAAGCTGTGATAGTTATAGCTACGAAGCTATGAAGGACTCACCAAATTCATTCTTCAGAAATATACAAAATTGACCAAAAACTTTATGTACTTTACTTTTGAACCATCATTGGTAAAGGGTATTTAAGATTCGGCATAGACGAATATACTACTCTTACTTGTTTTGTTTAATTACAAATGGTGGCTGAATTTTGTTATATTATGTAGAAAAGTTTAGTTATAAAATAATACTAAATCATACAACACTTTATTAATAAGAAATTATTTTCTTCGTTTTAATTTTTTTCCATAAAAATTATTTTTTTTTTCAAATATTTCAGTTTCATTAATTTTAGCCTATTTTAAAAACTAAGCATTTCGGACGAAGTATCTTGGGAGTAATTTTCCTAACTATATTGAAATATTGCACAATTTTATATTGTTATTTAGTATTACCTTAAACTCTCATAATATTTGATGATTGGTTAGGTCATCATTGCACGAGAAGTATCCCTATCTTAAAATTAAAAAGTAAGAAAGTTTTATAGTATATCAAACCCGACCTTTACCACTGAGGTCAAATTTAATTTCGTTTTTTTTTTTTAATTCACATATTTGCCAAACTCGCACAAATTAAGCTAAAATCAGCCCAAATTAACTGGCTCATTGGTAAACATTCCAAACTTAGTTTAGAGTGCAAAATCCTTCTATACAATTCAATTATTAAGCCAATATGGTGCTTTAGAATTCAATTATGGGGCACTGCCTCAAATCAAATATTGAAAAAATTCAAAGGCGACAAAATAAGCTCCTAAGAATCATTACAGGTGCACGTGGTATATTAAAAATTCGAACTTACATAAAGACATTGAGGTTCCGCTGGTTAAAACCAAAATATCAAAACGTGTTGTCAATTACATTAATAAGTTAGCATGCCACCCCAATCCACTAGCCCGAAGCATTTTAAATAGTCGTGGCCACATCCGCCTCAGAAGGAGGGATACTGGCGACCTGTACTGCCGCTAAAGGAAAAGGATTTTAATATAAAATCCAATTGTAAAAAAAAGAAAAGCTCACCAATGGAAGGACTTTTATAACTTAATAATTTAGATATAAGATTTGATAACCTAATGTTAGTTTATTATATTAAAGTACCTGGTTGACCGAGCCTTGCTCGGGGCTTTATGATAAGCATTTTGAGGCAAATTTTAAAGTTTTTATATATTTTATTTTATACAGTTACAGTTTAACTCATTTTAAATAATTTTGAAAATTGGTCATACCAACAGAAACCTCCGTCGACTCATGCGCAACAACTTTGCTAAAGATTATAGTCTGATCAAATGCACAGTTTACGATTTAATTCATTTTGAGTAGTTTTCAGTGGCGCCGCCTGAAGATTTAATTCACTTATAGTCTGATCAAGTGCACAGTTTACGATTTAATTCATTTTGAGTAATTTTCAGTGGCGCCACCTGTCGGACTTTGGTCATTCCAATTAATAAACCTTCGTCGGATTATCCGCAATAACTTTGCTAAAAATTATAGCATGATTATATGTACAGCTTACGATTAAATTGACTTTGAGTAATTTTCAGTAGCGCCACCTGTCGGAAATTATTCACACCAATTAAAAAGCATTCGCCGGCTCATGCGCTACAACTTTGCAAAAGATCATAGTATGATCAAATGTACAGTTTACGATTTAATTAATTTTTAGTAATTTTCAGTGGCGCCACCTGTCGGAAATTCGGTTTACCAACTTAAAAAACCTCCGCCGGCTTAACCGCAACATCTTTGCTAAAGAGCATAACATGATTAAATTCACAGTTTACTATTCTATAAATAACATACATACAGACAAACATTCATTTGTTTTAAAGTTGTAACATTACTAATTTTTTCCCCTTTTTAGCCCCTAATTTCAAAAAGTTCCATATGCATAATTGGTACTACTTTAGTACCAATTGAATTCGGTACATTTTATTAGAAAGCAGTTAACATAATTTTCCTATTCATACTACTTTTGTAGATGTTAAGTTATCAGTTTATCCCTTTTTTACACATTTTGGGCACAAAATCAAAAAAGTACCAAATACGTATTCAATATTTCATTCACATCTATTAATTTCAGTACAAAGTTTCTTTCTATATTCCTTAGTTTGAAATATAAGAGTGGGTTAAAAAGGTACCAAAAAAACTATTTTCACCCTTTTTTACCTCTTATCAGACATAGTTTCAAAAAAGTACCAAACACCTGTCCGTTTATCTTCATAGCTATTTAAAACGTAATTTTAATTTTGTTTCTATACCTATTACTTAAGGAGATATAGCGTTTTGGATTTTTTCCCCTTTTTACCCGTTTTTACCCTCTTAGAGGCAAAGGGTCCAAAAATCCCTTCTTCTTCGACCTATACATCAAAAAAGATACCCACTGTCCAAATTTTATCAAAATCGTTAGAGCCGTTTTCGAGATAGTCATTCTATATATATATATATATATATATATATATATATATATATATAAATACATACAATTATTGCTCGTTTAAGAATATAATAAGATAAGATGAAGATACAGTAAATACAAATAAGCTGAAAAAAAAAACATATTTGCTTAACCCTAGAAGACTAACATACTTAAATTTTACGTGTAGTTTTTTTGTTGCTATACGAGCATTCAGAGATCTTACGATACCAAATTGAACAAGTGGCTTCTCCAAAAGATTCTGAGTGATTGCAAAAATATAAACAAAGTAAAAACTATTGAAAAAAGTACTTGTTGAATTTGGTACCATTAGTTGTAAAGGGTTTTTCAATAAACAAAAGTTTTGTTTTTTTTTTTTTTTAATAAAACAAAAACGGTTTTTGATATCAATGAAATTCTTTATTCTTGTAAAAGCACGTTTGATGCCATTATGTATGGAACTCGATTTCTTTTGCATGGCCACCAAGGGCACGCTTGCAGAAGTCCAGGCGCCAATACTGCTGCAATTTCATGTTCGATATTCGTACGCAGTTAATCAATCGTCACTGTATGGTTGGCATTGACCTTAGACTTGTTGTAGCACTACAGGAAATAGTCTAACGACGTCAAATCGCACGACCGAGGCGGCCAGTCGACTGGACCATTTAGTGAGATAACACGTTCTCCAAACTGGGTTTTCAATAAATTGGTTGTGACATTTGCTGTGTGTCTTGCGGCAGCGTCCTGTTGGAACCACATCTCCTCCAAGTCCATATCATCCAATTAAGTCCAAAAATTTTCGGTTATCATTGAACGTTAGCGATTCCCATTCACAGTAACGTGCCGGTATTGATCATCACGGAAGAAGTACGGCCCAATGACGCCGCCGGCCCACAAACCGCACCAAATCTTAATTTTTTCGGGACGCAATGATGACTCATGGAGTACGTGTGGATTGCTGCCTGGACAAATAGCGCATCTTATGTTTATTGGCGAAGCCATTCGGCCAGAAATGAGCCTTATCGCTGAAGATGATTTGCGCTCTTAACGTTGAGGCCACTGACTCTGAATTTCGGTAGTAGATTTTAATAATTTCGACTCTTTGTTGGCTCGTATATCTTTCAAAAGAGAAGCAAGAGATATGTCGTCGTCTACTGTCCCTATCGCTGTACTTTTGTAGCGTCCCTGTTGAAAACCCCGATATATCAATTCAGTCGTATATCCATTGTTACCAAATTCCGGTTAGCGGTTTATATTTATTAAATACTTGTCTGCACAAAGTTTTAGTAAAAAATGTAATAATCTTTAGAATTAAAAGCGTTTTTGTGATATCCTAGTTATTTTAAAGACGTTTGAGATTGTGTTTTGTATGGGAGGTATGGTCACTACAAAATTAGGTACACTGATTTCGGTTACCCAATATCTATGCTGAATATTATTAAAAACCATACGATACCCTTCACCACTAAGGCCAAAGGTGTTCTTTTTCGTGTAAAAAGACAAATATTTTCAAAATTTTGTCGTCATACAAACATTTTCCCAAGGCATATATTTAAGCCGTTTCCGTGATTTGGTTAAAGTTGTTACGCATGAGACGACAAAGGTTTCTTAGTTGGTATGAACAATTTTCAATAGGTGGCGCCACTGAAAATTACTCGAAGTGAATTAAATCGTAAGCTGTACATTTGATTATGCAATGATCTTTAGCAAAGTTATTGCACATGTGTCGACTAAGGTTTCTTAGTTGGTCTCAACAATTTTCGATAGGTGGCGCCTCTGAAAAATACTCAAAATGAATTGAATCGTAAACTGTGCATTTTATCGGGCTATGAGTCGATGGAGGTTTCTAAGTCGGTATGACCAATTTCCAAAATTATTCAAATTTAACTACGCATTTGATCATGTGTTGATTGGACAAAATAAATAAAATGATTAAAAATTAATTGGATGTTTGTGTACTGTATTTTCTCTAAATTTATTTTAATTGGTTAGTACTTTATAATATAAAATATATAACAACTTTAAAATTCGCCTCGAAATGCTTATATAAAGCTCCGAGCAAGGCTCTGTCGCCCAGGTACTTACTTTTAAAGTTATAACCTGTACTTAGGCTTATTTATAAACAAATTTTGCTATTCTTATAATATATTTTTATTTTTTAGTTATTTTAGAAGTATTTAGGTATTGTTGTAGTTTGACATGTGAAAAAAATAAGAACACTTTATTATTTCTTGAAATTGTAAATATTAGCATATTCTACCATTTCATTAGTACATCATTAGTTAACCAAATTTTGACAGACATGATCCGATATTCTGTTCCAAACTTCCCCTAATTGACCCTAAATAAAAAGTAACTAGTTCAGACAAATGTTCTAAGACACTTAAAATCGTTCAATCTTCAATTTCTGGAATAGACCATGTGAAATTGTATTACAACAAATCTGTTATACATATGTATTCTTAGAATTAGAATTTTACTTAATTTAAATATAGTAAAATTTCCACAAATTATTGTACCATTTTCTTTTATATATTTTGTGAATATATTTCTTTAACTTTTAATAAAATTAGATTATTTGTATGTTATGTATCCATTATGGTATGGTCAAGAACAGTAAATCAATAAATTAAATTAAACTAAAAGATCTGATGATATTAAGATTTATGGTACAAAAATTGTAAGGGAAATAGTAAAAACTTTAAATGAGCCATTTGTAGGAATTGGATTCCCAAGTAATTTTTTGGTTGAATTGTTTTGTTTCTTGCTCCCTGGCACCCCAATTTATTACCAACATTTACACATACACACACACACTCGCACACATACAATACATACGAATAAAACAAGCATCTTGGGGTACACGTAAAAATAAATTTAAATGGGTTAAAGGACATAAATATTACTTTGTGTATTAGCTGCAGTTCATGTGGGGTTTTTATTTTATTTTACCACTTTTTTATATATTTTCCACCAGCCATGATTGTTGTGGTAAATCAAAAATGTCAAATAAATACCAAAGTTTCAAACATCCACATACGTTTGTTCTAACATAAAATATTTAATATTTGTGCAAATACTCGTATAAAGGGCTTTTCGTATGCCCAGTGAGTATTACTTCCATGTTTGTCATTGCTTTAAAGGTATTTCAGATCCATCTAAAGTTAAGAGAAACCCGAATGGGCAAACTAATGATCGCTAATGTTCCGAAACATATATTTTAATCACTTTCAGATTTTAAATCAAAATTTTTTTTTATATATTTTAATACCCACCATCAAAAAGAATGGGGGTTATATTGAAATTGTCATTCCGTCGGTAATTTCCTTAATATTGGCTCAAAAACTAAAATTGATATATATTTTGAATCCTTATGAAATTTTAAGACGAGCAACATGTCCGTCTGTATGTTGAAATCACGATATCGCCTAAACGAAAAGAGCTAGGTCACTGAAACTTGGAAAAGATATTCTTCAAATATTCAAATTTTGGTATCGAAATTGGGCAAAATTGGTTCACATTTGACCATAGCTGCCGTATAACCACGTCTAGCCTAATTGCTTATTTGCTAATAAATGACAAGTTATAACAGTTATAATGATACAATTTGGTATATAGAAGTTTATCATAAGCACAAGGCAGCATATAAAATTTCATCGAAATCGGTTCACATTTAACCATAGCTCCCATACAAAACACTTATGGAAACACTTGCCAATAAATGATAAACTGTAATAGCTATAGCCACTAAATTTAGCACAAGAAAGTCTTATATGAATACCAGAAAGTGTGCCAAATTTTGTTACAATCGGTCACCAGTTGACCATAGCTCCCATGCACATAAATACAAAAAGAAAAGGGGGTTTCAGTCCGTCCGTCAGATAAAAGCTCAAAAGCGCCTTAACGAAAAGAGGGGCGAAATCGGTTCACACTTAATAAGAGCTCCCATATAACCCCGCCCCGGGAATCAAATAAATGCTAATAAATTGAATTCAATTGTAATAGCAATGACGACTAGAATAGAGGAGTTTCATACAACTATTGGTCAGTATATCAAATTTTACAGGAATCGGTGCATATTTGACTATAGCTTTCATATAAAAATCAATCCTGGAAACCAAAAAATTTAACTAAGGTCAGTTAAAAGCTATTAAATTAGAAACTATGACAGCTATGGCCACTAAATTTTACAAGAATAAGCTTTATATAAATACCAGCCAGTTTGTGACAATTGGTCAACATTTGCTATGGTTCTTATATATCGTTACTTTAATATAGAAAAGCCCTAACTAATAATTTTCTTACTCTACAGGAGAGGGGGAAAAAACGCAGTTTTTTACTAATTTCTCTATAGAATTTAATGCTACAATAACTTTTTTAAGAATTAAAAGATTTTTATAAAATTATATTAGATAAAGCTTTAAAAAGCGATTTGAATGAAAAACGACTTAGGGCCTTTCTATATTGAAGTTACGATATATAACATCCCCTTTTTATACCTAATATGTGGACCTGCGGTATTACAATCAACATATTTGGCCTAACTATATAACTATTTTTGAATTCGGTACACATTTTCAATTAGCTGCACCCTCGTAGAAATATGATATAAATTTCTAAATCTAACACAGCTGTTACTATATAAGATTCGGCACAGCCGAACATAACACTCTTATTTGTTTTTTTTTTTGCAATAAACTGTGGAACTTTAAATAGTTTTCGTAATATAGTTATATAGTACCTGGTTGACCGAGCCTTGCTCGGAGCTTTAGGATAAGTATTTCAAGGGAAATTTTTAAGCTTACAAATATTTTATTGTATAAAGTATTAGCCAAATAAATTAATTTATAGAAAAGACATCGCACACAAATATCCAATTAATTTTAAATCTTTTTATTTATTTTGTCCGATCAACACATAATCAAATGCAAAGTTTACAGTTCAATTCATTTTGAATAATTTTTGGAAATTGGTCATACCAACTTAGAAACTATCGTCGGCTCATGCGCAACTACTTTGGTAAGGATCATAGTATGACCAAATGCACAGTTTACGATTTAATTAACTTTGAGTAATTTTAAGTGGCGCCACCTGCCGGAAATCGATCATACCACCTAAGAAACATTCGTCGGCTCATCCGCAACAACTTTGTTAAAGATCATAGCATGATGAAATGTGCAGATTACAATTTAACTCACTTTGAGTAATTTTCAGTGGCGCCACCTGCTGTAAATTGGTCACACAAACTATGGAACCTTCGTCGTCTCATGCGTAACAGTTTTACTTAAGATCGTAGCATGATCAAATACAGTTTACGATTTAATTCACAGTTTACGATTTAATTCAGTGGCGCCATCTGTCGGAAATTAGCCATACCAACTTAAAAAACTTCGCTGGTTGCGCAACAACTTTGCTGAAGAGCAAAACATCATCAAATGCATAGTTTACTATTCTATAAAGCACATACTGACAGACAAACATTTATTTGTTTAAAAGTTATAACATTCCCACTTTGTTCCCCTTTTTATCACCTAATCTTAAAAAACTTCAATCTGCATATTTGGTACTTCTTTGGTACCAATTGAATACAGTACATTTTTTAGAATCACAGTTAATATATCGTTCCTATTCATATTAATTTATGAGATTTTAAGTTATCATTTTATCCCTTTTTACCCATTTTGGCATCCGAAATCAAAAAAGTACCAAGTACGTGCTTAATATTTTTTTCACATTTATTGATTTTAGTACAAAGTTAATTTCTGTATTCTTTGGTTCAAAAGATAAGTGTGGGTTAAAAATAGTACCACAAAAACAGCTTTCACCACTTTTCACCCCCTATCGGGCATAGTTTCAAAAACGTACCAAACACCTGTCCACTTATTTTTATACATAGTTGTTCAAATCAGTAATATTAATTTTGTTTCTATACTTATTACTTTAGGAGATCTAAGGTTTTTGATTTTTTCCCCTTTTTACCCCCTTAGAGGCAAAAGTCCCTTCTTACTAGATCTATATATCAAAAAAGATACCCACCTGTTCAAATTTAATCAAAATCGTTAGAGCCGTTTTCGAGATAGCCATATATATATATATATATATATATATATATATATATATATATATATATATATATATATATATATATATATATATATATATATATACATACAATTATTGCTCGTTTAAGAATATAAATAAGATTTTTGCCACTCCTACTCAAAAGCCCTGTACTAAATACGGGGGGTGGGCACGAGTATACATATTTTTTATGACCAAGAATAGTATAGAGTAGGATACGAAAATCACCATTTTCTTAACATAACTCAAAATGGAAATTAGCATTTAAAGAAAAACGAAAAGTGATAAAATCTATCAAAAATCTATCTTTTAAATATCTTTTAAGAAATCAGTGGCATTTTGCAGTTTCGGAAATGACTGATCATACCAATAACACACATTTGTATATACATTTTTTTCAAAAACTCTTAAAAGTGTTTTGAAACTTAAATCTATTGTTAAAAATTAAACATTTTTAAAATCATGTTTTTGACAATGATTTAGTTTAATTTGTTCATATACATAAGTAACTTTAATAATATTTTATGGGAATGTTTTTAATGTCCATAAATCTGTTCAGACAAATGAACAAGTCCTGTTCAAAACATTTCAAATAGAAAATATGTATTTATAAAAAAAAAATCATTTTGTCACATTTGGTTTGCGATTTATATGTTTAATTTTTTTTAATAACCTTTGTTCATAAGTGTATAGTACCTATAATACATATAACATACATACTTACATATAGTATAAATATACGTTAAGGTGCTACTACTAACTCTATCGTATAGAACTTCTAACGTAACATACAAACAAATGCAAGGATGTGGAATACTTGGCGGTTTCTTGTTACTTTGACTGCATGACATATATTTAACGTAACATCACACAAAGAAGTGGTTGGTCCCTTAGCTAAAGAGCGTTTATTGTTTTATAGACTAAGAAATAAAATGAAAACATAACCACATTTGAACTCGACGGCTGGGAGATGGAGAAAATACTACTCAAACGTTTCTAAAGACGTCTTAAGAAATTGAGTAAATAATAATTTTTCTGCACATATTTACAATCTAGAGTCCTCATGAAATTACATACTTACACTTATGGATGTCGAAATGGTTTGTTCTTTTGCAATTTACTGTACGCTTGAATTGCTTAATTTCTTTATGTTGTACCTCACATATGAATAATAGGGTGACCCTTTCGAAAGGTTTTACTTACCGCCCACCTTTAAGTATAAATTACACAATGCATTATCTTAAGAAAATAGCCACTTTGTTCATCTTTTAGTTGTTATATATAACCAGAATGTTACGTTTTTCATGCATTTGAATCGGTTTATTACGTGCAGTCCACTTGGTTGACTGTCTATAGGACTCCGACATGAAATGATACATTAATCATATTATTACGATAGAACAGCTCCAATTTCGTTGCAGTTTTTCGATTTTAGACTCGCGACAACTTGTAAGTACTTATACAAAATATTGATTGATATCTTTAGAGTCTCAGTCATCTCAAAATCATTTTTTGTACTTTTTTGATTTTTTCATCGGTAGCAGCCTCTTGGAATAATGTTTCACGAAATTTATTTTTACAAGCAAAATTTTAAATCTATAAGTCAGGCCAGATCATCACCACTGTCGATATTTAGAGAAGCCATTTTGAAAATTTCCAACAAAATTTATTATATACAACGGTTTACAACTCAACTCTATTACAGTTGAAAATTTTTTATGTCATATTATGAAGTACAACTTAACCTGTCAAAAATGTTAAAGTTGAAATTTTAGCGTTTTAAAACTTTTGTATAGCATTACTAATTACAACTCTGTGCTGGCGTAGTTAAGAAAAACGCGAAACAACTACAACTGATGTTTTTTAAATATATTATTAGTAAAAATGGGTGATTTTAGATACCAAGCAACGGTTCTAATTGGTCTTAACTTGGTCTTAATTGGTTATCCTTCATCTCAACTATGGACACTGACCTCTTTGTAGTATCACTTGGGAAGCTACGTTAAGACCAGTTAAAATAGCGAGCCAACATGTGCCGCGAGTTCTCCGATAAGAATGATAAAAATATGGGTTAGGACGTCGGGCTAGAAACCCACTTCTAGAAAAAATAACCTACTATGAAAAAGCAAAGATTAAAAACGGCGAAAAAAGACCATTATTTAAGGATCAACACCAGAAACATTCGAACCCTTTTACAGAGGAAGTACTCAAATTCAGTTGATGGATGTTCTCAAGGAATTTAAATGCTTTGACTGCTGTCCATGAAGTAAGATGGAATGGAAACGGCGTAGCTAAGACACCAAAAGCTGACCTATATTACAGCTGCTAGGAGAGTAGGCATGAATTTGTTTAAGGATTTATAGTTGGCAAACAAATTCGAAACCTATTTTCCAGATTAACCCCAGTTAAAGAAATATTGGCGGCAATATGTGTCAAAGCAAAATACTGAATAAAGATGAATACTGATGAAGATTTAAAAGTAGCCTTTTATGAACAAGTCGAGGAAGTTTACGAAAGCTGCCGCAATCATGTCGTAGAAATAATACTGGGTGGCAGGTTGTGCCGCAATTGCAGAAATAGGCCAATGGGTAGCTGGAGTTTTAGACCAATTTTTAAAAACATGTCTATTTTTAGAACAGTGGCCTCTACACTCGGGCAAAGTTGAGCACCATTGTCTGTAAAACCTATTGGTCCGTTTAACTTTTGCAAATATAAACCAATCGAAAAGATTTTACCACGTTTGAAAACTATTTAAGAAAGAAAAATGTACTTACTTTACTACGCTATCTCTAATAGTTTAAGAGATATTTACATTCCGTTTATGATTATTTTAAACTATCGAGTATCATGTCATTATCTTGCAGCCAAGGTGGTAACACGTCTGAGTGTATCGCGCAAAATTTAAACGGAAGCGCAAAGAAATTTTAATATCACCAAGCTTCAATAATATCAATTTGCGACCAATTACTCGCAACGAACTGCTTAATTAATCGGAGAAAATATTTCTAGTTCCAACGACATCAACTCTCCATTTCACTATATTGTCAACTTCATGAAAACTGCTGCAAAATCTGTACAAGGGTTTCAAAACCCCCTTCCTAAAATCTCTTGGTATGACGAGGAGTGCCACAATGTCAACTCAGCCTACAGTTCAACTCTCCAGTCATTAGTTACTTGTCGAACTTTATAAAGAAATCAAGAGTGAAGGATGGAAGAGAAACGCCTATTCCGAAGAAAAAAGAAAGAAAAAGAGAGACGTGTGTTCGAGGAAATTAAGATGTATAAGAGTAGAAATAAAATGCGTAAATTGTATCAAAAAGTTAAACACCAAACGGATGGTTTTAGCAACTGTATTTTCTTTTGTATGGACGACCAAGGAAACCTGGTGCTAAGAACATACTAAAACTTTGCAAATTGTTGGTATCAAATGAAAGCGACCAAGATAAACAAATCAATAATGACGGCGTTACCTGTCCACCACCAAATTATGTTTGAATTGCAATAACTCGGCTGAAAAACAACAAAGTTGCGGATGCCATGGTTTGCCAGCAGAGCTTTTTAAGGCCGAAGGTGATGAGTTGATAAGGCGTATGTCCCAACTTATAGAAACCACATAATTAGAAGAACGAATGCCATACAATCGTCTGGTCTCAGTGTTCTTTGCCTAATAAGTCTCCTTTCAATTAAATATTAGATACCATCGATCATACCGTGTGAAACAAATAATTGGCACCTATCAATGTGGCTTAAGACCAGGTAAATCTACAAATGACCAGATCTTCACACTACGTCGACTGATTTTGACAGCCCGATACGAACAAAGTTGTTTAAAGCAATGTCTGAGTTTGTCTTCCATACAATGCTAATAAAGAAGCTAATTCATTAATTAATAACTAAACCACTAATAACTGGACCACATGCGATCGTTGAGAAGAATTTGTTTACCTTGGTACCGTCGTCAACAGTAATAACAACATAAGTTTCAAAACCAAACGTAGAATCATACTTGTCAACAAATGCTATTTTGGCCTAAGCAGGCAGCTAAGAAATAAAAAAGAAATAAAAAGCAGGCAGCTAAGAATAAAAACAAAAATCTCGCTCTATAAAACACTTATCCTACCCGTGTTATTATAAGATGCTAAATTACTGTCACTTGCACAGGCAGATAATTCTTGGAGTTTTTGAGAGGAAGATTCTACGAAAAAACTTTGGACTAGTCTGCGTCAACATTCAATTTCGGCATTGATTGAACCATGAGCTGTATGAGCTATATGCTGATATCGACATAGTTAAATGCATTAAACAGCAGATACTGCGTTACTCCAGCAAGAAAGGTGATCCAAAATGACCCTGAGGAAACTCTTAGAAGAGGATTTCCGATACTACGATGGAAAGACCAGTTTGAGAAAATCTTTTAAAGCTTGGACTACGAAATTGGATAATATGCGCATGAAATTCTAAAAATACTCGGCCTTTGACCTTAACTGGCTGTAAATATAGACCAATTAAGTAAGTGAAGCTAAGGAATACCTAGAAAAAATTCTGCTTAAAATAGTAGAGCGCCATCTATGAGTCAGACTGCTTCATCCCTAGTGTAAATAATTAGAAAAGTCATTGAAAATTGAAATTGACTTCTGTGATATGGGTTTAAGTCTTTAATTTATTTCCGTTAACCATTTTCCCCAAAAAATATTTTATTCTTTAATATTTAAGTTAAGGGTCACCCTAATAAACATACATTTGTACATAAGTATGTACTTGCATTTTAGTCGGTTTGTTAGGGTGTTTAGAGAGTATATGTAGTTGTACTTAAAGAATTTATTCAATCGTAACTTACCTTCCGCTCCGTTAGACAAGCCATTTGCGACATTGATGTTGTTACCAGGTCCCACAACAATACCATTGATGATGTTGACTCCTTGAGCGCTGTTGCCACTTAGAATTTCGTTTTCCTGCATTTGATTGGTAAAATGCGTTTCTTTGGCTCTCACCACCTCGTTGAGGCCCTTATTGGAAGATTGTTTTCGTCGGGGCTTTTGTGTTGTGTGCACGTACGGTGTAGGTGTTGTTGTTGGTTTTGGTGGTAACCGAAGCTCTGCAACAAATTGAGGTAATTATCACAATTTAATATACAGGATTAAGAAAAAAAAAAATAATAGAAAATTTATACAAAGAAAAATAGAATTATATTTGCTTCCATTCAGGTTGATCAAACAAAATTACTTAGTGAATTATAAATCCTTCTTAAAGAGAACAGATGTGATTTACTGGTTGGTCATATGCTACTCTAAAAATTAATTCTAAGTCCAGCGATTATTAAAGTAAACCTTATCATTTCTTCTATTATATTTCCAAGGTATATTTAAAATGTCAACAAATTTAAATGCCTAAAGCCACCATCATTTATCTCAATGCAAGAGAAATTTAGTTGTAAAATGTCATCTGTTTGCTTTGACAGTTAATCTCAGCTGCATGCCCACTACTACTGACAGTACAATTTCATAGTTACTACATCTTAATAAAATCAAATAAATTTGTATATACATATGTTTGTATGTATGTACTCGTATGGTTAAGATTCAACTGTGAATTGATTTTTATTGCGCTTAAATTAAAGATTTGAGATCCCACGGAGTAAAGACATTTTTCTTTTATATAGTTTTCTAACCGACATTATAATGGCAATAATAAAGGAATCGATAAAAACTTATTAGGAATTTGGCATAATACCGTGTTGGGATTTTCTACGAGAACATTAACCAAATTGTAAAACTAATATTTCTCCTAAGATGACTACGTTTTTATTTTCTTATTTTTTTCATCCCATGCAGTTTGACAACTACTGCGCACAGTGTAACGAGTTTGATTGTATCTTAAAGAAATTACTTTTTTTTATTATTACGGGTTGAGAAAGAACTAATAAGAACTGAAAAGGTATTCCGAATTAATTAAAAACGTTCTTGTTTTTTAACAACACTGAGCAAAAGCTGGGTGTAGGGGATGTTGGATACCAAGCAAAGTTTCTGATCGGTCTTAAATTGGTAAGCCCAAACTTATCTTGGTATTCCTCCATCGCAACTGTGGACACTGGCCGTGGTATTACCCTGGGAACTATTTAATACCCGTTTATGTAGTGAACGAACCGCCGTGGTATAGCAAGTTAGTCATCCGCCTAGCATACCAGAGGCCCAAGTTCGATCTCTGGCCAGACTCACTTGAAAAAATAAATTTTCAAAAAAGCGGCGGTTCACCTCATAACTCAGCTGGCCACTGGTTATTGAGTATTAGGCTATGTAAAACTTCTCTAACTAATGCATTTGCCATTCGGAGCCGGCGTTAAAACGTAGATCCCTTTCAATGAGTCTAAAAATAGAATCGGATGCAGCTCATTGTCTGAGAGAAGTACCCCTTGTTCCAACTGGAATGTTGTCGGGGAATTATATATATTATGTAGTGAACATGTGCCGCGAGTTCTCCCATAAGAACGTTAAAAAATATGGTTTAGGAAGTCGGGCTAGTAACCCACTTCTGGAAAAAACAATTACTATGAAAAAGCTAAAATTAGAATAAAAACGGTCGCCCCTAATCTTAGAAGAGGACGTCCGAAACTTCCACGGAAACACCAAGTGGAGAAAATTCTTTCAAAGGTTGGCCTACGAAATTGGAGAATATGAGCACAAGATCGAAGCGTATTAAATTCTAAAATATGATCGACCTTTGACCTTAACAGGTTCTAAATATAGATCATTTAAGTAAGTAAGTAAGTAAGTAGAGCAAACGCTTCAAATACAAAGAAATCTCATTGTCAAATGCTCATGCAATAAAAAGCCAACATATTCTTTTGATCAAGGTTGGCCAAATGGAGAGTGTTATTGCTCTGCGACCACGTTTAAATTAAGCAAATCAACATTTCAACAAAGCGAAGTCTCCATAAGACTTTTCTAGCCATTGCTTGACGAAGCGAGCCAAGCTGAATCAGCTGCAAGTAAAGGCGATATGAAGACCTTATACAATATATCAAGGGCGTCCCATCTTTAGTAGTAGTGGTACACTTCTCTCAACCCCGGATGAACAATTATTACACTGAATGGAAGACTTCAAGTCAACATTAAACAATCCTATTGGATTTGAACCACTGACGGAAGTGCATAGTGAAGCCAACCATGACAGTATATTTTATGGAATTTCAGACAATCCACCAATAATACAAGAAGTGAAGAATGCCCTTTAAAGCCTCAAACGCAACAAGGCTGCGGGCAATGACAATATCTCAGCGGAGATGCATTTATATGATGTTGAAAGATCGGCGATACTGTGTGAAGACGCTCTGCCAACCTCCTGGAATGAAGGTCTACTAGTCAAAATACTCTTAAGACAGCAATAACTACATGGGCTTAACACTTCTTCCAATACCGGGTAAAATACTAAGTTGGGTTCTGAGAGAATCGATCTTGTGTTGATCTAATCAACACAGTAAGAATAGTACTGGAGCAATGTGACGAATTCCATACCCCCATTTACCTAGCGTTTGTCCACTTAATGAAGGCCTTCGACAGTATCAATAGGAGCTATCTATGGAGCATTTTACAAAATCGTAACATGCCAACGAAAATTTTGAACATAATTCGCTCAATTTGCGTGGATTTTAAATGTCGGATCCTACACAAAAGTAAATTGTCAAATGCGTTCGAAGTTACTACTGGAGTAAGACAAGGATGTATCTTGTCACCTATCTTGTCTTTATCCTCGTCATTAACAACAAAATGCGCACGGATCTGAATGATAAACATGGCATTCAATGGACACACTTAAAAAATCTCGAGGACTTGGAATACGCTGATAACGTATGTATTTTAGGCCTAAGCTCAGGTCACCTTTAAGAAAACACCATCGCTTTCACAGTTGAAGCTGGGCTAGAAAGCAATATTTCCAAGAGAAAGATTATGCCGGCTTTGGCGCAAACCCGGCCACACACATCAATGTGGATAACGAGGTTATCTTGGAAGTTTGGTATATAAATACAAAAGGTGGCGCCGACGGGGATATTAAATCGCGTATAAATAAGGCAAAATCTGCATTTGGCAATCTCGGATAATATCAACATAATCTAAGTTATGTCTGTCAGGTCCATCTTGTACTACGGCTGCGAAACTTGGAAGAGCCCAAATGCCATCAATAAGCACCTACAAAGAAACGCTTGCGGCAAATTCTTAATATATGTTGGCCGATTCGCATAAGAAATGAAGATCTACTAAAATCTACAAACCAGATCCTTGCTACTAGTGAGGTATGTTAAGGGAAAAAGCTGTGGATAGGCCACACACTTCGTAGGCCATATTCTTACATTGCCCGACAAGCGCTCCATTGGAATCCACTGGGAAGCGGCAGTAGCGTAAGTGCACCTGCTAGAACATTGAGAAGGTCAATTGATGCGGAGTTGCAAGCAGCAATCTATTCTTGGATCTCATGTTGGGATCGCGGAATAATAGATTTTGTGTAAAAAGTAACTCATATTAATTCAGTACAATTTTCGGCTTAATACGCAAACCAGCTAAATCCATTTTTAAGGTAAATTGAGATTTTAATGCCATGTGGCAGAGAAATTTTCGTTCAGCATATAAGTTTTCTTTAATTTGAGTCTTGAAGTGTGTAAAAAATTCGATCAGAAAAACTGCTAAATCCAGTTCAACTATAATTTTGTTTTTGAAATATGAAAAATATAAAATTTAATTTTGAAATATGATAAGTTTTTTGCCTTTCCTGTAAAATTTGCTGAAAGTGAGTTAGCAGCTTTGCATACTTAGTCGGAAGCCGTAATTCCCAAAAATAACATCTACTTAAATTATTTCTCGCATCTCTTGCTTACCACAAATATTTAAATATTTCATATTATTTCCAACACTTTTCGTCACTGTTCAAAGGATAAATTGTAAAATACATCTTCCTTGGCTTAGACAACAAAATTTAAATTGTGTTGCTTTATTTTACCCATTCAACGTAAGCGTATGTTTGTATGTACAATAATAGTAAGTGTGTTAGTATGTCGAAAAGTATATCCATCCGATACTATGAAGTACGAGTACGTTTTTAGCAATAGACTGTTGTAGCCTTCTGCAAATGCCGGTGCTTTTGCTGTTGCTGCGAGTGGTTAGTGTAATTCATGTGATTTCTTACTTAACTTGGCAGTTTGTGGCAATAACTTTGGCCCTGCACAACTGTGATAAAAAGATATTATTGACTTGTGTCTATGAATGGGTTCGACACAAACCAAATTGAGATGGTTTGAATAAAACACACAAGCACACACGTGATTTTTGAACACATACTCACAAATACGCATACATACATAGATACAAACACATACGTTTTGGTTTATTGTATTCCCTCTGTTGACTTCCGAAATACCAATTGATTTATCGTACATGATTAGAATGGATGAATGACACTAGCTACTCGTATCTAGCACTAGATATCAGCCAAAGAGTTCTTTCCTTCTTTTATGCTTAACTATTTACGTTCATTCATTTCATATTTCTTTACCCAGTACAATTTAGGATCAATTGAAAGCTTTATGTAACTTTAAGAAATATATACCAAAAAAAAATATACAAAGAAAAACAAAGTCTGTCTGCGTTTCGATATGTCTGTATTAAATATAAGTTTGTTAGTGTGTTCGTAGATGGAAATTTTTCATTTCTTGTGTAGGAGAAGGACGATGGAGAAAATTGGGTAAGTTACTGTTGTTTAACATACCTTGTAGTCTTATTCGGGCCTCACTTTTGCCTAAAGCATTCACACTGGAGCAGCTGTAAGCGCCAAAGTCCGCTTTAGTCAGATGACGTATTGTCAGATTAAGATGCCAAGTGTACATGTTAATCATGCTCTCGGATATATTGTACTTGTTGCCATTGTGCAGCTTAAGGTTTCCTTTATATTTAGATGGTAACGACAACGATGATGATGATGATAAAGAAGATGTTGTGCGGGGTTGATGGTTATAGGAGTGGAATACAGCATTAAAAAGACACAAAAAGAGAAAGTATATTTTTACAATGAAATCAACTTAAATTTAGTAATATAAATATGTCTGTCTGTCTGTCTGTCTATCTGTACTGTCAGCCAGACTTACATACATTCGTATTATTATTATTTTAGAAACAAGAATGCTTATAGATAAAAGTACATATTGCTTATTTACTTTAATAATGTTATAACTCGAAGTATACTTCAAACTTTTTCAAATACATTTTCTGGAACATAATTTTTTTTTAATATTAATTATTTCTCTAGTTTCCTAGTTATTTTTTATATAAACAAGTTTGAGTTTTAAGTGTATTCTGGACTACACGTCAGTCGCAGAGGATTAAATTAAGTTTAACATGAAGTCTCAATTACAAGAATCATACTTTTTTGCAGAATTTGAATGAAAATTTAAATCTGAAGACATCTTTTTGAGTTATGTCACTATTTAAGTATATTAACGATACGTATGCAAGTTTATTTACCCTACAAATATGTATATAACAATAAAATCAAATCAAATATAATAAAATAAAATAGATACTCTAGGAGAATAGAGCGATGTAGTCACAAGTTAGGGAGTCTCGCAAAAATTAAAAGAAAATATGTTTTCACACAACAACAATTTAAGAATTTTAGTATCTATAACACAGTACGAGAAAATCAAATTTTTTTGAGTACACATGAGTAATGTTAACAGAATTTGAAAATAGGCTTAAAATAAAGAAATACGTGTTTCGGCGTTTTGCTGTAGCACATCAGAATTTTAAGACAATCGATTTTAAAGATTCGAAGGACCGTGGAGGTTCACTTGTAATGTAATACTATTATAAAAATTCTATAAAAATATAATGGGTAAACCGATTTAAATGCTTGAGAAAGTTTTGAAAGGGGAATTAAATTTGGATTTATTTTTATTAAAAAAAAACAAATTTCTTTCCGCTAGAGGACGCTTTAATTTTCATGGAAAATTAAAAAATATCCAAAAAATGTACGAAATTCGACTACCAAAATTTTTAACACAAAATAATAGTTAAGATAACATATTTAGCCAATTCACAGTCTCTGCTATTGTGTGCTATTGTCCTATTGTCATAAATATTTATGACTGTCATAAAAATTTTGTTGGTATTTCCCATTAAAAAATATTATATGACAATATCACTTTGAAACCTATGTTTACTCACCGTGCTATTTAATTCGGTGATGCCACGCTCATATTTCAGCGTTTTTTGTTTGAAAAAATTGGCATGATTGATCTTATCAAATTTTTTCTGTTGACAGATAATTTCGCACCAAAATTAAAACAAAAACAATTACGAATTTTTTTTAACAAAAAAATCGAAATCAAATACATAATACAAATTTGGAAATGGAATCTGACAATGTGGTAAGTTCTAGTTGTTTTTCTTTTTCTGTGTAGTAGTATGACGTCTATCAAAATATACAATGGTTAATATACGACAGGTGTTCACAGTAGTGCTATTTGACCCTAAATAGCACTTTAAGATTTAGCACTTTAGTAGACATAGTGAATTGGCTAATTAATTTTTGTATTTTTACATTACATTTACATTACATGGAATTACATTACATTTTTTGGATATTTTTTAATTTTACATGAAAATTGAAGCGCTATCTAGCGGATTGGATTTGTTTTTTTAAATAAAAACAAATCCTAATTGAATTCTATTTTCAAAACTAGCTCAAGCATTTAAATCAGTTGATCCATTATATTTTTATAGAACTTTTTATAATAGTATTAAATTGCAAGTGAACCTCCACGGTCCTTCGAATCTTTAAAATCGATTTTTTACAATTCTGACGTGCTGCAGCAAAACGCCGAGACACGTATTTCTTTATTTTAAGCCTTTTTTCATATTCTGTTAAAATTTCTAATGTGTACCAACCACTGTCGTACTGTGTAATAAGTAGTCCTTTTAAGAAAACAATAGTGAATAATTTATTTGCTTTTTCGATATATTCGAGTTCGTTCTTAAGTTGTGGTCATTTAAATATTTGGTGGAATAATCGTGCTACCTGCAGGAGATATTTCATTAATTTACAAGTGCTTCAATTGCTAACAAATGGGACTCAAAGTACACTTAGGCTATTTTATTTTTTTTAGCATATGTATGAAAAACATTATATCAATATACGTCATTTTTCGATTTTATTTTGTTATGAAATAATAAAAATAGTGATTAATTAAAATGGTGTATCTTTTTTATACACTGTTTTTCTTTGAAATTGTTTTCAGAGTAACAATCAATTAAAACACCATCATTTACACGTGAAATAATAAAATTAATGAATAATAAAAATAGTGTATGCTTGTTAAACATATTCAGAGAAAACACTAAGCTACACTTATACTATTATACTGTGCTCGATTTTGACAAATTTTTAAACCCTTTACCATCATAGGTGGAAGGGGTATTATAAGTTTGTGCTAATGTATGTAACACATAGAAATATTTATCTTAATCCCACCATTTAGTATACCATTAGGCTAAGAATCACTTTCTGAGTCGATTTAGCGATGTCAGTCCGTCCGCCCGTCTGGACAGCTCGCTGTACCTCCATGTAAACCATGTAATCAAAGTACAGGTCGCAATTCTAAAGATAATTTGATGAAATCTGGCACAGATAATTTTTGATAGTGGGACCATGGCTGTTGAAATTCGTCGAAATCGGTCCATTGTTTATGGTACCTTCCATAGGTACCACTCCCGGAATTGATTTTTGAAAAACAAATACTGCCTATGTAAACCAAAATCACTGTACAAAATAGCTCCCATACAAACTCCTCTATCAAAACGCACTAAATTAGACACAAATCGCTAAAACGTTTGCAAATCTGAAGATAGTGAGAATTTTGAGTTTATTTTTTGCATTAATTTGCCAAATTTCGAGAAAATTGGTCTGCTGACCCTTGCTCTCATATATGTCCAAATTACCGAAACAGCTTAAATATATATGTATGTTTCGAGAAAATGTTTGTATGATGGCAAATTTTAGCAAATATTTGTCTTTATAAAGGAAAAAGAACAAATTTGACCTCAGTGGTGAAGGGTATCATATGGTCGGGCTTAACCGACTATAGCACTTTCTTACTTGTTTTACCTACAAAAGTGTCAAGACAAATCGAGTACGCTGAATTTAATGGTGCTAACCGTTTTTTTAAATTAGCTATAGTTTTTGAGATATAGCGTTGCGAAACTCGGAAACGAAATTCCGCAAAAAATTATCTCTTAGAAACATTATATTTTTAATCCGAGTTTTGGTTATTTTGCAACAAAATTGTCTTTTAGAAACACTGATTATTTTTTAATGCGAGTTTTGGAAATAAATTATAAGGTAGTATTTTAATTTATAGTTCGCGTTAAAAGAACTGCTCCGATTTTTAGGTAGAGAATAAATCATGCCTATTTCTGAGACACTATTCCGAAGTGAATCTTATTTCAGTAAGGCCAGATAAGAAGTTTGAGCTAAAACTTTTTGTTCACGGTTTTTCTAATAGTTTTTGACCGGTTTCGTAATAGTTCTCGACCGTTGTCATAATGGAAGATTATAGCCTCGTGTCTGAATGAATATTCTATTCGGTTTTGTTAATAGCTCTCTTTAAACGAATCAATTGTATTCGGTAATTACACTTCGGCAAACAGTGGTTCGGAATCATTTTCATTGGTCAAAACTCTGTAACTTTTTAGCTAATGAAGATCTTTTAGTAGTTCTTTTTCAAAAGATAACATCTTAAGCTTTCATCGAGTTTAGGTTTCAATAAGATTGGTACATCGATTGCTATGAAATTTAAGCTTAAGCTTGTTTATAATTCCGTTTCATTTTTTGACCCACTTTCTCTTTAGTGATTTAGCTCAAGTTTGAACGACAAGTCAATATAATATTTAGATATCTTGTTGTCTGAGGGTAGTGGTAAAACGATCTTATCAAGTCCCTCTAATGTGAGGACAATCAGACACTTCCTGGTAAACTACTTACCCATTGAATTCTCCGTTTATCTAGTTACTAGTCCATGTACATTGTACATACATATGGAATAAATATATGTACATACTGAAACTGTTAAAACTTAAAAATTATTTCAATGATTACAAAAATTTAAATTAAAATCCTTTTTATTGGATACTCTTATGTACTCGCACACTTTCAAACATTTTCATACACATGATGCAAACTTAAAGGATACAAAATCAAGTTTAATTGTTAGAGATGGTAAAGAGACATGCTTTTGTTTTGACTTTTATTTGTACGAGAAGAAAAATAATAATCAGATGAAAAAGAGTAAAGAATTCATTGAACTTGGTGGTCGGTCGGTCGGTTGGTATGTTTGTTTCTGTTGGTCTGTTTTCTTTTCTTCGTTTGTTCGTTTGTTTTTGCTTTCGTTTTCTACTTACCCTCATTGCGATACCAGCCATTTAATGGTTTCGGGTATACTTCCACAATGCATTCCAAAGTAACTTCTCGCTCGACTGGGGCACCCACTAACTGATTTACGGCCTTGATGGATGGCGGAACTGTGTAGCGGTTTTAAAATAAGTTAAAGAAATAAGAAGAATAATAACATTAAAGAGCAAGGAAACGGTTAAACGCACACACACACACACATACACAAACAAACACATTCCCCCCACAATTAAATAGACGACACATAGAGTGAAATAAAGGCAAGTTTGTAAATGTAGGGTAAAAGGAGAGCATAACAAATTGCTGGATTAAGTGCAATGTAAAATGTCTGCTTTTTTATTTAATTTTATACAAGTATTTGTTTCTTTTACGTTGTCTTTTTCTCCTACACTTTGTTTTGCTTTATTTCGCTGTTATTTTTTTTTCTTGGTTCTCTTGTTCATTTTAGTCCTAGAATCTTGCGAAAGTATTTGTAAAATTTAAAACTTAATTTAATTTTATGCTCGCATGTTACATTTTTGTTAATTTAAAATATTATCTTTTCAGAGATGAAGAAGTTGCATTATATACGAGTATATAAAATACACTCACGCATATTCGCAAACATACAACCAATGACTTTTTAAAGGTTCGTTAAAATTTTCAGTGTAAATCCAATAACGAACTGTCGAGTTTAAACATTTTAAACACTGAATGACATTAAAGTATTTATATATGTATACATAATACATATACAAGTACTTGATGCATTGCACATACATATATACATACATATATGGGCAAATCCTGCGTGACGAACGCTACGATCGTACGCATTTTTGGATTAAAATATAAACATTTTTGGTCTTTCCAGAGAGATACCTTTAACTTATACATGGTGTTTAGTAGGACTTGAGTGTACTTTAGAATACCATATATATATATTTTTTTAACTTGTATAAGTTGCCAAAGAATTGATCACAAATTATTGTGACGCACGCTACAAAAAATGGAAGTAGCTTCGAACGTTGTGGTATGTTTTCGTAATTTTTAGCAAATTTTGCATATAAAGCACACAAAATTAAATGCCTAAAAGAAAGATGGATATAAGCGAATTCTAAAATAAGTTATTTTCAGTCAAAAAAATGTTTAGTTTTTTCTCAAAAGCCGTGAACCCTATGTGACGCACGCTACGTGACGCACGATACATTTTTTCTAGCAATAAATTGTAAATAAAATCCATTGTATTTGTTTTAACGAAACTATTTATATTCTTTGTTAATAACATTATTTTATTCATAACATATTTAATTCATGTTTATAAATTAATTTATTATTATATGTATGTTTATAAATAACAATATGGCTTTCGAGTTGACCACCTATGTTAACATTAAAGTAATAATATGAACATGTAAAAAATGTTAAATTTTTGTATAACACTAAGAGACCTAAGGTAGGGTGAGATTTGGTAAAAATTTTGTATAAATGATCATCGAAATATATTTTTTTTTACATATTTACAAAACAAGATATATCGAGTCTAATGTTCGATTAAAAAAAATTAATTTCGATTAATTTAAAAAATTTTTGGCTAGTAGACTGTTTTGGGGACTTGCCCATATATACATACATTTGACATTGTAAGTACCCAGTAAAACTTTTCATTACCAAATAATGAGTTAAACAGTTAAACTATTGAGCACGAACTACTTACTCATTCGCTGTTTAAGTCATTACATTAACATGGGGATGTCATTGGAGGCAAGTACTTACCAATTGCAGAAAAGTAATGACTTGGGAAAGCAATTTGAAAGCAACAACAACAACAGCAACAACTTTTTTGTTGTTGTTTTATTAAAAACATATATTTTTGAAACGAAATACAAAATTTTTTTTATGATCCCATGGGGGCTCGAACCCAGACCCTCTGACTGCTAGGCAGAGACTCTTCCACTGAGCTACTTCATATGTTGAAAAGTTAACAGCTTATAATTAATATAAACAATTTTTATTTTTAGATCCAAAATCATGTGAAAATATCTTTGTTTTTCCCTGCTTTTTTTTGCTTTGTTGTAATTTTTGGAAAAATATTTTTTACGATTTTTTGTAATTATTTTAAAACTTTTTTAAAATTATTTTAAAACTTAAACAATTTAAATCTTCTTTTTTGTATAAGTTTTTACATAAGATTGACTCTTACTTACTTAAATGTTACAACCTGTTAAGGTCAAAGTCCGAGCATATTTTAGAATTCCATGGATTTCGATCTTGTGAGAATATTCTCCAATTTTATAGGCCAAGCTTTGAAAAACGTTCCTCTACTTGGTCTTTCTATCGAAGTTTCGGACATCCTCCTCTAATATTAGGTAGTGGGACATTTCAATTCTAATTTTATCCTCTTCATTGTATTTTTTTTTTCAAGAGACGGTTACTGGCCCGTAATCCTAACCCATTTTTATCGATCTTATGGGACAACTCTCGGAACATGTTAACTCACAATATTAATGGGTGTTAAACTAGCTCTCCGGGTGATACCATGAGGAGGTGTGTGTCCACAGTTGAGATGAAGGATGACCCAGATAAGTTGGGCTTACCAAGTTAAGACCAATTAGAATCGTGTTTGGTATTCAACATCCCCTACATAATCAAAATTGACTCATGATGGTATTTTTTCATTAACGTGAGTTAGTTTTACAAATTTTTTTACAGAAGATAATATTTAAGTTCTTAAAATTCAAAAATCATTTAAAAAGACTCTTTTAATAAAAAAAAAAAAACTAAAAAAAATTGTTGCCCTTGGTGGGATTTGAACCGGGGCCATTCAGTTTAAATCCATCTTAATTACAAATAAGTACTTCTGTGATAACTTATTATTTATTCGGATGGTATGTTGTAGTCGTTACAAGGTAACCAGTTATCAGAGTACTTGCCATTACCAAAGTTTTGCTGGGTAAGTATGTATTATTCAGAGACCGAATATTAATACTTTTAAAACAATATTTTCATATTTTAATCCATACAAAAACAATCATTAAAGTTTAAAAAATAATAAAAATCCCTAATGATTTTTAATTGTTCGAAAAATTTTGTATCGTTTTTCAATCCGATGAAAATAAAAAAATCGTTTGGGATATTTATCAGTTCAAAATAATTTTCATCTTTTTTCATCCGATGAAAAAAAATGTTGATAGAAAATATTCAAATTTTATTTCTGTTATTTCCAGGAAAAATTTTCCTGGTTTCATTCATCATAATGTTTATGTTAATGCATAGATTAAGCAATTCTAAAATCCTTGATGATTACCCTTGGAGTAGTATATTCTGTAATGTTGTTTCTATCCATGCTTAAAACTTAAGTTAATATTTTGAACAGACCCTGCATTTTCGTACTTTACCAAGTACAATTATCTTAGACCCTTAGACCAAATATGCTGTAATGGCTCTAAGGTAACTCCCTCTTATATTAGCCCTGACCTAGAATCCTACACGGGTTGTTTACCGCATCTAAAACTATTTTGTTCAGGTTTCCAATGTACCATGTACCACGAGGAGGTTAGAGTGGGAATTGGATACAGTTCTTACCTGGTAACTGGAGACGCTAGGCAACTGTTGCATCCTCCCATGCCCTATGCTCTACTGGGAGTCAAGGATGACAGAAGAAGAAGATTTGTCCTGGTATAAAAAGTCTTTAGAACGTTTTAATAACAATAAATTCTATTATTGTTGCAAATTTTGCTTTGAAATGGTTTTGCGAATCGAAGAAACCACCATTAGTTCCATTAGGATTTTTAGGTTTAACTTCGATGTCCTAAAACATTCCAATTAATTGGAAACATATTCATACATTCATTGTTGAAAATTTTAAAATTTCAAAAATATTTTATTTTTTCAAAGTCAAAACAGAAGTTCAAAAATAAAACAATCAATAAAATATTTTTCTGTTCGGATATTTATCGTTAAAGTTATTTAAAATATTCATCATGAGGGATATTTATATTTCAAATATAAATCCCTCTTTTTTATTCATCGATCGAAATGAAAATAAATTTTCATTGGCAATGATATTTATACTTGATTGATTTAAAAAATAAAACAATATTCGGTCTCTGGTATTATTAGTAATTTTATCTGCTTATAAACATATTACAGTTTTGGAATTTAAGGAAGTTCGTTCAGTTTTAGGCTGGATTTTAAAATGTTCATATTTCTCAAATTACTTTGAGATGAATTGTCTTTTAAGAGATCATAGATATTTTATTTAATGAACGGAAATATCACATTTTTTAATATCATCACCTAAAATGCAAAATGGGGTACCTTTACTTCTAGTTTTTTTTTACAGGAGAGACAAAAAACGTTATAACTTTTAAACTACTTCGGAATATCAGAAAACTTATATCGTTTATTAACCACTTTTTTGTCATATATGTTAAAAGACTGATGGAAGTTAAGTTTATTTTCGAGACAAGTTAAAAAATCAGCATACTGGTTAAAAATAAAATAAAGGGTTAACCATTTCGTGGTTTCAAAAGTATAGGACTGTAATTCGACATCTGTTAAACTAAGTTGTTAAACCAATTTTTTCTTTTCAGTTTAAAGTCTGACATTGACGAAAATGGATCGCTTAAGTATCACACAACGCATAAATATTATCAAACTATACTACAAAAATGATGATTCTGCAACAGCCACATATCGTGCCTTAAGAGGCACAACTACGCAAGCAATTGGCAAAATTGTGAAGAAATTTGAAGAGACTGGAGAGGTTACAAATATTGTAAGGCCTGTGCATCATCTTTTCGTTAGTACCGCTGAAAATATCGCTGCTGTAAGTGAAAGTGTTGCCGAAGAAAGCAGGGACCCTAACAGTTATGACTTTTATCGAAAAAATCAAAAAATTACAATTGTTTTCTAACTTTTATTTTAAAAATCAAAAATAAAAGTTATTTTTTAACTTATATTTTTAAAAGAAAAAAAAAACAATTATTTTTTAACCTTTATTTTAAAAATCGAAAATAAAAATTATTTTTTATCATTAACATGTTAAAAATAAAATAAAAATAGGAAATTTTGAAAAATTTTCCTATAAAAATAGGAAATTTTGAGAAAATTTCCTATAAAAAAGGAAATTTTGAGAAAATTTCCTATAAAAATAGGAAATTTTGAGAAAATTTCCTATAAAAATAGGAAATTTTGAGAAAATTTCCTATAAAAATAGGAAATTTTGAGAAAAATAGGAAATTTTGAGAAAATTTCCTATAAAAATAGGAAATTTTGAGAAAATTTCCTATAAAAAATAGGAAATTTTAAGAAAATTTCCTATAAAAAGTAGGAAATTTTGAGAAAATTTCCTATAAAAAATAGGAAATTTTGAGAAAATTTCATATAAAAAATAGGAAATTTTGAGAAAATTTCCTATAAAAAATAGGAAATTTTGAGAAAATTTCCTATAAAAAATAGGAAATTTTGAGAAAATTTCCTATAAAAAATAGGAAATTTTGAGAAAATTTCCTATAAAAAATAGGAAATTTTGAGAAAAATTCCTATAAAAAATAGGAAATTTTGAGAAAATTTCCTATAAAAAATAGGAAATTTTGAGAAAATTTCCTATAAAAAATAGGAAATTTTGAGAAAATTTCCTATAAAAAATAGGAAATTTTGAGAAAATTTCCTATCAAAATAGGAAATTTTGAGAAAATTTCCTATAAAAAATAGGAAATTTTGAGAAAATTTCCTATCAAAAATAGGAAATTTTGAGAAAATTTCCTATAAAAAAAAGAAAATTTTGAGAAAATTTTCTATAAAAAATAGGAAATTTTGAGAAAATTTCCTATAAAAACAACTTTATTTCTGTTAAAAAACTTTAACTCTGATTCAAAAACTAAAAGTTAAAAAATAACTTTTATTTCTGATTTTAAAAATAAAAGTCAAAACATAATTTTTATTTTTGATTTTAAAAATAAAAGTTATAGAATAACTGTTATTTTTGATTTTTAAAATAAATGTTAAAAACAAAAAGTATCTTAGCTTATAAATATGTTGACCAAGACCATCCAAACAGTATTTTTGTTTTTGTTCTACGATAACTCCTTCTGGTTGATTTTTGTAAACATCTTAAAATAACAGTTATTTTCGGTGCTTATATGACAACTGACTTTATTTACCTGCTATGGAAGAACACGACTTGGAGAATATATAAAAAAGAGAGATTTATATTTGAAATAAAAATATCCCTTATGATGAAAATTTTAAATATTTTTAACGATAAATATCCGAACAGAAAAATATCGAAGTTAAACCTAATAAACCTAGTCCTAATGTAACTTTTAATGGTTGCTTTGATTTGCATCGCTTTGCAGAAATATTTCTAAAAAAAACTTAAAACGTTTCTAGATAACGACCATTTGTTGCACAAAACCATTTCAACATAAAATTTTCAACAATAATTTAATTTATTGTTATTTAAACGTCCTAAAGACGCTTTATACAAGGACAAATACTAAAAAAAAATTTGAATTTTTTCTATCAAATTTTTTTTTTATCGGATGAAAAAAGATGAAAATTATTTTGAACTGTACTGACAAATATCCCAAACGATTTTTTTATATTTTAATTTTATCGTATTGAAAAACGATACAAATTTTTTTGAACAAATAAAAATCAATAGGGATTTTTATTATTGTTTTAAAAGTATTAATATTCTTTCTCTGAAAAGACCAAAAATTTATGATATTCAAAACCTAATCAATGTCTTCAATGTCTCAAAACTGGCCATTGTATTCAGAAATCAGTCCGTCTGTATAAAAAACAAAAACAAGTTTACATGTGTTTAGTATACTTCGAAAATTATTACGGTATTTACCCAGTAAGAACAGTGTCAAACGTTTGAAATATGATGACTTCTACATTTGATATCAAACGTTTATTTTTCAAACTTTTTTCAACCCTGAACAGATGTTTGAGATTTACATTCATTTTCAAATGAGGGTTTATTTGAGAATAAACGTTTGAAAAATGATAGTTTCTCAAATTGAAAATTAAGGTTATTCTCAAATCATTATCAAACCCTAAGATGATTTGAGAATAATTTGAATTTTTTCAAACATTAAAAAAAATAATTTATGCTAAAAAATAATGTTTAAGATATTTTAAAGGAATGGTATTGCATTTCAAAGAAATTCGTTATTTCATTCGGATTTTTTAAAATTGATCCATTTTTGACCATAAAACCTTGCTTAAAAAATGTCAAGATTAAAAGTTGAATAATATTCATATGCATAAGTAAATTTTCTTTGTTTCTTAAAATCGTTAGGTAACAATAAAAAAATTATATTTTAAGCAAAAGAATTCAAATATGAAGCACCGTTTTCAAAAACAAAATAAACAAACTCAAAAATACAACGCCATTTTATTTATGTCCCACATGTAGATGATATCCACATTTGAAAAACCTTTGAGAATGAGGTTTGACAATGATTTGAGAATAAAGGCATTTCTCAATTTGAGAATAAAGTCCCCCTTTTGTTGAGAACACTATTATTCTTAAATCAGTATCAAACGTTTGACCTTTGAAAAAATATTATTTTCAAATCATCCTCAATTTGAGAATAAACCTATAGAGTTACCCCAATTTCAAATTTTTTTTACAAAAATATTTCTTGACTCATTGTCAGCATGTGTTCAAGTATAAATAAAAATCCTTTAAAACGCGTTTTTATTTGTTGTTGACTTGTTTAATACATATTCGTATTTGTTTAGACGAATGAATGCATCTGATGTTTCCGGTCAAAAACAAAAGCGCAAGAGCGATTAATATTGTTAAGTGTTTGCTGCAATTAAATCTTGTTGTTGCTGCTATTATTTGTTTCATTTATTATTATTTATGGTTTCGACAATGTTTTTGTCAGCATCTGATGTTCAAACGAACAAACGTATTTTTTTTGTGCAATGACAAATTTTATTAAACTCCGTTTGCAAAATTTTGAAAATAATCATAATATTATGAAAATCGAAATGTTTCGAAAAGCAGTTACTTTCAATACTTCAAAAAGGCTTATGTATATGTGTGTAATACATGTGTTAGTACTTATTATTTTAGTGACATTATATTTTATGTCCATGTATTTACTTGTCTAAATATTAATCATTTACATTTTTATTATAATATTTTGGAAATCATTTGTTAAAACTTACAATTTACATGGACATCGAATCGTTTGCTTACTGATGGCGGTACTCCATTTGATGCTATACACAAATATCCACCCATATCCGTTCGATGAACATTCCCCAGGACAAGCTTCTCTCCCTCCACGCTTTTAACGACTAAAATTATAAAAAAAATGAAATAAAGTTTAAAAATATATTTATTTATTGATTATATGAAGACCTTATTTTGAAAGTAGAATAAGTTCATATTTTTTTTAAATTGAGATATAAAGGGTTTTATGTTTTAATGTTTTTAAAAATATGAGTGACCAATTTTAGTAAATTAAATCTTAAGTTTTGATCAGAACCTATCTAATTTTTTCTTTCATAAAAATAAATTTATAAAAACCATTAGTGGAATCAATGGACTTATACCACTTTCAAAACAAACATTTCAAAATATTCATTTTTTGAATTGAAAAATGTATAGGACTTAAACTGTTTTCAAAACAAATAAAATTTAAATTTATGGTTTTTTAGAATTGAAAAATGTATGGGACTAATCCACTTTCAAAACAAATAAAACGAAAATTTTTTGCCAAATATTTTTCATAGCAAAAGTAAATTTTTGAAAAATTTCCTATAAAAAGTAAATTTTTGAAAAATTTCCTATAAAAAGTAAATTTTTGAAAAGTTTCCTCTAAAAAGTAAATTTTTGAAAAATTTCCTATAAAAAGTAAATTTTTGAAAAATTTCCTATAAAAAGTAAATTTTTTAAAAATTTCCTATAAAGAGTAAATTTTTGAAAAATTTCCTATAAAAAGTAAATTTTTGAAAAATTTCCTATAAAGAGTAAATTTTTGAAAAATTTCCTATAAAAAGTAAATTTTTGAAAAATTTCCTATAAAAAGTAAATTTTTGAAAAATTTCCTATAAAAAGTAAATTTTTGAAAAATTTCCTATAAAAAGTACATTTGTGAAAAATTTCCTCTAAAAAGTAAATTTTTGAAAAATTTCCTCTAAAAAGTAAATTTTTGAAAAATTTCCTATAAAAAGTAAATTTTTGAAAAATTTCCTATAAAAAGTAAATTTTTGAAAAATTTCCTATAAAAAGTAAATTTTTGAAAAATTTCCTATAAAAAGTAAATTTTTGAAAAATTTCCTATAAAACGTAAATTTTTGAAAAATTTCCTATAAAAGGTAAATTTTTGAAAAATTTCCTATAAAAAGTAAATTTTTGAAAAATTTCCTATAAAAAGTAAATTTTTGAAAAATTTCCTATAAAAAGTAAATTTTTGAAAAATTTCCTATAAAAAGTAAATTTTTGAAAAATTTCCTATAAAAAGTAAATTTTTGAAAAATTTCCTATAAAAAGTAAATTTTTGAAAAATTTCCTATAAAAAGTAAATTTTTGAAAAATTTCCTATAAAAAGTAAATTTTTGAAAAATTTCCTATAAAAAGTAAATTTGTGAAAAATTTCCTATAAAAAGTACATTTTTAAAAAATTTCCTATAAAAAGTAAATTTTTGAAAAATTTCCTCTAAAAAGTAAATTTTTGAAAAATTTCCTATAAAAAGTAAATTTTTGAAAAATTTCCTATAAAAAGTAAATTTTTGAAAAATTTCCTATAAAGAGTAAATTTTTGAAAAATTTCCTATAAAAAGTAAATTTTTGAAAAATTTCCTATAAAAAGTAAATTTTTGAAAAATTTCCTATAAAAAGTAAATTTTTGAAAAATTTCCTATAAAAAGTAAATTTTTGAAAAATTTCCTATAAAACGTAAATTTTTGAAAAATTTCCTATAAAAGGTAAATTTTTGAAAAATTTCCTATAAAAAGTAAATTTTTGAAAAATTTCCTATAAAAAGTAAATTTTTGAAAAATTTCCTATAAAAAGTAAATTTTTGAAAAATTTCCTATAAAAAGTAAATTTTTGAAAAATTTCCTATAAAAAGTAAATTTTTGAAAAATTTCCTATAAAAAGTAAATTTTTGAAAAATTTCCTATAAAAAGTAAATTTTTGAAAAATTTCCTATAAAAAGTAAATTTTTGAAAAATTTCCTATAAAAAGTAAATTTTTGAAAAATTTCCTATAAAAAGTAAATTTTTGAAAAATTTCCTATAAAAAATTTCCTCTAAAAAGTAAATTTTTGAAAATTTTCCTATAAAAAGTAAATTTTTGAAAAATTTCCTATAAAAAGTAAATTTTTGAAAAATTTCCTATAAAGAGTAAATTTTTGAAAAATTTCCTATAAAAAGTAAATTTTTGAAAAATTTTCTATAAAAAGTAAATTTTTGAAAAATTTCCTATAAAAAGTAAATTTTTGAAAAATTTCCTATAAAAAGTAAATTTTTGAAAAATTTCCTATAAAGAGTAAATTTTTTAAAAGTTTTCTATAAAAAGTAAATTTTTGAAAAATTTCCTATAAAAAGTACATTTTTGAAAAATTTCCTATAAAAAGTACATTTTTGAAAAATTTCCTATAAAAAGTAAATTTTTGAAAAATTTCCTATAAAAGGTAAATTTTTGAAAAATTTCCTATAAAAAGTAAATTTTTGAAAAATTTCCTATAAAAAGTAAATTTTTGAAAAATTTCCTATAAAAAGTACATTTTTGAAAAATTTCCTATAAAAAGTAAATTTTTGAAAAATTTCCTATAAAAAGTAAATTTTTGAAAAATTTCCTATAAAAAGTAAATTTTTGAAAAATTTCCTATAAAAAATAAATTTTTGAAAAATCTATATTTTTAAAAAAATGTTCGCGTCTGTTTGTATGTTGTTTGTTGGGAAGGATCTCCGAAACTAGCAGACCGATTTTTAAAATTTTGACAGTATGTTAAGGTGTGACCGATAGATAAAATAGGCCAGATTTCTGTTTTAAATCTCAAGTGGGAGTGACCCCTCCCATATAAATCAGATATTAAAAATTACAAATATGAAAAATCAATCTGCCAAATTTTCAGTATTTTTTCCAATTGTAGGAAATTGCTAATATTTTTAAATATCAATAAAAACAATCTTAGACTCGCACTAGTATAAAAGTTTAACTTTTACTCTGTTCGTAAAAATATTTTTTTAGAATTTAGGAATGCATTTAAAAAAAAAATTAATTATTATTTTGTTTAAAGAAACATTTCCTTTTAATATTAAAAATGTATTGGGCGTAATCCACTTTCAAAACAAATAAATAGAATAGCAGGAAATTCAAAAGTCAAGGACTTCGTTTTAATAAAGTATGTCGAATAGAGTGACAAGCATGTAAGGAAATTATGATCGAAAAATTACATTTTCGACATGGTTTGACACAATTTTTTTCTGAGTTTTATTCTCTTATTTGTTTGTTTTATAAAACTGGAATCATAATTTATAATTTGTAATATTTGTTGAACAAAATTTTCAAAAAATCAAAAAATGATTTTTGAAACCGACAGAGAAAAATTTGATAATATTTTGACAAAACTCAACCATTTAGTGCTTACAGGTCACATAATTGTAAATTATGTCTTGTTTTGGAACTTCTTTATTCTTAAGTGTTAATGAAGTTATTGTCAATCAAAGTAAAAAATCACGATTTTCCCTTATCCGGTTGATCTTAAATTTTTAAGTGACTTGTTTTTTTTAGCATTTTGAACAAAACTGAAATGTTGGCCTTATACATTTTCCAACTTTGAAAAATAACTGGCATCCTAATGTCGAAGCTATTTAAAAATCCCAGCACTATAAAACTTAGAATTATTTGAAAGCCGAATTCTAATAAAGGGAGGAATAAAACAGTTATTCAAAACTATAACCTCATGGTCTCCTGTGAGGTCCTCGTATCTAATCTAGGAGCTTTCAAAGATTTCTGATATAGCAGCAATCCCCTAAAAAATAGCAGAATCACTTCTTGAGTTAATTTAACGATGATGCGTCCGTCTCTACTGGTAGTCTACGAAATTGAGACATTGGCCTGAAATTTCAGTTTATTTTTTTATAAAAATTAAAACAAATGCTCAGTGGTAAAGGGTATTATATGGTCGGGCTTGACCGACTTCAGGTTTTTATAACTTGTTTAAGCCTTCACCACCACCATCACCATAGGTAAAAAGAGTATTATAAGTTTGTGCTGATGTATGTAGCGCAGAGAAATGTTGGTCTTGGACCCACCTTTAATTATACTAATAGACTTAGAATCACTTCCTGAGTCGATTTGACAATGTCAGTCTGTCCGTCCGTGTGGCTGCTCTGCTGGCTGGACCTCCATGCAAGGCTTGTAATCAAAGTGCATGTCGCAATTTAAAAGGCATAGGCAGTTTTTTTTGTTTGTGAGTCCTTGCTATTGACAGTAAAAATCGTTCCAGCATTCTAATAAAATTGCTGAATTTCTAGAAAATCGGTCCCCAGCTCCCATATAAGTCAAAATTACGGGAAAAGCTTAAATATATAAGTTTTGAGAATATCTTTGTATGATGACTAAATTTAGAAAAAAATGTTTTTATCACGAAAAAAAGACATTTGACCTCAGTGTTGAAGGGTATCATATGTTCGAGATTAACAGACTTTACCACTTTCTTACTTGTTTTTAGTTGAATTTACATAAAAATTAATATTCTTCTACGGTATTTAATTAAATACCAACATACAATATTAAAGTATTTGGTACTTATATGTATTACTATGTTTATTTCTTTTTAAACAAACCTTGTCTTTCTCTGGATTCTGTCCGTAAAATTATATCCTTAGCTCCTTCACGTTTCCATTGCACTGTTGGCATCGGTACTCCAGTCGCACTGCAAATAAGTGTAATGGTACCACCTTCATTTGTTATACTCTCTTCTAGATTTTGGTCTGGATGATATAATATATCTGGCGGCACAACGACATCCAAGTAGCCGGACTAGAAAAAAAGTAACAGAAACAAGAATAAGAACAAAAATAATAATGTAAGTATTAAATAAAACACAACAACTATGAATTAACAATTGCATTTAACACAATGAAGAAAGTGAGCAAATACTCGTATAATACAATTATTAAAGACGAAGTTTTGTTTGTGGACGAGGGTAGTATGATAAGTGTCCCTTGCACAGATACAATTACATATTGTAAAAAGAATCTTAAGTACAAACATTATGAGAAAATTTCGATACATTTATGATCTGACCTCGCATATCCACTGTCTAGTGAATACATTTGTTTCAGTTTCCATAGAAATATGTTAGTACTTTCTGTGATAAAAGGAAACCAACACACAATTAAGTGTTGATTTTCTTGACTAAAACCATTTTTATTGCTAAGGAATTCAAGATGTTGTAAGGCGGGACAGTTTGTACAGACAAAATATTATAAAAAAAAGCGATTAAACATGGTCTAATGATTAATCCAAAATAACTTGAAGAGTTCTAAGTAGACATAAATGTGTCCATTTTGTACTTCCTTCTGAAATAAAAGTAAATATAATTTAATGGAAAAATTATTAACAATAATTGTAACACTTTGCACCAGTTATGTAGGGGATAGAAAATAATTATTTTCTTTTGATTCACCAAAAAATGCTTCAATAAATAAGTTTATCTTACAAACATTAATGTTCCAAAGCTCAGAAACATCGTGATTTTATACCTACTTAGATTAAAGCTTTGAGATTTTCTAGGACTGTGTATTGACAGATAAAGTGGTCTCTTTTTCCACAACAGTAAGTATTATTGTGGGTGCTGTGGCTTAGTTGGTTAGCACGTCGACTACTAAGCATAATACCACATTGAGCCTGGGTTCGGTCCCTCGGCAACATCAATTTCTGTAATTATTAATTACCACAGCATCTTCCGTCGGCGGTAAGCCTACAGCAATAACACGCCGTCGACGATAAATAAATAAAATTTTGCTGTAGAATAAAAAAGCTTAAACAAATGCGTCTAAATAACAACAAATGTCGCATCTTCACTGTTCTAAAGATAGATATGATGTGCAATTACAGTGTTGAATAATATAAAGCTTTATCTCTCCCTTTCACCACCTTTCGCTTCAAAAGAAGGTAACCCAATTCGTATATACTCTACGTACAGTTGTATAGGCAGTATTTACTTCTCTTAAAAAAAAATCGCAACAACGCCTTATCATCGACATTCCTCAGTTTAGAATCAGGAAACTATCGGCTTTGGCGCCATACGACAACCATTTTTTCCTCAAATTTAGTAAATTTTCCTAAATTTTAGTTCATTTTTTTTCTGAGTGTGTCTAGAATTTCTACTAAAATCTTATGTACACAAATGAGTATCAGAAGACGGTTACTGTAGAACATTTTCCATCAAGATTTAAACTTATTTCCAAATAAGATTTATTCAAATGCTGGCGGAGGATAAAAACATCTTGAACTGCATTTTTATACCAAAAAGAAGATTATCATTCAGTTTGTATTATAATTCTGTTTGTAATTTTCATTAATATTGGCTCAAAAACCAAAAGCGATATATATTCTGAGTCGTTATGAAGCTCTAAGACGATTGAGCCATGTCCGTCTGAAACCATGATAACGTCTAAACGAAAGGAGCTAGCTCACTGAAACTTAGTAAAGACATACTTCATTTTTGGGAAAATTTTGGTATTTTAAAATTGGGCAAAATCGGTTAACATTTGACCAAAATCAGTTCACATTTAGCCATAGCTCCCATACAAAACACTTATGAAAACAGCCTAAATTTTACCTAAAATACACTTAAATAGCAATAAATATAAAACTATAATAGATATAACCACTAAATTTATCACAAGGCAGTCTTATGCCACACAGTGGTTTACGGACGCTTTTTTTTGGAAATAATTCTGTAACTTTTGAACGATTGGAGATATTTGAATGAAATTTGGCATGGTGATAGTCAAGGAGTATTCGAGTTGGTTTTCAAAAGCACTGGCCCATGAGGGATCGGGAGAGTGCTTGATGGACCTTCAAAGTTGGTCACCTCGGGTGTTCGACCTTTTTAAAAATTCGCCAAAAATCCATTTATGAATGGATTGAAAAGAAATTTTAAACTTAAGTTCTCCTTCAGAAGGTCTACAAAAAATACGCTTACATGTGTAGGTTATCTCCTTTGGGTTTCGAGATATTTGGATAAAAGGAATTTTTGGGTTGATTTTTTACCTATTTTTTTAAGCTTTTTTTGATCTGGTGGACGCATCTGAAGATCAAAAATTTTTTAAGAATAGTCCTTAAAATTGTAACAAAATTCTAAATAATTTTTGTGCAAGTTGGTTATAGATATCTTCTTTCGTTTAAAAGTTAAAAATATTCAAAGTTGAAACTTAAAAAAAATTTTGCTTTTTTTTGAGTTTTTCCCTAAAAGATAGCTATATTTTTTCACTAATAAAAAAATATTTTCTTAAGAAACATAAAAATATTTTTAAAGTTTTTAAAAGAAAACATAATGAGAATGCGTATAAAACAATTTTCTTGCTAATTGAACTTTTGGTCCTCGCACATGCCCCCTCCAAAAAATGCCAATTTGTAAAAAAAAATTTTGGTTTAAATAAAAATTTCTCAAAAGGCAAAGCACCGATTTGAAAAAAATAAGAATGTCCATATTTTCTAATATATCTTTTATTGATTGGAAAAGTTTTTTCTGAAACGAGCTGCAAATAGAGTCAGTGTTGCCATTTTTGTAAAAAAAACTAATTTTTTGAAACCCTTTTTTCCCGAGTTGGGAATTGGGGAATTTTTTAGTTAAAATTGCAAATCTTGTTTAGTCTATTGCTTTTAGATCTTATTGGTCTACATGACTACAAATTTTCATTGAGATGTCTTCATCTATGTCATTTCTACAAAATATCAAAATTGAAATTATTTTCCTTCTAAAAGTAGAAAAATAATATTTTTTTGTTTTACGATACAAAGTGTAAAAATATTAACTCACTTAAAAAAGATTTTTAATTGGTGTTCATCTCCTGGACTTTCTCGATCCAATGATACTAAACACGTGAATCAAGCTTCAATACATAGCCTATAAAAGCTCTGAAAACTTTGCCTCCTATATCATTTTTAAGCTAAATATTGGAGTATTAGAGAGTAATGTGTGCAAATAAAGTTAATGGTGCACAGTGGTATTAACTCTGCAATTTCTAAACTACTGGACGGAGGTGTGAGGCTTTTAGATCAATTTTTAAGAACGTATTTGTCGGTAGCACAGTGGGCCAAAGTTGCCTACCTCGGGTATATAAAATATTTGGGGGCGTATAACTTTCCTCAATTGGGTCCGATCTAAAAGATTTTTACGTTTTCGAAAACTTCTTAAAAAAATTAAGAAAAAAACATGCTTACTTTACTACCTCATCTCATATAGTTTAAGAGATATTTGACTCCATAAAATTTTAGTATAATATTTTAACATTACTTTGTAATTTTTCGCAAAAATCTCTAAAACTAAACAAGGTATTACGACTATTTTTGTACATAGTATGGACCTGTGTATGCGAAAATCAGAAATATAAATTTCGGAACAAGTTCTGAAATTTAAATGAACATTTTTGAATACAGAAGAGTATGCTTTTCGCAAATTTGAGTTTTTTTTAGAAAACCGGCCCGTGTGACCCGATTAATAGCCGGGCTCTATCAGATTTTTGCACAGATATTAAAAACATTATACTAAATACAATTTTGTTAAAAAAAAGTTTTGAGATAAAATAAACAATTTTTTTACAGTCACAAACAACACAAGTTTTGTTAAAAAATGGCTGATTTTCGACTACCGCTGGTTGTAGGGTGCATGTCCAAAATATTGAAAAAATAATATTACTTTTTTGAAAAAAAAAAAATTTCAGGCTTTTTTCGGTACACAAACTTTGAAGAATTTTTCTGTGTTATTAAGTTTACATAATAAAGAACTTGTTTCTTCCAGTTCATTTAAAAATTTATCAGCAATCTTGCAGTATTTTTTGAAAAATTTAACGTAGTACAAGAAAAGACAAATAGGCCAAAAAAGGACAGAAGACATACCATAAAAAGCAAAAAAAAAAAATTTTGGATTCAATTATCTCTTAAACTATAAGAGATAAGGTAGTAAAGTAAGCATGTTTTTTTCTTAATTTTTTTAAGAAGTTTTCGAAAACGTAAAAATCTTTTAGATCGGACCCAATTGAGGAAGTTATACGCCCCCAAATGTTTTATATACCCGAGGTAGGCAACTTTGGCCCACTGTAGAGCCCACTGTGCTACCGACAAATACGTTCTTAAACATTGATCTAAAAGCCTCACACCTCTTCTATTGACGTTCCAAATTTTGTCAAAATCCGTCTAGTAGTTTAGAAATTGCAGAGTTAATACCACTGTGCACCATTAACTTTATTTGCACACATTACTCTCCAATACTCCAATATTTAGCTTAAAAATGCTATGGGAGGCATAGTTTTCAGAGCTTTTAAAGGCTATGTATTGAAGCTTGATACACGTGCTTAGTATCATTGGATCGGGAAAGTCCAGGAGATGAACACCAATTAAAAATCTTTTTTAAGTGAGTTAATATTTTTACACTTTCTATCGTAAAACAAAAAAATATTATTTTTCTACTTTTAAAAGGAAAATAATTTCAATTTTTGATATTTTGTAGAAATGACATAGATAAAGATATCTCAATGAAAATTTGTAGTCATGTAGACCAATAAGATATAAAAGCAATAGACTAAAAAAAATTCCCAATTTTAACTAAAAAATTCCCCAATTCCCAACTCGGGAAAAAAGGGTTTCAAAAAATGAGTTTTTTTACAAAAATGGCAACACTGACTCTATTTGCAGCTCGTTTCAGAAAAAACTTTTCCAATCAATAAAAGATATATTAGAAAATATGGACATTATTATTTTTTTTTCAAATCGGTGCTTTGCCTTTTGAGAAATTTTTATTTAAACCAAAATTTTTTTTTACAAATTGGCATTTTTTGGAGAGGGCATGTGCGAGGACCAAAAGTCCAATTAGCAAGAAATTTGATTTATAAGCATTTTTATTATGTTTTCTTTTAAAAACTTTAAAAATATTTTTATGTTTCTTAAGAAAATATTTTTTTATTAGTGAAAAAATATAGCTATCTTTTAGGGAAAAACTCACAAAAAAGCGAAATTTTTTTTAAGTTTCAACTTTGAATATTTTTAACTTTTAAACGAAATAAGATATCTATAACCAACTTGCACAAAAATTATTTAGAATTTTGCTACAATTTTCACGAATATTCTTAAAAAATTTTTGATCTTCAGATGCGTCCACCAGATCAAAAAAAGCTTAAAAAATAGGTAAAAAATCAACCCAAAAATTCCTTTTTATCCAAATATCTCGAAACCCAAAGGAGATAACCTACACATGTAAGCGTATTTTTTGTAGACCTTCTGAAGGAGAACTTAAGTTTAAAATTTCTTTTCAATCCATTCATAAATGGATTTTTGGCGAATTTTTAAAAAAGTCGAACACCCGAGGTGACCAACTTTGAAGGTCCATCAATCACTCTCCAGACCCCGCATGGGCCAGTGCTTTTGAAAACCAACTTGAATACTCCTTGACTATCACCATGCCGAATTTCATTTAAATATCTCCAGTCGTTAAAAAGTTACGGAATTATTTCCAAAAAAAAGCGTCCGTAAACCACTGTGTGCCAGCCAGTGTACAAAACAAAATACCAAAAAGAAAGGGGGTATCTGTCCTTCAAATGAAAGCGCGATAACTCTTTAACTACAAGAACTACATAGACAAAATTTAACAAAAGTATGTTCGATATGTTATAGAAGTCTACTGAAAATAGGCGAAATCGGTTCACAATTAGTTAGAGGTCCCATATAACCCTACCCCGGGAATCAAATTTATGCTGATAAATTGGATACAATTGTAATAGCCATGACAACTAAAATTAGAATAGAGGAGTTTTATACAACTATATATATGTATATCAAATTTTATAGGAATTGGTCCTTGTTTGACCATAGCTTTCGTATAAAAACCGCCCCCGGTAACCACTAAAATGCCACAAACGTCAGTTAAATTATAACTATGACAGCTATTAAATTATAACAATGACAGCTATGTACACTAAGTTTTGCACAAATAAACTTTATATAAATACCAGCCAGTATATAAAATTTTGTGACAATCGGTCAATTTTTGGCTATAGTTCTTACATATCATCCCCTTTTTATATCTACAATCAAAAAGATTTTGAAGAACATTCAGTATATTAAGATTGCGCCAACAAAATTAGATAGCTATCAATCAATGTTGAGTGCAGACTTTATATACGGTAGATGTATTAGGAACTCCTAACAAAATATATGGACCTGCCGTGTTATTATTAACATGTTAATCCTAACTACATATTAAGCACAACGAAAAGTATTAAACAGCTTATTAATGTTAAGCTATACTCGGTTATGAGACTGGAGTAATTCTAACCCACAAATAATCCATAAGTTGCAACTGCATTCACTTTACGTCACAGTGTGGTGTCCAGTGTCATAAAGCTTCATTGTCAAGCCTTTGTTTTTCGAAGAAAACTGTCTTACTATTATAGTCAACAGGGATGGAGAAGTCGACAGTATTTTCCAAAGCTAATTTCTGGTAAAGCTTCCATGCCGCCATAGAAGTTTCTTTTTACATTTCTGAGTAGACTTTTAAATCAGTTCACTGAATAGGATTTTGAAGACGGCGAAATTTCTTTCCTTACATAGAAATATCGGAAAATTACCCGGGGCTTATTGTTTCCTAGTTAACATACATATCTGCAGAGTGGTCAGCGTCATACCGATATCTCGGGTGTTGATGCGAAAGAATTTTCATAAATCTGATATATTAATGATATTTCACCCTCCCTCATAGAAAAATATTTCAAAATATTTATGTACCTAAAAAGGTTATGCTTAATCACTATTACACGAGTATATTTTGTAAAATTTTGGCAAGCGACCTAGTGGGGGTTAAGACCTACATAAATAATTTTTAAAGATTTCGAAACACGTACAACATTTTGAGATATTCGCTAAAAACTGTTTTCGGGTATGTAGTAGTATTTTAGTACCTCCAACACTCACACTACCAAAACGTTTTTAACATTTTAAACAATTTTGGAAGATAAGTTGATTAAGTCCGTAGCGGGACAGAAGATTTAGAATTTCACACTGCTAAGGGTCACATAGGTTTTTCAGTATTTCTATTAATTATTAATCTAATATAAATCATAAATTAAAAAAAAAAATTATTTATAATGTGAACCTAAGTCCGACACGAACACACAACCTCCTACATTTTTCGAAATCTTTAAAATTTAAAAGCAATTTTCTTTTTCTGCAGTCTTTTAAAGGTAGTTCTATATATCGGGTGGTTAAATTTCAAGGGCCGATGTTGATTTTGAATAAAACACAAACTATTAAGGAAATTATCCTAATTTTATTTTATTATAATATATTGGTATTACTCAATTATGTATGGAACAAAATATCGGTCAAATAGGCGCCGCGACCACGGCGGCTCACCTCCATCCGATGGTCCAAATTTTTGATGACCCTGAGGCATAATGGAGGTTCTATGCCGTCAATGTGTCGAATTATCTCATCCTTTAGCTCTTGAATTGTTGCTGGCTTATCGACGTACACCTTTTCTTTCAAAGAACGCCAAAGAAAAAAGTCCAACTGTGTCAAATCACATGATCTTGGCGGCCAATTGACATCGCCATTACGTGAGATAACACGGCCATTGAATTTGTTGCGCAAAAGAGCCATTGTTTCGTTAGCTGTGTGGCAAGTGGCACCGTCCTGCTGAAATCACATATCGTCCACATCCATATCTTCCAATTCGGGCCATAAAAGTTCGTTACCATCTCACGATAGCGAACACCATTCACAGTAACTGCCTGACCGGCCTCATTTTGGAAAAAATACGGCCCGATGATGCCGTAAACCCATAAACCGCACCAAACAGTCACTCTTTGTGGGTGCATTGGTTTTTCGTCAATCACTCTTGGATTCTCATTCGACCAAATGCGGCAATTCTGTTTATTGACGAATCCACTGAGGTGAAAATGTGCCTCATCACTGAAGATGATTTTCTTCGAAAATTGATCATCCACTGTTGCCCATTCACGACGTTTGGAATGGTCAAGAGGCTTTAGTTCTTCACCTTGTAAGCGTGTAAATGCAAGTCTTTATGCATAATGTTCATCAAGGACGAGCGTGAGAGGTGCAATTGTTGGGCACGACGACGAGTTGAGGTGACGGCTCTTCAGCCACACTATCGCGAACAGCAGCAATATTTTCTGCAGTACGAGCTGTACGAGCATGCACTGGTTTCTCACATGTTTTACAGACCCGGTTTGCTCGAATTTTTCTACGATTTTTGCGATTGTACGAACATTTGGACGATCAAATTGACCAAAAAAATCACGAAGTGCACGATATGCATTTTGATTTGAACGCCCATTTACATAATAAGTCTGGATAACTTTAACACGTTGTTGGATTGTGTATCTCTCCATGGTTCAAATTGAGTAAGTCTGAAATAGAGAAATGTCAAATAAAATTCGGAAAAAAACTAGGCGTTTAGGTGTGGTTCACATTCAACATCGGCCCTTACAATTTAACCACCCTTTAGAAATACAAAATGATATTGATATCGGTTAACATTTACAAAAGTTATTTAACTTTTTCCAAAGTTAAAATTTTTGATCGCAAAAAAAAAAACTTGTTAAATTAATTTCTGGTAACAAAAGCTTACATGCCATGCCGTATTACCATGTTAGCACGTAGTACATGGCCCAGTAGGTTTATGAAAAGCTTAATAACTTTTAGATTTATCGTTTGATTTTAAAAACAAGTTTTTTGTATTGATATAAACTTTTATGAGCTTTCATAAAAGAATAACCAATAAAAAGCTAATAAAGTCAAAAAAAGTGTACAAATTTTGTTGTTTTTTTTAGATATTCTTAACAAAAAGACACTTTGGATTTACAAATCAAAAATGATATGTTATTTTAAATCTGTCTTCTTTTATTTGTTGTTAAAAAAGTAAAATCGGATAAAAACTGGGTGAGCTATGGTTCGATAAGTTGACAAACCTCGCTAAAATCGTTTTTTTTTTGCTTATAACTTTTAAATTTGGACGTATTTCTTTAATTTTTTTGCACGATTTGTCATGTACTCAATAAGACCTACAATCCAAGCTAGGTCGTTTCCTGAGTATTTTTTTTTTAGTGTAACAGAGACTTATCTGTGAAGTCAGTAAACAGTGCCTAGTTTCTGTAACTGTCGCAACGAAAAATTATTCGAGTGGAACAATGAAAATGAAGAAGAAACTAGTTGAATTGAAACAGAATTTAGTTTTGTGAGAACTATCTGTCATTCAACAACTTACGTCAAATATATTGGAAATATGCGAGTAAAACTGTTTCTGTAAGCAAATGATGCGACAAGTTTTTCATTTTATCTGTCAAAACAATTCGCACGCATTAAAGGTGCCGAAAAAGAAACATTTGAACTAAAAAATAAAAAAAAATACATAATTAAAACATATAATTAAATAAATGTAATAAATTGCTTCATTTAATTTATTCAAATATTTTCCATTTTAATTAATTTCAGAAAATTGAAAGAATTTCAAAAATATTCGGCGATCGTTTTGTTCGGCAACTAACAAGACCACACTAAACATTTAAAATAATATATAAATATATATGTCTATATATTTCTATTTTTTCTTATTTTTAATTAATTTTTTATTTATCTTTTGACAAACATTTTTTTTGCGCCAACTTTTTTTTGGTGATAAATTTTTACTTTTTCTACTTTTTTACTTTTTGTTTTGTTTACTTTTTGACAGATGTATTTGAAATTTCCAATCAGTGTTGCTAGTTCTCACTTTGAGTTACAGAAACACTTTTTTCTTCCAGGTCGAGAAACGGTGGAATTTTTTGTTTCATAATTTTCGCTGTGAAAACTTATCACTTTGAGTTATAGAAACGACCTACAGAATTCGATGAGTCGTAGTGCAATAATATTTCGATGTTTTTATGGTTTATACGGGGTTTTAGTTAATGTTATTACTACCTACATTGTGATTTATGTATGAAAAGGGGTTTCAATAAGAATGTATTCAGAAATATTTACAAGAGCTGAAGATATTGGACGATAACGATTTTTTTTTGAGAAAATCATATTCTTCAAAAATTGGGTTCATGGAATTCGTTCCTGCAAATAAAAAAACATTTTAATTTCCTTAACAATTAGTATGTTTTTTAAAGAAATCATATCATTTTTATTGAAAACCTCTATATAAAATGTGGCGACATGAAATAACCCCCAATGAAATAACGCCCAATTACGAAAATGAAGTAAGCCCCAATAAAAATTTAAAAATGAAAATTGGGGATAATTTCACGTTTATTGGGCTTTATTTCACTATAAATTGGGATTTATTTCGTTATGAAGCTATTCCAGAATTTTTTTTTTTTTAATTGGGATTTATTTCATGTAAATTTAATTTGGACATTATTTCATTGGGGGTTATTTCATGTCGCCATAAAATGTACTTATAATATAATAAAACATATTATGTTGCACATATCCTCACAATATACAAAAGTCACACACTTAGTGTACGGTAGAGCGGTTCGCCTTCCATACAAAAAAAAAGTTATGTCAGTCACCCCCTAGGATTAAAGATAATGTTAAAACAATTCCAAAAAATATTTTTTTACCACGCCTACAAATACCGCCCTTTTACTATTTTGTTCACTGTGTCGCCATTTTAAGTCCGATCATAACATTTTATATATCGCTGTTCGCAGCTCAAGGGCTACATTTCTCTCTTTGATAGTTTTTTACTATCACGTCAATTTATGGTCATAACTTTAAAAAACTAGATTTTTACTCGATTTGGTTAGGGTGGGTACGACTCGAATTTTAAAAAGTTATGACTAGAAAATCGATGTATAATATGTTATGATCGGACTAAAGATGGCGACACAGTTAACAAAATACAAAAAGGGCGGTATTTGTAGGCGTGGTAAAAAAATAAAAAAATTTTTTTTGGAAGTATTTTTACATTATCTTTAATCCTAGGGGGTGACTCACTAAACTTTTTTTTCGAACCACTCTAGTGTACGGCATATAAAGTCACTATTTAAATTCAATTTCCTTAATTTAAAATAAATATCTAGATTCAAGAAACTTAACAGTTCAAAAATAACAGTTCATTTCAATTTGTATTTTTTGTAAAGTAAATTCGAATATTTTTAAAGTTCCTAAAGTCGTTTAGATTCAAAAGAATCCATTATTGTAACATTTGGCAAAGCAAGCATTCAATTAATGTTATATATTAAGTAAATGTTTACAGACGGATCTTTCAAAGAATAGTTATTTTTTTAATTATCTAATTTGGGTTTTATATCATCTTTTTTTTAACAGATGAAATTGATTATCATTGCCAATACAACAGGGTTGGAACTTAATGAATACATTTTACTTTTTACATGGACCTAATTGTCATTGAAACATTTTCAATTATTTACAATTAATTCCATGTAAAAAGGTAAAAATCATTAACCTCCAAGGCAGAATGTTCTTGACCGATTTAATTAACCTCATATCATTTCATTTTAATTTATTTTTTTGATGATACAATTTTTAAAACAGAAGAATAATTTACAAAAATCCTACTCTGTTTTAACATTTGCCAATATAAAATAAAAATGCTTGCAGCTATACAATAAGAGTATTACTTTTGTCAAAAACGAAAAAAATATTAGATATACGAGTACATGGTCAAGTTTGTAACCAACATCACCGCAGATTGATTTTGCTACAATATAAGTGTTTGTGTTGATGTTTGTAATGTAAAGGGTAATTTTTTAACAACACTTTTGATAGCTCAGCTGTTTTCGTGTAATGTTCTCAGTTTGATCTATAATTTTAACTTGCATGCCTTTTTTAATCGGAAAATTATGTTTAGCGACAAAGCTCTATCTTCACATCCTAAAAAATACAATATTGGCATTCTTACATGTTTCGGTAATTCCTACTGGGAGGCACTATTTTCCACTCGTCTGTCTTCAAAACTCTTCACCTTCAGGGCTAAAGCGTTTAAGTTTCATTTGCGAAAATGAACATTTGGTTTAGCTTAATGAGTTCTTTCGTAGACCCTGTTTTCTAGACGAAGATGTTAATGCCATGGCGAAAATGGTTAATCGAAGCATGTATTAAGACCTTCATACTTTTAATAAACCAAAACATAAATCTTGGCTTAATCGGACGTGCGTAACTGCAGTCCGATCGAGAAAGGCTACATTAAGAATCTGACGCAACGACAAAACACCTAAAACGATTTACTACACAAAAGGCCTAGATCTGACAAAGTACTGAGACGAAAAATCTTTCTACGAACCGCAGTTTCGTACTAAAGTTCTTACTGCTCTCCATGACAGTAACAACTTTGGGTAGGCAAAAGTGAAAAAGTTTATGCTAGATCTCCAATGACCTGTTTAGCAAAGCTAACGTTCGGGCTGAATTATTAGATAGTAATAAAAACTTACTTTATAGCAATCAACTGCTACCAGAATTCGAGAGATTATCAGTAACTATGCGAAAAATATTCTTTCGAGTCCGCGCAATTAAAAGGGTTTTAGCAAACTTCAACATAAAATGTGCCAGATGGCATTCCAGTATTAGCCTTGAAACAAACGTTTTCATAATGATACGCCCATTTCCAAAAAGGATAGGCTTCAAAAGTGCTCCTTCTATAGTTCTAGTGCCAAAACAATCCGTTTGTGTTAAACATTTTGATAAAATGTACGCACTTCATTTCGACTCTTATGCATCTCAATTTCCTCAAACACATTTCTCTCCCTTCTTTTCTTTTTCCTTCAAAATAGGCGTTTATCTTCCCTCCTTCTTTCTCGATATCTTTCTAGAGTTCGACGGGTAGTTGCGCTGTAGGCTGCATTTTGCTCAGCACTAGCATTGCGGCACTCCTCGTCATACCAAGAGTTGTCATTGCTTGCTAATGAGTTGTTCGTTGCGACTAATCGGCGGAAGAAGGTTTTGGAACCGTAATATTTATGAAGTTGGCAATGCTTGCTAATGTCATTGAAACTACAATATTTTCTCTGAGTAATTAAGTTATTCGTTGAGACTGATAAGTGGCAATTTGATAAAATTGTAGCTTGTGACGTCAAACTTTTGTTACACTTTCATCGGTATGTTCCGCGACACACTCAGACGTGTTCTCATCTTAGCTGCAATATGGACTCCGATCATATTGCATACCATAGTCCATGTTGGCTCCTCGAATTGATCGCAAATCCAATTTACTTGATGATAGTCTATCTGAGTATTTTTTCTTTGATCGGGAGACACCCATGTCGCATTGTGTATTGTTGCTCACTACCATATTGCGAAAGGAGATCAACATCAAACAGGAAAGGAGATCAACATCAAATCATTGTCAAACGTGATGGTGTGGAGGCTGAATTTACCAACAGTGGACTCAAAGCAACTTCCCTGCTTAATATTTGTGTTAAAATCTCCCGGTGTTATTTTAACGTCATAATTGGGGCAGCTATTTATATCATCATCTTTCTCCTCTGTGGAAGCGTGAACACAAATTAGACTTAAATGGAAGTACTTTGCTGTGACTCGTTTTGTCACTAACCTTTTATTAACTGGGCCGAATATGAAAACTAGATTTCGCATTATTTTGCTTATTGTAATATTATGTACAAATCAGCAACTAAATGTACGTCGACTCTCATGGAAGTTATAATACAGGTCATAATTTCGAGTCTTGGCGACGCCTTGTTCATACCATCTTACTTCCTAAGCAGCAGTCACATCGTATATATATTCCTCAATAACATCCATCAAATGGATCAGATTACCTTCCCTGTAAAGAGTTCGGATGCTCCAGGTGCTGATCCTGAAATCGTTTTTTTCTCGTTTTTTCGTTTGAGCTAATCGTCAACAGTAGAGGTGCTGTTTTAATTCTTATTTTTAGCTTTTTCATAGTAAATATTTTTTTCCAGCAGTGAGTTAATAACCCGAAATTCTAACCTATATTTTTTAACGTTCTTATGGGAAAACTCACCTTACATGTTTGATCACTACTTTTGACGTACTTCCCCAGGTGATACCACTCCTCAGTGTCCACATTTGAGACAAAGCAAAGATCAAGATAAGTCTTAGCACAATAACTCACAAACTAATGAACAGAATGTCATAAAATGTTATCATCTATCTTTTGAAAAAAAGGTGAATGCAATTAAACTAACGCCATCTATGAGTTACATCCAGATCTATTTAGACCATGTGTCAATACTTCATTAGAAAATGATTTATGATTTTCATTGCAAAGTCATCCTAATGTTAGAGTATTGCATAGACACCAACTGATGGAATACCCATTCCAACAAAATGAATACTCTTGATCCATTTGGTAAACTAACAAAACACATGGTCTTATTTGCAGAAAACATTATCATTGAAAATGATGTTATTTCAGAAAGGATTTTCTTGAATTCAAACGACAGTAGATACAAATATACGAAATAGTTTATTGTATTTTCTATATAGTTACGTTCTTGTTTTTTCTTCTATTAAATGAAAATGATTTTGTTTTGTTTTAGCTTTACATACATATAAATTCGACAAAATTAGAGCGGTTCGACAAAAAAAAAATGTTGCATCCGTCATTATAAAAAATGAAAAACTCATTGAGTTTAAGGAACAATTTCAACAATTTTTTGTTTTGATTTTCTTTCTCATATTAGTAAATATTAGTAATAATATGTATTTTTGGTACCATTGCAAATTTTTTGTACAAATATGTATATATATATATATATATATATATATATATATAATTCCCCGACAACATTCTGATTGGAACAAGGGGTACTTCTCTCAGACAATGAGCTGCAGCCGATTATATTTTTAGACTCATTGAAAGGGACCTACGTTTTAACGCCGGCTCCGAACGGCAAATACATTAGTTAGCGAAGATTTACATAGCCTAATACTCAATAACCAGTGGCTAGCTGAGTTATGAGGTGAACCGCCGCTTTTTTTTGAAAATTTATTTTTCAAGTGGGTCTGGCCAGGGATCGAACTTGGGCCTCTGGTATGCTAGGCGGATGACTAACCTGCTATACCACGGCGGTTCACAAATATGTTACTGTAGAATTTTATTTACATCGAAATCGAGCCACTCTAATAACACACATGCATATATGTTTACGTATACGAGGGTTATTTAAAAAGTTAACATGAAACCTAGGTAATGTTATATCAGAAAACTTAAGGAACTTTAATCCATTTATTATAAACATTGTCATTTTGGTTAGCTCATGATTTTTATACCCTTCACCACCATAGGTGGAAAGGGTATATTGGGTTTGTGCTGATGTTTGTAACGCATAGAAATATTGGTCTGAGACCTACCTTTAGTATACCAATCGACTTAGAATCACTCCCTGAGTTGTTTTAACGATGTCCATCCGGCTGGCTGGCTGGCCGGTTATCCATGTAAGCTTGTTATCACTCTACAGGTCGTAACTTTAAAGATAATTTAATGAAATTTGGCACAGGTTTATATTTTGGTACAAGGACGAGCCCTATACTTTTTGTATCGGATTACTATATCGGGTACCTCCAATACGGATGCCTTCCCGGAATAGAGTTTTTGGTCCTTTACAGCCACAAGTTTAGTTGTATTTTAATAATATTCTGCATAAATATTGCTTATCATAACCCTAATCAGTTCCTAATTTTGTAGAAATCGGCCCATATTTGACTATGCCTCCCATATAAAGTATGAAACACAATTGGAACGAACGACCAATTTTTCGGAACGAATATTCGTCGTTAGAAATAGAACATATGGGTTTATATGAAAGTGCTCACAATAGATGCGTACGACGAAATTCGTTGTGCGTATCGAATAGTGCGATAGGTTTATTTCTATTTCATACGCAGACGAACGACGATTAAACTGGTTTAGAGTGGCTGTATTTCTATTTCTGTTCTAAAATATTAGAAATTATATGTGTTTTTGTAAAATATGGTCACCTTATAAATTGTAAACAAAAAAAATTATTTCAAATAAAATTAATTAAATATTTTCTTTTTGTGAAAAAATTAAAGAATAAAGTAAAAAAAAATTGCAAATGTCGTGAGTGCGCGATATGTACGAAATTGTGTGTAATTTGTGCTAATGAAAAATAAACAAAAATGGCGTCAGCAACGTTTATTCGTCCCAAATGTGTTCAATGGACGAATATACAAGACGAATTTTTAAAATCGAATTCGTCGTGCTGGACGAAATTAGTCATTCGTCCCAATTGTGTTTCTACCTTAAGACACATTCTCAAAAGACGTTTATATACACATAAAAGCACAAAAACGTTAATAACTCTAAAAATAAATGCATTTGATTACTTAAACTTTGCAGAAATAAATATTTTGTAAATATAAACCAATAATCAAAGTTTGGTAACAATCGGTCCACAATTGACCCTAGCTCCCATATTAGGCCCTTAGCCGGAAATGATATAAATCTCGAAATTTTGAAAAAAATAGCACATAGTTTATGTATGTATGTCTCAAAGACTTAAGGAAAACTTATTTAATTGTTGGTTCATATTTGACCTTAGTTGTGAAGGGTATTATATAGTCAGGCTTGACCGACTATAGCTTATCTTACTTGTTTTTTATTATATTGTGAACTTTATTAACCAAAATTTTAAAATGCGTTTATTAATATGTAAATTGTTAAGGGTTCTTTTAAATTGAACTAAGTTAAAAAAAAAATTATCGGAATTTAAATATAAACCAAATAAAATTACTGGACGAGCAGCTAATTTTAAGCTTAATCATTAACAGATCTAAAAGTTCAATTGGAACAAAAATTAAATAGAAATGGGGAATCGTGTATTAGTCAGTTTTGAATATTGAACTTATACCAGAAAGAAATGTGTGGCTACGCGAAATTCCTGGTCTGTTGAAATCTACCTTGACGGCTCTGTACTAAGTAATTAGTTAGACTTAGCGCTCTACTTCAAAGGCTTAGCAGAAGACGTGCTAACCAACTAAGCCACAGCACCCTTTCATTACTATTCTGTCTTACTATCTACTCTTTCAACTCTATCTCTCCCTAAACTCTTAGCCTACTTTTGCTTTCTATCTCTTCATCTTTGAAGGATCACAATGGACCCCATGGGTCTTCGTATGAAGAAGAAGAAGTTGAAACTTACGACAGTTTTCTTTTGTAGAAGTTGTTAAGACAAGGAAAAATCTAGAAAACTTCTTTTCCTTAAGGGGACTTATTCTTCTGTTTTTATATTTCTTTGAAGGTCTTGCCAATCTGGCAATCTTAACTCAACTTAAGAATTTTCCATGAAACCTGCTTATAGTGAACACAAACTTAAATTTGTAAAACTGATTTACAGCAGCTAGAATTTCTTTTTTGCTCAAAAAACTTTTTTTATAATTAAACCTCTGAAGCCGTAAGAAAAATTGTATTCAAATGAAAAATATTGCCCATAGTCTTGAAAATTTTCCAACAACTCCAACCCTACACATATTAAAAGTGATATGTATTTCGTTACTTTAATATAGAAAAGCCCTAACTAATATTTTTCTTACATTACAGGAGAGGAAAAAAAAAAACTAAACAAGTTTTGAAGATATAGAAATTTTCTAAACGCAGTTTTTTACTAAATTCTCTAAAGAACTTTATGCTATAACAATGTTTTTTAAAATTAAATAATTTTTACAAAATTATATTAAAGTTTTTTGAAGCGATTTGAATGAAAAACAACTTAGGGTCTTTATATATTAAAGTAACCATTTATAAAAAATATAATTTTATTATACAACTTAAGGTATGTAAAAGGGCACCCTGTGACATAGTAGAGTACGAAATCTAACCTAAAAAACAATCATTATATAAAGAACCTTACACAAGCCATTCAAAAAATATTCTAAATAAAAGCGGCCAATTCACTAACTCCAAATGGTTAATAAATTCTTCACCGAAATTGGCTCTTAACTGAGCCATTGTTTCATCTACTGTAAGACTTATGGCTCTTATTGTTCAAACCACATGCCAGCCAAGCCCAGCTTTAAATCGTACGGAAGCGCTTGCCAATCACAGTAACACAGTACCATTATTTGATGCAACATAATTCACAAAGTACATTTTTCGGAATACTTTTTACACCAAATACGACGTTTTTGCTCGTTCACTTATTCGTTTAAACAGAGATTCGTCACAAAACATAATTTATCAATTTATTAATTACAAAAGTTGTTCATTTGTAAATCGATTTATGGGTGAATTATACCCCAAACTAATCATGTTTGACAGTAACATGTTATACGAAAACAGCTTAGCAGTGGGTGGACCCCATAATCGAATCTTTATTGCCAAGTCCTCGTACTTTTTATAATGTTTTTATTTCTTGTTTATATCGTGCAATCCCAAATAAACAGCCAATCCATTAAAATTTAATCTATGAATTTCTTAAATATAGCAAATTGCAGTGTCACATCGAAATGATAAAATTTTGCATTCTTATTCATTTTTATATTCATTTTCTTCTTCTGTTATCCTTGACTCCCAGTGGAGCATAGGCCCTCAATCGTCCTAGCAGGTGCACCAACACGACGGCCTCTTCCTTGTAGATTCCAACGAAGCGCTTGTAAAACAATGTTGGTATTTGGCCTTCGAAGTGTGTGGCCTACCCATTGCCATTTCCGTTGACATATCTCTATAGAAGAAGGCATTTGGTTTGTAGCGTTTAGTAGATCTTCATTTCTTATGCGATTTGGCCACAATATATTAAGGATTTGCAGCAAGCATTTGTTTGCAAAGGTTTATAGGCGCTTATAGATGGCATTTGTGCGTTTCCAAGTCTCACAGCCGTAATACAAGATGGACTTGACATTCAAGTTATATATTCGAGAGAAGTGTACCGCTACTACTCAGAATGGGACTGTTGATGTAGGTAGGTTTGCCACACAACGTCCTTGATATATTGTATAAGGTCCTCATGTCGCCTTTACTTGCAGCCGACTCAGCTTGGATCGCTTGTCGCTCCTTGCAGACCTTTTTATTCTGTTGGATAGGTCACGGTATATTGTACATTTAAAATAGAATTTTTTCTGGTTTTATGTTGTTCAACCAGGTCCCATGTTGCTTGGGTGAGGCATACTTTCCTTTTGTGGTCTTTAAAACCTAACGTTTGTTGACCAACCTCATTGTACGCCTGAGTGACACACCTTTCAATTTTGTTTACATTTGCGTCGTTGTTGTTTACAACATCTGGAAGCCTATTCCTTATGGATAAGATAAAGGCATTTCAATGTCGCTCTGACTCTAGTTTCCCAACATCAATTTTCCGATCAGCTTTTGCCGTTTCTGACCTCAGAGCCGCTACCTTCAAAATAATTTTAGATATAACTAGATGGTGGTCGCTGTTTATATCTGCTCCGCGCCTCGAGCGTACATCAAGTAAAGATGATCGCCACTTAGACTTGATCAAAATGTGATTAATTTGGTTCTTAGTGACACCTTTCGGCGATATCCAAGTTATTTTATGATGAAGCTTATGAGGAAAAATTATGCCACCTACAACCAGTTTCTTTTCACAGCATAGTTCGATTAATCTTTCTCCGTTGTTGTTTCTTACTACCAATGTAGTGTTCCAAACCGGTGTTGTTTGAGCCAACTTTGGCGTTAAAGTCGCCCAGTATCATAGTAATGTCACAATTATGTTCATCCAACTGCTTAATATATCGTAAAATTCGTCTTTGTCGTTTTCAGATTGGATTTCAGTATGAGCGTAGACATTGATAATTATCATATTACGAGCTTTGGTCTTAAGTTTTATTGCCATTAGCCTCTCATTGATAAGATACCATGCTATCATGGCTTTAGCCATTCTTTTAGTCATCAAAAAGCCAACACCCCTACTTTGCTCATCACCCTCTCGGCGGCCGGAGTAAAGAAACACAGTATTTTCGTTCCGAACTTCCCCTTGTCCTGTCCATCAAGTTTCTTGCACCGCCAGCAAATCAATTTTATAATCAAACATTTCACGCCTTAGTTGTTCTAGTTTTCGAGTTTCGTATAGCGTGCATACGTTCCATGTCGCAAACTTTAAACTTTCTTTCATGCCTATATTAGTTTTTATAGTTCAATTTCTTTGAATAGAATTGGTTTCATTCATCAGGATGTTCTTGCATAGATTAGGCACCTCCAAAATTCTTGTGCCAGCTGCCGTAGCAGGGGAATTTCTCGCTTGATTACCTCTTGGAGTAGTATATTCTATAATGTTGTTTCTTTCCATGCTTAAAACATCGTAAGTGCCCTGACCTAGAATCCCACTTGGGTTGTTTATCGCATCTTCAACTAGGTTGCTCAGGTTTCCGGGATATACCACTAGGAGGTGTGAGTAGGAATTGAATATAGTTATTACCTGTTGGCCGGAAACTCAGGCAACAACTGCATCCCATAGATAAGATAAAATTTCGAAATCCGCCTACTCCTTATTGAACCCTTTTTTCAGCTAATTTTCTTCTCAATGTACAAGTTGCAATTCAAAACAGAATTTGGTGAAATTTAATTTTGGTTGAACTTCGTCGGCCCCATTCTGTCACCAATTTGCTGAATTTCAACACACGTCTATTAATTAATTAAAAAAAGTGCTCTAATAATTTTAATTGAAATTAAACCACCCCTTGGGGTACCTGTCTTGCACCCCCATTTTTTACCTATTTTTCTTTTTGATGTACAATCCTCAATTGCCGAATTTCATAAAATTCTAATGAATTTTTCATAATTTTTCATCAATGTTTTTTTTTTTTCAATGTATAAGACCCAATTCTCATTAGAATTTCAAAAAAATCGGACATGTCTATTAATTGATTCAAGGAAGAGTTATACTAATTTTGTTTGAGATCCCTTAACTTTTTGGGGTACCTGCTTTGGACCCCCATTTTTTACTTATATAGGCCGGAGTTCTAAGCAAAATTAAAAAAATGACATTTGTCACACGTATAATATACAAACAGCTCAACCAATTTTGGTTAAATCCGTCCACTCCGTGGAGTATCTGCTTAGGCCCCCATTTTTCACTTATTTTTCTTCTCAATAACTATAAGCTATACTATAAGAAATTCGTCATCTACACTACTCGGCAGAATTATTTTGACATATATACTAATTTAGTGGAGTAGGGAAAATGGTTCCTGTTGACGGTTCCAAAAGCCATCATCAATATTTAAGAGTATTGAATGAATATGCATTTCCCTCCGGCGATAAATTGACCGGAGAACCATTAATTTTTCAACAGGATAACGCCCATGTCATAAGAGCAAGATGGTCACAAAATTTGTAACAGAGGCTGGTGTTCAAAACTCTGGATTGGCTTCCCCAAAGTCCAGTTTTTTATGTAATAGAAAATGTATAGTCATACAGAAAACAAAACAGATCTGCGGATTTGACAAGATCAAATGATAAAATGGTTACTGAGGTCTTAAATGCTTGGAAAGAGATTTCCATTGAGTTTCTGCAGTTCTTGGTGGATTCTGTTCCAGACCTCCACCAAATCGTTCTAAATGCTAAAGGAAAATATATTTTTGATTAATTTAAATAATTATTATTAATTTTTGTTGACCTTGAAGCTCCCAATTTTCCAAATGTTGAACTTTGTTCTACGATCGGCAAATTTCTGTGAATTTTTTTCGCTATATCTAAAGAAGAGACTTTCGCCTACAACGTGGTTATGGTGGAAGCGCCGAGCAACACCAACCCAACTTTCGAGATTAAGTTATTTTCTTCTGCAGACTTAAACCAAGGTTCTGTATCTTAATTAAATCGACAACAAGATTTAAGCTGTTAAACTATACTCGATGCATGAGCTACTGAAACTACGGAAACATTTTATCACTTTTCGTTTTAGAACATAAAGCACATTTCAATACATTTTTGATAACGCAAAATATAATATTTACTTTGATTGTTAATATCTGAACTATTCTCTAACTGTATCATTAGATTTTTCAAAATCGGTGGTCAAAAAATGGCTTTTTGCAGCAGAAATACCATAGTGTGTCGCACTGGATTTAAAGGACAATTTCTCTATATTGAGTGTCTCAACATTTTAAATTAACTTCCTTATATAACAGAGGGCCAAGGGAACCAATTATTAGCCCTCAGACGCCTTTATTAGTGTTTACCTTAAAACATATATGCTTTTTTCTGTATTGGGTACTCGTAAAGGACTTACCAATTTATACATATAAGTACATGAATGTATATATGTATATAAACAATGATATATAATACGTATAATCTCCTATGGTCAGTTTAGCCCTCTCACAAACATAAAACTACTAATATACAAACATATGCTTCGAGTACTGGGAGCAAACAACATAAGAACATTTGTTAAAAATTTAAATCCCCAATTACTCGAAATGTGTTTATTATTTTTTACTTATTTATTTCAGATTTCATTTGTTTGCTGTTGATGCTTATTCTGATTCTGATCCTGATGTTGTTATTGTTCACTCATTTTCCTTCCATTCGGGTGTGGGTGTTTTGAAAGAATTCTGGTAATCGGGTAGACAGTTTTTTTTCATACCCAAAAATAATAAGATGAGGTTGGAGATTATATTAAACAAAAACAGTCTAGTAAATATCATGACATTAGTATTTGTATGGATTAGGAGTAATTGCCTTCAATGTATGACAAAACAAAAAAATACAAAAATAGAACCATAAAGTATAAACGTAGTTTTAATACAGTTTCACTTGTTTTGTCAACACCACCATTCGTGCAGTCGTGCCTCAACTTTGACATGATGAAGCACAGGAAAATGAATTTTATAGATACTCAGGCATGAACCCACCACAAAATCTAAATTACGAAGATTTACAAAAGGAAAAAAAAAAAACAACTACTGACAAACCTTTTGTTTGTGTGACTTTAGAAACGTAAATAAACTCGTTAAAAAATGAAAAGAAAAAAATCCAAAAGCATGAGACTGGCCATCATGTTACTGAGTTGAGGCATGTAAGTGTGTCTATGTGTAAATGTGTGTTAGGGTAAGTTCCGGTATAAGTGATAGAAAACGGAAGGACATGGCCATTTGAAAGTGTTGGACAGTCACACTAGTACAAAGGTATGTACACGTAAATATGTGATTGTATGTGTGTGTCTGTGTGTGTGTAGACATTCATTTATGGTGTAATGGAAAATTTATAAACAAGCTTAAAAGGATTGAATGAAAACCGAGACAGAACAGACTAAATGGCCAGGTGGTAGCTTAGAATGACTATTTATGTGCACATCACACATACAGACAATATTAGCAACACATTAAAATGTTATTCTGTACGTATATGAGTGAGTACTAAATACACGAGTTGATACTTACGTTAGAGTGTCCCAGAGTTAAAAGGAAAAAATTAGTAAAAGTAATAGTTTATCTTTTTGGTATGATTTATCTCTTATACTACATTATAATTCCGAAACAATGTAAATTTAGGTTAGGTAATCTGCGGGTTATAAATTCTACAAAATAAAAAAAATTCTGTGCAGTCAATTAAATAACGCATTGTTTTTAGAAAAAGTTTTATCATTTTGTAAGCACACTTCAAAGTACTAACCGTAGTATAGAGCGACTGTGGGATATTGCCACCGCTTTTGAAAAATCTAATAATGAAGTTTTATAGAGAAAAGTCTAAATATTATGGATCAATATTTTTTTCAAGAAAAAGTTATATTATGTGTTATAAAACGAAAAGTGATCAAATTTTTTATAAAACTCAGTTGCTCATGCATCGTATATAGTTTCACAGCTTTAATCTTGATGTCGATTTAATTAAGATAGAGAATCTTGGTTTTAGTTCGCAGAAGAAAATAACTTAATCTCGTATATAGTTTAGGAGATATCAGGAAATCAAATCTACAAAATTCAGTGTTTTCGTTTTTCTTTTTATAAAAACTAAGTTGACTGGGTTGTGATCGGTGCTCCCACCATAACCACGTGAAAGTCGAAAACCTCTTCTTTAGATTGAGCGATAAAATTCACCGAAGCTTACCGATCGTAAAACAAAATTCAAAATTTTTTGAAAAATGTCATGTAAATTGTTACGCATAATTTTAACAAAAAGTGTTATAGTCGTTTAGGCTTAACTTTTTAATAAAATTGCATTTAAGTGTAAGTCCAAGGCAGTTACCCCTAGGAAGCGACGGTCTTCAACCAAAATTAGTAGAGCTCTTTTTTGTTTAAACTTATAGACGTGTGTTGAATTTCATACATTTTTTAAATCTCGCGGCTTATATGTTAAGAAAAAAATAAGTGAAAAATAGGGGTCTAAAGCATGTACCCCAAGGAGTGGACGGATTTCAAGCAAAAATTAGTAGAGCTCTTTATTGGATAAACTAATAGACGTGTTCATCAAATTTTGCTGAGATTTTCGGCTTCTACGTTGAGAACAAAAATAAGTAAAAAATGGTGTTCCAAGGCAGATACCTCAAAGAGTAAAGGGATCTCAACCAAAATTAGTATAACTCTTTCTTAGATCAATTACTAGACGTATGCTGAATTTTAAGTATACCTATTTTGTAGATCAACTAAAAGACGTCTTTCGAATTTAAACAAATTCTGTTGAGAATTTCGACTTGTGCATTGAAAAGAAAAATTGGTAAAAAATGGCGGTCAAAGGCAGGTGCCTCAAAGAATCGATTTCGAAAATTGTTTAATATTTCATATGTGTATGAAACTGAACAAATATGCAAAATTTTATCGATATATAAAGAAATATTAAAGACATGTGGATTTAATAATATAACAAGTAAGAGTGTTATATTCGGCTGTGCCAAATCGTATATGCCCGATTTCAATACCAAAATTGTCCAAGAAATGAAGAATATTTGTGCCAAATTTCAGAGACCTATAGCCTTTCGTTATGATTTTATCGTGCCGACAACAGACAGACAGACGGACATCGCTCAACCGTCTTAGAATTTCATAAGAATTCAGAATATACTTCAATTTTGGTTTTTGAGCCAATATTAAGGAAATTACAAACGGAATTACAATCTCAATATACCCCTCATTCTTTTTGATGGTGGGTATAATAATATAACTATCACCTTTCCAAAGAAAGTTACCCAAATCGTAGATACACAAGTATATACAAGTCTCATGAATTTAAGTCCATATTGCTTTGTATATTTTTTTTTAAAGAAAATATCTTAAATTTTTTAGTTGTACTATCGCATGTCTAAAGCTATGTAAATTTTTTTAGGACAACCTAATATGTGTTATTATATGGGTATTTATGGGGATAGACTGATAAGCACTTACCTGACTCTTCATGGGGTCCGTATTCACTTGGCACATATAACTACCCGAATCATTTAGCTGTACATGGGATATGTGAAGTTTCCAGGTGTTGTGACCATTGTGTGTCACTGATAATCTTGGATTTAGAGACACCATATGGGTGTGAATACCTAGTATTGCTTTTGAATCGGATTTAATCCAGGCAACCTAAAAATATACAAACAAACATATAAATGAAAATAAATACATGTGTATATATGTATGTATGTATGATTTGTATACCACATACAGAAACAATCCTAACACACATTAATGATTTAGTTAACCACATACATATACACATAATCACACATTTTCATACAAACATTCATTACAAAAAGCTCTTCTTAAAACATATTTATTCTTATTATATGAGGGCAATAAGTATGTCTTTATGTACTAGTAGTTTTACTATCACACACACAGACGTAAATACATATACTCATACATACTCGACCACATATTGTTTTCATGTATCCTTAAAGGTATACAAATTTGTAGAGGAATAACAATATATGTATGGATTTTTGAGTTTTAAATATGTCTTACTTGCTATCCGCATTAATCTACATACTTAGGTATTCATACTCATTCATATATGTATCTTGTGTTGATTGTGTGTTGATTTACTTACTATTTAAACTTAAACCTTACGGTATTAGCAATTGCATAAACTGACAATTGCATCTGTCATCAATGACATTTTTTTTAAATACCCACAAATGGCAGCGTAACTTGTTAAACGTGAGCCTAAATCATCACTTAATATTTTTCAGGACCATAGTTCTCCATTTGGCAGGAAATGTATCGAATTTTTTTCGACGTTATAATATATCGTAGAAAAAAAATTAATAGTATTATTATGAATTCTTAAACAATCTTTTTGATCGGGAGTGAAGTAAAACTAGGACGCATATCATTTATAACTCAGACATTTTAATAAAACTAATGAACAGCAAAGTTATCACTGTTTCTTACCACATTGATGATCGATGTACTTAAGAATGTGATATCTGTAACTAGTTCTGTGATAAAAGCAAAATAAAAGATAAAAGATTTTTTGGTTGATGTAGGAGACATCACAAGGTGACCTGTATTACAGCTACCATGAGGGTAGGCATGAATTTGGTTGCGAATTCATGATTAGCAATAAAATGCGAAACTTAGTTTCCAGATTCACCCAGATAAGCGACTACACGTGTTAAAGCAAAATATTTCTATCTGAGTTCAGCCTCCACAACGTAACATCTGACAATGGTATGAGGTTGATTTAATTTGCAGCGGCTCGCAATCATAGGTAAAAAAACCAATAATATTGATGAAAATATAGTTAAAAATGTTGCTTCATATAATTTGCCTTAATTAGTGAATGACTTCGCGATAAACATTAGAGATAACATCAATAAAATAATGCATGATTGTACAATAGTTACTCTCAAAAATAACACAAAATCTGTCCAAAATTCATTTTATATGACAGTACCTGGTTGACCGAGCCTTGCTCGGGGCTTTATGATAAGCATTTGGAGGCAAATTTTAAAGTTTTGATATATTTTATTTTATACAGTTACAGTTTAACTCATTTTAAATAATTTTGAAAATTGGTCATACCAACAGAAACCTCCGTCGACTCATGCGCAACAACTTTGCTAAAGATTATAGTCTGATCAAATGCACAGTTTACGATTTAATTCATTTTGAGTAGTTTTCAGTGGCGCCGCCTGAAGTCGTTCATACCACTAAGAAACCTTCATCTGCTTATGCGTAACAACTTTGCTTATGGTCATAACATGATCAAATGCACAGTTTATGATTTAATTCACTTATAGTCTGATCAAATGCACAGTTTACGATTTAATTCATTTTGAGTAATTTTCAGTGGCGCCACCTGTCGGACTTTGGTCATTCCAATTAATAAACCCTCGTCGGATTATCCGCAATAACTTTGCTAAAAATTATAGCATGATTAAATGTACAGTTTACGATTAAATTGACTTTAAGTAAATTTCAGTGGCGCCACCTGTTGAAATTTCTTCATACCAACTAAGAAACCTTCGTCGGCTCATGTGCAACAACATTGCTAAAGATTATAGCATGATTATAGCTTACGATTAAATTGACTTTGAGTAATTTTCAGTAGCGCCACCTGTCGGAAATTATTCACACCAATTAAAAAGCATTCGCCGGCTTATGCGCTACAACTTTGCAAAATATCATAGTATGATCAAATGTACAGTTTACGATTTAATTAATGTTTAGTAATTTTCAGTGGCGCCACCTGTTGGAAATTCGGTTTACCAACTTAAAAACCTCCGCCGGCTTATCCGCAACATCTTTGCTAAAGAGCATAACATGATCAAATTCACAGTTTACTATTCTATAAAGAACATACATACAGACAAACATTCATTTGTTTTAAAGTTATAACATTACTAATTTTTTCCCCTTTTTATCCCCTAATTTCAAAAAGTTCCATATGCATAATTGGTACTTCTTTGGTACCAATTGAATTCGGTACATTTTATTAGAAAGCAGTTAACATAATTTTCCTATTCATATTACTTTTGTAGATGTTAAGTTATCAGTTTATCCCTTTTTTACACATTTTGGCCACAAAATCAAAAAAGTACCAAATACGTGTTCAACATTTCTTTCAACACAAATACAAACAACAATTCAATCGGAGGACATTAGTAAACAAGTTTTATAAAGACAGCCGATTTTTGCACACTTCTTCTTCTGTTATCCTTGACTCCCAATGGAGCATAGGGCCTCACATTTCACGCCTTAGTTGTTCTAGTTTCCCAGTTTCGTATAGAGTGCGTACGTTCCATGTCGCAAACTTTAGACTTTCTTTCATGCCTATATTAGTTTTTATAGTTCGATTTCTTTGGATAGAATTGGTTTCATTCATCAGGATGTTCTTGCATAGATTAGGCACCTCCAAAATACTTGTACCAGCTGCCGTAGCAGGGGGATTTCTCGCTTGATTACCGCTTGGAGTAGTATATTCTATAAAGTTCTTTTTTTCCATGCTTAAAACATCGTAAGTGCTAAGTCGATGGATGATGAGTCCAAAGACAAGAGCCACGTTTGTAAAGCGAGCCGCTCGATCCGAGACAGACGGCCGCTTGCAGCCGCAACTACCAAGTACAATTATCTTAGACCCTTAGACCAATTACGTCGGAATGGCTCCAAGATAACACCCCCTCAGGTTAGCCCTGACCTAGAATCCCACTCGGATTCTAGGTCAGGTTGCTCAGGTTTCCGGGATGTACCACGAGGAGGTGTGAGTAGGAATTGAATACAGTTATTACCTGTTAGCCGGAAACCCAGTTAGCAACTGCATCCCATTTATATCTCTGCACACTATAGATCATGAATACAACACACGAAGTAGAGCTCAAGGCAAAAATAAAGTTCAGAGGTTCCAAAATGAGTACGGCCGGAGTACTTTAGGCGCTATTGTATACCAATTTTTAATCTATCCTGCTGACAAGCCGAATGTCTTAGCGGGATATTTTTAAATCTTTGTACCAATATAAAACTTATATCAATAGATTTAAGAAAACTCTTATAAAAATTAAAATTCATAAATAAATAATAATAATCAAATCCACAAAGCGGCGATGGAGGCTCCCAATCAAATTAAAGAAAATCAGATAGACCATATTGTAGTTGACGGAAGGCACTCATCAAGTGTATTGAATGTACGTACAATTCGATCGTAATGATCGAATATTTGCAGCGACTATTTGCAACGAAAAGCTTAATTACACAGAGATAAAACAGTATGTGTCAGTAATAGAGGTATAAGCCTCCTTGCAATTGCATATATGATTCGAACGACCATTCTGTGTGAAAGGCCAAAGCTCAAAGTTAACAAAATAATTAGAAGCTATCAATGTGGTTTTAGACCGGGTAAATCAGATCACAGATCCTTACGCTGCGTTAAATCCTGGAATAGATCCAAGAGAAACAAATAGACACTTGTCATCTCTTCGTTGACTACAAAGCTGCTTTTAACAGAACGATACAAACGAAGTTGTTTAAAGCAATGTCTGAGTTTGGCATCCCTACAGGATGACATTTACTAATACAACCTCTTCAGTTAAAAGAGGTAATAGTTTTTCATGCAATCTCTTCAATATTGCGTTAGAGAAATCCTGCGTGATGCTGCAGTTAATACATCTGGAACAATTTTCAACAGAAAACACATTTCATTGATATCCTGGGACGCACAATGCGCGAGCTGACTGCCGCGCATTCTCGATATCTAATAAAAAGCGTCTAGTTGTCAATGAATCGAAACCAAGAGAGCGAAAGTGCTCATCGGTGACAAAAGGGAATCCAACACTATTGATTCACAGGAGCAACGACGCAATGTGGGTTGTGTCACACTGTTCTATCGTTTCTACTTTGGAAAGTGCTCTAACAAAATCAAATGAAGCTCGAACATTATTACGCAATACACTTCATTCTGTTAGAGTTCTACTACATCAGTAGCCACTCCGTCGTGATAGGTATTTTTTTGGTTATACCCCAAATGTACATACATATGTACATATTCATATGTATTATAAAACTACTTTAAATTACTTACTTTGTATTGTCCTAAATTGTTGACGACACATGTGAATGAAACGTCACGACCCTGAGGTACAGTTATATTAGGAAGTAGTGATAAAAACTCTGGTTCCGGTTCATCTGGTTGATTATGACCTGCAAAAGAAATTAATAATAAGAAAATATAGCTAGTAATTTTGAATGAGATATCATATGTAAAAAATTTAATTCTTAGAAAATGTGATAAAAAAAAACATATCAAATCTTCGCTTTATGTTGATATTTGCTTAGGTACTATAACTCGTGTTTATTTTGTGCCGCAAATTTCATATAATGCTTGATTTTCGATCTGTTTAAAATTATGGATACTCCTCTTGATGATGATTTACTAGCCAACCATCGCAACTTGTCGAGTAATGGTTAACCTCACCACCATTTTTTGGTTTTATCCAAAAATACTTATTACAATAAAAAATAATTGTAATAAATTGGGACCCTAGTGCAATACGGGTGAAATCAAAATTTTTCGAACGAAAAATACTAATAATTCCTCACCATCTCCGATTTTGTTGAAATTTTGTACACACATTTTCCTAGCTCATACAATTTTTAGAGTTCTCTAAAACTTTAAAATTCGTTTTGGCGGTCCGAAGTTTGTTTTTTTTTTTTTGAAAATAACTCTTGATACGGTTATCAGATTTTTGTGAAACTTATATTTCAGCATATGTCCTTTAGTTTTATGCTTTTAAATTAAAAAAAAATTGATCATGTATTGGAGAACAAGGAAGATCAATAGCGTCCTTGACTGAAGGATAACTCAAAAAGCATTTCTTCCATTTTCTTTATCTTTCTCCCAAAGAAAATGAAAGAAATGCTTTTTGAGATATCCTTGAGTCAAGGAAAATTAAAAATTTTAAAGAACTCTAAGAATTGTATGAGTTAGGAAAACGTATACACCAAATTTCATCCCATTCGGAGATAGTGTGGTTCAGTACGTGTCCGGAAATTTGAATGATTTGACTCATACATTAGTGTAAAACTTCATATCAAAAGTATTTGACAAGTTTTCTATACTAAAGTACAGTTAAACTTCTCTAACTTGAATTTTCCACAAGTTGAAGCAAATTTTGTTTTTAAATTTAACGTTTTTAAATTAAACGCTTTTAAATTTGATTCCCAAAGTAAAAGTCTCCATAAGTTTAAGCTTTTTTCGGGATAATGGTGGTTCAATTTATAGAAGTTCTACTGTATTGTATATTATCATTAAAACCCGGCAATTTATTATTAATAATCATGTTGCTAAACATTAAAAGTGGACAGACCGACTGTATCATATCATGTTTATACAACCACAAGACAATTTTCCTAATGAAATGAATCTTCTTAGTTTATGTTATTTCAGCTCCAATTAAGCCCAACACCTTAATAAACCCACGTTTGTGTTAATGTTAGAAAGAAGCTAAATTCATAGTTTCTTTAAATTTAAATTCAGTGGATAAGAAAAAAATCCCAAGGCACAAAAAAGTAGACAAACTTAAATAAAGTCGGATTTAGTTACACATGCATAAACGTAAACAAAAAACCCTTATGTAAATTCACACAAGTATAAATAATTTAAAGAAATCTTTTAGAGCACATGCAAATGCACATATATTAGGGTGTCCCTTATTTTTGGACCTTAATATTTTTTTGCGCATACCCGCTAAAAAGTTTCGAAATAATCATAGAAGGCTCCAGAAAAAAATTTACTTTGATATTAGAATGATAACCCGTGCCGACTTGCGACAAAGTTAATTGTAGTAAGTATGGGCAATTTTTGGTCAAGATTGGTATAAGTCATTATAATAAGTACGTATTTTATTAAATTTTCAATATTTTTTAATATTTTACTGTTGTGTTTTTTTTATTTTAGTAATTTTTAATAATGTTAATTTATATTTAATATGAAACTAGCAGAACCTGGTCCGCTTCGCTGTTCCAAAATACATTTTTTAACTCCTTTTTTTGGAATTTTTTAGTTAATACATATGTATGTATAAATTTTCTCAATTTTGTCAAAATAACTATACATAACTATATAGAATTTATAAAAGTGATTTTCATATCATGACAAAATATTGTTAAGATAGCTTTGATTATTGTATCATGATGCAGCTTTCGTATTCATTCCTTTCAAGAAAATGAGCTTTCATATATATTATATATGTCTATCTAAAAAGGTGATTCCCCTTTTTACTCAGCTGGCAAATTAATGTCTTTTTTCGATGGTAATTTGCTATTCCAATAGTGTGTTTCATAAAGTGCGGTTTTATTATTAAAAAAATGTCAGTCGAATTACGAAGTGATAAACAAAATATTTTCCTTATCGGACTGCCAAGCCACCAGATAAATGGTGCAAAATTACCATCTAATCGACAAGTTCTCACCGTTTTATTTTACAATATTCGTGAAGTCAAGCTGACTGTTAGTGAAAGTGCGAATCTTGTTATATATTTTGGGAAAAAGCCAGAATTCCTACGAAGGCAATCCCTAACTGCGTGAAGAAACTTGTTGATTTATATCATGTTTGGAGGGAGCTGCAAAAAAACTGTAAGAAAACTCAGTTGACTTTCAAGAATCGTGAAAATAATTTTGTAAAAGACCTTGATAACTTATTTGATATTGCACATGCAGATGCCTTTGACAGAATGAAGATAGAGGAAGACAAAGATTTCTTAAGGAAACAGAGAGAGCCAGGTCGACCGGGATGCTTAGGTGGAATTGACAAAAAATTGGCGGAGAAAGAAGAACGAGTTAGGCAAAGACGATTGGAAGAAGAAGAAAGAAAGGTAAAACAAAGGGAGTTATTGGCTGTTGCATCTACTTCTTCGATAGATAACTTGAAATGTCTTGAGAATTCGGATGAGGAACAGATTTTGAACTCTGAACTTAGTACTCAGATTCCTTGCCCTGAAAAAAGTTTTAAAAGAGGCACGAAAAGTTTAATAACTCCTAAACTGATAGCAGCTTTAGATCGATGCCAATTAAGCATAAGGGACTCAGTTTACATTCTCCATGCGGTTATAGAAGCGCTTGGTCTGAACAGCGATGATTTCCCTATAAACAAATCCTCGATTCAGCGAGTTCGTACTCAAGCGAGAAAATCCAGGGCAGAAGCAATAAAAACTGACTTCCAGAATAATTTGCCTGACGTTCATTGGGATGGAAAACAATTATCTGGATTGGATGTACGAAGTTCAAAAGAAGAACGCTTGCCAATTATTGCTTCATTTGACGATAGAGAACAGCTTCTTGCAGTACCGAAATTAGAGAGTTCTTCTGGAAAACATCAAGCTGAAGCCATTTCAACTGCTCTCTTTGACTGGACCCTCCATGACAAAGTACAGATAATGTGCTGCGATACAACACCTTCCAATACTGGCCATTTCAGTGGAGCTTGTGCTATTTTGGAGCAGACTTTAGAAAGGGAATTGCTGCTTTTTGCTTGTCGTCATCATGTTTATGAGTAGGTCCTTAAAGCTGTTTTTGAAACCAAGGTAAAACATATTACAAGTAGCCCAGATATTCCAATTTTCAAAAAGTTAAGAGATAATTGGAAAAATATTAACACTGATAACATTGAGTCACCTCTAAATTTCGTTAAAGCACATATTGCTAAGACAAACATTACATCTTTATTAACTTTTTATAATACTGAACTAGAAAAATCTTTTGTTAGAGACGATTACCGCGAATTGGTTGAACTATGCGTTGTGTTCTTAGGAGGAGACACAGAGAATAAACTAAAACTCAGGCCCCCCGGAGCTTTGCATCAAGCGCGATGGATGGCGAGAGCAATCTATTCTATAAAAATATGTTTGTTTCAATCGCAACTTAAAATTACTGCAAAGGACAAAAATGCTCTACAAGATGTTTGTTTATTTATCGTCACCTTGTATACCAAACCTTGGCTCGAATGTACAATGGCAGTTAAAGACTTGTCCTTTTTGAAAGCTCTAAAAGAATATGAAAAAGTAGACGCGACAAGTTCCAAGGCATCCATAAGCAAGTTTATTCATCATTTATGGTATTTGTGTGAAGAAACAGTCATGTTATCACTTTTGATGAAGAAGTTGATACCAAAACCAAGACAAAAAAGATTAATAATTTAAACAGAGACGAAAGTTCAGATTCCTCGAAGGAAGAAATTACGCAAAATTTGTTTGGTAAGAACTTAATATTTTCTTGTTTCTCTTTCAAAGTTTTGTGGTTTAGTTTTTGCTTTTTTCTTTATTTCAGATATGACGCTGGATGATTTTGTAACTCAAAGAAGCAAACGATTTCTATCTCGACTACAGATCGACGACAGTTTTCTTCGGGAAGACGTATCTTCGTGGGGTGACAATCCTGCTTTTTGGAAGCTAGAAGACGATTAAGTCGTTTGAAGGTCGTAAATGACACTGCTGAAAGAGCTGTTAAATTAATGCAAGATTTTAATGGTCTTATCACGGCTGAAGAAGAGCAAAAACAGTTTTTGTTGCGTTGTGTTCAGGAACATAGAAATCTGTATCCAGACTGTAAAAAACTACACTAAAGAGAAGTTACCCTAATTCATTATTATTATAATTTGTAAATATTTAAATAAAAGTTTGTATTGATATTTTTTTAGTTTTACTCATATTTACTTTATTTGTTGCATTTTAATTAGTTTTGGATCAAGCCAAAATGTCAGACCAAAACACAATTTTTTATTAAACTTTAGAGCTCGGTCGGCACGGGTTGTAATCATGCTACAGATATGAAATTTCATATTTAAGTACATTTTAGCATTTATAAAAAAATTGGAGGGTATGCGTTTCGAAATTCTAAAAAAAAATGTTTTTGCCATATAAGGGACACCCTAACATATATACATACATACGTACATAAGTGTTAATAAATATTTATCATTTAGTTAGACTGAACTATAGACATACCTTGGGCATGCACCTGCATGCTGTTTCTTCTGCTATCGCCATCTCCCATGCCCATTAGTAAAATTGTGAAGCCCAGTAATACGCTTACGCAGCATTTAACTTGCTCCATCGCAGTCTATATGAAACGCACGAGTTAGATGAATTCACTAGAGCGTACTTTTAATTTAGTTGGCTCTTAAGCGTCTCGTATTAGTACTTGTATCTAGGTACTTTTGTGGCAGCTTCAGTTTCAGCTTAAAAATTCCACTAATGTTTTTTGTTGCTGTTCTATATACAAATAGTAGAGGAGCAGTAAATGTGAGTTTTTCAAGACATTGAAAGGAGTGTTAAATACGGTTTCCAATAGTGTAAGTTGTGGTGTAGTTAATTGCAATGTTTCCAACGTAACTCCCTCCATCCATAGAGAAATCAAAAAGTGACTACCGAATATGCGAACAAGTATAAATATGCCAGAACATCGTCATAATAAAAACATGCATTTATTCGAATTTGTTGGAGATTATATTAAAAATCTGCAAAAAAAAAAATTTTAAATTTGTTATATTGTATTTTTAGAGTATAAGTTTTTTTAATTTTTAAGATAATAAAAAATAAATAATTATACTTAAGCCTAATGATCGCGATCTACTGTTTTTCGACAATCGATTAATTTTATACGTTATCTTATATACAACCCCAGAGGCCACTAAAATATGGTGACCAATTTACATTGTAAAAACCAATTTAACAGGATATTTTTAAGTTGTAGGAATTTCATTTCTAAATATTTAAAAATTGCATTCAATTTTCAAAATTTAAGAATCTTAATAAATGTACACATTTCTTTGAGCCTTCATATTTTACAGCCTGTTTTTGAAACTACAATTTTTTCAAATTGTACGTCAACTTACGAAAAAATTGAATTTTTTGAATTTTTTTTTTGAGTGAAACGAGAAAAAGCTTTTAAAATTTTGGTTCGTAAATGAAATGTAAAGACGAAAGTAAATGTCAAATCAGGCAATTAAAAAATTCTAATCGCCTGGGAAACAAAAAATAAACAGTTATTTATTTTTTTTTTGTTTAGGACCTGAACACAATACAATGCATTATGTTGAAACTAGGAAAAGGTTGTGGGAGGGGGAAAAGGTTGTGGGAGGGGGAATAGGTAGTTTTTGTGGACATTTGTTTTAAACTTCCCTATATTGCAACTGACTGGAAAAACTTCTGCGGGAAGCAAATTCTACATACGAACTGTACGGCTAGCGTATCGTCTATCTATAGAGTATCGTCTGTCTACTGGTCAATCCACTACGAAAAGATGAGATCTAACAGATAGACGTGTATTGCGTATGAAAGTTCATGTATCGAGAACGAGTTTCCTGATTTTGTTACAGCACATTCCAAAGTAGTAACAATACAACCGGTACGCAATATATGTTTCGGAATAGGGTCTATGTAAGAGTGCAAGAAAGGGCGAAAGTGCTCATTGATGACAGCATGGTATCCAACTCTATTGAACCACTGAAGTGTCACACTTTTTTATCGTTTTCACTTTGGAATGTGCCCTCACGAAATAAGGGAACTCGTTCCCAAACTCAAATCTTCTTACGCAATACATGTCTCAGAATAGGGTCTTTATAAGATCTACTCTACCGAGTGTAGGAAAGGGTGAACGTGCTCGTCGGTATGCAACTCTATTGAGCCACTGGAGTGTCACAATGTTCTATGGTTTCTTGTTCTTTGGAATCCGGCCTGTCGAAATCAGGGAACTTGTTCCTAAAACCCGAACTTTTCTCTTAATAATTGTCTTTCTCATTGAAAAATGTTAAATTTAATTTTGAAAAAAAAATTTAATTTTTTTATGTATTGTTTTTATTTATTTTTGATTTTATTCAATTTAAGGGTTAACATCATTTTACAAAAGTCTTAAGTTTTACAGGAAAAGCTTTCATAAAAGTAATAAAATATTTCATGGCAATACTATAATTTGATATTTCATTACGAAGCTTTTACTTCCAAACGAAAACAGAAAATGAACTCAATTTAGAGCTTAATCGTTAGGCTAGTATTCGATTGCCTTCTAACGTATGACAGTTTTGTGAACAGGCTGTTAGAATTGAATATAGCGAAGACCAGTGAACATTCGGTTTTGTTATGATTCAGGCATTGCAATTGTCATCTAATGTACATACATATATGTTACACAGCGGAACAAAATGTCCCAGAAAAAGATTTGTTAATCAACCTTAGATAACTTTGGTGCAATCAATCCGAAAATTATATTCTTTTTTTCCAAATGGGTTCAGTTACCGAGATTTTTTAACATATCACCTTTTTACAAATTTGTTTGTTCATTTATGCGTTCCTTGAAAAATTTATCATAAGTACATGATGAGCCATAAGCAAATTCCACCCTTCATACAAATTTAATATTCATTGTCGTGTATTTTTCTATGTTGAGATTTAATTCCCCTTCTATTCTGGATTAAGCAATGCCGTCTGCCTGTTAAAAACACGATAGGGACTTAAAACGAGCATGGAGACAAAATTTTGCAAGACATGTTTGAAATGAACCCGAAAATTACCGCCCAATAGCTATTTGTTCCGCGCTTTCCAAAGTGATGGAAAGTACGGTAAACTATCATCTAGTCAAATATTTGGAGTCTAATAACCTACTAAACGACCGGCAGTATGGATTTCGTAGGGGCTGCTCAATGGGTGATGTATTAGCCTTTTTATCGGAAAAATGGTACCGTTCTATTCACCGTTTTGGCGAAAGTAAAGTTATAGCTCTTGATATTTCTAAGGCTTTTGATAGAGTGTGGCATGGAGCACTTCTATCAAAACTTATTGCTTTTGGTGAAGGTAACAATTCCTCTCGGTTTATATCGAGCTTTCTCAGAGATCGCACTATATGAGATTAATTCGGGGTTACCACAAGGCTCCGTTCTTTCTCCTACTCTATTTCTTATTTTTCTAAATGACCTTCTATGTTAAGCTTCCAATCCTGTTTACTCTTTTGCAGATGATAGCAACATATGTCATTCCTATTCATTTAACTATAGGCCTAGCATGTTGGATATCAATTCCAAGAGGCAACCCATGAATGATACACTAAATTTCGACCTTTCTACAATACCCAATTGGGGTCGTTCTAATAGAGTCGATTTCAACGTTCGAAAGTCCCAATGTTGTTTTTTAACACGCAAACGCATCATCTGTAATTATGGGTGATATAAATATTGAGGAATCAGAAACTCTTGATGTTCTAGGCTTGAAAATTCAGAGTGATGTCCGTTGGACTAATCACATTTTTCAAGTGTCGAAAGAAGCATTCAAGTGTCTTGGCTTCCTAAAGCGGTGTAAGGCATACTTCACTCCAACTGATCTCCTTAACATCTATTTATACCACTTTTATCCGACCGAAAATGGAATACAACTCTCATGTATGACCCGGTGCTTCAAAGTCTATTTTAGAGCTTCTTGACCGTGTACTAGAGAGGACAAAGGTGTTGATCGGTGACAGTAGGGTAGCCAATTTTATTGCCTCATTGGAGCATCGTCGTAATGTGGGTTGCGTTTCACTGTTCTATCGCTACTACAATGGCATGTGCTCAAACGAAATTAGGGGTCTTGTTTCAGAAACCCGTACATTTCTTTTTATAACACGGGCAACTCAACAAGGGCTCATCCCTTTGTAGTCAATTTTTCAGTGGATCACACTACGACCTATAGAGAAAACTCGTTTTTTAGCAGCACAGCACGAATGTCGAATAAACTTCCTGCATCAGTCTTCCCCTCTAATTATGATATCAAAAAGGTTCAAATCGAATATCCACAAACACTACTCCCTCTATCCTCCTTCCCACAACCTTTTTTCCTAGTTCCATTACAATGCATATGCATACGTAGGTGTCATCCCCTGAGTGTTGGTCCAATTTAAAAAGAATTAAAAATGCTACTAAATGCGAAATTGTAATACATATGACATTGTGATTGATATCCCAAGAAAAAATACTCATGAAAACATATATAATTACAGAAATTTGAAATTATTATAGTAGTAAAATATGGTGCAGAATGCGACATCCTTTTATGGGAACTGTGAGAACCCGTGGTCAGTCTGAAATTTTTACTGAATAAAGTCAACTTAGTTGCCCATAAACTGTAAAAAAAGAAAACTAAAAGACAGTTTTTTTTAGGATATTCAAGGATAAAGGACATTTTTCGTGGTAAAGGTAAAGAAATATTAAAATCTTAAAGAAATATTAAAATCCGTTCCTTTCCATTGAAATCAAATTTGCAAAAATCTGACAACGCGTTCAGAAGTTATTATATTTTAAACATTGCCAATTTTTCACAAAATACCCGAGACATCTAACTTTGGGAGTCTATAGAATCTAAATGGTGTAAGATATAAGGCCAAAAAATACGGAAATAAAAGAAGAATATTTTGAAACAAAATTGAAGAGATTTGTATTTTAAATTCCTATTTTTGGGAAGAAAATTTTCAGAATCATTCATTCATAAACTGTTTAATAGAGTGGTTCATAAAAAAGTTGAGTCAGTCACCCCTGGGATTAAAGATAATGTAAAAAAAAATTAAACTTTTTTTTTACCACGTCTAAAAATACCGCCCTTTTTGTATTTTGTTAACAGTGTCGCCATCTTTAGTCCGATAGTTTTTTACTACCAAGTCAATTTCTAATCATAATTTTTTAAAATCGAGTATAAATCTACTTTTTAAAAGTTATAACTATAAATTGACGTGGCAATAAAAAATGTAGCCCTTACAGAGTCGCGAACACCGATATATAAAATGTTATGATCGGGCTCAAAATGGCAACACAGTGAAAAAGGGCGGTATTTGTAGACGTAAAAAAGAAATACATTTTTTTTTTAGAATTGTTTAACATTATATATGATCCTAAGGGGTGATTGACGGAACTTTTTTGTATAGAAGGCGAACCTCATATTTTTTCAGTACATTTTTAATTTTAACATTTTTTTAGACTTTTGAACAATTGCTGAAAAACATTAAAATTCAAAAATTTCCATTGAAATAATGTGAGTTTTTTATACAAATAGCCTATTATTTATTTCGCGATCCCTTCTTGTGCCAACTTTTTTAATTTTTGTATTAAATTTAAACAGCCAAACCAAAGCGAAATCAAAATTTTCGTATTACTTTAAAGAATACTAACATAAAATGTCATTGAAATAGAGATAGTGAGGGCAAAAAATTATAGTTCCAAAAATGTTGATTTGACTCTATTATTTACCAAATGTTTATCGAACATAAAGAAATATGTATGTTTGCTAAATAAAGTATTAATTCTAGATAATGTTTAAAAAAATTTAGTTTTCATATCAGAAATTTAAAAAGGAGACTGATATTACAATTTCTTTCATAAGCTTTTGCGTCATTTCAGATAATGATACCCAATTTTCAAAATGATACTCATTTGTCAAACTTTGAAAATAATTAATATACCACATGAAAATGGATTAAATTTCAATAAATAAAAAAATGTTTTAAAAATATGTATAAGAAAAACATTTATAATCGTTTTGTTTTTCAGATTTTGTGTGATTTGGTATTTTTATTTACAAGGACATTTAAATGTATAAATAGAAACGCCGTAGGCATTCTATAAAGTTTTTGTCAAATTTATATTTGTTTAGCTCAAAATGTTATAAAACACAACGATTTTGGCAATTGTGTTTCCGTTTATCTCTATGACACACAACAACTTTTCAAATGTTTCTCGTTTTAAAGTGTAAAACTAATGCGGTTTTACTGTATTTTGGTAAATAAACGATTGTGGTTTTTATTGTAAAAGTGTAATAAAATAAGCCCAAAATCTATACTTCTACGCAAAAGACGAAAATAGATTTACAGTCCATATATGTACATATAAATACTTAAATAAATACATAGTAGGGTGTTCATTTTACTCGAGTTTTAATTGTTTGAGTAATTAAGTAACTTGAAAATGGTGTTTTTGAATTACTCGAAAAATCGATTAATCGTCAAAAATTACTCGAGTTAATCGAGTAAAATATTTATCTTAAAATTACTCGAGTATAGTTATAATAGTGTTTTATTAACAATTCACATTAAAAAAATAAAAACAAACAAAAAATAAAAAAAATGTATTTTTAATAAAAATTAACATTTGTACCATAAGGGCGGTTCGGAAACTCCTTAGCCTAGCACAAAAAGCGTGGTACAAACAGAAAAAAGTTAAGTGTTTTGGAAACTTCCATCTCTGCTATAAACACATGTTAAATTTTGTTTCGATCTGGTAACTCCTTCATATAGAAACAGTTGTTCACAAAAGACTCATCCGGTATTTTTTTACAATGGAAAAATTAGAAATACGTGGTGTCATTAAATATTTACATAAAAAAGGTTTATCGGGACAAGAAATTCATAATGATATGGTGAATGTGTTAGGTGAAAGTGCTCCTTCATATGCAACAGTAAAAAATTGGGTTGCTGAATTTAAACGTGGTCGTACAAGCATTGAAGATGAACCACGTAGTGGACGTCCAAAAACAGCAACAACAACAGAAATTGTAGCCAAAGTGCATGATATGGTATTAAATGATCGACGAATAAAAGTGCGTGAAATAGCTAATTAAATGGGCATCTCAAATGATCGAGTCCATTTCATTTTGCATGAAGAGCTACAGATGAAAAAGCTTTCTGCAAGATGGGTGCCGCAGTCGTCCAAAAACGCATAAGAATGAACATTTCTCAAGCTTGTTTGGATCGTTTTAAGCGAAATAAAATGGATTTTAAGCGTCGTTTCATAACTGTTGATGAGACATGGATCCACCACTATACTCAAGAGACAAAGGAACAATCCAAACAATGGACTGAAGCTGGAGGAAGTGCCCCAAAGAAGGCAAAAGCAATTCAATCGGCTGGTAAGGTTATGGCAACGGTTTTTTGGGACTTCAAAGGTATTTTATTGATTGACAATCTGCAAAAGGGTAAAACAATAAATTCAGAGTACTATTGCAACCATTTGGATCAATTAAATGTACAAATTCGAGAAAAACGTCCTGGTTTACAACACAAAAAAATAATTTTTCATCAAGATAACGCACCAGCGCACAAGGGTGTTTTAAGGATAGCTAAAATCAACGAATTAAAGTACGAGTTGCTTGACCGCCCACCTTATTCTCCTGATTTAGCTCCCAGTGACTTTTACCTGTTCCCAAATCTAAAAAAATTCCTTGCTGGCAAGAGTTTTAGCTCAAATGAAGATGAAATTACAGCTGTAAACCACTATTTTGAAGACCTTGAGGAAAACTATTTTAATCAAGGGATAGAATTGCTAGAAAAGCGTTGGACTAAGTGTATTGAAGTTTCAGGAGACTATATTGAAAAATAAAAATATTTTTGAAAAACTAACTATTCTCTTTCATTGGTAGGCTACGAAGTTTCCGAACCGCCCTCGAATATTTGTAACATAATGTCACCGTTTTTATTTAAAGTGAGTTTATTTACTTCTATATATTTATACGTGTTTACACTGATCGCCTAAGTTGTCTTCGGATTTCGTTAATCCTGATTTTGTTCTAATAGATTAGAAATCTTTTTCCTACCTTCACAATGAGATCTTAAACTGGGTCTACGATTACATTGCGTTCTTAAATTGAACTATAGTAGAACGTACTATTACCATACCTATTAGTAATACCGACGATTACATAAGGATCTACAATTAATCTAAAGTAGTACTTACGAATATATTAGAAACATCAACTGGACTGTAGTAGGTTTTACGATTACAACGGTATCTTTAACTGGACTATAAAAGGAGCTACGATTACATTAGGACCTATAAATTAATAATAGTAGAAATTACGAATACATTTGATACCATAACTGGTCTATGGTAAACTATTATTTCTTAACATACAACCGGCTATATTTGGATCTACGATTATTGAACTCTGAAAACCTGATTATTGCATAAAATGGAATATGTCATTAGTAATGATGTATCTAAATGAAAAAAATTATTTGCAGCAGATACTCTAAAACCAACAACATACAACGTACTCAAACAAAAAACACAAACAAATATACATACTAAACAAAGGAAACATACAGCAAGAACAATTTTACAGCACATTCTCATTTTGAGATTGAGCACTTTCATTAAAAACGCTGTCCACTAGGCCAACGTTGTTTCAAACAAACTTAGCAATTTAGGAATACACTGAGACATGGTTTACATGGGGGTCCAGCCAACCAGATGTTCAGCTGGACGGACGGACGGACTGACATCGCTAAATCGACTCAGAAAGTGATTCTAAGCCTATTTGTATACTAAAAGGTGGGTCTAAGACATCAGCACAAACTTATAATACCCTTTCTACCTATGGTGGTGAAGGGTATAAAAAATACTAACAAAATTATAAAAATGTTTTACTTGAGTAACTCGATTACTCGTGGAAAATTACTCAAATAAATTTATTTGAAATAAGTCTTTTTTATTTACTCGAGCGGTTAATCGATTTTATTTTTCCGATTAATCGAGTCAACATAACTCGAGTTAAACAACACCCTAATACATAGCATAATTTGTTTGTATGAAAATCATGGATATCACTAATACATATTTACTTAAGTTACACACATACGAATTTAATACATAAAATAGTAAACATCATATCACCACCTAAGCTAATCGGCAAAAGCCAAAGATCTGAAATTTGGACCGGGTATACCTTTAATAAGTTCAAATAACAACTAATGATTGGAAAATTTTATGTTAACGGGATAAAAAGGGTTAATTATGTAACATGTTATCTTCTTATGCAATAAATGCAGGAATCAAATACAATTTGGGTTCTAGTTATAAAACTTTAGAAGATTTCAATCAATATCTCTTCTAAACTCATATATAAGGAAACATAAATAAGATGGGAGTTGATTTCCAACGGAAACATATCGAATACCAGTTCGGTACTTATTTAATATTTGGGGTTTTAAGTTTCTGCATAGAGCAGGAGATTCTTCTAAATAGTATATTACTTTTTGGCAACAAACTTTTAATTTCAATAATTTCTGTATATATTACAGATTTTGATTTTAAAGGTTAAAGTATCGTAATTTTGTTTATCCTATTTTGGTTTTTCCTTTCTTAATTCAAAAAATTGGATTTAAAATCTTATTTCACGAAATAAATATGTACCACACTTGTGTGATAATAATTTTATTTGGATATAGCAGAAGTGTTGGGGAGCTTATGTTTTGATTCTGAAAAGCCTAGATTGTACTGGGGCAGCACAATCGCCCCCCAAAGTAGGCCACCTCGGACTCATAAATCACTTAAAGATCTACAAAAAACATCGCTACATGCCAATGCTATCTCTTGCTGTTAGACTTCAAAAAATTTTAAATTTTTGTAATATACTGTACCGATTTTTTACTAACATCTGATCTATATGATCTATATCTCGGACTTATAAATCACTTAAAGATCTACAAAAAACATAGCTACATGCCTATGCTATCTCTTACGGTTCGTCTTCAAAAAATTTTAAATTTTTGTCCCATACTGTACCAATTTTTTACTAACATCTGATCCATATGATCTATATATCTGATCTATATCTTGATTTAAAATTTTTTAAAAAAGAACAAAATTTGTAATATTTTACAAAACATTTTCCCCGTTTTTATACCCTTCACCAATAGGTGAAAGGGTATTATAAGTTTGTGATTCCGTTTGTAATTTTTTTATTAGTGATCGTAGACCCCATAAAAATTATACCGATCGACTCAGAATCGGGAGGAGAATCGATTAAGCGATGTCCGTCTGTCTGTCTGTCTGTCTGTCTGTCCGTCCGTCTGTCTGTCTGTCTGTTGAAATCAAGTTTCTGAAGCCCCTGGAGGATGGACTTACATAAATTATATATCAGATTTTAGGAAATTCTCCCGCAATGAACGCTATTAAATTTCATTAAAATCGGTTTATAAACACCGAAAATATCGAAAAAATACCAAAAATTAGACGAAAATTTGAAAATTTTTGATTGAAACACACTTTTAAATAACAAGAGAAAAAAGATACTCCTGGTGTACATGTGATAATATGTTATATATCAGATTGTAGGAAATATTTTCCCAAAGCACTCTGTAAAATTTTATCAAAATTGGTCCATAAACAACTGAGATATCGCCAAAACACTGAATTTGATGTATCGCAAATTGCCCAAAGTACACATTAGAGAATGTTTGTTGAAAAAATTAAATGCAGAAATAGGAAAAACTATCCTCCTTTAGTACGGACCTACATAAATTTTATATCAGATTTTAGGAAATTCCCCCACCAAGCACGTTATTAAATTTTATCAAAAGCGGTCTATAAACAATTGAGATATCGCCATAACACTACATTTGATGTACAGCAAATTGCCCAAAGTACGTGTCTAAGAAATTTTGTTTACATTTTGTAAGTATTGTTTCAGCGATATCTCAGGTGTTTATGGACCGATTGTGATGAAATTTGACATCGTTCTTTATGGGAAGATTTTCTAAAATCTGATATATATACTCCACAAATCTGATTATGAATACCATTCAAATTGTACCGATCAACTCAGAATCGGCACAAGAATCGATTTCGCGACCTCCGTCCGTCCGTCTGTTTGTTTGCCCGTCCGTCCGTCTGTTTGTTTATCCGTCCGTCTACATGTCCGTCCGTCTACCTGTCTGTCCTTTTTTCTGTTGTAGTCAAGTTTTTGGAGCTCCTGTTTTGTCGATATCTCAGATGTTAGATAATCCTTCGCAGGGGATTATCTAAATCCTGATGCATTCTGTAATTTGTGGTAGATATAATTTAGCGTTTAAGCGATGGTGTTTTGATCGACAATGTTGAAATTCAGGGTGGGACAATTCAGGAGCTCCACAAATCTGGTTTTAGCAGACAGACACACTGCATTTATCTTAATTTTGTGTCTGACTTTTGAACATTATGATAACATTTGAGAATGTATTATATATCAAATTATAGGTAATCTTCCTAGGAAGTACAAAAATGCTATCCGTTCAAAACCTACATATGTATGTAAGTATCTCACATATCAACAAAAATTTAATTTTTTTAATTGCAATTGGGAGAAATCCCTTCACGTTTGACAATTGATCCCGTATAACTTCGCCTAAGGCAATCTCTTAGTAGCTAATAAATGACAATTTATAATAGATACGATGATGACATTTAGTAAAAAGACGTTGTACAATATTGATATTCAGGACAATAGCGCCTAAAATAAACTTTCTAGAGAGACAACATTTGACAAAAGTATTTCTGATCTCTTGAAAAGTTCGATATTGAAAATGGGCGAGCTCTATTCACATTTAGTGAAATCTCCCATATAAACCCGACCGGGAATCGATTTAATGCTGATAAATTAAATCACATTAAAATTGCACAAAGAACTAGAGCAAAACTTTCCAAACATCCATCGGACAGATCGAAAGAACTATACATCCCAAATATTATTGATGAAGTGTTCATTTTAATTAATTAACTAACTTCAAATTAATAAGTAAACTTTTCCGACAAAGCTGATAACCATCCATTCAAAAGCTATATATTTCACGTATGTATCTAAAACTAAGAGTGTATACCCTATAATTTTAAGGCTTGTATACATTGACAATCATTGTTTAAGCTTTGACCTAAATCAGTCCGCTAACTTCAGAGTTTTACATAACTAATCAAGAACTTTTACTAGTTGGATAATTCGTACGAATTAAAGTGCACAACCCTCACTGGGCACAGCGTTTTTGGGTTGCATGTCAGAATACTTAAACTTTATCAAATCGATGTGCTATTGCAAATCTAAGGGCATCTACATTTTGAAGCATCTTTTCTGCATGGTTTATCTGGTCCATCGAACTTTATTAAATGTTCGTAAAATATGTGTCTATTTTATTTCGAAGCTACTGGCTGGCTTAAATATGCATTCTCTACTTGTAGTTTAGTAATCATTATCTTTCACAAATGGACCACTTTAGAACCCAAGTGAAGCTTCCCTAGATATCAGCCACCTGTCCAACCTAACCTTTGGGTGCATAACTATTCTAGATGATGACGCCACCGAAAAGGTTTTCGTTTTCCGACTCTTAATTTTAAAGACTCTTTGCATATAATACTAGTATAACCAAATATTGCTACGAATTACATTAAGTACTTTTGGAACACCATTGGTGAAGGGTATCCAAGATTCGGCAAAGCCGAATATACCACTCTTACTTGTTTTTTTTTTTTTTTTTTTTTTGGGTAAAAAGTATTTTTAGTGTTTTTAATTATTTAAAAAAATTTATTTGGGAATATATAACGTATTTAAAATTTTCTAAAAGAAAACTTCACAAGGTTTATAATCAGGCCCAGGCAGCTAATAAAACCAGAAGCCGAAGACTTTTTAAAATTTTCTTAAATACCACGATCATTAATGAAACTCGTGAAAATGAGTATTAAAATCATTCAGTTGGAGTTTGGATGTTAACAGAGTTGGCTGGTGCCGCTTTGTTAAAAAAATACAAAAACAAAATACGCAAGAAAAAAAAATCAAAATTCAACTTATACCAACAAAATACATGGTTCGAGAGAACAAATATGTATAATCTCGAACATTGTTGCCATGACAAAATTATTTTTGTAAACATCCTTTGGAATAAATTTAACCGAATTGGGAATATTTTTCGAAACAGAAATAAATTCTAATATTAAAAAATTCTATATTTTTTTGATAAAAACATATTTTCGATACAAACATTTTTGATAAAAACATTTTTCTTTTTAAAATTTTTTGATCAAAATATTTTTCTGTGAAAAATCTTCTCAAAAAATATTTTTCTATAAAAAAATGTTGAAAAAAATGTTTTTTAAAGAAAAATTTTCGATAGAATTTTTTTCTGTAGAAAATTTTTGATAAAAAAAATTCTAAAGAATAATTTTTGATAAAAAAAATTTCTATAAATTTAATTTTTGATAAAAAAATTTTCTATAGAAAAATTTTTGATAAAAAGCCAAAAATTGTTTGCGGAGAAACCTCGACGTTTATGAACATAATTCAAAAAAGTTTTGTTTGTAAATAAGTATTAATGCGAGGTTTTCGATCTGTCTAAATTGGGGATAATCCTCCTGAAGAGATGGCCTAACCAACCATCGAAACGCGTCGAGGAATTTTGGTTTCTCCGCAAACAATTTTTGGCTTTTTATCATTAAATTGGTCTGTCACATTAATAAATAAATGTAACAGATTTGGGATCAAATGCGAATAGTCATTCTTTTTGAAAAAAATTTTCTATAGAAAAATTTTTGGTAAAAAAATTTTCTATAGAAAAATTTTTGATAAAAACATTTTCTATAGAAACATTTTTGATAAAAAAGTTTTTTATAAAAAAAAAGTTTGATAAAAAAAATCTTCTGTAGAAAAATTTTTGATAAAAAAAATTTTCTATAGAAAAATTTTTGATAAAAAAATTTTTGTGGAAATATTTAAAACAAAATTAGTAGAAAACTTGTTCATATTAAAACATTAGAACTATTATAGTTAAAAGCATAAAATATGGCAACTCTGCCGACGATTTTTTTGTTCTGTTCTCTTTGTGCCGACCTCGGTTAATAATTGAGTTGGAAAATAACTTCGTGTTTATTCGATGTTAGTACCAGAAAGTGATGTTAGCCCTGAAAGTGGCCAAGCAACTAGAAAAAAAAAACTAAAAATACCAGTTTTTGGAAATTTTTTAAATCTTTTTAGGAATTCTGGGATTTGTGTTACTAAAAATATTTTTTTAATTTTTGTATTTTTTTTTTTTCTTAAAAAGTTGTATATCATGGCAAATTATCATTAAAAAACATTTATAAATTATTTTTTAATCCAAAATCTATTAATGTTAATGCAGGTAAAACAGAAATTTAAGCAGTTTTCAAGTTTTCCATCAAAAGTGTGATTTGATTTTTTAATTCTCCATCTTTTTATATATTTTTTTATATTTTTTTTTATATATTTTTCTGGTATATTCACAATTTTTTTTAAATCCACCCAAAGGTTTAAAAGTTACGGACTTATTTCCATTCTATTTTTAAACCATGCAATGTCAGATAAATTTGTACTTAATAAATTTCATTAATTTAAAAATTTTTCTATTGCTTTGTTCAAGTTTTATTTAACATTTTAATACGTTAAAAATTTTATTTCGAGCACTCCTTATACATCTTGTATCAAGTTGAAAAATGCAGCCAAAAATGTTTTGTTTTAATAATTTTTATGAATTTTCAATGTTAGATATTAGCCAATACTCAAAAGCATGGAATTTAATTATAATTTTGATTGTTTAAAACCTTGTCGGTTTTAATGCTATCACACAGTTTATAAATTTCCTTCTATTTTAAAGTTTTAAAATTAAAATTTTTTATACAGGGTGGGCAAAATTGAGGTTAGTGTTTTTCAATACATAACTTTAATTTTGTTTAATAAAATTTGAAAGATTTTAAATGATATTAGATTTTACTATGTAGTTATTTAGTTATGATTCTATTCACGCAAATGAGTGTTTTGTATATTAATTATTTATTTAAATACATACATACTCGTACATATGTATGTTTCTAAATATGGGGATTTTCTACACAATATTTAATATGAAAATGTATCTGAAAACTTTTGTCGATCTGTGCTTGAACGGAAATGAGTTGATAGATTTGATAATGAAAATTTCCTAGACAACATTTGAATGGCACGTTTTAAATCTAAGTCATATTAAATATTTAAGTTGATTATAACCCGTTTGTGGATGTTAAAATTGCTTAACCATAAAATGCCAAAAATAACTTTATTTTTAAGAAATTCGGCAATAAAACCTTTTTTTCGGAAGTTACATATTTCCTTTTGCTTATTGATATTGTTCAAAATTATACTAGATGCCTAGAGCCTATATTCTATACTGTCTATGAAACAATTTTTTTTTCAAAATCACTTTTTATATGAAAACTTTTTTTTAAAGTTACTTGCATCACTTTTAATAAGAATGTAGAAGAAATATTGACTTATAGAACCCTGTAGTTCCTGGTTTTATCCAGGAATCGGATGGTTCACGGACAGAATCGAACCTAGAGACACTTAATCTGCTCGTTGACACTCACTTCTTAGGTAACAAGATATGATATCCAGTCTCAATCATACCGACTACGGTACTTTTTTTTTAACGTACGAATCGGCCGGTCCGGATGGCATCATTCCTACTATGCTTCATTATACCTTCGACTATTATCAATCAATTCTTCGTTCCACTTTCATTAGCTGTCTACTTGGGGGTTTCATTCCAAGTAGATGGAGAGAGGTTATGGTGATTTTGATACCAAAAGCAGGAAAGGCTAGTCACTCAAAACCAAAAGATTTCAGGCCGTCGTTTTTTTCTTCTGAAGACACTCGAGCAACTGATGGACCACTATCTTAGGAACTCGTTAGAAACGCACATCATGGGTAATACTCAGCATGCTTACCTAGAAGATAATTCTGCTGATAATCGGAAAAGGGCTAGATCCTTAAAGAATTATACATAGGTATTTTTTAGACATTGCAGGAGCTTTCAACAATATCACGATTACATTTGTTTGGCTACTAGCGGTCAACGTCATTCTCAAAAGATTTGACCAACTAGGAAGGAAGATCGTAGAGTACGCTGACGACGTAGTTATACTGGTGTCAGGTATATACCTGAATACAAAATTATGGAATCGGCACCAAGTCAGTTCTATTCACCAGGAAGTACAAGGTAGACAATTTTAAACTTCCAGTACTTAATGGTGTACAGTTAGGACTATCATCAGACATCATCTAAGATAGGAAGTTATCTTGGAAAAAGAACATGCTTGAAAGAATGAAAAAGGGACTAAGAGGCCTTCTACTTTTGCAGGAACTCGGTATGTAAGAAGTAGTTGAGAACTGGTTTTATACGACTTTAGTAAGACCAGTTCCTACGTACGGTTAAACAAGGTCTCTTTTGTAAGTTTTTTTTTTAGCAAAGTTCAAAGATGTACTAGTATTGAAGGCAGTGGTGCCATAAAGCGCACTCTTCAGACGGCCTTAGATGCTGTCTCTATTCCCTTTGGATTTATTATAAAAGAGCATCAACTAGATGTCTATTAAGGCTGCATGAGTAAGGTATACTTAGGCACATACCAGCATACTAAACGAAACAAATGTTCCTGACTTCTAGTCAGGGTCACCTATATCTGACTACTTGGTCAAAGAACTTTTATTCAGTTCCGTACCTGAGGTGGTTATTCCAGAAAGAGCCAGCTGGGAAAATCGTTAATCGCCCTTTGAGAGGAACTTGATTTTCACAGACGGCTCTAAAATTAATATCGGCACCGGTGCTGGTATTTTCCTAAATGAGCAAATATTAAGAAATCGTTTAGGCTTAGGGAAGAGTGCAGCGTCTTTCAGGCTGAAATTTTTGACATCTTGAAAGCCACTGAGCTTGTTTCATACAATATACCTAAAGACAGCGAGGTGATCATCTACGTCGACAGTCAGGCAGCACTAAAGGCCCTGAAAGGGTGCAGCATCACCTCCAAGTTAGTTAAGTCATTTAGATTAGCTATTATTAGTTTGTCAACGAAATATAAAGTTAGACTTTGCTGGGTTCATGGTCATTGCGACATCGAAGGCAATGAAATGGCGGACGAAGTCGGAAGACAAGGAACGAGTCAGGAACTGATTCACCTTTTCATGCGCATCAAGGTTTGGATCGGTGAGGAATTAGCGAAGAACTGAAATAACTTGGCCACTTGCACAATATCTAGGACCTTATGGTCCGATCTAAATATACGCAAAACCAAGCTTTTGCTGGGTCTTAATAAGATCAGTCTTAGGAAATGCATAGGTATTCTAACTGACCACTGTGCCCTAAATTCTGGGCTAGGGCCTAGAATGGAGCAATCCATGACATTTGGACAATAGTCCCAATGGTCTCCGTGTGAAGATACCATTCATTTGGCATCAACACTCACACCTAACCTAAACATTTTGGATATTAAACAGATTTTTGCCTCTTCTTAAAAATATTATATTTGGGTCATAGTCAAAATTCAATATAGGCTCTCGAAATACCGCACATAGGAGCTATACCCTGAATAAGTGTTGAAATGTATACAATTGTATAATAAAGAATCAATTAACCAATGCTTATTTGACCATAATTTTCATATAAAGTTATCAAACATTAGCTAAAATGTTACAAAAAAAAAAAAGTTTTACCTTTATTGCCCCTAACCCACCCAATATACAAACAGTATCCAAAAGTGTCTATCTATTTTCGTAGAAATCAAAATAGACTAATTTTTCCCTTACAAACGGGTTTTCAATTTTGAGGCGATTGTCGTAATATAAGGACCCGTCTAGTATACATGAGCCATGGAAATTAAATGCAACTTTTGAAAATTGGAATAAGTGAATGAATAGAAGAATGTATGAACGAATGAATGACTATTTGAGTGACTGCATGAATGAGATAAAAATAAGTATGTTTGAATGTTGTTATATTTGCATGTGAGTATGAAAATACAAAGAACGTATAATATGATTGACATACAAGTTGTCGAGTGCTGCGGATACGATATGGCAGATGCTTTGCGACAAATAATCGCATTTGTGTATTATACAAAAAAAAAAATTATATACATACATAGTATCAGTTTTGCAACAAAAAAACAAAAACAACTTCTATCAGACCAATTCAAAAATAATACAAAATACAACATAGAAATCAAAAGACTAAAATGAAAGAAAAAATATCCGAAATGAACGAAACCAAACAAAATAAAAGCAATACTGGGCGAATTTGATTTCTTTATTTCCTGACTGAATTCTGACAAACAAAAATGTGGGGAAGAAGTGATAGTGGAAGACAGTGATTCATTTCACAGGAAGTGCGATAAAAATGTTTGATTTATGGAGTAAATAGTACAAATTAAACTTTAATTTTAATTAAACTAACTCTAACTGTCTTAAACATTTTATTTGGTTGACAAAGTTGTAATACATAGAAAATAGAATAATTTACACATAAGGTCTTTGAGGCAGTAAAACAATATATATACATATCGTCGGCCTATATCTAAAATGGCTTATCTGCAGATTTTAGAAGTAGAGATTTTTATACCATACGATTCCGTATGACGCACTTTACCTATAGTGTGATTTTTTTTTATATATTCGCCATCTATTCACTTTTTTTGTTTGGCATATCTACATAAACAATTTTTTTTTCAAAGACAAAATGTTTTATCTACATTGTTTTTACTAAATAGTCATAAAAGTTGTAAACTAAAAATCTGTAAAAAGGTAAAATTATTAAAACTTTTTTACTTTTCTGATGAGTGGTTATACGCTAAATTTAAATGTGCTTTCAAAATTCTTCTAGCTTCACACTGTTCAACAGAAAATGCGAATGTGCTTTTAGCAGGGTAAGAAAATATTCACGAGTGTGAAGCTCATTTGTCTAAATTCAGCACTTTCTCAAGAGTTGTGAGTAATGTTTTTTTGTTTTGTTACACACAATTATGACTAAAGATTAACTTATACAACTCTCGCGCGTGAAGAGTGAATAAAATTTAAAAATCATTTCCTCATGCGCACGACTAAACTAAACTTCAACATAAGAAGGCGCATGAGCATCCACATTTGTCATTCATTCATTTTTAATTTAGTTAATTATCATTATTAGTTAATTACAATTGAGTCCTAAAATGCGTTTATTTTGTAAAAACAATAATATACGTAAAACTGCCGCTCTAAGAGTAAAATACTTTTGTACAAAAACAGTTATTTTTTCAAAAAATAAAAATATTTTGATATCGAAAAAAAATTTATTAAATAAAATTGTGTATTTTTTGGTTCCGTATTAATAGGCATTTTTTCTATAGAAAAAAGTATTTTTTTCTACAGAATACAAAAAATAGTTTTTCTAAATTAACTATGTTTACAAAAATAAATGTGTCGTGACAACACTGTTCGAGATTTTATTTCTCTGTTCTCTCGAACCATTTATTTTTTTGCAATAATTTGATTTTGTTCTTGTATTTTTTGTTTTTGTCTTTTCTTTAACAAAGCAGAAATTTAGTTAATATTTCTTCTAATGTGCCACTCACGGGCAAGTCGTGTAAAATATTTTTTGTGAGTGGCACACAAAATGTGGTTTTCATTTTTTAGTTGATCGTGACTTGTGTAGAAAAAGTTTACTCTTGTCAACACGAGTAAGAGATGAATGTACAAGAAAAATTTGTTAATACCCATGACTGTGTGCGAGATTTTTATAAAAAGGAATTTTTGCACATGAGTAAATGTGTGAAATGAGTGTTCAAATCCTTACCCTGGTTTTTAGTGATGTTTAAAAGGATATTCACTACTCATAAACTTCAAAAAATACATTCTATAACTCTTAACAATAAGAAGATATCTTCCTTCAAGTAGGAAAGACGAAAAAATATAAAATCTTTTAACTTTTATAAAAGAAAATGCATTTTGAAAAATGCAATTTTTCAAAAAATAAATTATTATCAATAAAATGTAATAAACGTCTTATATAGTACAATTTAAATACATAAACGGATTCCAAATCATGATTGAGTATTGTGTAATCGGAATTACTTAAATTATGTTATGCAAATCCACTTTTCTACAAATCCACTACGAACAAAATGGTTTATCTAAACATTTTAAAATTTATATAAAAAAAGAGATTTTTGCTTCTCTTGAAAAATCAGTATTTTGCAGATAAGCTATTTTAGATATAGACCGACGATATGTACTTATTATACCACCATAGGTGGAAAGGGTATTATAAGTTTGTGCTGATGTTTGTAACACATAGAAATATTTGTCTTAGACCCACCTTTTAGTATACCAATAGGCTTAGAATCACTTTCTGAGTCGATTTAGCGATGTCCGTCCGTCCGTCCGTCCGTCTGGCTGGCTGGACCCCCATGTAAACCTTGTAATCAAACTACAGGTCGCAATTCTAAAGATAATTTGATGAAATTTGGCACAGATCATTTTTTTGATAATGGGACCATGGCTATTGAAATTGGTCAAAATCGGTCTATTATTTATGGTACCTCCCATAGGTCCCACTTCCCGGAATTGATATATTGGCCACAAATATCAATATTTTTTTATGAAATTTAAACTAAATACTGCTTATGTAAACTTAAATCACTGTACCAAATTTCGTTAAAATCGGTCCACATTTGACCATAGCTCCCATACAAACTCTTCTTTAAAAACGCACTAAATGAGACAAAAAATCACTAAAACGCTCGTAAATCTAAAGATAATGAAAATTTTTATTTTTTGCATACATAATTTTTGTAACAACTGTAATAAATTTGCCAAATTTCGAGATAATCGGTCCACATTTGACCCCAGCTCTCATATAAGTCCAAATGACGAAACAGGTTGAATATATAAGTTTTGAGAAAATGTTTGTATGATGGCAAAATTTAGCAAATATTTGTCTTTATACAGGAAAAATAACACCTTTGATCTTAGTGGTGAAGGGTATCGTATGGTCGGGCTTGACCGACTATAGCGCATTCTTACTTGTTTTTCTATAAAATAATACTCAGTTTGGCCAATTTGGTGACCGTTCTTATCAATGGGCGTCTTCAGTTTTTTCCAAATAGCTAATCAGCATTATAAAATATCGTTTAACTTAAGAAAATGTAGCCAGGGTAAAGCTTAACAAGTTTTGTCTATATAATCTGAAAGTGCATTGAAACCAAAAATAGGTGAAAAATGAGCGGTTAGACAACATTTTACAACTTGAAACTTGAAAATTATAACCAATCTGTGAACAGTGTGTTAAGTGCATTTGAAGCAATTGGCAATTGGTTTAATTTGTCGTTAAAAATTCGTTAAAATTTCTACAGAATCGTATGAACAAGGCGAATGATTTCATTAGACAATTATTTTAAAAATTGTTTACGTGCTCAAATTAAGATATAGAAGCAAAGATTCTTCGGTTGCCCTAATGGCAACCGAATGTATTTAATGATGTTGATTTTCAAAAAATACCAAAACTTGAGGGGGAAGATGATGGTGAAGTACAGGAAAATAAAGATTCCTTTCAATGAGTCTAAAAATAGAATCGGATGATGCTTATTGTCTGAGAGAAGTAAGCCTTGTTCCAATTGGAATGTAGTGGGAATTATGTATGTGTGTACTTCCAAATAAATGTAACTGAGTATATGAGTAAACTTTCCGGTGAAAAACAAAAATCTTAAAAATAAAATATAACAAATAAATACCAAAACAAAAACTTTATTTAATTATACTCCGATACACAAAAAAAAATCTGGAAACGAACTAGCGTGAGTTGAAGGCCTTGTTGAGTACATGGTAAATTTCAGAAATATCTACGTCCAAGTTTAGGAGTTGTACGCAAATGAGATTCGTCAACTTATCGACAACTTATGAGCTTGTATCCGATTTTATTTTTTTTCTAATAAAAACAGATTGCGTTTTAGAATCGCTTATCATTTTTGATTTGAAAAAAAAAACAAAAATTTGTTAAGTTGTTTTGACTTAGTAGCTTTTTACTGCTTATTCTTATACGAAAGCTCATAAAAGTTTATTTAATTAAACCAAGAGAATTTAGTTCCGTTTAAAACGCGGTTTTAATTTTTTTAAAACAGACGAAAAATCGAAAAGTTATTAAGCTTTTCGTAAACCGACTGGGCCATATACTACATACTACCATGATACAACTATACTTACTAGAAATTCGTCATAAAAAGTATTTTGTATGTAATCCAAAAATTTTAACTTTGGACAAAGTTAAATAACGTTGTAAATGTACAACGATATCATTAGGTAACGTCTTGTTTTTTTTTTTATATAGAACTAGCTTTAAAAAACTGTTTAAAACAAAATCAATGTGATGCTAAACATGTATTACAGATACCCACAAAGTCGTTTTTCGATATATAGATCGGTTCAGAAGATTGCAAGAGGGCCTAAGGGTAACGCATATTATGAGTTTTTCTACAAAAAATTAATAAAACACATGAAATACTTAGAAATGTACGTACATTTTTTTAATTTGATAACTAAATTGAAATAGACTCTTCAGTTACCAACTGGTCAGTGGTTACCTCTACTTACATAAATAGATAAACCATAAAAAAGAATGGGGTTATATTGAGATTGTCATTTCGTTTGTAATTTCCTTAATATTTAGCGATGTCTATCCGTCTGTCTGTTGAAATCACGATAACGCCTAAACGAAAGGAGCTAGCTCACTGAAATTTAGTAAAAAATATTCTTCATTTCCGAGAAAACTTTGGTATTGAAATTGCGCAAAGTCGGTGCAAAATTTTGTCACAATCGGTCACTTACGGAAACATAGATAAAAGCGCGATGGCTCCTTAACTACAAGAGCTAGAGACACAAAATTTTAAAAAAGTATTTTCGATGTGTTATAGAAGTTGTGTACTAAACATTTAGTTAGAGCTCCCATATAAAGAGTGTTTTAAAAAAAAATATGCATTTACTATTTTAGACAAAATTTATCCATAGTGCAAGAAATAATTTATTTTTTGATGAAGTTAGTTTCTATTGATATGTCAGATACTATTATTTTAGAAATTATTAATTTTCAATAGTTATTTCAATCAAAATGGACTGCGAAAAAAATGTTCGTGAAAATATAATTAAAACTTTTCAAAATAACCCGTCATGGACTTTTAAAAAAATAGCTAAAAATTTGAAAGTTGACCCTCGAACGGTTTCTAATGCCATCAGACGGTATAAGGAAAACCTGAGCATTGAAAGAAAACCTGGATCAAGGAGGAAAAAAGGTCCTACAGATATTGGTATGGCAAAAGAAGTCGAGCGACTCTTTCGAAGAGCGCCTAACACTTCTTTAAGAAAAGCAGCTCGTACGGTGAAATGTTCTACGAATTTTGCACATAGAGTCAAAAAAGGTCCTACAGATATTGGTATGGCAAAAGAAGTCGAGCGACTCTTTCGAAGAGCCCCTCACACTTCTTTAAGAAAAGCAGCTCGTACGGTGAAATGTTCTACGAATTTTGCACATAGAGTCAAAAAAGGTCCTACAGATATTGGTATGGCAAAAGAAGTCGAGCGACTCTTTCGAAGAGCGCCTAACACTTCTTTAAGAAAAGCAGATCGTACGGTGAAATGTTCTACGAATTTTGCACATAGAGTCAAAAAAGGTCCTACAGATATTGGTATGGCAAAAGAAGTCGAGCGACTCTTTCGAAGAGCGCCTAACACTTCTTTAAGAAAAGCAGCTCGTACGGTGAAATGTTCTACGAATTTTGCACATAGAGTCAAAGCTTATGCTGGACTGAAGACATACAAAGTCCAAAAGGTTCCAGATCTCAATGCTATAAAGAACTTAGAAGCAAAAAATCGAGCGAAAAAATTGAAGTCTGATTTTATAAAAAAATACACCTGTTGTGTGATGGATGATGAAACATACGTACTGGCAGACTTTTCTCAACTTCCTGGTCAAGATTTTTATGTTGCTGATAAACGGGGCAAAAAACAAACAAAATTCCCTAAGAAGTTTCTCGTGTGGCAAGCTATTTGCAGTTGTGGCAAAAGAAGTAAAGTATTTGTGGCATCTGGCACAATAAACACAGAAATTTATATAAAGGAGTGCCTACAAAAACGGCTGTTACCCTTTTTAAGAGAGCATAGGGTGACTACATTTTTTTGGCCCGATTTGGCATCATGCCATTATGGAAAAAAGGCACTTGAATGGTACTCAAACAATAATGTCATTTTTGTACCACGAGAGGCAAATCCACCTAACTGTCCAGAACTTCGGCTTGTGGAAAGGTATTGGGCTCTGGTAAAAAAGGAATTGAAGAACACAGGAAAGATTTCCAAGAACATGTCCGATTTTAAGCGCATGTGGAACACATGCTCCAAAAAGGTATCAGAAGCAACTGTAAAATCTTTAATGGGAGGGTTTCCGAAAAAAGTCGATAATTTTGCAAAACCCGAGTACTAAGTAAACATTTTAATGCTAAATGATTTTGTATAATATGTCATTATATTTGCTTATTTTGTAGAGTTTTTATATTAAAAGGTTTGATTTTTATTTAAGAAAATCCAACTACAAATTTTATTTAGAGCACTCTTTAACACTGCCCCGGGAATCACATTTATGCTGACAAATTTAATACAATTGTAATAAATATGACAACTTAATTTAGAACATAGAAGTTTAAAGCAACTTTTGGTAAGTATGTCAAATATTATAGCAATTGGTCCATATTTGACCAAAGCTTTCAGATAAAAACCGCCACCGGAAACCACTAAAATACCACAAACGCCAGTTAAAAGCTATTTAGTGGCTATGGCCACTAAATTTTGCACAAATAAACCTAATACAAATACCAGACTCGTCTAGACTAAATGCTTATTTGATAATAAATGACAAATTATAATAATTATGATGATAAAATTTGGTATATAGAAGTTTTAGATAAGCACTAGGAAGCATATAAAATTTTATTAAAATCCGTTCACATTTACCCATAGCTCCCATAGAAAACACTTACGGAAACAGCCTAAATTCCACTATAAATACACTTGAATGCCAATAAATGATAAATTGTAATAGCTATGGTCACTAAATTTAGCACAAGAAAGTGTTATATAAATACCAGCCAGTGTGCCAAATTGTGTTACAATCGGTCAACATTTGGCTATAGTTCTTATATATATAACATCTCTTTTTATATCTGCAATCAAAAAGATATGGAGGTACATTCAGTATATTAAGATTGTACCTACGAAATTGGATAGCTATTAATCGATGTTAGGTCCAGACTTTATATACGGATGCATTAGGAACTTCTAAGAAAATACAAAAACATATTAAGCACAACGAAAAGTACTTAGCAGCTTGTTAATGTAAAACTATGTATAAGGGGTTATGGAACAACATTTTGTGCAAGGTAAATACTAGGGAAACCACTTAGGTACACACTTGTTATACTATTCACCACTATAGGTGAAAAGATGTATATAACGCAAAGAAATATTTGTCTTAGACTCAACTTTTAGTATACCAATAGGCTTATAATCACTTTCTGAGTCGATTTAGCGATGTCAGTCCGTCCGTCTGTCTAGCTGGACGTCTGGCTGGCTGGACCCCCATGAAAACCATGTAATCATGGTTATGTAAACCATGTATTCATGGACTATGGCTTTTGAAATTCGTCAAAATCGGTCTATTATTTATGGTACCTCTCATACGTCCCACTTCCCGGAATTGATATTTTGGACACAAATATCAATATTTTAGCATTAAATTTAAAACAAATACTGCTTATGAAAACCAAAATCACTGTACCAAATTTCGTTGAAATCGGTCCACATTTAACCATAGCTCCTATACAAACTCTTCTGTCAAAACGCACTAAATGAGACAAAAATCAGAAAACGCTTGAATTCTGAAGACAATGAGAATTTTGAGTTCATTTATTGCATACATACCCAGCAAAACTTTGGTAATGGCAAGTACTCTGATAACTGGTTACCTTGTAACGATTACAACATACCATCCGAATAAATAATAAGTTATTACAGAAGTACTTATTTGTAATTAGGATGGTAATTTAAACTGAATGGCCCCGGTTCAAATCCCACCAAGGGCAACAATTTTTTTTAGTTTTTTTTTTTTTATTAAAAGAGTCTTTTTAAATGATTTTTGAATTTTAAGAACTTAAATAATATCTTCTGTAAAAAAAAATTGTAAAACTAACTCACGTTAATGAAAAAATACAATCATGAGTCAATTTTGATTATGTAGGGGATGTTGAATACCAAACACGATTCTAATTGGTCTTAACTTGGTAAGCCCAACTTATCTGGGTCATCCTTCATCTCAACTGTGGACACACACCTCCTCATGGTATCACCCGGGGAGCTAGTTTAACACCCATTAATATTGTGAGTTAACATGCTCCGAGAGTTGTCCCATAAGATCGATAAAAATGGGTTAGGATTACGGGCTAGTAACCCTCTCTTGAAAAAAAATACAATGAAGAGGATAAAATTAGAATTGAAATGTCCCATTACCTAATATTAGAGGAGGATGTCCGAAACTTCGATAGAAAGACCAAGTAGAGGAACATTTTTCAAAGCTTGGCCTATAAAATTGGAGAATATTCGCACAAGATCGAAATCCATGGAATTCTAAAATATGCTCGGACTTTGACCTTAACAGGTTGCAACATTTAAGTAAGTAAGAGTCAATGTTATGTAAAAACTTATACAAAAAAGAAGATTTAAATTGTTTAAGTTTTCAAATAATTTTAAAAAAGTTTTCAAATAATTACAAAAAATCGTATAAAAATATTTTTCCAAAAATTAAAGTTATTTTCACATGATTTTGGATCAAAAAATAAAAATTGTTTATATTAATTATAAGCTGCTAAGTTTTCAACATATGAAGTAGCTCAGTGGAAGAGTCTTTGCCTAGCAGTCGGAGGGTCTGGGTTCGAGCCCCCATGGGATCATAAAAAAAATTTGTATTTCGTTTAAAAATATATGTTTTTAATAAAACAACAACAAAAAAGTTGTTGTTGTTGCTTTCAAATTGCTTACCCAAGTCATTACTTTTCTGCAATTGGTAAGTACTTGCCTCCAATGACATCCCCATGCTAATGTAATGACTTAAACAGTGAATGAGTAAGTAGTTCGTGTTCAATAGTTTAACTGCTTAACTCATTATTTGGTAATGAAAAGTTTTACTTTGTAGTTTTTGTAAAAATTGTAATCAATTTGCCAAATTTCGAGATAATCGGTCCACATTCGACCCTCATATAAGTCCAAATGACTAAAACAGCTTAAATATATAAATTTGGAGAAAATATTTGTATGATGGCAAAATTTAGCAAATATTTGTCTTTATACAGGAAAAGTAACACCTCTGACCTTAGTGGTGAAGAGTATCGTATGGTCGGGCTTGACCGACTATAGCACTTTCTTATTTGTTTTTTTATTACCATGTTTAAAGATTTAATATTAAGATGTAACGGCAAATTTTACTTCTATACAACCTTATAATGGGACTGCTGATAACATTCCAGGATTACTTTTAAAAAACTCTATATTTGGATCAAGAAAGAAAAAAGGTAAACAAAATTAAAAAAAAAACCTTTAAAGATTGATATTACAAAGATTCATAGCCTTTAAGAAACAAGTGAGAAAGTGTTTATATAGTCCTTTAAACTTGTTCGACGATAATAAAGGTAGACTAACTTATCTATACCCTAGAAAATAAATGCCTAAAATTGTCACTCAATTTATAACACGATCTAAGTTCATAAAATAAAATTCAAAATAGTTACGTTAAAAATTAAAAAATCTTTTTTAAAAGTCAACAATAGATACGACTACTTCCTATTGTTAAAAGAGACTAATAAAGTTTTTATGTTTTTTTGCTTTTCTTTAGTGATTTTTTTATTTTTTGGATTTAACTATATAAAATGGCTTTAGTATGCAAAATATTCAAAAATATTAGAGATTTTTTTATTATTGTCGGCGAATCAGTTTGCATATGGTAAAGTCTGGATAGAAGAATAATAGAAAGGATGGGTGGGTGTTGGTCGCCGTCGTCATCACAATGAGTGAGAGTGTATGAAAAGTTAACAAAATGCATTATTACTTTTTGGCCAATGTTGTCGATGATGATACGAAATATTCAAAAAGCTCACTAGTACCATATGTAAAGGAACCCATGTGGTGATTATTGCCTCAATTTTTATACTCTCATACACACACACACATACACACATTTATTATTAAGTACTCACAGATAGACAAACATATAGAGCAGATAGTTACATTTATGGATGTTTGTGCTGTTTGCAACAATATTTTTTTTTACTGCTGACAATGCGATTTCCGAACCGGAAGACAGGAACAGAGGAGGTGAGAGGAAACTGAACGGCTACTAGTCTCGCTCACATATGCACATTATTTGTCTGTTTCTGTTTTGGGTTATATTTTTTTATTCGAATATTTTTTAGCTTTTTGTCTAGCTATTGTTTTCGCTGAATGTGTGCAATTCTGTTAAATAGTAGATCTTGTCGTGGAGCGCTTCACATAAGTGCGATGCCTTGCAGTTATTCCCTTTTATTCCGGCATATTTATGAACCTTATGTTTTAACGTTGTTTTTAGCAGTTGCAAGCAGCTCATGCGTGCTGGCCATTCTTCACTTTCGTGCAAAGGGTTTTGGCACATTGCCAATAAATTGATTTGTCGCAAAAATTGGTAAAAAAAAAAAGTGAAACGAAACCAACCTACTTGCGGAAGCCGCAAAACTAAAATCGTTTGCAAAGTATAGAAAAAAAAATAGTGAGGTTTGAAATCAAAAAAAAAAAAAAAAGTACAAATCGTTTCATATTCCAGACATGGTTCAAAAGAGTTCCCCTCTCGAGTCAAGGTTTTTATCAAGTATGCGGTAAAGTGCTGACACACATACAATTAGGTGTTCATATACTGTTCTCGTTCTCTAATGGAAGTGATTGTACGCTTATCTGTGTATTGGCGTTTGAGTATTTTTTTTATGTGTGGCTTGTTTGTGGGCGTTTGGGTGTTTAGTTATGAACTTGTTCAATAGTACTTGTGAATGAAGTACTAAATCTTTTTAAAATCGCTTCTTTTTATTATTTCTGTTCTTTTAATTTTTTTGTTCGTCTTACAATTGATCCTGATATATTCACATATAAATACACATACAAAGTATGCTCGTACACATACATTCTAAAGACATATACATTCTTGCAGTTCCAAATTGGAGGACTCCCTCGAATACCAGCAAAATGGCTTAGCAAACATCGCGTTAATCCACATAGTTTTCGAGTGGCATTTTACATTTCGTTAAAATACTTTTAATAAATTCAAAAACTAAAATCAAGTATTGTTGGCTGAAATCTGAATATACCGGTATGTATTGGAAATCGATCGATTTCTGTCAAAAACTGGATATTATAGTTTTTCAAATTTTTTTAATGCAAAATTATATAGCCTAACCACAGAACAAATTTTAATGTCGATTTTATGTAAAATCGACTTTATTTTAGAATCGAGTTTTTTAACTTTTCGTACTATAAGAATTTAAAACAAAGACTTTAAAAATATTTTTAAACAAATACATTCAAATATTACAAAAGCTTTCTTCAATAAATAGAAATAATAAAATAAAATTTCAAAACATTCCAAAAACAAAATATTATGAAAACGTTGTATTCTTTAGAAAAGCAGCATATCTTAATATTTATACCCTTCACCACCATAGGTGAAAAGGGTATTATAAGTTTGTGCTGACGTATGTAACGCATGGAAATATTTGTCTTAGACACACCTTTTGGTATACCAAAAGGCTTAGAATCACATTCTGAGTCGATTTAGCGATGTCCGTCCGTCCGTCTGGCTGGCTGGACCCCCATGTAAAGCTTGTAATCAAACTACAGGTCACAATTCTGAAGATAATTTAATGAAATTTGGCACAGAACATTTTTTTGATTACGGGACTATGGTTATTGAAATTCGTCAAAATATGTAAATTATTTATGGTACCTCCCATAGGTCCCACTTCCCGGGATTGATATATTGGTCTCAAATATCAATTTTTTTTCATGAGATTTAAATTGAATATAGCTTATGTAAACTTAAAGTACTGTACCAAATTTCGTTAAAATCGGTCCACATTTGACCATAGCTCCCATACAAACTTTTCTTTAAAAACGCTCTAAATGAGACAAAAAATACTAAAACGCTCGTAAATCTAAAGATGATGGAAAGTTTAAGTTTATTTTTTGCATACATAATTTTTGTAATAACCGTAATCAATTTGCCAAATTTCGAGATAATCGGTTCATATTTAACCCTAGCTCTCATATAAGTCCAAATGACGGAAACAGATTAAATATATAAGTTTTGAGAAAATATTTGTATGATTGCAAAATTTAGCAAATATTTGTCTTTATACAGGAAAAATAACACCTTTGACCTTAGTGGTGAAGGGTATCGTATGGTCGGTCTTGACTGACTATAGCAGTTTCCTACTTGTTTTTTCATAATAGGATTAAAAATTATTTAAATGCTCATCAATTTTTACAAAAAATTTAATTTTTGTGAAATAATAATAAAAAACAACAATTGTTATATAATCAAAAGTCGTTTAAAAAACAATCAATCTTGCAATTAGACCATACGATACCCTTCCACACTAAGGTCAAAGGTATTCTTTTTCGTGTATTAAGACAAATATTTGTTAAATTTTGCCATAATACAAAGATTTTCAAAAAAACTTTTATATTTAAGCTGTTTCAGTCGTTTGGACTTATATAAGAGCTAGGGTAAATATCGACCGATTATCTCGAAATATAGCAAGTTGATTACAAATTTTATAAAAATTATGTATGCGAAAAATAAACTCAAAATTCTCATTATCTTCAGATTTACGAGCGTCTTAGTGATTTTTTATCTCTTCTAGTGCGTTTTGACAGAAGAGTTTGTATGGGGGCTATTATCAAATGTGAGTTTTGTGGCCAAAATATAAATTCCGGGAAGTGGGACCTATGGGAGGTACCATAAATAATGGATCGATTTGGACGAATTTCATTAGCCATGGTCCCACTATCAAAAAAATTGTCTGTGCCAAATTTCTTCAAATTATCTTTAAATTTCCACCTGTACTTTGATTACATGGTCCAGCCAGCCGTCCAGACGGACGGACGGAAAGACTGACATCTTTAAATCGACTTAGAAAATGATTCTAAGCCTAATGGCATACTAAAAGGTGGGTCTAAGGCAAATATTTCTATTCGTTACATACATCAGCACAAACTTATTATACCCTTTCCACCTATTGTATAAATATAACTTTAAAATGTATCTAATGACTGAAAATTGTGATAAATTTCCAATTTTGTTAACATTTTTTTCTAACGGATAACAAAACGAAAAACATTTAAAAGAAAAAAACTTATTATGGTTAATTATGGTAAATTAGGTACAGAGAACTGCAGATCAGACGAGTTTGCAAGACTAGGGACCTTACCGATTCCAGCCGAACTGGAGTCCGTGGGCATGCCTTTAGTCACTTGCAAGCTCCTACTGCGAGAGAGATGTAACTTTTTAGCAAATGATAAATGGGCGTCTGTGAATTGCTGTATTCACTCCAAACAGTTGTGGCTCTCACAGATTACTGTATTTATCAAGACCCGATGTCGCATTGCTCTTGTCCGTTATAACCGGACATTTGGAAGTTTGATTGGAAGAAATGCAATTATTCTTAAGGTTACCACTAATGACCTTTGCAGAAGCTGTGAAGACGAGGAAGAGACTGAATTGCTAAAACATTTCCAATGCACTTGCTCTAGCGAACAGACGAAGCTAGTAATACGTTTTTTCAGTAGCTTCCTGGTATTGCAATGGACTTCGTAGTCTAAGTGAATCTGTGTTTTTCAGACTGCTACTTTAACTTAACCTAACCTATAAATAAGCTATAGTGTACAAGGCTACAATAAAATAAGACAAAGAAAATTTCAACAAGCTACAATTCCAAGAAATTAAACTTTGATGGTAGTTAAACTAAGATAATTAAAAGAACTGATCCTAGATAATATAATAAAACAATTAAAAATGTGTTATAGTCGGTCAAGAACCGATCATACGATTGACTGCACTATTTAGTGAAATGTGTTTTAATAGTCAATAAAGATGAATGTTTTAATTCAACATGTACGAGTAGAAATGGGTTGGAAAGTTAATCGTGTTATGTAGCTACATTTGAAAAGCAGTTTACAGTTTTAGCCTTTCAAAAGCTTCATACTAATCAAACAATTAAAAATTAGGAATTAAACATTGTATTAAGTAGGACGCTGTAATACTAGAGTACCAATTAGGTTAAAAATGTATCAAAAAAATTAAGTTGTACCATGTTTGCCATCCCTTCTTCCTAGTAGATATTGGTCATTCCCCTGCCACTATTCCTTCATCCTTAAGAAATTATATAAGATGAAACAGGTTTTTATTTTCATATTATAAGTTTTAAATTGCAATTTTAAAATATAGACTTTAATATTAAGTCAATATTTTAAAAAGTAATTTATTCGACACATATATTTCGTATATTAAGGGACTTATCGATCTGTGTAAACCTTAGGTCGTTATGATATATGTAGGCTCTTAGTTTTAAGTCAGTTATGTTTGTTTTGAGCCAGGGATGAAACAGGGATGAAACAGGGTGAAACTGCACTTTTTGTGGAATATTTTAAACCTGTTTAATACGGTAGTACTACCGCGTTCTATTTGTAAAATTTGCAAATCTTAATTTACTTTAAAAGTTTTATTTTTTTTTTAATTATTAAGTTTGTGAAACCTTCTCTAATTTGGTTATTTTAAAGACATTTCTATTGAACTTAGGTTAAAAAGTTTGATTTTTTCGGGTACATCCTACAAAACCAACACCCGGATGTGATTAATATGCTCATAAGTCACAACTGTTTGGAATTTTAAATAATTGACAATTAACAAGTAAGAAAGTGTTATAGTCGGTCAATTCCTATCATACACCACTGAGGTCAAATGTCTGTTTTTTTCGGGTAGAATGACAAATATTTGTCAAGTTTTGTCATCATACAAACATTTTCTCAAGACTTGTTTAGATATTTTTGACATTGGAACTTGTTTAAAAGCTAGGGTCAAATACCTGACATATTTTTTGGAGCTCGTCCAGCTAAAAGGGTTTTTCGACCTTAGCTCGTCCACTAGAAAATCTTTTTAGCATGTAATACCATGTCGGTGAATTTCTTATGTGTTGGAAGGTTGCCAACGTAATGCCAAACCCAAAAAGGCTGAGGCCAGCCACTCCGAAAATAACCGCCTAATAACAATTTGTTCATCGCTATCCAAAGTAATGGAAAGTATAGTTAACTACTATCTTGTCAAATATTTGGATAATAATAACTTACTAAACTACTAAACGACCGGGTAATGTATACTTTTTATCAGAAAAATTGTTTTTTTACTCACGCGAAAATAAAATTATAGCTCTCGATATTACCAAGGAGTGTGGCATGGAGCCCTTTTATCAAAACTTATTAATTTTGGTGTAGGTAAAAATTTTTCTCGGTATATATAGAGATTTCTAAGAGATCGTATTATAAGAGGTATAATATATGTCCGACTAGTTCAAGATTATTTCGGGGGTACCACAAGGCTCTACTCTGTTTCTTATTTTTATAAATGACCTATGTCAAACCTTCAATTCTATCTACTCTTTTGCAGATGATAGCAACATTTGTCATTTGTATTCATTCAACTATAGGCCAAGCATGTTGGCCTATCAATGCCAAGAATCAAATGTGAATGATACGAATGAATGATACGCTAAATTCCGACCTACAATATTCACTTGGGGTCGTTTAAATAGGATCGATTTCAACGCTCGAAAGACCCAATATTATGTGTTAATATACAAACGCGTTACGGATCATTTTGCTTCATCTGAATTTATGGGTGGTATAAATATTGAGAAAACAGAAACTCTGTTTCTGTTTTAGGTATTAAAATTCAGTGTGATGTTCGTTGGACTGAACACATTTTCAATTCTCGAAAGAAGCATTCAAGTATCTCGGCTTTCTATAGCGGTGTAAGACTTACTTCACTCCAACTGATCTATTTAATATCTATACTACTTACATATATCCGACCGAAAATGAAATTCAACTCTCATGTAAGGCCAGTGCCTCAAAATCTATTTTTGGAGCTTCTCGACCGTGTACTAGAGAGGGCGAAGGTGCTTATCGATGACAGTAGGTTAGCCAACTCTATTAAATCATTGGATCATCATCGTAATGTAGGATGCCTTTTACTGTTCTATCGCTACTATAATGGCATGAGCTCAAACGAAATTAGGGATCTTGTTCCTGTCCTCCGCTCTATTTATAATATATAAAGGTTCAAATCGAATAACCACAAACAATGCTCCCTCTATCCTCCTTTCCACAACCTTCCTTCATAGTTCCATCACAATGCATATATAGGGGTCATCCCCTGAGTGTTGGTCAAATACTAACTCCGGGAAGTGAGGCCTATGGTACCCTATATGGGAGGTACCCAAAATGATTGACCGACTTTCTGAGTCGATTTAGCGATGTTCGTCCGTCTGGCTGGCTGGCTGGACGGTTGGCTGGCTGGACCCCCATGTAAACCTTATAATCAAACTACAGGTCGCAATTCTGAAGATAATTCGATGAAATTTTGCACAGATCATTTTTTTGATATTGGGACCATGGCTATTCAAAGTGGTCAAAATCGGTCTATTATTTATGATACCTCCCATAGGTCCCACTTACCGGAATTGATATATTGGCCACAAATATCAATATTTTTCCATGAAATTTAAAACAAATACTGCTTATGTAAATTAAAATCACTGTATAAAATTTCGGTCCACATTTGACCATAGCTCCCATACAAACTCTTCTTTAAAAACGCACTAAATGAGACAAAAATCACTAAAGTAACAAGTAATCAATTTGCCAAATTTCGAGATAATCGGTCCACATTTGACCCTAGCTCTCATATAAATCCAAATGACGGAAACAGCTTAAGTAAATAAGTTTTGAGAAAATGTATTTATAATGGCAAAATTTAGCAAATATTTGTCTTTATACAGAAAAAACAACACCTTTGACCTTAGTGGTGAAGGGTCGGTGGTATGGTCGGGCTTGACCGACTATAGTACTTTCTTACTTGTTATTTTTATGTTATGATGCAACGGAGCGATATGTGATTATTCGTCTAAAGGTTTTATTTTGGATGTAAAAAATTGGAGGGTTCTAATGAAACCACAAGTACTAGTAACGGTCTTTCAATTTGGAACTGCAGGAATTTTGTAGATATTGACTTACTCTTACATTCATAAATAAAATTTCATTTTAGACAATTTTTCCTGTTAAGTATAACTGCTGATTCGATTTAATGTTATTTTCTACTATAAACCCTGACTGTCTGTCTGTCCCTGCATCGTATGAAGTAAGAAAATGTGTCATATGTATGAGAGTGAAAGAACAAAAACAAACCAAAAGAAAAAAAAATAAAAATAAAATAAAATGAAAAGTTTAGTGGCATTTTTTCTGCGACATTATAAACTCATATGAAACGAACAATCGTATATTGATATTACGTCTAAAATGCATTAAATTGAACATTTATGTTTCACTTTTTTCATCTCTTTTTTATTTTCATTTTAACTCGCACTTTATTTTTTCCATTTTCCATTTTACTGTAAACAGAATAAACTTATAAAAATGTGATTCGTCTTATAAATGTTCTTGGTATAATCCACTTTTTGTTTCAATATGTATTGCCCCCATCCCCTCTAATAAATTCTATGTAAGAATATAAAAATGTGCATTAAAGTTGAACATTTGTAATACGAGTATTTATTAAATATATTTATGGACTTATTGTGTAATAAGACAGATCGATGGCTTTAACTTAAACCTAGTAACTAGCAATATTTTTAAATTGGACTTTTTCAATTCGAACCCAGCAAAACTTTTCATTACCAAACATTGAGTTAAACAGCTAAACTATTGAAAGCGAACTACTTACTAATTAGCTGTTAAAGTCATTACATTAACATTGGAGGTAAATACTAACCGATTGCAGAAAAGTAATGACTTGGGTAAGCAATTGGAAAACAACAACAAAATATTTTTTTGTTGTTGTTTTATTAAAAAAAAAATATTTTTAAATTAAATGCAATTTTTTTGTTACTCCAATATGGGAACTTAAACTCACTTTCCTGCGACTAAAATTCAAAGACTTTTCCACTAAGCCACTTCATATGTTAATAGACAGACGGTCGGATTACTTTACATAAAAGAACTTTAGATAAAAAAAACTTTGAAAAATGAAAAAAAAAACAGCCGGTCTTGATAGGATTTGAACCCGGGCTATTCAGTTCAAATAACTATCTCTTATTACAAATAAGTACTTACTGTAATAACTTAAAAGTGATTCGGAGGGTATGTTGTAGTCATCACAAGGTAATAAGTTTCTAGATTCATCCCATTACCAAAGTTTTGCTGGGAATTGGTTTACAATAATAACTCGATTTACATCTTCTCGTTTTTAATCGTTATAATTAAAGTTCTCTTTACATTAATTTAAAACACATCAAAAAAATGATTGGACCTCATGATTCGAGGTAGTTTCAAGATGCTCCTATGTAATGCAAGCATAAGCCATGCAAATTTCATAAAAGATATTTGGCAATATTCGCAAGGAATAAAGGCATTTACTAACTAACAACAGTTCATTGTTCTAAACATAGAGATTATGGACTAGTATAAAGCTTTATCTCTTATATTCACTACCATTTACCTCTCGACTATCGACTTTTCAAAGAAGTTAACCCAATTTATATATGTTCTGTTTCCTCTATGGACAAGGTGGTCCACTAACAATTAAGAACGGTTTTTAAATTTTCGGTATTTTTCAATTAATTTTTTTTTACTATAGACAAAATACCTTTCCACAGGCAGTCTGATGGATTTGCCTCTCGTGGTGCAAAACTGGCAATATTGTTTGCCTTTTTTTTCAATAGTGGCTCCTATATACAAATTTCTGAGTATATCGTGCCAGACGCCACTGGCATGATACACAAAAATTTCTTGGGAAATTTTTTAAATGTTTTTAAATATTGTCTTGTGTGTTTATACCCTTTTAGGTGGAAAGGGTAAAATACGTTTTTGTTAATGTTTATAACGCACAGAAATTAGTCTTGCACCTTTAAGTATTCCGATCTCAGAATCACTTTCTGAGTCGATTTAACAATGTCCAGCTGGCTGTCCTTTAGGGTGTTTCAATCTACTTCGCCCTGAGTCTAGGTAAAACAAGTAAGAGTGATATGTTCGGCTATGCCGAACCTTAAATACCCTTCACCAATGGTGTTACAAAAGTAAAGTGTAGAGTGGAAAGACTTGTTGGTCAATTACAAGTATGTATGTTTCTGAAGACTGATTTAGGTAAATCCTACAAAAATACTAATATATGTATATTGATTTTCGAATCTGAAAAACTTTCAAATCTTGATAATTAACACGCCTCGTATATTTGATTTTTAGGCGATATATAAATAATACTTTAATTAGTGAATAACCTTGTATTTAAATGCATATATCTTTAAAAATAGAGGACCGATTAAAAGGTTGCTTTTATGAGAATATTTAGCGGACCTATTTAGATTAGACTTTCGGCAACAACAGTTACATAAGATATGATATTTCGGTATGCTGAAATCAAGTTTGATGAGCTTCTAGATGACTTACCGACATAACTTATATGTATAGGTATTAGATGTTAATAGTGTTCTACGAAGTACACTATTAAATTGCAACATATAGTTCGACTTACAACTGAGATATAGCCAAAACTCGAAATCCGATGCACCAGGGATATCGCCAAAATTCAAAATTCGATGAGAATTAAAATTTTTTTAACAACTGTATTTTTCAAAATAACTATGTTTTTCAAAAAACTTGTTTTTTTTAAAAAAACTATTTAAAAAAAAATTTTAAATTCGTCATCGAAGTTAAGTATTTTACCGATATCTCGGGCGTTTATGGACCAGATTTCCTAAAAACTGGTATATAATTCGTCTGGGTACACCCAACAGGAGCTCCACAAACTTGATTTCAACAGACAGACGGACATGGCTAAATCGACTCTCCTGGATTCTGAGTCGATCGATATAATTTTTATGGGGTCTAAGACGAATAATGAAAAAAATACAAACTGAGTGACAAACTTATAATACCCTTTCACCTATTGGTGAAGGGTATAATAAAAGTTATATATACCAAATTTTAGATTGAATTATGTTTAGATGTTTCACATTTCGACAACTTACGATTTGGAGGCTGGGAAAGAAGATAGAGGATATTATTCAAAAAAGTTTACTTAAGGAAAATAAGATTGTTAAAAGGTATTTATTTGTTTTATATGGAGTGAATCCAAATTTTTTTTTTACAAGAGGTGTACAATATCAAAGTAAAGAAATTAAACTAAATAAAGCCCATTAAAACCATAATGGAGTTAGTAAATATTTAGGTTAGTTATGGTCTATAACAATTAAAAACAATTAGTAATATCAAAAAATTAAAATTTCTATACAATACGAGTACATTAGAGGTCAATGTTCTGCAAAAAATGAATTTAACAAAAATTTCGATTGCAAATTTTGAATGCAACTAAGCATTAGCTTATAACTTCATCTATACAAATTTATATATTTCAGGTATTTGTAAATGCTTAACAGGTAATCACAATATTAAGAAGCATTTCATGTATTTAAACAAGAGAATCTTAGTAGAAAAGGAATAAATTCTATTTGTCGACTACTTAGTGAGGACTATATGCGTTTTACTTACATATGTACTTGTATGTAAATATATAAGTACTTACTTATATACTTTAGTATTATAGACCTTAAGATATTAGGGTTTGCCCATATTTCAAAAGATATATTTGCGTCAAAGTTTGGACATGCCAGTTACATATATGGGAAAGATAAAGGGTTTCATCAAATGTTTGAAAAAAATTTCCACTTAGAATACATTTTCAAAAAGTGTTTAACAGCATAAAGCTGAGAACGAAATGGACTTTCCAACGAAATATATTATTTCAAAAACAGTTAAAAACTTCCCAAGTATTAAGGGGTTTCCAAAATACTATACATTTTTGAAGACTCTCCTAAGCATATGGGCAAATCCGAAAAACATTAAACCAAGGACAAAATTTTAAAACTGTCAAAATCACGTATTTGTGTTTATGAAAATATTGACCATATATTGATAATTTAGAATATATAATGGATACAATTTTTTATTGCTCTCTTCGTAAATGGCAGGTCCTTATTTGCACCCATTTCGAATTTTTATAAATTTTTTAAAATATAAGGTTTTTTAAAAGTTCATTAAAATCACAAAGAGATCCACTTACACTGGGCTAAAAATATATAGATATTAATATAGCATTTTACAGAATAATATGTATAGGAAATAATATGAAATATGATTTTTTTCCTAATAAAAAACATTCAAGTAAAAACTGTATCGTCCGTCACGTAGCGATCGCAACAGTTCATTTATGGATTTTTGGTGAAACTGGAAACTTTAAAATATTTTATAAAAGCTGTTTTGTAATCCTCTGATTTTCCTCTATCTTTAATGTATTTACAATTTTTTTATTTCTATGACCGATTTGATGAAAATTACAGAAACTCGTGTTGGAAAAAAAAGTCAATTCCATTTTTTGTAGGGTCCGTCACAGCACTTTAAAAGCGAATATCTTTTTTCTCCAATAGAAGTATGTAAATTAACAAATGCCTTTCGATAGCACAATCGATTGGCTAATATTCTCAGAAATCTGTGCAAAGATATCTAGTGTAGAACGGCAATGTTATACATTTAAGTACAACAAAATCCGTACAAATATATCGTCCGTCACACAGGATTTGCTCATATACAAAATTTGTATATACAAAAAAAATTTGTATATACAAAATCGGAAATCAAAAAATCGAATAGAATCAAAATAGCTTGCGAGACAGTACGAATTTAAAAATATATTATCTTTTGTTTTTAAATTTTTTAAAAGGAGTATGTCACCGTATTCTACGGCCCACAATAAAGTTGGGGTGTCTCTGGGTTATTCTGTGTCATTTTGAAAGTTGAAATTTTACTTACAGTGTTATTATTATTTTTGCGTCGGCTTAATATGAAAACCTGCTAAGTCCATACTTAAGGTAATTTGAGATTTGATACCATTTGATAGAAAAAGATACGCCTCGTCGACCAACAGTTTTCTTTAATTTGAGTCTTGAAGTGTGTTAAAAGGTTCAATAAGAAAAACTGCTAAATCCACCAATAGAAAATGTTTTTAAGAAAAACTGCCAAATCCAATTTGTTCTAAAGTATAAAGATTTTTAGGACAACAAAGTACTTTTGCAGCGTAATTAAAAACAAGTTGGACCATCAAAATTAAGGCAATAGTATCTTTAAAACCGTAAGAGATAGGATGCGCTGTCGAGATGTTCTTCATAGATCTTCCCTTAAGTATTTGTTATAAAGTATGATTCTTCAAATCTCTTGGGAACTGCCAATTATATATCATTTAAAGTGATTTATGAGTCTGAGGTGCCCTACTTTGGGAACCGATAGTGCCACCCTAGTAAAATATAGACTTTCCGGACTTTTTTCCATTATATTTTCCATCATTCCATTGTGGGTCCATACATCTGAATTGTATTTTTCTTTTGGATGGATATAAGTTGTACAAATACAGTTTTTAAAAACAGAGGTACTTGCATGCTTTTTTCCAACTCTTGGAAGGTCATTAAGAAATATAAGGAAACTAGTAGGAGAAAGAACAGAGCATTGCAGTACCCCTAAATTTATAAAGAATTGGTTGGATGATACCGAATCTATAGCTGCTCTTAAAGAATGATCTCAGATAAATTTGATACAAATCAACAGAAGTTATTGCCAATACCAACGAACACCTTGGAAATATCTAAAGCCACAACATTACATTCAGTGAATAGAACGGCACCATTTTTCCGAAAGAAAAGCCACTGTGATACATGTGAAAATTCTCGAATCGTAGAAAAATAAATATTTCTTTTTCTGTGCTCAAAATTCCGAAAAAGTAAAATATATACCGGTCTAATATATAAATAAGTATGTATGTATTTGTGTACTCGTTCAGAAGGATTTTAGGTTCTCTAAGTGAAATGTTTTATAAGAATTCTTTTGTTTCTTAAATCTTCTAGCAACTTGTCTCTTATTGTTTAATTTTTGTATTTTGCTTTTGTGTTCTTTATTCATTTCCTAAAGGAGGAATGGATGGATTGATGGAATGAGTGAGTGAGTGAATGAATGAATGAACGAATGCTGCTGGCTGGCTGGTTGGTTGGTTGGTACTTGTTGGTAAGTAGAAATGTAAATGAATATTCAAATAAAATATTTCATAAGATTTTACTCATAATTTCTTTGGCTGTATTGTTGTTGGTAATTGTGCATTTTAAAAATGTACTTTAAGCAGATTTTGTGGCTTTTGTTTTCCATTTACTTATTTATGCCTTAGAATAGAAATAAGAAATAGGTATTTATGTTCATAGACAACATAAATCTTTTTGTGAATAATTTTATGATAATTCTTGTGAACAAAAACTGTTAAATACGTACATATGTATATACATACATACTTACAAATAGACAGGCATATTCGAACAAATGCATAACTCTTTCAGGAGATACATATTTAAAAAAAATCTTATTACTGAGGTAAATAAAAGTCGTTTACAAAAATATGCTCATATGCATATAATTTATACTTAGTTTCCGAGTTTTTTTTTAATCAAAACCCTTATGATCTGACAATATTAAAAACTAACTAAAGAATATTATTAAACTACTTATGCAAATAGATGCGTTCTTAGTTTTAAATACAATACATACATACATACAGATGTAAGTAGGTAGGTTTAAAACTTTTATTCCCTAATTATACCCTTCACCACCATAGATGGAAAAGGTGTTATAAGTTTGTGCTGATGTATGTAACGCATGGAAATATTTGTCTTAGACCCACCTTTTATTATACCAAGAGGCTTAGAATCACTTTCTGAGTCGATTTAGCGATGTCCGTCCGTCCGTCTGGCTGGCTGGACCCCAATGTACCTTGTAATCAAACTACAGGCCGCAATTCTAAAGATAATTTGATGAAATTTGGCACAGATCATTTTTTTTTTTGATAATAGGACCATGGCTATTGAAATTCGTCTATTATTTATGGTACCTCCCATAGGTCCCACTTCCCGGAATTGAATATCAATATTTTTTCATCAAATTTAAATCAAACACTGCTTAATGGCTGTACCAAATTTCGTTAAAATCGGTCCACATTTGACCATAGCTCCCATACAAAATTTTCTTTAAAAACGCACTTAATGAGACAAAAATCACTAAAACGCTCGTAAATCTAAAGATAATGGGAATTTTAAGTTTATTTTTTGCATATATAATCAATTTGCCAAATTTCGAGATAATCGGTTCACATTTGACCCTAGCCGTGGTATATCAGGTTAGTCATCCGCCTAGCATACCAGCGGTCCCAAGTTCGATCCCGACCGGATTTAAAACGTAGGTCGATTTCAATGAGTCTAAAAATATAATTAGATGCTGCTCATTGTCTGTGGGAAGTGCCATTTGTTCCAATTGGAATGCTGTCATGGGAATTATATATATAACGGCAACTCTACCTACGATTTTTTTGTTCTGTTCTCTCCTTTTAAGTGTAAAGAAACACGCACTGATGAATTTGCGTGAGAGAATATTGAAAGCGAAATACGAGTTAAAGTGTAAATTTTTACCGATAACCGGTACAGTTGAAATAATCACTCTGCGACAAAAAAAATAAGTAAAAGTTCCTGGAATGTTATACCATTTTTCTGGTAGGTACTGTAGAGTAGAACAACACTCTGTTATTGGAATTTTCAAAACACCCTCAAAATCTGAAGTTACATATAAAAAACCTGTTTTTCGTACCCGTATGCACTTATTACACCGTAACTTAGACAAATGCCGACCGATTTTAACTTTTTTGAAAGATATTGAAAGAAGAAGCTTAGCCCTTTTCAACGGTATGTAGTTTCTTAATATATATTTAAGATACATATGTGTTTAACACATATTATATTTTTTTCCGGTTTTTTCCACATTGTTCTATATTCGGGACGTTGTTACACAACATTTCTGTATGGGAAGTGGGCTATTTATTACCTGATTTTAAAATATATATACGTTCATAACGTTGATAAAAAACCGAGTTTTTTAAGACGGACTAAACGCATTTAAGCGCCTTTGCTTCTGTAATGCAGTAAACACCTTAACTCAATTCCAATAATTAAAAATCCGTTAAAAAATTTCTGATTTATTCAGCTCAAAAGAAAAACAAAAGCTTATTCTTTCAATATCATTTAAAAAATTTAAAATCGGTTGGCATTTGTCTAAGTTACATGGTGATAAGTGCATACGGGTATGAAAACCCGGTTTTTTACCCGTAACTCCAGATTTTGGGGGTGTTTTGAAAATTCTAAAGACAGAGTGTTGTTCTATTCCACAGTACCTACCACAAAAATGGTATACCATCCCAGAAACTTTTACTAATTTTTTTTTTTGTCGCAGTGTGTAATTTATCTAAGTTTAAATATTGGGTTTAAGCAATTCTATATTAGTAATTTCAACTCAGTAAGTCGGATAACTCTTTTTTAACAGTATTTTTTACACTCTATCTAAAGTCTTAGAAATATCTTAAGCCACAACCTTACTTTCTCTAATAACAACAACTTCCAAGAATCTTCTGTATGGAATCGGAAGCCATCGAAGTAGTGTTTCTTTACGTATTTGCACCCGAAGTGCTTGAAGGGAGCTCAAACTACATATAAAAAAATTTTGTCCGGACAAAAATTTAGTTCGAATAAAATGGGTGAATTTACTTTAACAAAAACGAGTTGAAAAATATATATGTAGGGTTTTATAATGAAAACCGATTTTTATTTAATTTTAATGAATTAAATATTTATTGAACAAATGGCTTACGTGCTAGCGTTTGATCTTAAAACTAAAAGAGTATTATTGTCCGATTACTTTTTTACGACTGTTCACTTCAAGCTCTAAATTAACTCCGTCTTTCGTCATCAACTGATATATTTCGTTATAGTTATTACTCGTCCGTTTTTCAAATTTTTTTGTCGCCTGTTCTGTTCTGAATTTTGTTTAAATACACAGTGTTGTATTTAAGTCAATAGTGCTGCCACTACTTATGTCCGTCTGTTAGCCCCAATCCTACATATAGTCATAAAATATTATACTTCAATGAAAACATTATAGATTTGTTAAATTTAAGTAAATAAATATTGGAAAGTTAAGGTGTAGTTTTAATGGATTTAATTAAGTTCTCTGATTGTCGAAAAACTAAGTGTAGTCGTTAATGTATATATGAAATTTATAAAGAAATTTAAAGAAACATTTATGTATATTATAAATGTTTTTTTTTTTAATCTGATATATATTTTTCTTAAGGTAGTCTCAGTTAGGCATATGTGGGAGATGTTCTCAAATGTGGACCGATGGTGATATATGTATGTTGCTACAATGGTTGGTAATCCCAACTTGGTATGCATAGAAAAAACTACGCAATATACCCACTTTGTATATGGAGGTGTAAGTTTACTTATTTTTTGTTGAGCGAAGTAAAAATAAATAATAATATACATGTGTTTATTCATTAATTTAAATGTTTCACCGTCAGATTTTAATAGTTCAAAAATTGCGAATAATACTATCGTTATCATTATTAAAATATTTGTTGCAAATTTTCGAAACAATTTAACTATGATCACGATTCACCATTAACCACATAATAAAGGTAAAATTTTATGTTCACCGCCTGACTTCATAAAAGGAAGCCATTATCAGTGCTAAGAATGTTGTGAATTTACTCACTACAATGACATTATTAACATTCAAAATGCTTAAATATTCCTATGCAACACACATGTGCATGTTGTTGCATCTACTTACACATGTACATATATATGTATGTTTAAATGTATATGAAAAGTGTACCAAAAATAATGTGTTGTATATATACTTAGATTCTTTCATACTTACGTATATGCTTACATATGACTACATACTTCACAAAAACACGTTCATATAAAAGTATACAATTTTAAATGTTTATATATTTATGTAAATACGTATGAATATTTTGTCTTTATAAATATTAGGGTCAAACAAATCATATGAATGTCTATTATATTATATTCGAAATTCAGAAACTATCATTATAGGAATCAATAATTTTATTATTTTTTTTAAATTTACTCTGATTTTTGTTTTATTTTTATATAATCCTTAAAATCCACAAATTTCTTATATTTTTTTGAGTCTACCTAATGAAAAACAAGTATTATTCATCTATGTGGAAAATACACAAAATGTCATCACTAGCCATTAAATTTTATTACTGATACCTGCATAGTTTTTCTTTAAAAACACCCAAAACTGTTGTATTTGTTAGCAAAATATTTAACTGAAAATTAACTACCCAGCAGTTTCAAATTCAAGGAGAGATTTCAATTTTCAAAAAGGACCAGCAATGTTAACATATGCTTTTCTGTAAAGGTAGCCAATAGCCAAGCGTCGAAAAGTTCATTCAAAAATTATAAAGACTAAATTTTACTTTTTGAGATAACTATTACGGCGACATGAAATAACCCCCAATGAAATAACGCCCAATTACGAAAATGAAATAAACCTCAATTATACTAGCAGCAAAAAAAGAAATAATTCTAGGAAATAAGATATGAAAAAACACCCAATTTTTGGCGAAATAGTACATAATTTTAACGAAATAACACCCAATTTTAGAAATCACTTTAAAAATTTTTACCAAAATGAAGTTAGAATAGGAAATAAACCCCAATGAAGTAATCCAAAAAAAAAATGAAATAAGACCCAAAAAATAAGTTTTTTAGTTTTATTTTTTAAATTGTTTTTTACAAAAATACTTGCATTGTTTGGCGACATACAGGGTCAGTCAATGCTTCATCATTTGGAACGCGATTTGCAGCAGTTTTAAAATGCATATGCTGCAAAACTTAAAGTGTTTGCAAGGCAAAAGCAAGATGTTAGGTCCCTCAGAAACACAGACAATACATAGCTTTGGATAAACGATTCTTACTTCTTGAGGAATCTGTCCCAATCTTCTTCCAAATTTTAAAAATCTTCGAACATGACCTCGTCAGTTTTCATTTCAATACGAGTTTTGTTTGTAGGGAACATCATTGTATTAAAAAATGGGAAAAGCGCCGCAGGCGAAAATTTAGTTTTGTAAAAAATGGCTGTGAAAACTGTTTTTTGTAAAAAAAATTCGCGCGATTTTTTTTTACAAAAAACAGTTTTCACAGCCATTTTTTTACAAAACTAAATTTTCGCCTGCGGCCCCGTTTGTTCTATACACCAATTAAGGTTTATGCACTCTTATTTTATTTTGCGAAGAGGCTTGAATTCTTCATAGAGTGTTTTTGGCTTCCATGATTGTGTTCGTATCGGCGTATTTCGATAAAATAAAAACAATATATAACAAATATAAAATGTTATATATTGATTTTTTTGTGTATTGTCGTTTCTCGCCTACCGAATACACAAATTTACAATACTATTAATGCGGCTACCACTAATAATTTCGAATTTAATTTATGATTTTTAATTGATCTTTACTACTCAAAAGTCATTAACGGAGAAAAAATTTTTAGCAAAATATTTTCATTAACATCAAAAATACTATAATATAAAATATTCAGAAAATACAAAGAATTCAGAAAAATCTTCAAAACATCATTTTTATGAAATTGAAATAAACTCAAAAAAAAAATGAAATAAAGTCCAAATTAAATGTACATGAAATAAATCCCAATTAAAATTATATTTTTTTATGGAATAGCTTCATAACGAAATAAATCCCAATTTATAGTGAAATAAAGCTCAATAAACATGAAATTATCCCCAATTTTAATTTTTCAATTTTTATTGGGGTTTACTTCATTTTCGTAATTGGGCGTTATTTTATTGGGGGTTATTTCATGTCGCCAACTAATACACCTTTCACACATCTATCATAATCTATCAAAAATGGCTCAATTTTGTTTATTATTATAGGATGTATATCTTACAAACGTTAAAATTCGCTACCTCTAATAGATCGTGCAGAAACGGGTGGCCCAGATGGTGAGTCCTAAGATTAGTAGGCTGGACAGTGATAGAGGAGATGAATGACAGGGATGAAACGATACAAGTAAATACAAGTACTTACTTGATACTTTTCCTTCGATACCAAGTACTTTTGGTATCGATAACTACCAAGTATGTATCAATAAAAAGTTACTCGTATCGGTCAGTATTGGAAAATAGTCAAAATTTTGAGTTCTTTTTATACAAAATTTTCTTAACCGTTTTAGTGAATAAGGGGTTAAGTTTAAGTCTTTTTTAATAATGACAAATTAGAGCAAAGACGAGATTGTATATGACACAAACATTTCATAAAAAAACATTTATGTGGGGTTTATGTAACTCAAGCGGCTGACGATTGAGTGAAATTTACATGTATTTTGTTTTTGTTACAATAACAAAACACATGTAAATTTTACTCAATCGTCAGACGCTTGAGATATATAAACTCCAGATTAATTTAAGGTGGCGCAAAATATGACAATATAAAAATGTATTTGTAATACACACTTCTAATACATACTTCACATGCAGAGATATGAGGAATTTCAATTTCGTTGAAGAAGAAGGATTTAAACCCTCATACTATGTTAGAAAAAAATTACACATGTGATGTTCGGGTCATATTTTGACCTCACATATTTTTAATTGAGAAATTTCTAATTTTGTACATTTCAAAAATATTTTTTGCAATATGTGGTAGTTAGAGTAAATAATTGTGTGTCGATGTAACGGAGAAACAGGTTTTTTGCAAGTTATGCACTCAATAAAGGTCTTTTTTGACGCTCAAAATTTTTTTCCGTTTGGTTCTGATCACAAAGGGTTTTTGTTGACTCTCTTTCTACAACCATGCGTTATTTTTTTGGCGTTTTGTCTGTCATTCTTATTTTGTTTGTTTTGTTGTCATGTAAAACACACAACATTCCAATTGGAACAAGGGGTACTTCTCTCAGACAATGAGCTGCATCAGATTCCATTTTAAGACTCATTGAAAGAGACGTTTTAACTCGGACTCCGAACGGCAAATGCATTAGTTAGATAAGGTTTACATATCCAAATACTCAATAACCAGTGGCTAGCAAAGTTATGAGGTGCACCGCTTTTTTGAAAATTAAAAGTTTTTTTCAAGTGGGTCTGGCCAGATATCGAACTTGGGACCTCTGGTATGCTAGGCGGATGACTAACCTGCTATACCACGGCGGTTTACAAAAAACAAATGCAAAAAAATATAATGTAGACATTTTACATTATATATATATTATTCATATTACAAAAGTGGTAGAGGGTCATAAATAAATAAAAAATGTGGACTAAATGCATGAATGAAAAAAGCTTCTTGGGTGTAACAATACATTTTTTGAAAAACATAACATTCACTAGTGCCAATATTTATTAGGTTTATTTTGACCGATACAAGTTTATTGCGATACACTTTTATTGCGATACTGAGTAAATATCGATACTTTGCGACGGACACTGTATCGAGTAAGAAAATCGATACCATGGAGGTATCATTTCATCCATAGTGACAGTTTTTTCCTCTTTAATATTATGACAACTTCTACAGTAGTTATTGCTTTGAAGATTAAGTCTTCTAGCATGTAAACCTATAATTCGGTGTCCTGCAAGGATTGATATTAGTTAGACAAAGACTGCAGAACGCTTACTGTAGTAAGTTGGCAAAAGAAAGTCTTGAGACTGAGCAGGTTGTTTCTGTAGACCATATGGTCTACGCGGATCTAAATAGAAACTGCTTAATGAGCAATTTACAGGCTGGTATACCTATGTATTGGTCAATATCCCTCTGACTGAGGAGAACACCAAGTTTATACGTAATAGTGTTACTAGGTACTGTGTTCAATATTGTTATGTCTCGGCATCTCGGATGTCGTTAAGACCGAAAATGTAGTATATTCGGTGGTATCTTAGCCATTTGCTCACCCTATACATGCTTAAAATTTAGCCTGTAGAATACAACAGAGTTTCAGAAGCTTGAAATTGGTAATCGTCCCTAACAGTGGGATAAAAAGGCCTCCACCTACACTATTGTTTGATTTGGATCCATAATAGTTTTCAATTTTGATTTCTTAGTTTCTTTAACTTCCTCCGTTAAGTGTTGTTCGATCCATTGGCCAAATTGTTAAGCTCTAGAAGAGCGATACCTATTCTCTTTAAAACATATGTATGCCTTTGCAGTACCGATAGATCATTATAATACACTCCACATTGCGACGATGCTCCAGTTTATAGAGTTCCATACCCTTCTGTCACCGATGAGCACATTCAGCTTTTTCTGTACACCGATGAAGTGAAATTTGCTGTACACCGCTTTAAAATCTCTGTTTGGTCCATCGAACATCGCACTGTAATCTCACGCCTAGAACATGTTTCCTTAATATAAAACCTCTCATATGCACAAATTAAGCAATATGCCACAACTTGCGTTTGTGTTTTAATGCACAACTATAGTCAAGCCCGACCACATAATACCCTTCACCACTAAGGTCAAAAGTGTTCTTTTTCATGTATAAAGAAAAATCTTCGCTAAATTTTGTCATAACACAAAAATTTTCTCAAGACTTATTTATTTATTTATATTTAAGCTGTTTCCGTCATTTTGACCTATATGAGGGCTAGGGTCAAATATGGACCGATTATCTTTAAACTTAACAAATTTATAACATTTTTTACAAAAATTATGTGATTTTTGACTTGATAGAAGAGTTTTTGTTTTGATAGAAGAGTTTGTATGGGAGCTATGGTCAAATGTGGACCGATTTCAACGAAATTTGGTTTACATAAGCAGAATGTGTTTTAATTTCATAAACAAATATTGATATTTGTGGCCAAAATATCAATTCCGGGAAGTGGGTTCTATGGGAGGTACCATAAATAATATACTGATTTTGACAAATTTCAATAGCAATGGTCCTACTATAAAAAAATGATCTGTGCTAAATTTCATCAAATTATCTTTAGAAATGCGAGAAATACTTTGATTACATGGTTTACATGGGGGTCCAGCCAGCCGTCCGGACGGACTGACATCGCTAAATCGGCTCAGAAAGTGATTCTAAGTCTATTGGAATACTAAAAGGTGGATCTAAGACAAATATTTCTATGCGTTACATACATTAGAACAAACTTATAATACCCCTTCCACCTATGGTGGTGAAGGGTATCATATCCAAACATTGATTGTAGGGAAGTGTTAGATATTTTTTTTTCTTAGATAAATATTCTGTTATTTTACTATCCAAATAACGAATAGTTGTGTAATCTAATATAAAATTATTAATTTTATATTGAATTTATATATAGAAAATATGTTAATATTTTGTGACAATTTTAATTTAATCTCTAAATATAAGGTTAAAATGCAAAAAATTTCAAATTAAAACAAGTAAGAAAGTGCTATAGTCGGTCAAGCCCGACCATACGATACCCTTCACAACTAAGGTCAAAGGTGTTATTTTTCCTGTATAAAGACAAATATTTGCTAAATTTTGCCATCATACAAACATTTTCTCAAAACTTATATATTTAAGCTGTTTCCGTCATTTGGGCTAGGGTCAAATGTGGACCGATTATCTCAAAATATGGCAAATTGATTACAGTTGTTACAAAACTTATGTATGCAAAAAATAAACTCAAAATTGTCATTATCTTTAGATTTACTAGCGTTTTAAAGATTTTTGTCTCATTTAGTGCGTTTTTAAAGAAGAGTTTGTATGGGAGCTTTAGTCATATGTGGACCGATTTCAACGAAATTTGGTACAGTGATTTTAGTTTACATAAGCAGTATTTATTTTAAATTTCATAAAAAATATTGATATTTGTGGCCAATATATCAATTCCGGGAAGTGGGACCTATGGGAGGTACCATAAGTAATGGACCGATTTTGACCAATTTCAATAACCATGGTCCTATTATCAAAAAAATGATCTGTGCCAAATTTCATCAAATTATATTAAGAATTGTGACCTGTAGTTTGATTACAAGGTTTAAATGGGGTCCAGCCAGCCAGACGGACGGACGGACGGACATCGCTAAATCGACTCAGAAAGTGATTCTAAGCCTATTGGTATACTAAAAGGTGGGTCTAAGACAAATATTTCTATGCGTTACATACATCACCACAAACTTATAATACCCTTTCCACCTATGGTGGTGAAGGGTATAAAAATCTTTTTGAATTTGTACATCAACAAATAAAAAAAGATGTATGAAAATAATAATAATAATAACACCCTACTCCACTGAGCTAAAATTTTGGGCCAATTACAAAAATATTAAAAAGCCTTTCTTCAATACACGGAGAAATATAAATATTTGCTAGTATAAATAGTTTTAATTAAATTGTTAATAATACAATTTAGTTGGATTAAATTGTTTTGGTGTAAAAATTAAATACTTGCTCAATAGTTAAATATTTGGCGTACACATTTTTTTATTTTTGTTACTACGTTTCTATGTTTGTTGGAATGTTTCTTTGTTTTTAGTGCTACTTGTACTCGTACTTTACCAAATGTATCTCTAGCAAATGCATAAAATAATATAAGTGTGAATATTATTACGAGTGTTCCTTGGAACCGTGAAGACTTTCCCATAATCATGAATCAGTGAAAGGAGCAAAAAATACATATTCAAAAAGAAATGAAATTAAATAACATGCATTGTTTTAAATATCTATACATATGTACAAGGAAAATTCAAAAAGATGAAAAACATATTAAAAATTTTCCCATAGAACAAATCTTGGCGATGCATCGGATGAATTTTAATTATTTTAAAAGTACTAAATTAATTATCATAATATCATCTAACGAGTTCTAGATTAATTCTGTGGTACAAAACGAAATAGTTCTTGACAAAAATATTCCTTATTTCTTACAAAAAGTATTGGTATTGACAGTAGCTTTCATTTAACCCCGACAGGAACTACTTAAATGCTAATAAAAATAAAATTTTAAAAATTTGATGATAGAGTTTTGTACATAGAACAATTTTATGGGTTATAAACAAAATTTTCTAACCCACTAAAATGGTTATAAATCTTAAATCAAAATCGGTACTCATTAACCTCTTGTATACCACGAAAATTACCTAATACTTGTAGCTGTGATGACAAAATTAAAAAAAAGTTACCAAAATAATTTAGCAAATTTGATCTAAATTTGTCCAGTTAGATCCACTTTAACTAACCGGAGACCAAATAGTGGGTTTGTCGGGGTAAATAAGGCCCAAAGATGGCAAAGGTGATTTGGATTCCAATTCTGCTAAAAGACAATTTTTTAAAATAATTCTGTAATTTGTCAGCTCATTCTGTTAAATCTAGCTGAAATGGAAAAAAATTTGATCACGACTCTTGAAATTTAAATTTCTTTAAATTGGGTTATAGGGTAGAAGGGGGACCATTTGCCATAGGGACGCATTTGCCACCACTAATTTTCTTGAAAACTAACTTATCTTTTTTGACGCTGTAATCGATTTTATATTCGGTAATCATTGATATTCTATATCTTAAATTTTGACTGCTGTAGCTTTCATATTTAAAACATCAGGCGTGATTTATTGTTTCAGCAGATCCTGAAAAAATATTTTGCTACAAGTATTTTTGTAATATTTTCCTTAGTTTTTTATTATCCTAAGAAATTATTCATTAGTTTAATAAACAATATAGTATTGAGAACAAATATTTTAAGTTTTTATCAATAAATCTATTTCTTATATTTCTTTACATCTAACGACTTTACCAGTGGCACATTTGCCATACACATATAACAAAGCAACTCGTCGACATTTTTTTGAGCCCGACAAAAAAATATCCTAAAAAGGATATCGTATTTTGGTTGCAAGGCCCAATCCATCTTCCATCTTACCATTTTTTTATGTTGATATGTCACAGTACAATGTTAGCAGTGGCCCAATAGTTTGAATTTTGATCTCTGAATTTTTTAATGTTTTGCTTGATTTATCCATGTGAAATGAACTTGAATTAATTTTTTGGTTTGTTTGTTTGGTATATTAAATCTTTATAGAAATAAAAATTTACTTTATTACAACAATTTCTTTAATTCTTTTTTGTACCAAACTTATTGGCAAATGTGCTCCATGGATGGGGCACATTGGCCACTTTTAGTTAATTTGCTATTTTTCAAATTTGATACATAAAGAAAAGCCGTAGGGAATCTGAACCAACACAGTTTAAAGCTAACATATATAGGTACCTATTAAGAACAAAAAAATTGTGATAACTTTCACGGTAAGAAACCTAGAGCACTTTAAAAAAAAGTGGCAAATGCTCCCCCTTCTACCCTACTCCATTGCTTTCATCACATCTTTGAAGATGTTCTAGCACCACTTCAAGCTACTCAACAAAATTTCCCAAAAAACAAGATTTCCAGCAAAAACGCAAAGTGCTTAATATCTCGAGACGACATCTGATGGAATCAAAGAAAGTATTGGTGAGTATCGTTCTTGTACAAAAATTTTGTTGACCAGTGATATTAAAACCGAGATATTTTGTACGAAAATTTTGCTTGTTGATAAAGATAGATGTAACTTTAGAACCCGTGGCCAGCTCATAGCAAAATTTTTACTGAACAAAGTCAACTTAGTTGCCCATTTACTGTAAAAAAACAAGTAAGAAAAGCTATAGTCGGTCAAGCCCGACTATATAATACCCTTCACTACTAAGGTCAAATATGGACCAACAATTAAACAAGTTTTCCTTAAGTCTTAGAGACATACATACATATACTATGTGCTATTTTTCCAAAATTTCGAGATTTATATCATTTCCGGCTAAGGGCCTGATATGGGAGCTAGGGTCAATTGTGGACCGATTGTAACCAAATTTTGTTTATTGGTTTATATTTACAAAATATTTATCTGTGTAAAATTTAAGTAATCAAATGCATTTATCTTTAAAGTTATTAACGTTTTTGTGCTTTAATGTATATATAAACGTCTTTTGAGAATGTGTCTTGTATGGGAGGTATGGTCAAATATGGACCGATTTCTACAAAATTAGGAACACTGATTAAGGATATCTGTGCTGAATTGATAAGCAATACCTGTGCTGAATATTATTAAAATACAACTAAATTTGTGGCTGTAAAGGACCAAAAACTCTATTCCGGGAAGGCATCCCTATGGGAGGTACCCGAAATAGTAATCCGATTTCGTCCAAAAAGTACAGGTATCGTCCTTGGACCAAAAATTGAATCTGTGCCTTCTGTGAATCTGTAATTCTAAGTCGATTGGTATACTAAAAGGTATGTCTCAGACCAATATTTCTATGCGTTACAAACATCAGCACAAACCCAATATACCCTTTCCACCTATGGTGGTGAAGGGTATAATTAAAAGACTTTTCTCAGGATATTCAAGGATAAAGGGCATTTTGAGATATAATAATAGAATGGAAAAAGGAAGAATTAATATTCTTTCTAATGACGTCAAATTTATTAAAATCTGACAACACGTTCAAAAGTAATTAAGTCGTAGCGTTGCCAATTTTTTTTTTTAAATAGCCGAGACGTCAAACTATGGGGCCTGTATAATATAAACCATATAAGGTAAGATATAGATATATATATATATATATATATATATATATATAATTCCAAGACAACATTCCAATTGGAATAAAGGGTACTTCTCTCAGATAATGAGCTGCATCCGATTCTATTTTTAAACTCATTGAAAGGGACCTACATTTTAACTCCGGCTCCGAATGGCAAAATGCATTAGTTAGACAAGTTTTACATAGCCTAATACTCAATAACTAGTGGCTAGTTGAGTTATGAAGTGAACCGCCGCTTTTTTTAAAATATATTTCTTTCAAGTGAGTCTGGCCGGAGATCGAACTTGGGACCTCTGGTATGCTAGGCGGATGAATAACCTGCTATACTACGGCGGGTATGTATATACGACTAAAATCTTAGCAATATCCAAACTGGTCTCATTATGGAGTGGGACGAATAATTTAAGAATTACTCTATACTGAAATTTGTTGTCTAATGGAGACCTAAATAATGGGTCGATTCAGTCAATTTTATTATTAAATGTCCCTCTTATACCAAAAATATGTTTGTAGCAAATTTCATAACGATAAATTTGTGACTTTGAGGAAAGAAACCCATATCGTAACCTTAAGTTCAAAAGGGCGTAACTACACTTCTAGTTTTTTTTACAGAAGAAGCAAAAAACGTTATAACTTTAAAACTACAAAGAACATTAAATTCAAATTTTGTAGTTGGATCAACAAGCCATCAGCAAAGGAAACTCTTAAAACTAAAATGGTAAAAAGCCTTCAGTTTTTGAGCAATAGCTAAAAAACAAAAGGACTTAACTACAAGTTGAAACCAAAAGGGTTAATAACTACCATACAAATCTTGAGCAAAAATTTTAACCTTTCAAAATGCATAAAGTTTTTTGTCAGGAATATAGAGACTGGTCTTAAAAATAGTAACAATTTATTTTCGAAACATAATTTAATGTAAAAGGTTAAGTTTTGAATAATTTAAAAAAAGATATGCAGAGATTATTTTAAAAGTAATTTCAGAAATAACCCCGTAACTTTTAAACGGTTGAAGATACTTAAATGAAATTTCATATATTTAGAACAAAGGAACTTTAGAGTTGGTCTGTAGACAAACAGGTCAATGTACGGTCGGAAAGCTAACTTATAGCCTTTAAAAAATCTTAGTCTCGGATAATAATTTATATGATAAGCAAAAAAACATCATAACTTTTAAACTAAATGAAATATTAATTTCAAAATTTGAAAGTTGGTCAACAATGAAACAACAAAGACATTTTTGGAAATATAAATGACAAAAAAGATTAATTTTTAAGTAATTGCAAAAAAACAAAAGGGCTTAACTACCAGCTGAATATTTTCTGAAAGCAAAAAGCTTAACTACAATACAAACTTTGAGCAACTATTTAAAACCTTTACTTTTTAGTGATTAAAATCGCTGTACATATATCTATACGTATGATCAAAAATACGTATAGATATATGTATTTTGGGTTGCTGTACCATAATCAATCAATTTTGTATTAGTTACGCCCTTTTGCATTTCAGGTGACGATATAAATGGTAGAAAATTATTTGGGAGGTACCCTAAAATTTTTAACGATTTTCTTCAGTGTTAATCGGCTTTGTCCTTGAAGCAAAAAATTAAAAAATTAAAAATTTCTGGTGTTTTTGCATTTAGTTATTGGTCAGAATTTATATTAAAATCTTAAAAATTTGTTCATCGGATTTCTGCAACCAACTTCATATACAGACATATACAGATATACCATGTAAAATAACAACTTCCGTTATATTATGCAATATTATTCTTTTAATTTTTACACATACACACATTAAAACGAATACATTCTTGCCGTTACATACAAACAAAAAAGGAAATGTGTAATGCACAAATACAAAATACTTGTTCAGTTTTTATTTGTACATATTCATATATGAGTATGTATGAATGTGTGAGTGTATTTTCATTACGCTCACAAGCATTCATACATATATATGTCTGTATCTATGATATATATGTACATATTTGGATAATAATTGCAACATTGTTTTAAATTTTACTATATATATTAATTTGTACATACATATGTATGCATATATATACAAGTAACGGCATTTGTTGTAATTCTCACAAATAATTTAACATACATAAGTACATATGTAAGCACATACATATGTATGTTTGCATGTATCCATGTGTAAAAGAAGATGGCAAGAGGGGAGTGAGGGGAACCGCCATAGAAAGTGAATGTTTATTATTTCTGCATAAAATTCTTAATGAGAATTTTCGAAATTGTTTCCACATTATGAAAAAGCGAAATTTAATTGAACCGAACATTGTTTTTATTATTTCTTTCTGTTTTTATCATTATATTTTTTTTTTTTTATTTTTTCATTATAATTGTTGCACATCCTTGTGTGAACAGTTTTTGCAATCACATTCACATACCAAAACTAAAATCAAGAAATATATAATACTAAAATGCAATATAACGTCATAGTATTTAAAAACGTACTGCGGCTTTGGTCGAACCATTAATGGTGATCTAAATATAGATAACATCTTCTTTAACATGTTTAAATTTTGTAGTTTTAAAATTTTAACTGATGATTTTTGGAATAAAATTTTCCTTAGGTTTCTCAATTTTTAAATTAATTTATTAAAAATATGCACATTTGAATGGATTCAAATGTAATCAAATATTAAGGACATACATTATTCTCACGACATTCCAATTGGAACAAGGGGTACTTCTCTCAGACAATGAGCTCCATGATTTTCTATTTAGAGACTCATTGAAAGGAACCTTCATTTTAACTTCGGCTCCGAACGGCAAATGCATTAGTTAGAGAAGTTTTACATAGACTAATACTCAATAACCAGTGGCTAGCTGAGTTATGAGGTGAACCGCTTTTTTGGAATTTTTTTTTTTTATTGGGACCTCTGGTATTGGGTCCTCTGGTATGCTAGGCGGATGTCTAATCTGCTATACCACGGCGGTTCACAATTAAAGACTTTATTTTTAAAAGTGGTATTACTCTAATTCGGAAACAACTAATGGAGACTATTATCTAATGAGAGAAAGCTAGGGCACACACACGTGCTCATGAAATGTATGTTTGTTTGTGCGTTTATGTGTTTTTTATTGTTCTTATTCACTTCAATTTCACATTTGTCAGAAAAAAAATTTTGGAGTGCAATATCTTTATTAGGGTGCACCTTATTTTACGAAAGTACGAAATTGAAGCGAAATTTCCAACAGAATGTTTTATGTAACATAAAAATAAGCTGTAAAATTTTTATCAAAATTGCATAAGGAAAACTTTTTTGTATGGGAAAAATGGGAGTATTTTTTTTTGTGTTGCCTGAATTTTAACTTTTAAGAACTGAAATATTTAAAAATAGTCATTACATATTAATATCAATTACCTAGTTATTGCAATTACCTCCGAAAATTCGTGTCTTTGACGACACGCCTAATTCTATGACCCGTTAATACTAAATAATTGAGTTTTGTTGAAATATAACCAAATTTTCTTAGTTTTTTTCATATAAGAAAATTATTTTTTAACAGGAATAAATTCATAACTTTTTAAATACCAAGCCGATATTTCTAAAATTGTTACCGTGTTTTATTGCATCTTCGGCGCTTAATGCTAGCTATAAATTTTTCTGATATTTAAAGTAGGAGTAGCCCCTCCCATATAAAAATTATATTTCATCGATTTCTCTGAAATTTTCAACGTGTTTTATTGTATGTCCGGCGCTTAATGCTGGATATGAACATTTCTGATATTTAAAGTGGGAGTAGCCCCGCCCATATAAACAAAATTATTTCATGGTATATCTGTCGCACTATTTTAACTAGGATAGTCAAATTTGCTGTGTATAAATATTAGGCGTGGCAACTTCCATACAAAAAAAAAATATCTATATATTTTCGCAAGAGATTTACCAAAATTTATTAATATGGTTTTACTACAAATAATTTTATGTGACTTCACATAAAATTGATGCGGAAGTAGGAATGGTAATACAAAGACGATTATAGATAATAATCTGATATTGACAAAAAAAAACGAATCGAAAAATTTGTTATCTTTGGCGTTGCCGTACTTCTAAGATAACAACTAAAGCTATTATTCATTTTAAACGAGTTGTGGCGCTTTTAGTACACAAAGTTTAATTTGTTCATTTTATGACATTTTTTGCAAACTGGTTATATATGTATATCCTGTCTTTTTGAGCGTCTAGTATTATAAACATTTAATTCCAGTGATTCAAGATATTCAGTCTAGGTTAAATGCTTAAATTTAATTCATTTTTCAAATAACTTCAAATAAGTAATTTCTGTCATTTTTCTGAAAAGTAAAGGTAGAAGGCCAATGTACGCGGCAAGCGGCTGCGGGCGGCAATCAGCTGTTTTTTGATTTGTCAAATTTCAAGCGGCGATGGAAAAAAGTAGAACTTTGTTCTACTTTTCCGCGCGGCAGATTTTTTCAGTGCTGCCAGATTTAATTATATCGTACTCAAATATTTTTTTATATGAACATTTTTGTAAACAAGCGCACATTTTATGTACTGGCAATACTACGACCGCCCGCAGCCGCATGCTGCGTGTATTGGCCCTGTACCTTAATAAAAATGGACCTTAGGTTGCGCGCTGACTCAAATTGTTTTCTTTAATCTTAAACATTACTAAATGGTTTAACTTTTGTAGTGGTTTGCAAAGTTTGGAATCGTCTGCAATTTTTTATTTTCCACCATATATTTAAGATTTTCGTTAAAAAAAATCTTCAACTTTTACACGAATATTTTTCTTATACAAATAACATTTACTAACCAAATTTGTCAACGGGAATAATCTATATTTTGTGCGGAAAACAGCGATGTATGACAATCTAAAATTAACTTTCAATAAATTGTCGAAATCCCCGAAAAATTGTAAGACTATGTGTTGACAAAAAAAAAAAAACGAAACGAAAAATGTCTTATCTTTGGCGTTGCCGTACTTCTAAGATAACAACTTAAGCTATTATTTTTTTATGACATATATAGTGATTATAACTGAGTGGTTTTTGTTAACATTAAACGATTTAAGAAAATTAATTTATTCGCCTTAACTTTTTCTAGCCGGCCCATCGTGGGCCGCTTAAAAAATTATTATACCCTTCACCAATAGGTGAAAGGGTATTATAAGTTTGTGATTCCGTTTGTAATTAGTGATAGTAGACCCCATAAAAATTATACCGATCGACTCAGAATCGGGAGGAGAATCGATTAAGCGATGTCCGTCTGTCCGTCCGTCTGTCTGTTGAAATCAAGTTTCTGAAGCCCCTGGAGGATGGACCTACATAAATCATATACCTGATTTTAGGAAATTCTCCCGCAATGAACGCTATTAAATTTCATTAAAATCGGTTTATAAACACCGAAAATATCGAAAAAATACCAAAAATTAGACTAAAATTTTAAAATTTTTGATTGAAACACACTTTTAAATAATAAGAGAAACAAGATAATATATTATATATTAGATTGTAGGAAATGGTTCCCCAAAGCACTCTGTAAAATTTTAGCAAAATCGGTCTATAAACAACTGAGATACAGCCAAAACACTAAATTTGATGTATCGCAAATTGCCCAAAGTATGCATTAGAGAATGTTTGTTGAAAAAATGAAATGCAGAAATAGGAAAAACCATCCTCCTGAAGCACGGACATACATAAATTTTATATCAGATTTTAGGAAATTCCCCTACCAAGCACATTATCAAAAGCGGTCCATAAGCAACTGAGATATCGCCAAAACACTACTTGTGATGTACAGCAAATTGCCCAAAGTACGTGTCTAAGAAATTTTGTTGACATTTTGTTAGTATTGTTTCAGCGATATCTCAGGTGTTTACGGACCGCTTGTGATGAAATTTGACAGCGTTCTTTATGGGAGGATTTCCTAAAATCTGATATAAACTCCACAAATCTGATTATCAATACCATTCAAGTTGTACCGATCGTCTCAGAATCGGCAGGAGAATCGATTTCGCGACGTCCGTCCGTCTGTTTGTCCGTCTACCTGTCTATCCGCCCGTCTACCCTACGAGAATTTAAATTGTTTAATTACAATTGTTCCGTTCACGTTTGACTATTGCTCCCGTATAACTTCGCGTAAGGCAATCTCTTAGTAGCTAATAAATGACAAATTATAATTGTCTAATTAGCTAATTAATTATAATTATCTATCTATTATAATAGATACGATGATGACATTTAGTATAAAGACGTTGTACAATATCGTTATTCAGGGCGATAGCGCCTAAAATAAACTTTCTAGAGGGACAACATTTGGCAAAAGTATTTCTGATCTCTTAAAAAGTTCGGCATTGAAAATGGGCGAGCTCGGTTCACATTTACTGTTATCTCCCATATAACCCCGACCGGGAATTACTTTAATGCTGATAAATTAAATCACGTTATAATTGCACAAAGAACTAGAGCAAAACTTTCCACACATCCATCGGACAGATCGAAAGAACAATAGATCCCAAATATTATTGTTGAAGTATTCATCTTAATAAGTTAACTAACTTCAGATTAATAAGTAAATCTTTAATAAATTTTCCGCCAAAGCTGATAACCATTCATTTAAAAGCTATATATTTCACGTATGTATCTAAAACAATGAGTGTATACCTTATAATTCTAAGGCTTGTATACATTGATAATCATTGTTAAAGCTTTGACCTAAATCAGTTCAGGGTTTTACATAACTGATCATGAACTTTTACTAGTTGGACAATTCGTATGAATGAAAGTACACAACCCTCACTGTGCACTGTGATTTTGGGTTGCATGCCAGAATACTTAATCTTCATCAAATCGATGTGCTCTTGCAAATCTAAGGGCATCTACATTTTGAAGCATCTTTTCTGCATGGTTTATCTGGTCTATCGAACTTTATCAAATGTTCGTAAAATAGACACATATCACTTTAGAATCGAAGTGACGCTGCCTTCGACATCAGCCACCTGCCCAACCTAACATTTGGCACCAAAACGCTTTTCGATTTCCGCCTCTTAATTTTAAAGATTCTTTGCATATAATACTAGTATAACCATATATTGCTAGGAATTACATTTAGTATGAACAAAAGAAAATTAATATACATATGAAGCATTTGTGTGGGGCTCAACTAAGTTAGTAATCAGAAACTATATAATTATCAATATATTCTTACGATTTTGTACTTTACTTTTGGAACACCATTGGTGAAGGGTATCCAAGATTCGGCAAAGCCGAATATACCACTCTTACTTGTTTTTTTTAAATTTTGTTTAACATTGTTCGATATTTTTAACCGTTTGCCCTTAAATGCGATTTGAGTTTAATACTTTGATAAACTTTTTTGGATGCGACATATGTTCCCCTTAAGCAATATTGAAAAAAATACACCGCATATTTTTATGTTACATAGAATATTTCTGGGAGGAGTTACAGTTAAATTTTGTACTTTCATCAAATAAGGTGCACCCTAATCTTTATATTATAGAGTCTTTGACTAATTATTAAACGCGTATACGTAGAGTATGTAGAGTACAGAATTTTTCTTCATTAAAAAAACATTTTAGCTTACATATCCTATAGACTGGGAAACAATATTCATTATTATTAAATTGTTTACAAGTGAAATAATAATTTTAGGGAATTTTTGGAAAGTAAATTGGGATGGACATTAGAAAACTCAGTTATTATTTAAAAAATTAAAAGATATAATACGCTAAAAAACAAGGTTTTAAAAATATTATATGTGGTGGTTTCTGGATTTCGGTGTAGCGATACCGAACGTTTTGCACGCCCAGTTGTGGTATCTATACATGAATCAATAGAGTTAATCGACGCCCAAGACCGTTTTTTGGATGCACGGGGTACAAAAACAATCATTGTACAATATTCAATAAAGAATTGCAAAAAAACGAACACATTTCAGCAAGAAAAAGTTTTTGTTCAGTTTTCATATCAAAAATCCATGAATTGGGCTACCAATTGCTTCCTAATTTCCTAATTTCCGATAATTAATGGCTCGGCGGAAAAAGATTTGATTCCAACGACGAAATCATTACCAAAAATGCCTATTTTTATGACTTCGACAAATCATACATTTCTGAAGGGATAATAGGTTAGGTTAGGCAGGTGGTTGATGATAGCATCAGTTGAGTCTTTAAGTGGCCCCTTTTTGGTACATGGTAGAGTTAGACCAGAAAGATAATGATTACTAGACTACCAGTAGTAGAGGCTTATTTAAGCCAGTCAGTAGCTTCGATGTATGTGAATATTTAACGAACATTTATGATCGATAGATCAGATAAGTTATGAGGAGGAGAGTGACTATCTCCTTCTCATCGATGTTATGACAACTGAAACAGTAGTCGTTATTTGGAATATTAAGTCTTCCGATTGCGTGGTAAAGATACCAAACATTTTGAACGATTGTTATCGTAGATGGACCATGTTTGCTGTTTGCTTTGAGACTGAACAAGTGGTTTCAATATATCAAGTGTTCTAGGCTGGCCCGTATATGCTGACATCGACAAGCCCGTAAATTGGTCAACGTCTTTCTGGCTGAGGGGACCACCAGATTTAGCAAGTTTATAAGCAATGATGTTACCAGGTATATTATTATAGCCAGGTACCAAGAAGAGGTCAATATAGCAATGTCTCGTCATATCATTGAGATATGCCCGACTTTCGCTAGTGAGAACATATGTTGTATGGACAATAGATAGGGATTTTAAGGCGGCCTTATTGTCGATATATATACGAATTAATCTGTCTTATATTCTGTGGTATCTTAGCCACTTGACTGCCCTCTATAGATGAAGAAGCCTTCCCTACTGACTTGGATCCATCTGTGTATACCTCCAGATACCCAACTTTAGAGAAAGTAGGATCTCCAGAGATAGTCACAGTAAAGAATTTGTCAAAAAAAGGGAGAATGTTGGCGTGGCGTATGGGTGAGTAAGATCATACTCCAACTATGCTTAGCCGGATTTTCGAATTAAGAGCTATTCGCTGAACCATTAATTCGGCCGGGAGTCGAATAGTGAAGTTAATATTGATAATTTCAATTCAGTTCAAAGTTATAGTTCTGGAAAGCATTACTATTGGAAGTAATCTAAGCAACAAATCAATTTAACTCAGTAATAAACGAATTTCACTTATTTAAATAATAAAATAAAAATATGAATATTTGTTTCAAAAGCTGCAAATTATGTATGTCACTATTGCTACTTTCATATAAATATGGCTGTATGCAGATATGTATGTCTAAATATATATGTAATTATTATTTATATAAACGTGATGTTAAATGAAGCATAACTTGAACAATTCTTATTGCAGGAGCAATTGCAGAATTTCTTGTAAATGGCTCTTGTGTGTCTGTGTCTGTATGTAATTTCTTATATGAAAATGAAACTGCACATTCCGACAGACTCTTACTTCCTACTTATGTTAGTCTCATATTCAAATATTTCAGTTCATTTATATGAAAATATTTGATGCAGTCATTGTTTCTGTTACTGTTGCTTTTGCTGTATCTGTATATGTATCTGCTGCTGCTACTATTTCTTTTATAGTAAACTTGAAATTTTCGTTGGAATTTTGATATTCTGCTAATTCAAAGTCAAAATGCCACAAGTTTTAGTAAATTTTCAGTATATTAAAAGCATTCATTGTCTTGAACTGAAATGGAATGAACTGACTTGAAATGTACAATTAAGTTTCATTTCGTTGGAGGGGAGCCAGTTTATGATTAAATATTATTCAAAAATAGTTTATTATATACATAAATACATAGACAAACACATATACATACATAAATATTTATGTATGTACACGATTTATCAATTCATTTAACAGTCCATTAGAACAATATGGTTTATTTTATTTGTTATTCATTTAAAATCTCTTCATGCACCGATGACATGAAGTTTTCAGCACAAAAAGTATCAAGGTGACATTAATAGTGAAATATTAGTGACATTATTCACTCGTTTAAGTATTAGGAATTTAAATGAAATAAATACGTGGATTATTTACTAAAATCATTTTAAATGTTTAGCGAAAATTATAGTAATTGTATATTAAATTCAAACACATATACATACATATATTTTTTGATTCAGCACATATCGAATGTTTCTGGATGAAGTAATATGTTGGGTTCGAATTGTTATCAGGAAAGGAATTAGAACTGATGATAAAATTGGAAGCAGAGATTTTGAGAAGAGATAAAGGATAAAGTTCTGACGAACATTATTCTTAAGGTTTGATTCCTATACGATGAACTTAATGCGATCTTTTATACCCACCATCAAAAAGAATGGGGGTATATTGAGATTGTTTTTCCGTTTGTAATTTCCTTAATATTGGCTCAAAAAACAAAATTTGTATATGTATATTCTAAATCCATATAAAATTCTAAGACGATTGAGCGATTTCCGTCTGTCTGTTGTAGGTATTTCTTAGATATGTAATTTTTATAATGAAATCGGGCGAAATCTTAACACTTAACCATATCTCGCCTAGGCTAATGGCTTATTTGCTAATAAATGACCAATTATAAAATTTGTTAAATAGAAGTTCTACGTAAGCACTATACAGCATATAAAATTCATTGAAATCGGTTCACATTTAACAATAGCTTCTATGCAAACCACTTACGGAAACAGCCTAAATTCCACCTAAAATACATTTAAATATTAATAAATGATAAAGTGTAATAGCTACTAGCAAAAAGAGGTTTTATGTCAATGCAAACCAGTGTGCAAAATTTTGTCACAATCGGTCACCATTGGACCATAGCTCCCATATAGAAAACTTTGAAAACACCAAAATACCAAAAAGAATGTGGGGCGCGATAGCGCCTTCAAAAAGAGAGCTAGAGGGACAAATTTAAAGTATTTTTGATATGGGCAAATCCAAAAAATATTAAACCGATTACAAAATTTTAATACTGTCAAATTTTGTGTTTATGAAAAAATCAACCTTTAGAATATATAATGGATACAATTTTTAATTGCTCTCTTAGTGAATGGCAGGTCTTTATTTGCACCCATCTCGAATTTTTATAAATTTTTTTTAAATAAAAGATTTTTTAAAAGTTCATAAAAATCGCAAATACTTCCATTTAGGTATCAAGTTTCAATAAAGGCTCAAAGTCTGCTTCATTTTATGCAATTAGTTATGCAATTAGATGTAAAAGACCCAATCAAATGTAATTGAAGTGATATAAATAACGTCAAATAAAAAAGGGCTCACAGTGTGTAGCGTCCGTCACAGAAATAAAGTTTTTCTTTTTAATTTGACTAGTGCAATTTTTCCTTTTTTCTCCAATTGAACTTGGTTCATAAAGAGAACTTATAGTATGCTTAACATTGGGCTAAGAATAGATGTTTATATAGAATTTTACAGAATAATATGTATAGGAAAGTGTGTAGCGTCCGTCACAGTATATATTTTTCACAAAATAATATTTATTAAATAGAAAATTTACGAACACATGTCTGTCTTATTCATAAAGCAATAACACTGTCAATATCCACAGATTAAATTTAAAATATTAGGTGTTAAAAATTTTCAGTGGGGCAAAATTGATGATCTTGAAATTTTATTTTTTTATTTTTGTGACACTCTAACAGCTAGCCGCAGCATTCTTGGGACAAAAAACAAGATGTAAAAAGTGTAAAACTTTAAATAAATATATGTATTTTGCCGTTTTGTGAAATATTAAATTGTGCCCAAAAATCGCATTTTAACCGCGAACATGAAAAGGAAGTAGATGCAATTCGGGAACAAATAAAACCATTATTTTCACTGATTAACGAATCCTTTAAAAAAATATGAATTTTTTCCTAATAAAAAACATTCAAGTAAAAACTGTATCGTCCGTCACGTAGCGTCCGCAACAGTACATTTATGGATTTTTAGTGAAACTGGAAAGTTAGAAATATTTTATAAAAGCTATTTTGCAAACCCCTGATTTTCCTCTAACTTTAATGTATTTACAATATTTTTATTTCTATGACCGATTTGATGAAAATGACAGAAACACGTGTTGAAAAAAAGTCACTTTCATTTTTTGTTGCGTCCATCACAGCACTTTAAAAGAGAATATCGGTTTTCTCCAAAAGAAGTATGTAAATTAACAAACGCCATTCAATAGCACAATCGATGGGCTAATATTCCCTGAAATCTGTGCAAAGATATCTCGTGTAGAACGACAATGGGATACATATAAGTACCACAAAATCCGTACAAATGTATCGTCCGTCACGCAGGATTTGCCCATATATTGAAAAAGTTGTGTGTTGAAAATGGGAGAAATCGGTTCACGTTTAGTTAGAGCTCCCATATAACTCCGCCATGGGAATCATAGGAATCGGTCCATATTTTACCATTCATATAAAAACCACTCCCAGAGACCACTTAAATGACACAAAGGCCAGTTAAAAGATATTTAATTGTAAGCTATGATAGCTATGGTCACTAAATTTTGCAAAAATAAGCTTTATACACATGCCAGTCGGTGTATACAATTTTGTGATAATCGGTCACCATTTAAGGTACATTCTGTATAGATTGCACCTATGAAGTTAGATAGTTATCCATATATATTAAGTCCACTACTTATTTTACGGAGGACGTATTAGGAACTCCTAATAATATATATAGACCTGTCGTATTACTTTCAATGCGTTTGACCAAACTAAAAGTATTTAACAGATCATAATGTAAAACTATACTCGGTTATGAGACCAAACTTAGTTAATATTGCTGGGAAACCACTTAAATGCTTTAAAATGTTAAACTATAAAGCTACTGCAACCAAATATTTTACCAACAATACCAACTAGCGCAACAATTTAATTCAAATTTGGTCCACATTTTGAATTAGCTGCACCCTTGTAAATATATGAGATATCTTTTTAAATTTAACACAATTTGATAGTGGGTATATAAGATTCGGCATAGCCGAATATAACACTCTTACTTGTTTAATCTTATTAAAGACATAATAAGAACTTCAGCTGCTGCATCTGAGTACAATAATTTTTCGTAACACTGTATTATTATTTTTATCTTTAAACAAACAATAATTGTATGTAAATATATATATACAAATATATATATTATTATTATTATATTATATAATATATTTAAACGAGCAATAATTGTATGTATATATACATATATAAATATATATAGAATGCCTATCTCGAAATCGGCTCTAACGATTTTGACAAAATTAAGACACTGGGTACCTTTTTTGCCGTATAGATCGAATGTGAAGGGACTTTTGGAAGTTTTACTGCTGGAAAAGGGAAAAAAGTCGAAAACATTATATCTCCTAAAGTAATAGGTATAGAAACAAAATTAAAATTTAGTTTTGAACAGCTATGAAAATAAGCGGACAATTGTTTGGTACTTTTTAGAAAATAGGGTGAAAATAGTTTTTTTTGGCACTTTTTTAACCCACTCTTATTTTTTAAACCAAAGAATATAAAAAGGAACTTTGTACTGCAGTCAATAGATATAAAAGAAATATTGAATACGTATTTGGTACTTTTTTATTTTGGGCCCAAAAAGGGTAAAAAGGGGATAAAATGATAACTTAACATCTCAAAAACCGAATTCAATTTGTACCAAATATTCATATGGAACTTTTTTGAAATTAGCGGATAAAAAGGGGGAAAAAGTAGTAATATTATAACTTTTAAACAAATGAATGTTTGTCTGTACGTTTTTGTATGTTCTTTATAAGTAAACTATGCATTTGATCACGTTATGCTCTTTAGCGAAGTTGTTGCTCATGAGCCGCCAAAGGTTTTTAAGTTGGTAAGATTAATTGCCGCCAGGTGACACCACTGAAAATTACTCAAAATGCACTAAATCGTAAACTATGCATTTGATCATGCTATGATCATTAGCAAAGTTGTTGCCAAAAGTGGCGCCACTGAAATTTACTCAAAAAGAATTAAATCGTAAGTTGTGCATTTGATCATGCTATGATCATTAGCAAAATTGTTACGCATGAGCAAATAAAAGATTCCTAATTGGTATGAAAAATGTCCAACAGGTGGCGCCATTAAAATTACTCAAAATAACCTAAATCGTAAACTGTGCATTTAATCATGATATAATCTTTAGCAAACTCGTTACGCATGAGCCGACAAAGGTTTCTTAGGTGATATGACCAATTTCCGACAGGTGGAGCCACTGAAAATTTCACAAAATGAATTAAATCGTAAACTGTGCATTTGATCAGGGTATAATCTTAGCAAAGTTGTTGCGCATGATTATAGCAACAACTGAATTGAACTGTAAACTATGTATTTCATCATGTGTTGATCGGACAAAATATTTCAAAATTATTTGGATATTTTTGTAATGTCTTTCCTCTTAATTTATTTTAGTACGTTATGAAATAAAAAATATGAAAACTTTTAAATTTGCCTCGAAATGCTTATCAGAAAGCTCCGAGCAAGGCTCGGTCAACCAGGTACTCATACACTTATGCGAAATACAGATATAAGACAGTATTGCTCTTACGACTCTAAACTTAGCTATTAGGTTGGCTTCGGACTTCATTATAAACACATATAGCATCATTATTATCTGATCGCTTAAATTATTTTCATGGCGAAAATATGTTCATTAAAGAGGTAATTGGAAGAGGATTTTTTTTAATCTAGAGAAGCTGAAGAAATTGGTGCTAATCATAAAAAAGACACATAATCTCTATCATCGACTGTAAGTAAAAGTGATACAATTAACGTTTTTGACCCATTGTGCAATAATTTTTTTGCAAGTTTTATTTTTCTTTTGCTTAAAGGTTAAAAGTAACACCATCACAAATGTAAATGAAAAGTGGATACCTGGGTTTCATATAAGGCCAAAACATCCAGCAGATGAAAACAAATATGTTCATGCACAGAAATAAAATTCGATATAGCGAATTTTGCAAAAGATTTTAGATTTAAAGTACAAATAATTAAATCATACAAAATAACTCTATTTTTTAATTATGACACTATTAAAGTAAATTAGCAATATGTATATATGAATATGAAGATGTCTTGGGCAACTTAGCGTTGAAGTTTTAAAAATGTAAACATAAATGAATGTTAATTATACTCATTAAAAGTGTGTCCTTAATTGTTTTGCTCATTAAATTGCATAAAAGCCAAATTAAATGTTAAAATCATCTTAATATTAAAAACCCTTTAATCACCCATCAATTGACATTTCCACTTTATTATTAAATTATTCTTTTCTTTTAACATTTAATAAAATTTTTAATAATAACAGAATTTGCCATTTGTTAAGGTTGGAATTGCTAGAACGAGTAATAAAATAAAAAACGAAAAGAAAAGAAAAATCCATATAAGAACATAAACATAAACGAATTTTAAACCTCAATTGTTGAAGGCATAGTTCGAAAAAATACTCTAAAATACTGTATTTTAAGGTACCGTACTGTACCTAGGCAAGTTCGGTACAAAGTCACATACGTAACAAAGTGTTCAATTTAAGTATAGGTACCTTAAAATTTTAGAGAACCTGTTAAAATACACAACCTTTATCATAACGAACTTTCACGAAGTACTCTAAAAATAACGTACTTTGTTGAGTACCTTAACGTACTCCGTACCTTAACTTTAACGAACTCTTATGAGGCTGTCAACAATTAGAATAACAGTATTGCCAAAAGTGAATATTAAATTTTGTCTAACTGCTTTTTTAATTATTTTTAAAGGCGGTTTACGGGATATTTAAATATTTTATGAATATATTAATTTCTAACTTTTGCTACAAAATTGGAGAAATCGGCAACAAAGTTGATTTCTAGATTTCATTGAGTTTAGTTGTGTTACGCAATTTCAAAAACATCCCATATTTGACGATACTACTTTTATGTGTTTAAAAATTGTTTTTAATAGTAGTAAAAACATAAAATATATTTATTAATTGCAACTACATTTTACTCCATATACGTTAGTGTAAACTATAAATTTATAACGCTATCGAACAAATAAAAATTATTCTATCGTTTAGGATGTAAAACCCTAACCTGGCAACACTTTCTTATATTTGTGTGTATATCATAAAAAATTGTGTCACCAATACAAACACAATTGACATGCTATGCGTGTATATGCATGTTTAAGAATTTCCCAACAGTTCCAAATTGATGGACTGTTTCCCAGTTGGTAAAATGTCTGAAGATTTCAAGATAAACTTCTGATTAGAGTAGGTTAATAATCGCTTTTACCTCAGCAATGAGCCAGCACTTCCATATTACGAAGTAATTTATTAACCAAAAAGTACATTTTTAAATCCTTGCTCATTTTGTCATCATGGAACTGTTGGGTATTTTTTACTAAAATATACGAGTTATTTATGAATGCACAAGAACAAAACTTCGTCAAAATATTACGAAAGCAGCTACAAGTGAGTTATCTAAAGATTCGTAACTTAGTACTTTAAAGTACTCTAAAGTTAACTAAAAAATACTCTAAAATCTTAAAGAGCGGTACCTTATTTTAACGTACCGTTCTTTTTTTATTGTGTCTTTGTGTACCTAACTTTGTTTCCGACTTAGTTAGGTACCTAAAAAATAAATAACTTTTGTGTGTGCGTAAGTTCAGTACAATCTAATAAGGTACTGTTTTTTTTCGAACTATGGTTGAAGGGACCACAAAAACATACTGGCGGTAGGTACAATTCAACATGTTCGCTCTTTGGTTTTTTATTTGCGCATTTTTCTTATAATCCCCGGCAACAGAAACAACAACAACAAATGGGGGAAAATAACAAACAAACAGGAGCAGAAGTGTAAAATTAAAGAGCAGATAAAGGGCAACAATTTACATGTTTTTCGCAGCACTTTTTTTTTAACTTTTTCTTGACTTTTTTACCGCTTTCATTTGGTGGAATGTATGAATGATTTAATTCTTTAGCCGCGAAAAGTACCACTTTTATATGTTTGTGTTGTTGCACATAACAAACCAACAAACATGTACGTACTACAACAAATAAAAGTACGGCTGACTGAATGACGGACTGACTGACTGGTTGCTTGGTTCGTTGGATGATTTCATGGATAAAGTATAGAAAGGAATTTATGCATACAAACATACATAGATATGTATGAATGTGTGTAAGAATATGGAGATGTAAGTATGTTTAAGGTAACGGGTAAGGATGCAAATGAATTCACAATTCATAGATGTTGTTTGCTCTTTTCTTGTTGCTGTTGCTGCTATGTTTTTTTTTTATTTAATTTTGTAGTGTATGTACTGATAATGACGATGCCACTGTTGAGGAGGATGTGGATGATGATGACGACGACAACGGCAATGATGATTACAAATGAATCTACAATAGTAACTTTAATGCTTGTATATACATCCATATATTTGTTGAATTTATATCAACATCAGTTCGTATTGTGCGGTATTATTCTACAAACAATTGCAAAATTCCATGGGCATGACCCCGGGAGCCTTTTCTCACCACAAACATATACTACGAGTATTAAATGAACGGATAAATGAATGAATGAATTGAAAACGTGCACACATGTATGAATACGACTCGCTCAAAAAAAAAAGAAATATTCAGAAATCATAGATATGTGTGTGTTTTTTTTTTGGATGTACGTATTAAAAATACTTACCCATCTTTAAACATGGTCTATGCTCGAGTACGTGCTGGTGTAACAACTGAGCTCAGCTCAGTTTAAATCGGCTCATAGAAAAATAATTTCATATTTGAATATTGGTTGCAAGTTAAATATCCAACAAACTAGCCGTTGATGCTACAATCCAACAATTTAACTAACCGAACATTTTACCCACCAACCAGTCATCTATTTTGGCTGACTGGCTCAATGGCCGGCTGAACGAATGTCTAGCTTGATAGTCGAACAGTAACTATCTAAACGAACAACCAAACACATTTCCATCCTTTTTCAATTTCATGGATATTAATGTATGTACATTTTTATCTACATTTAGGTAAAAAAAACCTATCTTTTTCTGTATTTGCGTTGTTGCTCTTTGCCGTATGTTTGTTTGTCAGTCAGTCAGTATGAAGTTTTTTATGCAAATGGCAGCAAAAGTAGCAGCAATAATTGCAATTGTTTTACCACACATACCAACATTAGTGGATCATGTTTTATAAGGATTCGAGAACATAAATAAATGTATATTTAATCATGTATGCACATGTGAGTATCTTCACATGTACTAGTGTTGGACACATAGACGTACCCACATTTAAATTTACAAACATGCATATGCATGTTTTATATATTATTTTAATGTATGAATAGGGCTTTTTTTAATTTCTTTATTCTTTAAGCAACGTCACGTATTTTTTACCAATCAACTAGTGAATCCGTCAACATCACTTACCCTCATTTCTACTGCAAGTCGGCAATTACTTATTAAAAAGTTGGCTTTGCACGAGAATATTCTTTATCAAGTGGACTATTAAGTGCATCAAAACTCTTAGATTAGCAGTGGTGATGGTTTATATTGTAAGTACATATGTATATTAGGGTGGGTTGTATTTTTACTTCTGTCTCTGACCGACTTCTTAAAGTTAAATTATTTGCCTTAATTGTGTCAATCGGAAGTGTTATTGATTTATTTTAAGGGTACAAGCCCGAGCATCTGATCCAAAGTTTTTGAGCCCATTTGTATGGGCAAAAATGTAAAAATTTTTAGTTTTGGCGGCATGAAATAACTCCCCACGAAACAAGTCCCCAAAAATATTATGAAATAATTCCCTAATTTTTGGGGTCTTATTTCATATGTAATAAATCCCCAATTTCTAAATGAAATAAAACCCTAACGATACGAAATAACTCCCCAAATACAAATGAAATAACTCCCCAAGTTGTTGGGGACTTATTTCATTTGAAACAAATCCCTAATTCATAAAATGAAATAAATTCCCAAAATGTGTATAAATCATCTATTTACGTGCAGTTTCACACACATCAGGTTTACTTGATCAGTTTTTCTTCAAATTTCTTTTGAACCTGCATTCACTAACACATGTAAAAGTTCTCCTATTGAGTTGTCCTGATTTAAAATATTAAAAAAAAATGTTATTCAATAATAGTTTTATTTTATGAAGAAGTTTTTTGATACTTTTTGTGTTATTGTACACTTAAATATAAAGTTTCAAAAAACTTCATCATAATATAAAACTATTATTGAAGAAAAATTTTTTCAGTGCAAATTATCAGAAAATTAAAAATTCGCGCGAATTTTTAATTTTCTAATAATTTGCACTGAAAAAAATTTTCTTCAATAATAGTTTTATATTATGATGAAGTTTTTTGAAACTTAGGAGAAATATGTATAAACGAAAAGCTCTACTATCTACGGTAACTCTTGCTTTACAAAAATCACGTCTACACTCATATTTCGAGATTTTTTTATAAACAGATTTTTTATATACCTATAGATCATTTTTTTGATCTAGAACATATAACAGTTTGCTATTTTTTCTGTAATTTTAACCCTCATACGATCTTTGGGTGAAATTTCACCCATTTTTAATATTAGAGTCATATATCTTTTACTAGTTTTAATTAAAACAAATAAAACCAGTTTGTAATTTTTTAAATTGGTATTTTGCATAAAAAAAAATTAAAACTTTCTAGAAATAATTAATCATTTAGAAAATATTTGAAATGTTACATTAAAGTCCATCGGGTGAAATATCACCCATTAAGAAAAACCAAAATATTAGATAACTACCTAAAGAAAATGTTGTTAGGGATCAAGTTGGTACAGCTTATTCTGATTCTTGTTACAGTACTAGTATAAGGAACGAAATTTTTTTATGTTTCCCGGAACTTTTACGGAAAATTATAGACCTTCTATACGAACGTTCAGGGGCTTTGTGTTTATGGAAATGATTGGCATGATATTGATGATGTTCCATTACAATAGTATATGCCTTCAAAACCTGCCAAGTATGACATAAAACTTTGGGTTCTGTGTGATAGTATCACAAACTTTGCATGGAATTGCAAGCAGATATACCGATAAGTACGCTCCGGGTGGTTTTACACCTGATCAAAGAGTTGCTAAAGAGAAAAAACACTATTGTGTACACATTTCGCTCCAAAAAAGAGGTTCTTGCCCAAATCAACGAAATAAGAACTTCATACGCGTTGTTGTTTCGTTGATTTTTGTTCATGTTGTTTTTTTTTTTTTTTTTTTTTTGCATGACAAAATTTCACTTGTGCAATACGTTCCAAAGTACTATAAAATTGTCAATGCTCTTAGTACTCTTCATCATGACAGATCTTTACTGAATGAAATACATAAAGTGCCAGAGATTTTACCATTTTCCAAAAAAAAAAAACTAAAGCCAGGGATACCTTAGATCAGCTGGTATATACTTATACGGTAAAAAGAAAAATTATTCGATGGCATATTTGCACTTAATGCGTACATTTTGTTTTTGTAGCAGAAAATGAACAACGATTGGAATAAAACTACACAAAATAAGGTTATTTCTTTATTAATTGGGAATGGAATTGGTTAAAAGAGAAATTTAAATGCGACCTTCTTTACCAAGGTCATATTAGGCAATATCGCTGATGAACACTATATGTTAGTCAAGCGATATAAAAAAAACCTCAGGTTTCAGATGTTAACTTTGCCTGAAGAACGATAGGATAGCCTTATTCATTATATACAAATTTTTAAAAATTTATTTGCGGCAACATAAAATTGCATATTTTGTATTAAAAATCCTATATTTTCGTTACAAAATCACTAAATATTACACAGGGTGATTTTTCACCCGAAGAACTCTACTGTAACTTATTTTGAGGAACGTATGAGAGTTAATAAACCTCAAACTGACTGTCTAGTAACTATTATTTTTAATGAATAGTCACGACCATTCATCAAAACGAGTTGTGTTTGCATATATAAAAGTTGCACTTTTGATGATTTTGAATTAAGTTTGAAAATTAAATAAGTCCCCAATATATGTTTAGGGACTTATTTCATTTCAGAATTTTGGGGAGTTATTTCATTCGAAATAACTCCCCAATATAAAAAACGAAATAAGTCCCCAAAAAATGAAATAAATCCCCAGAAAACGTTGTTGTTGCCATTCATATATTTTTTTGGGAGTTATTTCATTTTAGTTTTAGGGACTTATTTCGTGGGGAGTTATTTCATGCAGCCTTTAGTTTTAGCGAAATTTTAACCAATAAACATTGATTTTTACTAAAAACGATAATAGAATATAAAAAATAACTAAAACCGCTTTATTTAGCCCTTGATACACTACATACTTTTTTCGTCCATTTGGCGAAGTCCGTTTAAGATCTGGTCCCCACATATGTTATATGTTATAGATTTTGTTATTCTGAGTCTTGAAGTTCCCCGAGCCTTGCTTAAAAATTTATGATAACGATTAAATTAATTTTGAGTAATAATCGGTGGCGCAACCTGTCGCAAATTAGTCATACTAAGAAACCTTCGTCGCCTCATCCGCAACATCTTTGAAAGATTATAGCATGATCAAATGCACAGCTTACGATTTAATTCACTTTGAGTAATTTTCATTGGCGCCACCTGTCGAAAATTATTCATACCAACTAAGAAACCATCGTCGGCTTATGCGCAGCAACTTTGCTAAGGATCATAGCATGATCAAATGCACAACTTACAAGTTAATTCACTTTGAGTAATTTTCAGTGGCGCCACATGTAGGGAATTGGTCATACTAACAATGAAACCTTCGCCGGCTCATGAGCAACAACTTTGCTTAAGAGCATTACATGACTAAATGCATTTATTTGTTTAATTTTAAACATTGGCACAATTTTACAAGCATATACCCAAGTTATTACAAAAAATTCACATTTTAACGAAATTCTTCGATTTTAAATCGCAGGCACGGCGAAACAGTTGAAGATATCGACCTCAATTTTATAATATGAAAAAAAACTAAGTAAATTCGAATTAAACAAAACACGACTATTTAGTACTTACAGGTCATAGAATTGTAAATCATGTCTTACTTTAAAATCTTCTTATTCTTAAGTAATTTTTTGGCTGCATATCCTTAGGCGTTTCGTCAAGGACACAAATTTTCTGTTGAACTAGTATATAGATTTTTAATGTTGATGACTTAAAATAAAGCTACTTTAGTTCTCTTTTACTACCCTAAGCGGTTATGTTTTGGCAAAACCGAAAATACTCCCATTTTTTCCCATACAAAAAAGTTCAACACTTTTTGGCGGCACGTGTTCCCCTTATAAAATTTTGAAAAAATTTGCACAGCATGTTTTAATGTTGCGTTGAACATTTTTGGGGAGAGTTGCGGTTCAATTTCGCACTTTAGTAAAATAAGGTGCATATATATGTAATGTAACGAATTTTCGCGAATTCGAAGTACATTTCAAGCTAACAATATTTTTCGAAGATTTTTATAAAATTCTCCATAGTATAACATTTATCAATTTCCGCTAAAACTACTTTTAATTTATTTGCCCTAGTATACAGATTTTGTTTGTTTAATAGAAAAATAAATGAAGATGGTAAAAAGAATAAAACTAAACAATGTCAAAAATCTCTTTTATACTATCCATGATTTCATTTGAAGAAGAAAGTCACCAATAAAGGATGTATGATTTGTTTCCTCACCCACCATATTTTTAGACCTCAAGATGATACTTGCCGTAAAAAAATTAGTTCCGCTTAAGCCGTAATGCCAAAAAAATTGATTTAACGCTATAAAGGTTGCATTGCCAAATTCCAAAAGTTTTGTCTCATTTTTTTTAATTCTTAATTATACATTAAAAAGTGTTCTAAAAAAATATGCATTTACTATTTTAGACAAAATTTATCCATAGTGCAAGAAATAATTTATTTTTTGATCAAGTTAGTTTCTATAGATATGTCAGATACTATTATTTTAGAAATTATTAATTTTCAATAGTTATTTCAATCAAAATGGACTGCGAAAAAAAAGTTCGTGAAAATATAATTAAAACTTTTCAAAAAAAATCCGTTATGGACTTTTAAAAAAATAGCTAAAAATTTGAAAGTTGACCCTCGAATGGTTTCTAATGCCATCAGACGGTATAAGGAAAACCTGAGCATTGAAACAAAACCTGGATCAGGGAGGAAAAAGGTCCTACAGATATTGGTAAGGCAAAAGAAGTCGAGCGACTCTTTCGAAGAGCGCCTAACACTTCTTTAAGAAAAGCAGCTCGTAGGGTGAAATGTTCTACGAATTTTGCACATAGAGTCAAAACTTATGCTGGACTGAAGACATACAAAGTCCCAAAGGTTCCAGATCGCAATGCTATAAAGAACTTAGAAGCAAAAAAACGAGCGAAAAAATTGAAGTCTGATTTTATAAAAAAAATCACCTGTTGTGTGATGGATGATGAAACATACGTACTGGCAGACTTTTCTCAACTTCCTGGTCAAGATTTTTATGTTGCTGATAAACGGGGCAATGTTCGGCAAGAGTTTCGCACAAAAAAAACAAACAAAATTCCCTAAGAAGTTTCTCGTGTGGCAAACTATTTGCAGTTGTGGCAAAAGAAGTAAAGTATTTGTGGCATCTGGCACAATAAACACAGAAATTTATATAAAGGAGTGCCTACAAAAACGGCTGTTACCCTTTTTAAAAGAGCACAGGGTGACTACATTTTTTTGGCCCGATTTGGCATCATGCCATTATGGAAAAAAGGCACTTGAGTGGTACTCAAAGAATAATGTCATTTTTGTACCACGAGAGGCAAATCCACTTAACTGTCCAGAACTTCGGCCTGTGGAAAGGTATTGGGCTCTGGTAAAAAAGGAATTGAAGAACACAGGAAAGATTTCCAAGAACATGTCCGATTTTAAGCGCAGATGAAACACATGCTCCAAAAAGGTATCAGAAGCAACTGTAAAATCTTTAATGGGAGGGTTTCCGAAAAAAGTCGATAATTTTGCAAAACCCGAGTACTAAGTAAACATTTTAATGCAAAATGATTTTGTATAATATGTCATTATATTTGCGTATTTTGTAGAGTTTTTATATTAAAAGGTTTGATTTTTATTTAAGAAAATCCAACTACAAATTTTATTTAGAGCACTCTTTATATTGGAACTTAATACTTTCCAGGAGATGGAAGTGGAAATTGGCCGTTTGATACTGCATACAAATATTAATTGTTGCTTTAACAATTCGAAAAAAAATGTTTTTGATAGATATAAAAAATAACTAATATCAAGTATTCACTCATTTTCAATGAGTCTAAAAATAGAATCGGATGCAGTTCATTGTCTGAGAGAGGTAGCCCTTGTTCCAATTGGAATGTTGTCGGGGAATTATATATATATATATATATATATATATATATATATATATATATATATATATATATATATATATATATATATATATATATATATATATATATATATATATATATACATAAATATATATATGTATGTATATATATATATATATATTATATTCGAATCTTTTGTACCCATCATCAAATTGTGTTAAATTTAGAAACATATAAGTCTGGACTTAACATTAAATTGATAGCTATCTTATCTTATAACTGACGTTTGTGGCATTTTAGTGGTTAAGTAGGGTTTGCAAAAAACCGTAAAAATGAAAAACCGCGATTTCGGTTTCAAAACACCCAAAACCGGCTGGTATCGGTTCGGTTTTCGGTTTTTTTAAATAAAACTATTTCAGTTTAAATTTTTAGGAAAATTTAGATAACTATTAATGAAGTTATCTAAATTATATTATAGTACCTGGTTGACCGAGCCTTGCTCGGGGCTTTATGATAAGCATTTTGAGGCAAATTTTAAAGTTTTTATGTATTTTATTTTATACAGTTACAGTTTAACTCATTTTAAATAATTTTGAAAATTGGTCATACCAACAGAAACCTCCGTCGACTCATGCGCAACAACTTTGCTAAAGATTATAGGCTGATCAAATGCACAGTTTACGATTTAATTAATTTTGAGTAGTTTTCAGTGGCGCCGCCTGAAGTCGTTCATACCACTAAGAAACCTTCATCTGCTTATGCGTAACAACTTTGCTTATGATCATAATATGATCAAATGCACAGTTTAGATTTAATTCACTTGTAGTCTGATCAAATGCACAGTTTACGATTTAATTCATTTTGAGTAATTTTCAGTGGCACCACCTGTCGGACTTTGGTCATTCTAATTAATGAACCTTCGTCGGATTATCCTCAATAACTTTGCTAAAAATTATAGCATGATTAAATGTAGAGTTTACGATTAAATTGACTTTAAGTAAATTTCAGTGGCGCCACCTGTCGAAATTTCTTCATACCAACTAAGAAACCTTCGTCGGCTCATGTGCAACAACATTGCTGAAGATTATAGCATGATTATATGTACAACTTACGATTAAATTGACTTTGAGTAATTTTGAGTAGCGCCACCTGTCGGAAATTATTCACGCCAATTAAAAAGCATTCGCCGGCTCATGCGCTACAACTTTGCAAAAGATCATAGTATGATCAAATGTACAGTTTACGATTTAATTAATTTTTAGTAATTTTCAGTGGCGCCACCTGTCGGAAATTCGGTTTACCAACTTAAAAAACTCCGCCGGCTTATCCGCAACATCTTTGCTAAAGATGATCAAATGCACAGTTTACTATTCTATAAAGAACATACATACAGACAAACATTCATTTGTTTTAAAGTTATAATATTACTAATTTTTTCCCCTTTTTATCCATTAATTTCAAAAAGTTCCATATACATAATTGGTACTTCTTCGGTACCAATTGAATTCGGTACATTTTATTGGAAAGCAGTTAACATAATTTTCCTATTCAGATGTTAAGTTATCTGTTTATCCCTTTTTTACACATTTTGGCCACAAAATCAAAAAAGTACCAAATACGTGTTCAATATTTCTTTCACATCTATTGACTGCTGTACAAAGTTCCTTTCTGTATTCTTTTGTTTTAAATATAAGAGTGGGTTAAAAAGGTACCAAAAAAACTATTTTCACCCTTTTTTACGCCTTATCGGACATAGTTTCAAAAAAGTACCAAACACCTGTCCGTTTATTTTCATAGCTGTTTAAAACGTAATTTAAATTTTATTTCTATACCTATTACTTAAGGAGATATAGCGTTTTCGATTTTTTCCCCTTTTTACCCGTTTTTACCCTCTTAGAGGCAAACGTTCCAAAAGTCCCTTCTTCTTCGACCTATACATCAAAAAAGATACCCACTGTTGAAGTTTTATCAAAATCGTTAGGGCCGTTTTCGAGATAGTCTATATATATATATATATACATATATATATATATATATATATATATATATATATATATAGTACCTGGTAGACCGAGCCTTGCTCGGAGCTTTATGATAAGCATTTTGAGGAAAATTTTAAAGTTTTTATATATTTTATATTATAAAGTGCTAAAATAAATTTAGAGGGAAGACATTGTAGAAATATTCAGTTAATTTTGAATTATTTGATTTATTTTGTCCGACCAACACATAGTTTGCATAGTTTACAGTTTAACTCATTTTGAATAATTTTGGAAATTATTCATATCAACAGAAACCTCTGTCGACTCATGCGCAACAACTTTGCTAAAGATTATAGTCTGATCAAATGCACAGTTTACGATTTAATTCATTTTGAGTAGTTTTCTGTGGCGCCACCTGTCGGACTTTGCTTATTCCAATTCATAAACCTTCTTCGGCTTATCCGTAACAACTTTGCTGAAGATTATAGCATGATTAAATGTACAGCATACGATTAAATTGACTTTGAGTAAATTTCAGTAGCGCCACCTGTCGAAATTTCTTCATACCAACTAAGAAACCTTCGTCGGCTCATGTGCAACAACTTTGCTAAAGATTGTAGCATGATTAAATGTACAGATTACGATTAAATTGACTTTGAGTAAGTTTCTGTAGCGCCACCTGTCGGAAATTATTCATACCAACTAAAAAGCCTTCGTCGGCTCATGCGCTACAACTTTGCTAAAGATCATAGCATGATCAAATGTACAGTTTACGATTTAATTAATTTTTAGTAATTTTCAGTGGCGCCATCTGTCGGAAATTAGTCTTATCAACTTTAAAACCTTTGCCGGCTTATCCGCAACATCTTCGCTAAAGAGCATAACACAATCAAATTCACAGTTTACTATTCTATAAAGAACATACATACAGACAAACACTCATTTGTTTAAAATAATACTAATTTTCCCCCCTTTTTATTCCCTAATTTCTAAAAGTTCCATATGTATATTTGGTACTTTTTTGGTGCCAATTGAATTCGGTACATTTTTTTAAAACGCATTTAACATAATGTATAATGTTCCTATTCATATTACTTTGGAGATGTTAAGTTATCATTTTATCCCTTTTTTACCCATTTTGGCTCCAAAATCAAAACAGTACCAAATACGTGTTTCATGTTTTTTTTACATCTATTGATTGCAGTACCAAGTTTCTTTCTATATTTTTTAGTTTAAAATATAACAGTGGGTTAAAAAGGTGCCAAAAAAAACTATTTTCACCCTTTTTTACCCCCTATCGGACATAGTTTTAAATTTAGTAACCATAGTTATAGCTTATCATTTATTGCCATTTAAGTGTATTTTAGTTGCGATTCAGGCTGTGTTTTGTATAGAAGCTATGGTTAAATGCGAACAGATGTCGTTGAAATTTTAAACGCTGGATAATGATCTTCATATCTTTTACTATTTGCCATTTATTAGCAAATAAGCGATTGGCATATACGATGCTAACGGGAACTATGGTCAAATATAAGCCGATTGCGCCCAGTTTCAATATCAATTTTCCAAGAAATGAAGAATATTTTTTGCCAAATTTCAAAATATAATTTACCTCCTTTCGTTTAGGCCCATCGTGCCGACATCAGACAGACGGACATCGTTCCATAATCTTCGAATTTCAAAAGGATTCATAATAAATAGCCCTTTTGGTTTTTAAGTGAATATAAAGGAAGTAACGAACGAAATGATAACCTCAATATACCCCCATTCTATTTGCTGGTGGGTATAACAAGTAAGGAAGTGCTATAGTCGGTCAAGCCCGACCATCTGATACCTTTTAGCACTGGGTCAAATGTCATGGGGGTAAAGCCTGGCATCGTTAAATCGACTCAGGAATTGAGTATATTGGTATGCTTAAAGGTTAATCGAAGACCAATATTTCTTTGCATTACATACATAAGCACACATACCCTTGACTCAAAAACCGAAAGGGTGAAGGATATAATTAAGACACAGTTCAATGTTGTTTAGTGGAAAATCCATATAGATTAAAGATAATATTTACTTAACCAACTAAAAATAAGTCGACTTGATGAATTGAATATATACTCGTATATTAAAATAGGACATAAACCCGGAAAAAGCTGGACATAAGGCAAAAACAAGACTGACAACCCAAAAATTAGCTGGACATTAATAAGTTTTGCAAATTGTAAGTACGAAATGAAAGTGGTCAAAATGACATGTCCGAACAAAGACGGACATAAACCATGTTTTCTTTTTGTATTTCCATAAGTTTTTTATGTGAGAGCTATGGTCAAATAGTAACCGATTGTAACAACATTTTTCACACTGGCTGTCATTCATATAAGACTTTCTTTTGTAAAATTTTGTTGTTGTAACCCTTTTCGTTAAGGCGCTATCGCCCTTTTATTTGACGGAAAGACGGACATAAACCCCCTTTTCTTTTTGTATTTTTATGTTTCCGTAAGTTTTTAATATGGGAGCTATGGTGAAATGGTGATTGATTATATTGTTTTATTTATTGGCATTTAAGTGTATTTTAGGTGAAATTTTGGCTGTTTCCGTAAGTTTTTTGTATGGGAGCTATGACTAAATGTGAACCGATTTTGATGAAATTTTACAGGGCTTATGCAAAACTTCTATTATATACCAAATTTTACCATAATAGCTATTATAGTTTGTTATTTATTAGCAAATAAGCGATTAGCGTAGTCGGGGTTATACGGGAGCTATGGTCAAATGTTAACCGATTTCAATACCAAAATTTTCTCATAGATAAAGAATGGTTTTACTAAGTTTCAGTGAGCTTGCTCCTTTCGTTTAGGCGTTATCGTGATTTCAACAGACAGACAGACAGGCGGACATCGCTCAATCGTCTCAATCGAATTCCATAAGGATTCAGAATATATATCGTTTTTGATTTTTGAGCCAATATTAAGGAAATTACAAACGGAATGACAATCTCAATATACCCCCCATTCTTTTTGATGGTGGGTATAATAAGTAAGAGCCTCTCGGAGTCCTTCATAACTAAACGGGGATTCAGACAAGGCGGAAAGTTTGTCATGCGATCTCTTTAATATTGTGTTACCTGAAATTGTACCTCGCATAGTGCACGAAGTACCTGCCGCCTTTTCACGTATCGAGAAGAAATCTAATAAAATGGGTCTAGTTGTCAATGAATCAAAAATAAAATTGATGGTTTCTACAAACAGAAAGTTTAGAAAAGTTGGACCACATGTGATCGATGAGAACTAAAACTTCAAAGTTGTAAAAGAATTTGTTTACCTTTGTACAGCCGCGAACATAAATAACGATATAAGTTTCGAAATCAAACATAGAATCATGCTTGTCAACAGATGCTATTTTGGCCTAAGCAGGCAGTTAAGAAATAAAGTTCTTTCTGTTAGTACTAAAGACACGCTCTATAAAACGCTTTTACTACCTTTTTATTATATGGTGCTGAATCATGGGCACTTCCACAAGCAGATGAAGCTATTCTTTGAGTTTTTGAGAGAAAGATTCTACGAAAAATCGTTGGACCAGTTTGTATCAACAATGAATTTCGACATCGAATAAGCCGTAAATATCGACATAGTAAAACGCATCAAACAGCAACGGCTACGTTTGCTAGGACATGTTGTGCGAATGGATAAAAATACTCCTGCAAGAAAAATATTCAAAATCGATCCAGAATGAATTCGTAAAAGAGGACGTACGAAAATTCTATGCAAAGGCCAAGTAGAAGTAGAGGAAAATCTTTTAAAGCTTAACCTACGAAATTGCTGCTTTAACAGGTTGTAAATATATGCTATTTAAGTAAAGTAAATACATTGGGGAAATTTGATAGAGGGTAATTTTATTACAAAATTAACTTGATCAAGTAATCAATTAATCAGCGAATAAATCACTTAATAAAAAAGAGAAAAATACACTTTTGTATTCATTATCATAAAGATAAAAATATAAAAATTCAATTCTTCACCTTTTAGCTGGACAAATTTAATTTTAGCTTGACACTGGACAAGCACTAAAAAAGCTGGACAATCCAGTCAAATCCAGCCTGACTGGCAACCCTATGTATGGGTAATAGTTTAAGAATATAAACCCAAAAAATTAAAATTTTGAGTTGAGTCACTTTTTTAACTAAATGGGTATGTATTTGTTGAACTCATATTGGCATGCAATACTAAAAGTGTATGCGATTATTGAATTATTCCGCCACTAACAAACTGTTGGCGATCGTGTTGAGCTTTCAATCATTTCATTTCATTTTAAACAATATTTTGATTGAAAATAAATCACACAAATTGCGGTTTGTTGTTTCAGTAATTTTACATTCATTCATCCATTCATACATGTTTCATTCATATTATCAGAGTAAATATTGTGTTGTATGTACTCGTATATATTTAGCTTCAATGCAAGCAGCCTTTATATCCTTATTGGGTCTGTCTGTCGGTATGTGCGTGTTTTTTTTTAATCAGACGCACATTTAAAATAAATAAATAAATAAAATACTGATTGAAATTAATTGTTATTTTGTAAAAGTTTTGCTAAAGGACTAATTAAATGCGTTAAACAAAGATAAACAAATCGGATAGATTTAAATACATTGAAATCTGTTCAATTTAAATCAAACAGATTAATTAAAAAAATAAACTAACAAAATATTTCTGTTATACTTTAAAATCTTTGCAGAGTGTTCTCAAAGATACAGATACAAGTAATTATGTTAAGATTTTAATATGTCAAATAACATATTCAAAGCATTTCTTAATAAAAATAAATCTCAGAGTATTTCGTATTTCTAATATTAAAATAATTTAATAAAAGTTTATTTAAAAACTATTTACTTAATACACACACATACATACATACATACATTGATACTGACTAAGCCACATTTAAAATCTCGAGCATACGAAAGATTTAAATCAGTCCAAGCAATAAAATAGTTTTTCAATATTTTTGGTAAAACTTTATTACTTAATGTTGTTAAAGAATTATACAAATTTATTTCTTTCTAATTCCAATGAAGAGGACATGTCTAGAGAAGATTTAAATTTTATATTATAAAAAGAAATTGCAATACAATTTTCTCTGGCTTTGCCTCTTGTGTGGAGTCCATTCAAGTTTTGTTTCCTAACGTTATTTAATTAAGAAGAAAGTACATTAGGGTGCAACAGTTTATTTGAATTAGAAAATGTGTGCGGGTGGAATACAGCAAGAAACAAATCTAAGAATAAACCCTAAGAAACTTATTCGAATTTGTACACCCACCATCAAAAACAATAGTGATAAATATATTCAAATTATCATTCCGTTTGTAATTTGCCTTAATATTGGCTCTGTTTGTCTGTCTGTTAAAGGCACGAAGCTCCTTTTGCTTCGTGCCTAGGTCACTGAAATATGGCTAAGATATTCTTAATTACTTGGAAAATTTTGGTGTTGAACTTGGGTGAAATCGGTTTACATATGACCATAACTCCCGTATAACCTCGTCTAGGCTTATCACTTATTTGCTAATAAATGACAAATTATAACAGATATGATGATAAAATTAGAGAAGATTTACATAAGCCTTAGGCAGAATATAAAAATTTGCGAAATCGGCTTATATAGCTCCCATACAAAACACTTATGGGAACAGCCTACATTCAACCTAAAATACACTTAAACGTTAGTAGCTTAGTACAATATATTTTCAATGCTTTGACTTACCGAAAAATGTAAATATATGAATACAATTACTTATAAATTAGTTAATCAATTTTTATTATTTTTATTTTTAATTATATTGAGGTAAACTCTCTTTCCGGCTAACGACTAATGTCACAGCCGTATATTCTTATTCAAAATTTGTTATCTTATGTTTAAGAAAAAAGAAACTTGAAATAAAGAATTACTACTACTACTACAGTTAAATGCGAATAAATTATAAACTATAGTAGCTGTGACCACTTAAACTATAATAGCTATGACCAAAAGAAAGTTGTATGTCAATGCCAGCTAGTATGCAAATTTTGTCACAATCGGTCACCATTTGACCATAGCATCCATATAAAAAATTTACGGAAACACAAAAATATTATAAGATATGGTCAAATGAAAGCGTGATAGCACCTTAACGAAAAGAGCTAGATACACAAAATTATACAAAAGTATTTTCGATATGATAAAAGTTGTGTATTGAAAATGGGGAAAATTGATTCACATTTAGGACGAGCTCCCATATAACCCTGCCCCAAAAATTGTGCACTATACTAGTCACAAATTTTTATCTAATACTTGATTAATATTTTTTATATTTATCGATATTGATATAAATTTTATTTTCATATGTTTTGGTTCTAAAGATATTTTGTTCCCATACCTTTTGATTTTATATATGGGCAAATCCCGCGTGACGGACGATATATATGTACGGATTTTGTTGTACTTAAATGAATAACATTGTCGTTTTACAAGAGATATCTTTGCACAGATTTCAGAGAATATTAGCCCATCGATTGTACTATCGAATGACATTTATTAATTTACATACTTGTTTTGAAAGAAAAAGATATTCGCTTTTAAGGTGTGTGACGGACGCTACAAAAGATGGAAGTGACTGTTTTTTTCAACACATGTTTCTTTAATTTTCATCAAATCGGGCATAGTAATAAAAATATTGCAAATACATTATAGATAGAGGAAAATCAGAGGATTACAAAACAGCTTTTATAAAATATTTTTAAATTTCCAGTTTCACCAAAAATCCATAAATTAACTGTTGTGGACACTACGTGACGGACGATACAGTTTTTACAGTTTCATAAAAATAAAAAAATTCAAACGCATCAAATTTGCCACTGTATGTTTTTTTAATACCTTATACCTTAAATTTAATCTGTGGATATAGACAGTGTTGATGCTTTATGAATAAGACACACATGTGTTTGTAAATTTTGTATTTAATAAATATCATTTTGTAAAAAATATATACTGTGACTCACTTTCCTATTTACATCTATGTATTTTTAGCCAAGTTTAATTGGAGAAAAAAGAAAAATTGCACTAGTCAAATTAATAAAACCTTTATTTCTGTGACGGACGCTACACACTGTGTGCCCTTTTTTACTTGACGTTTTTTATATCACACCAATTACTTTTGATGGGGTCTTTTACATTTAATTGTATAAAATTAAGCAGACTTTGACCGCCTACTGAAACTTGATAACTGAATGGATGTTTTTGTGATTTTTATGAACTTTTAAAAAACCTATTATTAAAAAAATATATATAAAAAATTCGATATGGGTGCAAATCAGACCTACCATTCACGAACAGAGCAACCAAAAATTGTACCCATTATATATTCTAAAGGATCAACATATATTAAATTTTTTCATAAAAACAAATACTTGATTTTGACAGTTTTAAAATTTTTTCGGATTTGCCCATATGTATATATAACGTTACAAAATTTCCTTTTACCAATATCGTGTCCTAATATTTTTATTGCTGATCTGAACTCTATTTTAGTTTTGCTTTTATTCCGTTTGTCTTAGGAGGTTTAATGTTACCGGTTTTTCTTTTTGTGGTCCCTTAATAAAACAAAAAGTACCCATCACCTGTCTTATATTTCTTCAATGTCAATCGACCCGTCTATCCCTACATTATTGACCCGTTTCTTACATGTTTACCTCATTAGTCGAAAAAGTACCTAACACGTATTTGATATTTTTTTTGAGTTTTGTCGATTGCGGTACAAGTTTTGTTTCTATATTATTATTTCAAAAATTACATATAAGTCAAAAATTTACCAAAATTTCTTTTCTAGCAGATCCAAATCCAGTTTAAACTGTCGATGTTAGTTATGGAGATAAGATGTTACTAATTTTATCTTTTCTACAATGTTTTACCCCCTCAGGGGCGAAATGTAATTAATAATGTCACCGATTTTTTCCTTTTTTACCCCTAATTGAAAAAAGTACTAAACTAGTGTCTTGTATTTATTCAATGTCAATCGGCCCATCTAGAAATTATATTTCTAGCTTCTTAGGTTTAATAGATATTGTCACTAATTTTTAAGTTATTCGCCCCATTGTGCAAAGTTTACTACTCTTAATTCTTCCCCTAGTTTTCTAGAACGTTTCTTTTGTTGTTATATTGTTCATGTCATGAGCAGAGCAACATGTTTCTCTTATTTGCTATAAAGAGTATAGCAGCATTTTTCTCTTTTATCTATATTCTCTCTCTGTTGCTGTTAATTTCAGAAAATCTATTTGTGGAACGTATGTTTGACCGTGTTCTTGATCAAGTGAAAATATATTGGAACATGCATGAAACTACCTTCTCTACCAGATAAGGCCGATGAACGAATATTGTGGGAAGAGTTTTAATTGAGACGCGTATAAGAGAACAGTGAGACTAAGAATATTTGTGAAGATTGTTTACAATTTAGTGAAGTGTGTTTAAGTGATTAACTCTAAAGTTAATAAAAATATAACTTTGTAAAAACGATATAAAGTGTTTTAATTTGTTTTCGGTTGTTTGCAAATAAGAATTCCTTCCACGTAAAGAAAAAACATAACAATATCGAGCCCTTAGATTAAAATTATCGCAAGCGACAAGAAAAATATTGATCGTAAGCGACAAAAAATCTTTATTAAACAAAAACGGGGAATGTTTTGGTGCATAACATTTTTGTCATTTGTTAGTTTGCTACTTTCGACAAACCAATTAAACTTTTTCCAAATAGTTTAGAAGTTATGGTGCAAAGTATTGTATATGAAGCTTTCAGTTTTAATTCAATAACTTTTAAACTACTGGGTGGATTGTCGAGCAAATACGGAAATCTACCAAAGGGTAGTTAGAGTTTTCAACCAATTTTGAAAAACATGTCTATTTTTAGCACGTTGCCTCTACAGTGGGCCAAAGATGAGCACCTTGTATGTAAAACCTATTGGTCCTTATAACTGTCGGAAATATGAACGTATCGAAAAGATTTGTACACATCCGAAAACTACTTAAGAAAAGAAAAATATGCTTACTGTACTACGCTATCTCTAATAGTTTAAGAGATATATTAAACGGAATGTCGTTTACGATTATTTAAATCTAAGGGCTCGATATGTTAAGTTTAAAACAAAGAAACTACAATTTAATATTTTTACTCTTTTTGCCCAATATACTGCAAAAGGAACAAACTCGTATCAGCTTATTTTTGTAGCAGATCCAAATCCTATCAATCAATTTTGTTTGTACTACTGTTGGTTATAGAGATATACGGCTTAAAAATTTTCCCTCTTTACTTCCTAATGAGCCGAATTTTTAAAATGTACCAAATTTTAATTTTATTTTTACTGCTGATCTGAGATCTATTTTATTTTGGTTTCTATTCCTGTATTTATTTAAATGAACATTAAAACGATTGTCAATTTAAATATTTTTGCAAGATTTTAATTGGCTAACATTCACTTGAATACCTGTTACAATGTACATATAAATTTGTTGCTATAGAAAACTAATATGTAATAAAAATGATTTATTATCATTTTTAAATAGTTACAAACCTAAAGTGACTGATGTAATGGCGGGTGCAATTATTTAACATCAACAAATGAATGCAACACGAGTATTAGTACGAGAACATTTTTAGTCAGTTTTGTTCGCTTGTCTCCTCCGTTTACACTGATTTGTGAAAAAATCTAAACAAAAACATAAAAACAAATGTTTAAAAATGTTCATGAAATTCCATTTCTATAGTCAATGTAGAAACATGCATCAAAAGGAAATATCAAGCATGAGAGTACATGTAGACATGTACTAACTATGGATGGATGGATGAGCGTTTGTGTTCCTCAGGGTTTCCCAGGAGTGAAGTCGTAAATATAATTATCAGTTATCATACACAAATATTAAAGGCCTTTCAAATCTTGTTAAAATCAACAGTTACGCGACACAATATTTTGTGTTTGTAGAAAGAGGAAACGGAAATGTAAATACAGTTAAATACTCAAATACTATCAGGAAATTATTACAGCAACTGACTCTATTTCGTTCAAGAAGTTTTCGATTTCTGTTGTTTTTTAATGAATAATCATTTAAACTTACATGAAAATTGATGTTTAACATATTCAAACATTTATTTTAACAATTATCTACAAAAAAAATACTGAAAATCCGTAAGTCTCATTCGAGGTCATCGCCTTAGAAAACTATTTGTAGGGAACCTCTTTTATTGTCTACAAGTTGTGCTAAATTTTTCCCTTTGTTCTCTTGTCGGTTCGAACAAAAAATACAAAATTTTAAGTTGGTGTTAGTTTCAAATTGTTGCTATTTTCAAAACTTTTTTGTATGTATTTTTGGTGTTGGTATCAACTTTTTTATTATCAATTTTTCATATACTACATATGTAAATACATACGTATTTATAGTATGCATATAAACACTAAATTTACTATGTACACTATAATAGAAATATACTTTGTAACATCAACTAGGACCAGTGTTCTGAAGCGGACTTAAAAACTTAACGTATTTATTTTTAGTAATTAAATACCTTAACCCTACGTTACTATCGTATATTTAACTAACGTCGTTACTATCATTGGGTGTAACACACCCCTTTTTTGTGCTGCGTTTTATAATTTTGAAATTCAAATCGACGAATAATGAAATTTTTTAAAATAATGAGCACTAAAATACCGAACAAAAATAACAGAAAAACCTGTTTAAAGGTAGATTACATTATGATAAAAGGGCGATTTGCATGAAAAATTATATAGTTTCCTTAAAATATCAGTTCTTTGGGTGGAATCCACCCAGACGATAGTGATGCAGGGTTAATAATTAAGAGTTTAAACTTTTATAGTAACATTCCAAATCGATTGAAAACTCTATGAAATAAATTTTTTAGGGGGACCTTTTATCGGAATGTATAGATTTTTCGAGATATCGTGCTTTTGTATTTGAGGAAAAAATAAAAATTTCAAGATTTACCCAAATGAAAAACTATCAAGAAGTTTTACATAAGTGTATTGCACTAGGATCCGAAACAACTATTTATCAACGCGTTGTATAGTTGATTAGGATTTTATAATCAGAAGGAGTATCCATAATTCTAGACAGATCGAAAAACAAACATTTTATTTAATTTGCAAACAAAATAAATATGAATTATATATTTTCTATGTTAGGCTATGAACATTTTATACAAATTTCTATACCCACCATCTAATAGAATAGTCATTCCGATCTTTTAAACAAATTTGGTATTGAGATTAGGCAAAATAGGTGCACATTAAAAAAATGGTACCATATAACCACGCCCAGGTAATCACTTAGATTGTAATAGCAATGACAACCAGTATAAAAAATTTTATGGTAATCGGTCCATATAAATGCTAGTAAATATTATAAATATGGTAGGTATGACGCTAAAAGTGTCATTCAGACGTACACACATTAGGTTTTAAAGATCATAAAATGAAAATTTGATTCCCTCAAACAATATGGGACCTGGTTGAATAACGTAAAATTCTAAAATATACAATTTAAAACGAAAAAGAAGTTGTTGAAGGGCTAGTAGTGGTACACTTCATTCAACTCTGGATGAACAATTATAACGATGGATGCTGAAGTGTTCGACATTAAACAACCCAATCGGATTAACACCACTAATGGAGGTGTATAATGAAACCAACCATGACTAAATATTTATTGGCATTTCAGACAATCCACCAACAACGCCATTAAAAGCCTCAAATGCAACAAGGCCCCGGGTAATGACAATATCTCATATGCTTTTGTGTGATGTTGAAGAATCAGCAAGACCGTGGCATCCATTTCTACATAAAATATTGGAAGAAAAAACTTGCCAACCTCCTGGAATGAAGATATTCTAGCTTAAATATCATAAAAGGGTGACTCTAAAGCCATGATAGGCAACTTAGCACTAAGGGGCCGAACAACAATCGCCATTTTCACATACACAACACGAATCAAAAAAAAAAAAAACAAACTAAACTACAAAAAAAACTCATTTGTATTAAAACAGTCAATGATTGAGGTTCTTTGTCGCTTTATTTTAAAATTTGTAACAAGAAAACACATGCAAACGAGAACAAGAAAATATTTATTTTTTCTTAGTCTCTTTATTTGTAAAATCACCAATAAATTGATATTTCCTATGTTCTCTTTTTGCCTATCATGGCTCTAAAGACAGCAATAACTACGGGTATATAACACTTCTTCCAATTCCGAGCAAAATAATAAGTCGAGTAGTTTTGAATCGAATATCCGACGCAGTTTCCTCTACACTCCGCGAAAATCAATTTGAGTTCAGAGACAACCGTTCTTGTGTTAATCACCCCCATTTACCTAGCGTTTATCGACTTTATGAAGGCCTTTGACAGAGTCAACAGAGAATTTTAGAAAATCGTAACATGCTAACGAAAATTCCAAAATTAATTCAATATAAGTGGATTTTAAATGTCAAATCCTACACAAGAGTAAATTGTCAAATCTGTTCGTAGTCACTACTAAAGGCATGGATTTATCTGTAGGCAATGTAAACCGTTTAAACAACTCGAGGATTTGGAATATGCTGATAACATATGTCTGTTAAGCCAAAGCTCAGGCCACCATTGAGAAAATACTAACGTTATAACTGTTGGATCTCAGGCAGCTGTGCTGGAAATCAATATTTTTAGGACAAAGAATGCCTGGAGCCTATGGTCAATATCATCAATATTGGGAACGAGGTTATTAGATGTGTAGGTACCTTTAATTATCTAGGAAGTTTGGTATCTACAAAAGGTGCTGCGGACGAGGATATTGAATCGCGAATCAACAAGGCAAAATCTGCATTCGGCATTCTCCGAGCTATTTGCAAATATCGGCAAATATCAATAACAACCAAGTTAAGAATATACAACTCGAACGTCAAGTCCATCCGGTATTACACTGCGAAATTTAGAAATGCACAAATGCAATCAATAAACGCTTGCCAACCTTTGCAAACAAGTGCTCGTGGCAAATTCTTAATATATGGTGGCCGAACCGCATAAGAAATTAAGATCTACTTAAAGCGCAATTTAAATTCCTGCTTCTATAGAGGTATATCAACGGAAATGGCGATGGATAGGTCACACTTCTAAAGCCAAATACCAACATTACTCGGCAAGCGCTTCGTTGCAATCCACAAGGAAGATGCCGTCGTATTGGTGCACTTGCTAGAACGTGGAGAAGGTCAATTGATGCGGAGTTGTAAGCAGCAAGCTATGGAGTAACGTATGTCTAACATCTCGCAATAGTGTCCGATACAAAAGGTAAACAGAAGATGATGCTAGAATTTCGTACATTTTTTATGGCTATCAAGCTTGTCATAAACATCACTGCCAGAAACCACTTAAATACCACTGAAGTCAGCTATAATTATAACTCTATTGTGTATTGCAACCGAATTTTATTTGCTTCGTCTACTGGCAACATAAACAGTAAAAAAGTTGTATTGTGTATGGCAACACATGTCAGTTGCTAAAAGTTATCGAAAATTGGGACTGGCAACTAAGAAGAAGAAAAATTGTAAACAAACAGCCATTTTAATTAAAAAATATAATAAAAATATTTTAACTTTACAAAATTAATGTCGCTTTACAGCAACTACAGATCCTCGGTTGCTGAAATAACCTATAACTGTCAGCTAGAATTGACTCCTGTTGCCACCTACAATATGATTAGTAATTGACAATGGCAACTGAGGTTATCAGTTGCCATACATAATGCTATTTTGTCAATTGGCAACACAAGTTGAGTTGCAATACACAATCGAGCCAATAATTTTGCACAAAGAAGCTTTAAGTGCCAGCAAGTTTTTACAATTTTGTGACAATCGGTCTTCATTAGACTGAAAATCATATTTATATATATATATATATACAATCCCCTTTTTATATAGCTAGTAGTAAGTGATTTCCCGTCAATCCCACTAAACTCAGAGTGAAACTGTCAAGTCAGTTTACAACGGGAGATTTCCATTCAAACACGATGCCTTTTGACTTGAGTTTGTAACAAGTGTTCCATTTTCTATCACCAGTTATCATCGGCTTCAAAATTGGATTGATTTTGTATAGATTTATAGACAGAAGTTTGGACCGGATAACACGAAATCCATTAAGTGATAAATAGTGCCTATTTTATATGCTTTAATAATATTGACGATCAAATTTAGTACGGAGATGTTTTGTATTAGTACTATATATTATCATCGGCTTCAAAATTGGATTGATTTTGTATAGATTTATAGAGAGAAGTTTGGACCGGATAACACGAAATCCATTAAGTGATAAATAGTGCCTATTTTATATGACCTGTAATAATATTGACGATCAAATTTAGTACGGAGATGTTTTGTATTAGTACTATTATATGTAAATTTTTTTGTTTACTGTTTGATCATTTCACATACTATGTATGCTCCTCATTCCCGAAAAACCTTAAAACACCACAATTCCATTTAAATAATAATAAATCTCACATGATGAACTATAATAGCTTTGACCAGTAAAATGATTATAGGGAATTTATATAAAAATACCAGGCAGTATATTTATTAGTGGACCAAGTATTTTGCGATAAAATAAACTCGAAAACAGAACAGATCTATCAGAATCCTGAAACTTTCTCAATTTCTTATTTAACGGCGATGTTTCAGCAAAGGTGCGATTTATTTATAAAATATGTATATGTATGTATGTATATAAATTAAAAAATCTTTAAGATTTACGCAACAAATTCGGCCATACCGGATTATGTATCACTTAAAGTTATTTTTTTGTTTCACTACAATAATATGAGGGAGTCTGCAGTCAGAAACTATAGACGGTGGTAACTACATGCAATACTTGGGTATAAGAACATCTATATATGTATGTACATATGAATTTTTAGTACATTTAACATTCAAAGTTGCAAGTATAACAAAACATATACATACAGGCAAATATGCAACAAAATATTTAGCTGCTCTCTTATGGCACTTACGACAACATATTCGTAAAAGTTTGAGATATGCACACATTAATATGTTTGTATGTATACTTGTATATACATATATAAAAGTGTGATGTTCTTTTTTTAAATCTGTTTCCTGTTGCAAACTGTTTCACATATTCTTCTTGGCCTCCAGCATTAGTTATATTACTTTTACATACCTACTTTTGGTCAAACTTTAATGTACATATTATATATGGAAGTCTACTGCTCATTGACTTAAAAAGTGCCTTACATTAAAATTTGTTAGTTTTTAAACAACTCTTAACTCTTGTATTAATGTTTTACCTAGTCAGTTTATAATCAAAACTTTTAAGTCGAATATTCTGTTTCGAGTTATGCCCATTTTGTATTAAATAAGTGACATGTTCTTGAGGGTATTATTTACACCTAATTCAAACTTTTAAAACTACTAAAAGTATTAAGCACATGCAAATTTTATACTTGAATATTGTAAGTTAATCATATAATCTAATTAATTGTCAAATAAATTGACAAGCTCTTAATTATGGTAATAGTGAGTTAATTATTGCAAGTACTTTATAAACTCAAAGCGAGTGCATCATTAAACTGATGTCAACAAAATGACGGATTAGAAAATTATCAAAGGCTTATTGTAGGAAAATTTGATTTATAAGTTTGTCATTACTTTATCCTTGGCTTATGAATAAGTAGAAAAGTTTACAAATCTCGAAAAAAGTGAATTCTTTACCAAACATATTCTACTTATTTTTTTGTCGATTCCTATTCCTAAAACCCATAACTGTTATATTATTAGTATTTTTGACACAAGGAGTTAAGAAAAACTAAATTTATTAAAATGTGATCGACATTTGATCCCAGTGATGAGGGATATCAAATAGCATAGCACTTTCCAACTTATCTAACTTATACAGGACTGCTTGGACTTTTTATACCCTTCACCACCATAGGTTATTATAAGTTTGAAGAAATATTTGTGTTAGACCCACCTTTTAGTATACCAATAGGCTTAGAATCACTTTCTGAGTCGGTTTAGCGGTGTCAGTCCGTCCGTCCGTCTGGCTGGTAGGACCCCCATGTAAACCATGAAATCAAAGTACAGGTCGCAATTCTACAGATAATTTGATGAAATTTGGCACAGCTCATTTTTTTGATAGTGGGGCCATAGGTCCCAATTCCCAGAATAGATATTTTGGCCACAAATATCAATATTTTTTCATGAAATTAAAAAAAAAAGACTGCTTTTGTAAACGAAAATTACTGTAGCAAATTTCGGTCCACATTTTTAGATCAGAAACATATTTTATTATTCACCATATTTCGAGCCCTTAGATTTAAATAATCTCTTAAACTATTAGAGATAGCATAGTACAGTAAGCATATTTTTCTTACTTTCTTAAGTAGTTTTCGAATGTGTAAAAATCTTTTCGATAGGTTTATATTTACGAAAGTTATACGGATCAATAGGTTTTATATACAATGTACGGTGGTAAAAAGCGGCCAAACATGATTTTTCTTAATTTTATAATTTTGATTAAATGTTGATGATAGTTTATAGCCAACACTCTAAGGTATCCAATTTCACTTTATCTTTGACTATCGGATAACCGATTCGTTTTTTACACTAGCTCAAAATTTATACTTTTTTGCCTTTTACGGCAACAAATTATATAAGCATTTCAAATAAGATAAAATGGCCTGTATATCGAGAATTAAGGTGTGGCGTTTGCATTTTTCAGCCAACTTTGTTAGCAACACGTTTTAGAGTCAAATTTCAATGATTCGATTGAAAAAAGTAAAACAATACTTTTTTCTAAAGGAAATTCTGTAGGCAATACATTTACATAGGTGGTGGCCACATTACAATGGACGGATAAAAGATGCAGAAAGAACACAAACATCACAGTCTTAAAAAATTTCGAATGAATTTTCAACATTTCATTGAAATATTGAACAATTTTTTTCGTTTTTTATATAATACTTAACCTTTACTAATACATTTTTTCAGAAATTTCAACATATCCCTGAAACTATTCATCCAAATTTTAGAATCTATATATCATAAGTTAGATAAAAGGCCTATACATAAATGCAAATTATTAAATATTTTTCAAAATTATTATACACATTTTATGAAAGTATCTTACATGTCCCCTTTTATCTGGCCAACCATTTTTAGTTTTACCGTAGCCTTTACACAATATAAAGAAAGGATAATAATTTGTCAGCTCAGTAAGTTCCAGTCAAAAATATGAAGAAATAAATAAGTTATTGACCGTATTTTACCACCGTGCAATGGTGCTCAACCTTGACTCAGTGTAGAAGCCAATGTGCTAAAAATAAACATGTTTTTAAAAATTGGTCTATAACTCCAACTACCCATTGGCCGATTTCTGCATATTGCGCCACAATCCGCCCAGTAGCTTAAAAGTTATTGAAGTAAAACTAAAAAACTTCACATGCAAGACTTTGCACCATAACTTCTAAACCATTTCAAAAAAAATTTAATTAGTTTGTCGAAAGTAGCAAACTAACAAAGATCAAAAATGTTATGCACCAAAACATTCCCCGTTTTTGTTTAATTAAGATTTTTTTCGTTTACGATAAATATTTTTCCTGTCGCTTGCGATCATTTTAATCTAAGTGCTCGATTTTATATCGTATTGTTCCTTGTTCCCAAATAAAAGAAAGATTGGAAAAACGAAGTAAAGAATAATTCTATGCCAAAAATCTCATTTATATTCAGTTGTATTTTAAAATCAACCAAAATTCAATCTCAGGGGGTGACCAGCAAGATTTTTTTATTTCACTTTAATAAACCTAACAAACATAATTCTCCATGAGAATTTCTGCAAAACTCATCTTAAATGTTGCATAGAATTATTAATTTAATGTAAGACTTTTAATTATCTTCTCACTGGGAAGTGCTGCAGAAAGAACAATAAAAATAGTTGTCATTTCACCCAAATGCTAAATGGACTTGTAAAACCGAGAAAAAAAAAATACTTTGAATTTTTTGTTTAAGTTGTGGGTATCAGAGTAGAACAGAGTATATAAGGACAATTAAAAATGTCTATGCAATTGGACAAAAATTAAAAATTCTGTATGACTTTATGAGACCACGAAACAGAGTAAAAGTGAGATTAGAAATTTAGTTGCGGTTAACATAAAAAATGTGACATTTCTCAGATATTAAGAGAAAATGTTAATGTGCTACAAGCACTTTATATGTTACAATTTTTGTTGCACGTTTTTCGTACAGCTGATGGCAAAATGTTGAAATGTTTGGTATTTCAAATGTTTTTTTAATTGCGATATATATTTAAATATTACTTGAAATCAGATTTTATCAGGCATTCCGATCGGAATATCATTTACATTTAAAGATTCCAACAAATGTTAACGACTTTTAAACATTATATGTGACACGGTCTATGAAAAGGTGGCTTATGACTTAAAAACAAAATTTCGAAAAATTAGCTAATTTTTTAGGTCATTTTTCGAAATTTTTGCTTTTCAGTCATAAGCCACCTTTTAACTTTTCATAGACCGGGTCACATATAAGTAAAGAAAATATAAAACTAAAAAATGTTGTGTGTTAAAAGCTGTTTAGATTATAATTTTGAACAGACACTATAATTCGTATTTATTTCATATTGCAACTTAGATATAATGATCTCTCTAGAGTTAGGCATACTTCTGATTATATAGGTTGTCCACAACAACATTTGTTGGTTTTATAAAAAAACTTTATAGTACAATAATAAATAATTGTAATAAATTGGGATTCTAGTGCAATACATTTATGTAGAACTTTTTAATAAAATATTTGATATCATATAATTTTTGGAAAAAACCTTTTAAGACAGTAGTTTCATTGCGTAATTTTTTAATCGTTTAACGTTTTTTGAAGAAGCCAAAAAAAAATTCATTTGGCATTCGAACGAAATTGTGTTATGTAACATGCTTTTTTATTTATACTAGTTGTTGTCATCATAGTCTCGAAATTTTTGTACGTTATATTGGGTTTGTGCTGATGTTTGTAATTCATGGAAATAATGGTCTGAGACCGCCTTTTAATATACCGATCTACACCGAATCACTCCCTGAGTTTATTTAACGATACACAGTGGGTTGAAAAAAAATTAAGGGAAATTATTTAGACTTCTCAGGAGGGTGCTATATGTACTCAAAGTAGGGCACTTCGAGTATTTCGAAACGATCCAGAATTCACTTTTTTGATCCAATGTAAAAGATTTTTATATGTATAAAATCTGCTAGCTGAGATCTACATTAATTGCTTAGGTTTATCTCCTATAGTTTATGAGATATTTGATATCGAAAAAAATATTTTCGGATCAAAAATTTGACTTCTGAATCGTTTTAAATTTTCGAAATAACCGAGGTGTCCTACTTTGAGGGCAAATAGCTCCCCTCATAATTAGTCTACAGACACCAAATTCTTAACCTCGAATACTTCTCCTCAATAGTCATGTGAAACTTCATGAATCATGGTAATCGCGCTTACCGTTTAAAAGTTCATGAAATATTTTCCTATTATTTTTTTCACCCACAGTGCGATGTGCGTCCGCCTGTGCTATAGAAAGATCACTAAGCACAAACGGGTTCTTTTTGTTGTATAAAGATAAATATTTGGTAAATTTTGTCATCATACAAACAATTTCCCCAGACATATATATAAGTTGGTTCCGTCATTTAGACTTAAATGAGAGCTAGTTTCAAATTTGGACCCATTATCTCGAAACTTAGCAAATTGATTACAGTTTTTACAAAAATTATGTATTCAAAAAAATAAATAAAAATAAATTGCCATTATCTTCAGATTTACGGGCGTTTTTGTGATTTTTGTCTCATTTAGTGTGTATTGACAGAAGAGTTTGTATGGGAGCTATGGTCAAATGTAGACCGATCCAATTAATCAGCCCCTTAGTCGGAAATGACATAAATGTCGAAATTTTTGAAAAATAGCACATAGTATATGTAAGTCTCTTAAGGACTAAAGGAAAACTTGTTAAATTGTTGGTCCATATTTGACCTTTGTAGTGAAGAGTATTATATAGTCGGCTTAAAGTTTAAAGTTAACAAAAGCCACAACATCAGATTATAAACTTAAATAATGTTACGATTTTCATTTAAATACGTGGAGGGAATTATTTTTGATTAAAATACTTTATATCGTTTTACAAAGTTATTGTTTTATTAACTTGAGAGTTAGTTCACTTTAAGAACAAATCACAAAACTGTAAGCAAACTTGTAGCTTTACAAATACTCTGCTCTTATACGCATCTCAATTGAAAGTCTGGCATGATATCAGTTCGAAATACAGTGATTTTGGTTTACATAAGCAGCATCTGTTTTAAATGTTTTAAAAAATTTTGTTATTTGTGGCCAAAATATCAATTTCGGGAAGTGGGACCTATGGAACTGATTTCAATTCTAAATCTATTGGTAAACTTTAAGGCCAATATTTCTATGCGTGACATACATCAGCATATAAATAGATCATAAGAATATATGTATGTATGTTTCTAAGACAAACGATTTTATTGGTCCATATTTGATCTTAGTATTGAAGGCTCTCATATAGTCATGCTTGACCGAATGTAGGTTTTCTTACTTATCTTTTAGATTAATGAGCGTTTTTTGTAGTTAATTGTAGTTAATTATTTTTCTCAAATCTGAGAAAAATATGTCAAAGTTAATCAATTTGTTTTACTAATGGTGACGGACGGGCGGAGGAACATGATTAGATCTTTAAGATGGGTGTCAGACCAAGACGTACCAGAATAAATTAAATATATATTTATATGTATATAGTCATTTCACCCAAACTGATGTAGCGTACACAAATTTCAATATAGCAAAATATAGTATAGCCAATTAATAATTTCCGTGGCTATTTTGTAGAAAAGTTGTTGGTCCATTTACTAAATTTTAAGCATAATTTAAAATATTAAAAGTCACATGTGTTGTAAAATAGAAACATAAAAACTGTCGGCTTTAGAGAGTTTAATGAGGATTTTCATATTTAAATGAATACATTTCCCTTCTTATTTTTTTTCTACTGCAGATACATATTTATGTATGTAACTCTTATGTGTAAAATATTATGAATGTAAAAAAGGTAAATTTTTTGCAACACATAAATCTACATAATTCCTACAATGTAGATAATATTACTTAAATATTTAATGCATGTAAATAAATTTTAGTAAGTAGCATTATGTGTTAAAGTGATAATGGATGACATTAGTTAATAAATTTACAAATACATATACATATATATATTTATAAAAACGAGTACATACAAATGCACTTACTTAAAATAAAATACATGCATACATATCTATCTGAACTCGTAAAATAAATATAAATAATCCACGGATATACATATATGCACATATTCATTCATCAATTACTCTAATATACATACATATAAGGAAGTATGCAGCATTATTGAACATTTATGTATATAAAGTGATAAATAACGAAATACATACATAAATTCAAATACTTGTAAGTATATATGTACTTATCAATACATTAGTATTAATGTCAATACTTGTATAGTAATCTAAAACCGAAAATCACAATTCCATTACTTAACAAAATCTTCATAAATCTTTATGAATTCTTTGCACAATATACGTACATACATACATACATATATACACTGCCCACCACATGAAGAGGACCCCCCCCTTTGTATTTTTTACAACTGTCATTCTCTCCGATATTTGTAAACAATTATCGCTGGTTTGTTTTGTGTTTTAAAGGTGTCTATGTTTACTTGCTCTGAGATGAAATTTGTGTTCTGGAAAAGTACCGTTATATTTTTTTCATATTTTGTTTTGTGATCGATGAAAAATTTTCTCTATTTTTTGCGTCACTTAAATAGGACCCCCAGCATTAACTTTAGTTTTCTTAAGAAAGTAAACAAGTGCAGTAGAAGAAAAGTTAATTTAATGCAAATTGTGTTATTTAAAGGAAATTTTTTTTTTTTTGAAATGGGTCGAGGAAAAATTTTAACGGAAGCTGAAAAAATAAAAATTAAAACATATAAAGAATCTGGACTATCGATCCATAAAATTTCTGAACGAATCAAAAGAAGTCGAAATGTGATATCTAAATTTTTACGAGATGAGTCAAACTATGGAAAAAATATGAAAGGCCGAACTAAAAGTGTACTTTCGGCAGCTGATAAACGTGCTATCATTAGAGCAGCCTCGAATTCCCACGACTCGTCTGCACAAATTAAAGCTAAAACTGGTGTTGTAGCGAGCGTAAGAACGGTGCAGCGTGTAATTTCGAAGGCTAAACATCTAAAGCGATTAAAACTTAAGAAAAAACCACCACTTAACGATGCTCGAAAAAAATATACGCTTGGGTTTTTGCCGAACTCACATGACGTGGAATAGCGAGTGGCACCGCGTTGTCTTTTCAGATGAAAAAAATTAAATTAGAAGGCCCTGATGGGTTCAATTATTATTTTCATGATCTCCGAAAAGAAGAGCATCAACTGGATCGTTTGCATAGCAGAGTGGGAGGAGTTATGGTCGGGGGAGCCATTTCTTATTATGGTACCTGCGAGTTGAAATTTTTGTCCACCACCATGAATGCTAATTGCTATGTTGGAGTGCTACAAGAAGCGTTACCTTACTTTCACAACATTTTTGGAGGCTTGTAGTGGACATTCCAGCATAATAATGCACCAATTCATAACGCCCGGGTGGTAAAGTCATGGCTACGGGATCAAAATGTTAATGTGTTCGATTGGCCCCCTTACTCGCCGGATCTTAACATCATTGAAAATGCTCGGGGATGGTTAGCCCGTAAAGTGTATGCTTCTGGAAAGCAGTACACTACCAAAGAGGATCATATTGAAGGCATAAAAGAGGCTTGGTCGACCATTTCGCTCGATTACATAAAATCACTGTATGATTCTATTCCCAGTCGAATTTACGAAACAATTTGTAAAAATGGAGGCTCTACGCATTACTGAAAATGATTTAAAATGTTCAAATTTCCATAAAATGTAAATAAAATTAAAAAAAATATTATTATTATAAACAATAGAAAAATTATTTTTTATATAAGGGTCCCATTCATGCGACGTAAGTTTTAAAGGCATTTTTTCTACTTGGTTCACAAATTTTTTTATAAAAATAAAACCAGTGTATATATGGAACCAATTTTTGTAGTGCATAATGACAACTAAATTACCTTTAAAAACAAAAATAAAAATTAGGTTCGTAAAATTTTTTTTATAGAATCTATAACCTTTTGAAAAAATTGTGTTGGGGGGTCCTATTTATGTGGCGGGGAGTGTATGTATGTATATAATATTTACACAGATCTTTGTAATATTTATATTAAAAATCCAAAAAGTTAGTTCTTAAATTTATTTACACTAAACTTAAACTTCTGCTAATTTTATTTAATTGCAGTTGTACAATTCTTAATAAATACTATTAAATTTTAATTTTAGAAAGTGTAAAATTCATTTAATCGAAAAGTAGTTACGTATGTTTTAGCAAATGAGCGAAATAATTATTTTTAAATTAATTTAAAAAAGTTTTAAACATTTCCTATGAAACATCACTATTATTCAAAATCAACCTTTTAGTATACCGATCAACTTAGAATCACTCCCTGAGTGGATTTAACGATATCCGTCCGGCTGGCTGTAAACTTTGTTATCAAAGTACAGGTCGTACTTCAAAGATACTTTAATAAATTTGTCACAAAGTCATATTTTGGTCGTCTAAGCATGATTCGGGTACCTCCAATAGGTATGCTTTCCCGGAATAAAGTTTTTGTCCCTTTACAGTCACAAATTTAATTGTCTATTAATAATATTCAATAATATTAATATTGCCTATGGTAACCGAAATATTTAAGTGTACAAGGCACATTCTCAAAAGTATTTAAAAGACCCAGAAAAGCCCAAAAATATAAACATAATTGCATTTTATTACCAAACTTTGCACGGATAAATATTTTGTATATGTTGTCGTTGATCCACAATTTACCCTTACTCCCATATAAGCCCCTTAGCCGGAAATGACATAAATCTCGAAATTTTGGAAAAACAGCAAGTAGTATATGTATGTCTCTTAAGGACTAAAGCAAAACTTGTTAAATTGTTGGTCCATATTTGACCCTTGTAGTGAAGGGTATCATATAATCGACTTAAAGTTTAAAGTTAACAAAAGCCACTACATCAGGTTACGATAAACGTTTAAATGTATAAACTTAAATAATGTTATGTTTTTCCTTTTGAAACGTGGAATGAACTCTTTTTGCAAACAACCGAAAACAGATTTAAAACACTTTAACTTAAGAGTTAGTTCACTTTAAGCACAAATTCCAAAACTGTATACAAACTTGTAGCTTTCCAAATACTCTGTTCTTATACGCGTCTCAATTAAAACTCGGCATGATATCAGTTCCGTCAGCCTTTTATAGTAGAGAAGAGAGTTTCTAGCATTTTCTGCAGATGTCAAAAAATAGCTGCTGTCGTCGATTACCCTAACAATGCGGCTTAAGAATGTTCATGCATATTCCAATACATTCTCACATGATCATGAACACATTCACCCATACGTAGTACAAATAGATTACCTGAAGTTAACAGCAACATAGAGAAAGGGAGTGTAGATAAAGAGAAAAATGTTGCTCTACTCGTACAGCAAAACATTAAGAGAAAAATGTTGTTCTGCTTATAGACACAAACAGAACAACAACTACACCAACAGAAACATTCTAGAGGGGAAGTAGTGAACTTTGCACAATGGGGTGGATAACTTAAAACTTCACAATAACTTAGACCAGAAAAAGATTTGAATATATATACCAGGCAGTTGTAAGCGATAACACTGTGCTAGTAAAAAAAAACTGACAAAGGGAGACCTAGTGGGTAAAGATAATTCGAGTACGCTGAACGGTATGGTGCTAACCTAAAACTAAACTAAACTAGAGGTTAGCTCTAGTTTTCGAAATATAGCATTATTTAAAAAATGGACGAGGTTGCGCATTAAATATTCACGTAACTCAAAAACTGTTAATTTTATTGAACCAAGTAAAAAAATTCGGCAACAAAATTATCTTTCAGAAACACTTTATCTGAAAAAGTTTTTTTTTTAAATTAGAAAAATTTCCACTTTCAAAAATTCATTCCATAATCCAGTTATGCAGCTATTAATATACGCTTATACGAATTACCGAAGAAAACTAGCCCTAAATGATAAAAGTCCACCCACAACTTCAATATAAATATTATCACTTACATAAGTTCATACAATTGATGACATCCTAAATAAAAATCATACGTAAAAGAGTAAATTCACACAAGTTTTTTATTTTGGATATCGTTTATTTCACTTTATCGACAAACGGAAGACATGTTGGGTGAAGATAAATCGAGTACGCTGAATCCAATGGTGCTAACTGCTTTTTTGGATTTCTCTAATTTTCGAGATATAGTGATTTTTTTAAAAAAAAGTATTTTTTTTTTTGCAAACAAAAAAATTTGTTTCTAAGAGGACTGCTTGGATTAAAAAAATAATTAGTGTTCCGTAAAAATTTTGTTGGCGAATTTCGATTTATTTTTCTTAGTTCAAGAAAATGAACAGTTTTCGAGTTACGCAAATTTTAATCGCGCAACCTCCTCCTAACGCTATATCTCGAAAACTAAACTGCCCGTTTTCAATGTACTCTTGAGGTTACTATATTTTCTTGTTGCTAAAGAATAAATGATCGAATCAAACATGCCTAGGTTTTCATGTGCAACAGCTAACTACAACACAATACCATTCGAGTCAAATGCTACCTGAAAATATTTTTTCTTTTCGTTGATGATACCTGAATGTGATCGAAATTTTAAAACACTTTATTTGATTAGGGGCTTTTCACATATTACGTAACGCTCTATTTCTAATAACATGTATTTCTAACAAAATGTATTACACAGGAGGAGGAAGGGGGTTAAAAATGTGCGAAAAAAGCATTACGTAATATGTAAACAGCATCTTAGTAACGGGTTTTTAGCTGTAGTGATCGAGACGACTCTATCATGATTGAAGCCGTTCTCTGATACATATACCCGTTTTGACGACCATATTTCTGTGACTTTTTGCTAAAAGGGCCAATGTCAATTTTTTGCTGGTTTGAGTTAATCATTGGATTAGATTTCTTCCTAACCCTCTTTTATTTGGCTCCAACAGCTAATCTCTAACTTAACTTTGAACAGACTAAGGGATTTTCTGGGCATTGTTTCTATGAATTTATATGGAAACTAAAAAAATTAAATCAAACTTTCTCAAAACATTTTTTTTAACATTGGTAATTGTATACAAACGCAATTTAGTATACAATGTTCGGTTTACAATTAACCAAAGCTCTCAAATATTTTCATCACCTCCCTCGGAGATATCTGAAATATGTTTCTAAATTAATCAAAATTCGATGGTGGGTATATAAGATTCGGCACAGCCGAATGTAATACTCTTACTTGTTTGTTGTTAATAACATCACAATTTATATATAAATTTTCAGAAAATTTATTTAGAATATTCAAAGTTTTTTTCTGTGCAATCTTTTAGGAATTATTAAAAAATAAAAAATGGATAAATTTCATAAAAAAATATAGTTTTTTACTTTCATGTGCCAATAACTCCGAATCCGTTAAGTTTTCGAGCGACTTAAATATAGTTTTATTAAGTAGTTCTTCTATTCTTTGGCCTTAAAGAAAATCTAACAACTCGTTCCAAATATATGATAAAATCAATGGATCAGTAATTCGTATCGGAATTTACAAAATTATTCCGGCGTGCAAGATGATGTATTAAGTACAATAAATTCATATCGATATTTTTCTTATAAAAATGTATACAAATTAACTTAGAATATTATATACTTATTTTATTACTGCATTTATATTAGTATGGACTGAAAAAGCAACGATTGTCAATGCAAATCTTATTAAAATAATTTACTTGCAAATGTATAATAACAAATAATCAATATATTGACAAAAACAAGTTTATTAAAAGCAATAAAAGACTCCTTTATTTCAAGTCTTTTTGTTGAGACGAACACAACTTTTGAGGATGCTACCAATTTTACACACAAATATTCGTACTTAAAACTTGCTAATACTCAAACATATTTGTCTGCCTGAATGCGTATGAGTATATGTTTGTATGTATGAAATGATATTACCATTAACATTTGTATTGAACAGTTGACAGCTTTTAAGACTCATATTGAGAACCATAATATTGGTTTTGAAATCTAAGCACATTTGACACGAGTTAATGGAGCATCCAAGTATGACATTTACTGTTAAAACATTCATGTTAAACATAAAATATTTTCTGCATTTATATCACAAAACATACACATGTACATATGTATGTGTGTACATTAGGGTAGTTCCTTAAGTTCTTGCTGCTCCTCGGGGCAGTAAGAGCTTTTGGTCCTTTGTTAAAAGAGTTAAAAATAATGCTAGTTCCACAATTTCTTCTCTATTAAAGGATGACCAAACATTCACAGACCCGTTTGATAAAGCTAACCCTTTAGATAATTTATTTGCAAGCAATTCCTGCTTGCCGGAAATCTTTCAACCTATGCCAGTTCTTGAGCGAGTATCCGTGACTATGCCAAATATATTATTTATCGCCCGTGCAGTAAAAAAGGTTTTAGCAAGTCTCAGCGTAAATAAGTCTCCAGGGCCGGTGAATTTTCTAGGTGTTGGAAGGTTGCTAATGTCATGCCAATTCCTAAAAAAGGAGCGGCTAACGATCTCTTCAAACGGGTTCAAGATTAATTTCTCCTACACTATTTCTTATATTCATTAGCCACCTTCTTAACCAAATTGATTTTAGAATTGCAATAACTCAGTGTCTTAGAATTTTAGTCTTTGTCCAGTGTACAAAAAAGTGATAAAACCGTATGTATCAATTTTAGAGGTATAAGCCTCCTGTCAATTGCATATCATAACTATACAGGGATTCAGGCAAGGCAACAGTTGGCCATGCGATCTCTTTAATATTGTGTTAGAGAAAATATTGCGATATGCTTCAGTTAACACAACTGGAACAATTTTCAACAGAAAACACATGATACTCGCGTTTGCCGATGACATTAATATCATAGGACGAACATTGCGCAAAGTCTTTTCAAGTATTGAGAAGGAATCAATAAAAATGGGTCTAATTGTTAATGAATGAAAAACAAAACTGATGATTACTACAAGCAGACAGTCCACTAGAATTGGACATGTGATCGTTGAGAACTATAGCTTCGAGGTTGTAAAAGAATTTGTATAACTTGGTACCGATGTTAACATCAACGACGATATAAGCTTCGAAATCAAACGTAAAATCATACTTGGTAATCGATGCTATTTCAGCCTAAGCAAACAGCTAAGAAATAAAGTCCTCTCCATAAGAACTAAAATTACCCTCTATAAAACGCAAATCCGAAAAACAAAGACAAAATTTTAAAACTGTCAAAATCACGTATTTGTGTTTATGAAAAAAATTTACCATATGTTATTCCTTAAGATTATATAATGGATACAATTTTTGATTGTTCTGTTCATGAATGACAGGTCTTTATTTGCACCCATCTCGAATTTTTAAAATTTGTTTAAAATAATAGGTTTTTTCAAAGTTCATAAAAATCGCAAAAACATCCATTTAGTTATCAAGTTTCAGTAGGGGCTCAAAGCCTGCTTAATTTTATACATTAGATGTAAAAGACCCCATCAAAAGTAATTGGAGTGATACAAATAACGTCAAGTAAAAAAGGGCTCACAGTGTATAGCGTCCGTCACAGAAATAAAGTTTTTTTTTTTTTTAATTTGACTAGTGCAATTTTTCTTTTTTCTCAAATTGAACTTGGTTCGTACAGAGAATTTATAGTATGCTTTACATTAGGCTAAAAATATATAGATGTTAATATAGCATTTTATAGAATAATATGTAAAGGAAAGTGTGTCAAAAAGTGTCAAAATGCTATTTATTAAATACAAAATTTACGAACACATGTGTGTCTTAGTCATAAAGCATTAACACTGTCTATATCCACAGATCAAATTTAAGGTATTAGGTGTTAAAGAAAACATACAGTGGGGCAAATTTAATGCTTTTGAAATTTTTTTTTTTTTTTTGATTTTTGGGACACTCTAACAGTTAGCAGATGCATTCTTTGGACCAAAAAAAATAAGATGTAAAATGTGTAAAACTTTAAATAAAGCCGTTTTGTGAAATATTATCTTGGAATAAATAAAAACAAGTAAGATAGAGCTATAGTCGGTCAAGCCCAACCATACGATACCCTTCACCATTAAGGTCAAAGGTGTTCTTTTTCCGGTATAAAGACAAATATTTGCTAAATTTTGCCATCATACAAACATATTCTCATAACTTATACATTTAAATTGTTTCCAACATTTGGACTTATATGAGAGCTAGGGTCAAATGTGGACCGATTACCTCGAAATTTGGCAAATTGATTACAGTTATAAAAATTATGTGTGCAAACAATAAATTTAAAATTCTCATTATCTTCGGATTTACGAGGGTTTTAGTGAATTTTGACTCATTTAGTGCGTTTTGAAAAAATAGTTTGTATGGGAGCTATGGTCAAATGTGGACCGAAATTTGGTACAGTGATTTAGGTTTACATTAGCAGTGTTTGTTTTAAATTTTATGAAAACATATTGATTTTTGTGGCCAATATATCAATTCCGGGAAGTAGGATCTATGGGAGGTACCATAAATAATGGAACGATTTTGACGAATTTCAAAAGCCATTGTCCCATTATCAAAAAAATGATCTGTGCCAAATTTCATCAAATTATCTTTAGAATTGCGACCTGTAGTTTGATTACAAAGTTTACATGGAGGGTCCAGCCAGCCAAACGGACTGACGGACGGACGGACATCGCTAAATTGACTCAGAAAGTGATTCTAAGACTATTGATATACTAAGATGGGTCTAAGACAAATATTTCTATGCGTTACATACATCAGCACAAGCTTATAATACCCTTTCCACCTATGGTGGTGAAGGGTATAAATATGAAATATTAAATTTTTGTTGAAACTGGAAACTTTAAAATATTTTATAAAAGCTGTTTTGTAATCCTCTGATTTTCCTCTATCTTCAATGTATTTACAATTTTTTTATTACTATGACCGATTGGATGAAAATTACAAAAACACGTGTTAAAAGAAGTCACTTCCATTTTTTGTAGCGTCCGTCACAGCACTTTAAAAGCGAATATCTTTTCCCTCCAAAAGAAGTATATAAATTAACAACCTCCATTCGATAGCACAATCGATGGACTAATATTCCCTGAAATCTGTGCAAAGTTATCTAGTGTAGAACGACAATAGGTAACATTTAAGTACAACAAAATCCATACAAATGTATCGTCCGTCACGCAGGATTCGCCCATATACTACCTGTGTTTGAGAGGAAAATTCTACGACAAATCTTTGGAAGAGTCTGCAATGAGTATTGACATCGAACGAACCATTAGCTGTATACGTTATAGGGTGACATAGACATAGTAAAACGCATTAAGCAACAGCGGTGCGTTGGCTAGGACATGTTGAAAATAATAAGAAAGATAATCTTTCAAAACTTGACCTACGAAAATGGATTTGCGCACAAGATAGAGGCGCATGGAATTCTAAAATATGATCGGCCTTTGACCTTAACAGGTTGTAACTATAGGCTATTTAAGTTAGTAAGTAAATTAATAACATTTTAAGTATGAAAAATAATATGACAGTAATGAAAATTTTTGGACAACAACCAGAAGGTTTCAGAAAAATTGGATGTCCGACAAAAAATCGTGGTCAAGGGAAAAGAGAAAATGAGTTATATACAAAAATTTTATACGAACAATTTTACAATTGAATTTGATTCAACAAACACGATATGACTTTATTTTATTTACTTAGACTTCACTTAATTTCTTTATATTTTTTACATTTTTCTTTTTTAAATAAGATTCTTCATAGCCCAAAGAACTTTTTTTAAGTTTGCGTATAACAAGCCTATCCAACATTGTGGAATAATGGGCGTGATATATTAAAATTTTCAGCAAAATCGTATCAAGAGGTATAGATTTTCTTCCTTTTCGATTATTTCCATCACTATGCTACCTTAATGTTAATGATTGTGTGTTTGTAAAAAAAAATTCATTTGTACAAATCCATAATATTGAGGTATATAAAATAGTATTATAATATTTCATATAGTCATATTTAAGTACATACAAATATACATATGGGATTTTTTCGAAAAAAAAAAAACATAAATACATTAAAAATTTTTGTAAATTGGATCATGCAAATTCAGTTTGCCTTAATTGCATTATTTGATTTAAAAAAATAAAAAAAAAGTAAAAATTTACCAAAACTTTGATTCAAAATGGAAAAAATTAAACTTTGAAAAGGCCCATATATAAAGTCATTTTACAAGCAGGATGTACGACTGAATAAAATAATGAATGAATGAGTGAATATGACAAATACATCAAATAAATGTTTATAATAAACAAAACAAATACATTAAAATATATTGCAATATCTGTTAAAAGATGCCCATCAGTTTCGAGTGAAAAGATTTAGCAACTGTTGTTTGTCTTAAATAGTAAAGATATAATGAATACTAAGGAAATAAATGAATAGATAATCTTTTTGAAGCTTTGGATACTTTAATGGCAGGTTATTTTAGAGTAGATTTCTGCAGTATTCGTGGGTTAAGAATGAATTTTTTTTCGGTGTATGCAAACATTTGTTTTCATAGGCCGGATGTTTTCGCCTTATGTGAAACCCAGGTATCTGAAAATGCTGATCCACAGGATTTTCATATCCTGGGTATCACCTTCTATCGCTTTTTAATTTCCATCTGGGTATTGTCATGTACATTCGTGATAAAGTTGCCCTTCAGTGCCAGCAATCTTTGAGTACGTATGATGTTGAATTTAACCGCCTTTGTTCTAAATTCACAATTAGGAAGCATATGTTACACTTCGGATTCCTTTACAGGCGTGCAACAAATTCCGGCTTCGACACCCTTTCTGACTCCATAACAAAGATCCTCGAGAGTTGCCCGAGCAGTGAAATCGTTGTTGCTGGCGATTTCAATGTTCAGAACTCTTCTTGGCTTCCCCATTCAGGTCACACAACACCAGAGGGACAATATGTTAAGCTGTTTGCCGATCACTGCACCTTTTCGCCGTCTTTCCGTTCTCTTAACTTCGTAACGTTACACCAACAGCTACGAAACGTAAGATTTTTATCTATGAGAAGGCATGTTGGGCAGAGCTCAACGATTTCTTTTGGCATTTTAATTGGAAACTGTGTTTCCTAGACAGTGATGTCAATGCCATGGCGCAAATGGTAGAAAATATTACTAAGTTGGGAATGAATACTTTCATACCAACAAAAAAGTCTTCGATTAAGCTACGTCACAAAACGTGGTTTAATCAGACGTGAAAAATTACTATCAGATCTAGGGAGGAAGCATTTAAAATCTGTAGAAATAAAAAAATCTCTAGTTACTGATTTGCTGCGCAAAAAGTCGTGGTCTTCGTGTGCCAAGGTACTTAGTCGTGAACAATCTCTATACGAGCAGAGTCTTCGTACCAAAGTTCTTACTGTCCCTAAGGGCAGTAAGAACTTTTGGTCATTCGTTAAAAGAGTAAGGAATAATGCTAGTTCATCAATTCCAACTCTTTTAAAGGATGACCAGTCATTCACTTGCCCGGCTGATAAAGCAAACCTTATGGCTGAATTATTTGCAAGTAATTTACACTTGCCGCAAAGCAATCAACTACTGCCAGTGATCGAAAGAGTATCAGTAGCTATGTCTAGCATATTCTTTCGATATCGTGCTGTTAAAAGGGTTTTAGCGGATCTTAACGTAAGTAAGTCTCCTGGGCGGGATGGCATACCAGCATTGGGGTTAAAGCAGTGCTCTTCGACGTTACCTCGTCCGTTAGCCAACATTTTTAGTACCTTATAAAATTCCAACACATAGCTAGTTGGAAGGTTGCTAATGTAACGCCAATCCCCAAAAATTACCTCCCAATAGCAATTTGTTCCGCGCTTTCCAAAGTGTGGTAAATAATCATTTAAATAGTGAAATATTTGGAGTCTAATAACCTACTAAACGTATGGGCCGCTTATCGGAAAAATGATGCCGTTTTATTCACCGTTTTGGTGAAATTAAAGTTATAGCTCTTGATATTTCTTAGGCGTTTGATAGAGTGTGGCATGGAGCACTTCTATCAAAATGTATTGCTTTTGGTGTAGGTAACAATTTCTCTTGGTTTATATCGAGCTCTCTCAGAGGTCGCACTATTAGAGTTGTTATAGATGGGATATCGTCCGACGAGTTCAAGATTAATTTGGTGGTACCACACGGCTCCGTTCTTTCTCCTACTATATTTCTTATTTTTCTAAATGACCTTCTACATCAAACTTCCAATGATAGCAACATCTTTCATTCGTACTCATTCAACTATAGGCCAAGCATGTTGGACATCAATTCCAAGAGACAATCCAAGAATATTACGCTAAATTCCGACCTTTCTACAATATAAAACTTGTGTCGTTTTAATAGGGTCAATTTCAACGCTCGAAAGACCCAATGTTGTGTGTCAACACACAAACGCGTTACGAACAATATTGCATCGTCTCTAATTATGGGTGGTATAAATATTGAGAAATCTAAAACTCAAGTGTCGAAAGAAGCATTCAAGTGTCTCGGCTTTCTAAAGCGGAATAAGACATAATCACTCCAACTGATCTCCTTAATATCTATGCCACTTATATTCGACCGAAAATGAAATACAACTGTCATATATGGGCCGGTGCTTCAAAGTCTATTTTGGAGCTTCTCGACCGTGTACAAGAGAGGGCAAAGGTGCTTATACAAATGGTCTCATAAACTCAAAATAAATCAAAGTGAAAAAGCGATCCACCCTCTTAAAAATACGCAAAATCTTCTAAAATTTTATGTTTCTTCCCGGGTCATAGCTTTACGTTTTTCAAAGCCACAAAAATCTATACTGAAATGAGTTTTTGATAAACAAACCTTTTGAAAATATGCAATACCCTAAAATACATACATACAATATAATAATTTGGCATCTGTTCTTTTTTTTGTAATTGGCAGATGAGAGTTGGTCTACGGAAGCAGGACGGGTTAGTCAAATAGTAGGGATTTACTTTCAATTAAAAAGTCATTTTTTTAAAAGTTAATACTCGAACAGTGTCTGCATTCATTGTATTTTTTTTACATCTACTTATGTATAGGTATGAATGTATGTGTTGGAATGCGCGACAACAAGGTCCTCACACAAATATTCTCATCCTTTCGATACAAATACATTAAGCCATCTATTTAATGCCAAAGATCTCCATTCAAGTAATGATGAATGCGTTTTTACTGCCATAATCCACACGCGGCCGCCAATGAACATTAAGTACGAAGAGGAGTATTTACGAGAAACTGCATGCGTTAAACTTTTTTCATATTTTTTTTTGCTGCTACAAATTCAATGACATTGGCGGGCCGTAAAAACCAACATTTTAAAACAAAAACACAAAAAATATATAGACTGACAGTCAGACAGACAATTACTGTAAATGGAAAAAATAAAAATTACATACATATATATTTAAAAAAAAAAAAATTAAAAACCAATTAATCATAATGCGTTCGTAAGTATTTTTTCCGGTTGCATTTATTTATTTTTTCATTCGGTCAAGTTAATATTGATTGCAATCCATCGTTAAGGATAACCAGTCAACAATGGTTTTTATGGTGGAAATATTTTAATTTGAATAAAATTTATTTGCACTGAAATATGTTAAAGAGATATTTATATCCGTCCATACTTTTAAAACCGAAATAGACATGCATGTATACATTATCCAATGGTTTGTATATTGACTTACATACTTATATGATATCTATGAAAATCATACATCGACTCAAAAATACCATAAAAGGTCAATACTGGTCGGCATATATAAAAAAATTTCGGCTTGTAGCCAGAATTTCACCCATTAATCATATACAATTTTTTACATATCCCTTAAAGCACAACCTAGCTCAATACACTAGTCGGCATATATATTTTGACATACCAGTTGTTTTTCTTCTTTTATTATTTCCGGTCCTTTGTAATTAAAAAATTAATTACAAATATTGAATATAGTAATTGTAATTTATTGGAAACCGAAAAACCTTTCACATTTTAAACATTTTGTATATTTTTTTTAATTGAAACTAAAAAAGGAAATTTCAGGATGTGGCATAAGCATTTTAACCTGTTTTTACAGAGCGTATTTGAAAAAATTGGGAGCTTCAAGGTCAACAAAAATTAATAATAATTATTTAATTAATCAAAAATGTATCCTCCTTTAGCATTTAAAACTTTTTGGAGGTGATTCGGAACAGAATCCAGAACTGTAGAAACTCCATTAAAATCTTAAGGATTTGCGACCTCAATGACCGTTTTATCTTTTGTTCTTGCCAAATCCGCAGATCTGGGGCCAAATTACCGCATTCGATATCGATCGAAAACTCAAACTTTTAAGCGAATATTGTGAAGTATACTCTTTAGGGATGTTCAAAGTTACTTCGATGTAAAAAGTTTATTGAAATTTGGTATCCACTTTGATTCGTTTTTAAAAGCATATACTAGTTCAGTTAAAACTCTTTTACTATTGTTCATCTTTTGGCAAATAACTTGAAAAAAATATAGTAAACTGTGCATTTTTTTAAATAATTTTGATTATCCTTAAAGTATGTTATACAAATGTTTTGAAAATATCTAAGATTTCGATCGATATCGAATGCCGTAATTTGGGCCCTGTTTTGCTTTCTGTATGAGTACACATTTTCTATTACATTAAAATCTGGACTTTGGGGAAGCCAATCCAGAGTTTTATCACCAGCCTCTGTTAGAAATTTTGTGATCATTTTGCTCTTATGACATGGAGCGTTAACCTGTTGCAAAATGAATGCTTCTCCGATCAATTAATCGCCGGAGGGAAATGCATATTCATTCAATACTCATTAAATTTATTTTTTTAATTACATAGAACCGGAAATACAAAAAGAAGGAAAACAACTGCTATGTCAAAATTAATATGCCGACTAGTGTATTTATAAGTGTGAAACGTTAAAAGATGTTGCAAAATTTAACTACTGGCTTGTACTTTAAAAAACTTTTTAGCTCTAAATTTGGTCGTCGTTACTAGTCTGTAAAACTCGTAACTGAATTTATATCTACGCTACAGAGCAATAAGGACTTTTGAACTTTAAAAAACTTTAAAGTCTTGTAGATTAAAGCAAGTTTAAATTTAATTTAAAAATTGAAATTGATTTTAACGAATTATTTTAAATCAATTGTATGTCAAATAATTTTATTTAGTTGCATTTCATTTGCTTAAATTTAAAAAGAAAAGTAAATGCACAAAATTCTTCAAATCAAATGCATTTTGTGCTGTTTCACTGAAATACCAAAGTTTAAATTTTGTGTATATTTCATGTTGCTATTTTGCTATCATATTGGAAAGATGCAGATTTGTTTTGTCGTGTGCTTTGTGACAGGCATATCACATACACAAAATTACCCTGAGAAGTTTGAGTACACGTAGTTCAGATAATATTTAATATGAGGGCGACTAACTCTCTATCTCTGAGTTACATTGATCGATTTTTAAGGTAACAACTTGAACCTTCTGAATGTAGGAACAAATTTATGTTTTTAATTTTGCTCTTATTTTATCTTGTATTGATTAAAATAAATATGAAATTAATCATAAGGAATATTAAAAGTGGGAGGGGAGAAACAGTAGAATTAAATAATGATTTTATATATGTGACCCGGTCTATGAAAAGGTGGCTTATGATTCAACGATAAAATTTTGAAAAACTAACTAATTTTTCGAAATTTTGAGCTAATTTTTCAAAATTTTGTTTTTGACTCGTAAGCCACCATTTCCCTTTTCATAGACCGGGTCACATATAATGATTTTATATTTATATACATTTATATACATATTGATTTAAATGATATTTTTTTGAAGTGTAAATTTTTTACTTTTTAGTGATGCTATTATATTTTACTTATTGGACTTTCTAATTAAATTAAATGTTAACTTTTTATGGGACACCGATGTCGCTTAAGTTTTACGCACCCATCGGTCACGTGTAAACAGCTGTTTCTTTTATTTAAAGCTTTTACCACTTAAATGGAAAATTTAACATTTAAACGTAATTTTCGTGTTGGTATAATTCAAATTTTTTCAAAACTGATTTTGCATTTTTCAAACCTGGGCCCAAATTACAGCATTCGATATCGATCGAAATTTTAGATATTTTCAAAACATTTGTATAGCATACTTTAAGGATAATCAAAATTATTTAAAATATGCTCAGTTTACTTTAGTTTTTTTGTAGTTATTTGCCAAAAGATGACCAATAGTAAAAGTGTTTTAATTGAACTATATGTTTTTAAAAACGAATCAAAATGGATATCAAATTTCAATAAACTTTTTGCATCGAAGTAACTTTGAACATCCCTAGAGCAGGCATGGGCAGAGAGTAAAATACAGTTGTTCTCTTTGACAGAGAGTAACGAAGAGTGGACACACTGGCAGAAACACGAATTGACATTATTTAGCTTGCTTATTGATATTTTCTTCAGTTGCCGCTGAACAAGCGAGACATTCGCATGCGTCGTGGAGTATCGCATTTTTTGTCTTTAAATATGCAGCACAAATTACAAAATAAGTAGTATGTAGAAAACATTTATGGAAGTTTTTTTTATAAAAAACAAAAGAATATATTTTTCCTTTGAAAAATTCCTTTTTCGATAAAAAGTACATTCTTTTCTATAGAAAAACTTATTTTTTTCTATAGAAATACTTATTTGTTCTATAGAAAAACTTATTTTTTCTATAGAAAAACTTATTTTTTCTAAAGAAAAACTTATTTTTTCTATAGAATAACTTATTTTTTCTATAGAAAAACTTATTTTTTCTAAAGAAAAACTTATTTTTCTATAGAAAAAATTATTTTTTCTATGGAAAAACTTATCTTTTCTATAGAAAAACTTATTTTTTCTATAGAAAAACTTATTTTTTCTATAGAAAAACTTAGTTTTTTTTATAGAAAAATTAATTTTTCTCTAGAAAAACTTATTTTTTCTCTAGAAAAACTTATTTTTTCTATAATCTATCTTTTTTTCTTTTCTATAGAAAAGCTTATTTTTTCCATACAAAAAATATAAGTGTACATTTCTATAAAGAAAAAAACCTATTTTTTACAAAAAAAAAAAAAATATGAAATGTTTTCTATAAAATGGTTTTATGTTTAGCGTTAAAAAAATATTTATATACATTTATATAGAAAAACTTATTTTTTCTAAAGAAAAACTTACTTTTTCTATAGAAAAACTTATTTTTTCTATAGAAAAACTTATTTTTTCTATAGAAAAACTTATTTTTTCTATAGAAAAACTTATTTTTTCTATAGAAAAACTTATTTTTTCTATAGAAAAACTTATTTTTTCTATAGAAAAACTTATTTTTTCTATAGAAAAACTTATTTTTTCTATAGAAAAACTTATTTTTTCTATAGAAAAACTTATTTTTTCTATAGAAAAACTTTTTTTTTCTATAGAAAAACTTTTTTTTCTATAGAAAAACTTTTTTTTTTCTATAGAAAAACTTATTTTTTCTATAGAAAAACTTATTTTTTCTATAGAAAAACTTATTTTTTCTATAGAAAAACTTATTTTTTCTATAGAAAAACTTATTTTTTCTATAGAAAAACTTATTTTTTCTATAGAAAAACTTATTTTTTCTATAGAAAAACTTATTTTTTCTATAGAAAAACTTATTTTTTCTATAGAAAAACTTATTTTTTCTATAGAAAAACTTATTTTTTCTATAGAAAAACTTATTTTTTCTATAGAAAAACTTTTTTTTTCTATAGAAAAACTTTTTTTTTCTATAGAAAAACTTATTTTTTCTATAGAAAAACTTATTTTTTCTGTAGAAAAACTTATTTTTTCTATAGAAAAACTTATTTTTTCTATAAAAAAAACTTATTTTTTCTATAGAAAAACTTATTTTTTCTATAGAAAAACTTTTTTTTCTATAGAAAAACTTATTTTTTCTATAGAAAAACTTATTTTTTCTATAGAAAAACTTATTTTTTTTTATAGAAAAACTTATTTTTTCTATAGAAAAACTTATTTTTTCTATAGAAAAACTTATTTTTTCTATAGAAAAACTTATTTTTTTTTATAGAAAAACTTATTTTTTCTATAGAAAAACTTATTTTTTCTATAGAAAAACTTATTTTTTCTATAGAAAAAATTATTTTTTCTATGGAAAAAATTATTTTTTCTATGGAAAAACTTATTTTTTCTATAGAAAAAATTATTTTTTCTATGGAAAAACTTATTTTTTCTATAGAAAAACTTATTTTTTCTATAGAAAAACTTATTTTTTCTATAGAAAAACTTATTTTTTCTATAGAAAAACTTATTTTTTCTATAGAAAAATTTAGTTTTTTTATAGAAAAACTTATTTTTTCTATAGAAAAACTTATTTTTTCTATAATCTATCTTTTTATACCCTTCACCAATAGGTGAAAGGGTATTATAAGTTTGTGATTCCGTTTGTAATTTTTTTATTAGTGATCGTAGACCCCATAAAAATTATACCGATCGACTCAGAATCGGGAGGAGAATCGATTAAGCGATGTCCGTCTGTCTGTCTGTCTGTCTGTCTGTCCGTCCGTCTGTCTGTCTGTCTGTTGAAATCAAGTTTCTGAAGCCCCTGGAGGATGGACTTAAATAAATTATATATCAGATTTTAGGAAATTCTCCCGCAATGAACGCTATTAAATTTCATTAAAATCGGTTTATAAACACCGAAAATATCGAAAAAATACCAAAAATTAGACGAAAATTTTAAAATTTTTGATTGAAACACACTTTTAAATAACAAGAGAAAAAATATACTCCTGGTGTACATGTGGTAATATGTTATATATCAGATTGTAGGAAATAGTTTCCCAAAGCACTCTGTAAAATTTTATCAAAATCGGTCCATAAGCAACTGAGATATCGCCAAAAAACTGAATTAAATGTATCGCAAATTGCCCAAAGTTCGCATTAGAGAATGTTTGTTGAAAAAATGAAATGCAGAAATAGGAAAAACCATCCTCCTTTAGCACGGACCTACATAAATTTTATATAAGATTTTAGGAAATTCCCCCGCCAAGCACGTTATTAAATTTTATCAAAAGCGGTCCATAAACAATTGAGATATCGCCTTAACACTACATTTGATGTATAGCAAATTGCCCAAAGTACGTGTCTAAGAAATTTTGTTTACATTTTGTAAGTATTGTTTTAGCGATATCTCAGGTGTTTATGGACCGATTGTGATGAAATTTGACATCGTTCTTTGTGTGAGGATTTTCTAAAATCTATACTCCACCAATCTGATTACGAATACCATTCAAATTGTACCGATCAACTCAGAATCGGCAGGAGAATCGATTTCGCGACCTCCGTCCGTCCGTCCGTCTGTTTGTCTGTCTGTCTGTCCGTCCGTCTGTTTGTTTGTCCGTCCGTCCGTCTGTTTTTTTTGTCCGTCCGTCTACCTGTCTGTAATTTTTTCTGTTGTAGTCAAGTTTTTGGAGCTCCTGTTTTGTCGATATCTCAGGTGTTTATTTTGATGAAATTTAATAAAATTTAATAATTTCGCAGGGGTATACCTAAATCCTGATGCATTTGGTAATTTGTGGTAGATATAATTTAGCGTTTAAGCGATGGTGTTTTAATCGACAATTCAGGGTGGGACAATATCCTAAAATTTTGTGTAAAATCCAGGAGCTCCACAAATCTGATTTTAGCATTAATCTTAATTTTGTGTCTGACTTTTGAACACTATGATAACATTTGAGAATGTCTTCTTCTGTTATCCTTGACTCCCAGTGGAGCATAGGACCTCAACCATCCTTTTATATCGGACTCTATTGCGAGATGTTAGGCATACATCGTTCCATGAATAGTTTGCTGCTTGTAACTCCGCATCAATTGATCTTCTCCACGTTCTAGCAGGTGCGCCAAAATGCGGCCGCTTCCTTGTGGATTCCAACGGAGCGCTTGTCTAGCAATGCTGGTATTTGGCCTTCGGAGTGTGTGGCCTATCCACCGCCATTTCCGTTGACATACCTCTGTGGAAGCGGGGGTTTGGTTTGTCGTATTAAGTAGATCCTCATTTCTTATGCGATTCGGCCACCATATATTAAGAATTTGCCTTAAACATTTGTTTGTAAAGGTTTGCAGTCGTTTATCGATGGCATTTGTGCGTTTCCATGTTTCGCAGCCGTAATACAGGATGGTCTTGACATTCGAGTTGTATATTCGTAACTTCGTTGTTGTTGATATTTGCCGAGATTTCCAAATACCTCGAAGAATGCCAAATGCAGATTTTGCCTTATTAATACGCGATTTAATGTCCTCGTCTGCGCCACCTTTTGTAGTTACTAAACTACCCAGGTAATTAAAGGTATCTACACGCCCAATAACCTCGTTATTCACATTGATGTGTGTCAACGGGTTTGCGCCATAGCCTCCGGGCATAATCTTTGTCTTGGAAATATTAATTTCAAGACCAGCTATACGAGATTCAGCAGTAATAGCGTTAGTATTCTCTTGAAGGTGGCCAGAGCTTTGGCTTAGAAGACATACGTCGTCGGCATATTCCAAGTCCTCAAGTTGTTGAAAGGGTGTCCATTGGATACCATGTCTACCATTTAGAGCCGTACGCATTATGTTGTCGATGACGAGGATGAAAAGTATAGGTGATAATATACATCCTTGCCTTACTCCAGTAGTAACATCGAACGGATCTGATAGTTTGCCCTTGTGTAGGACTCGACATTTAAAATCAACGTACATTGCCCGGATTAAGTTGAGAATTTTCGTCGGCATGTTACGATTTTCTAAAATTCTCCATAGATAGCTTCTATTGACACTGTCGAAGGCCTTCATAAAGTCGATAAACGCCAGGTAATTTGAGAATGTATTATATATCAAATTATAGGTAATCTTCCTAGGAAGTACAAAAATGCAGCTAACTACATGATATCCGTTCAAAATCTACATATGTATGTAAGTATCTCACATATCAACGAAAATTTAAATTTTTTAATTGCAATTGGGAGAAATCCGTTCACGTTTGACAATTGATCCCGTATAACTTCGCCTAAGGCAATCTCTTAGTAGCTAATAAATGACAAATTATAATAGATACGATGATGACATTTAGTATAAAGACGTTGTACAATATTGATATTCAGGGCGATAGCGCCTAAAATAAACTTTCTAGAGGGACAACATTTGACAAAAGTATTTCTGATCTCTTGAAAAGTTCAATATTGAAAATGGGCGAGCTCTATTCACATTTAGTGAAATCTCCCATATAACCCCGACCGGGAATCGATTTAATGCTGATAAATTAAATCACATTAAAATTGCACAAGGAACTTGAGCAAAACTTTCCAAACATCCATCGGACAGATCGAAAGAACAATACATCCCAAATATTATTGATGAAGTGTTCATTTTAATTAATTAACTAACTTCAGATTAATAAGTAAATCTTTAATAACTTTTCCGACAAAGCTGTTATCCATCCATTCAAAAGCTATATATTTCACGTATGTATCTAAAACTAGGAGTGTATACCCTATAATTTTAAGGCTTGTATACATTGACAATCATTGTTAAAGCTTTGACCTAAATCAGTCCGCTAACTTCAGAGTTTTACATAACTAATCAAGAACTTTTACTAGTTGGATAATTCGTACGAATTAAAGTGCAGAACCCTCACTGGGCACTGTGTTTTTGGGTTGCATGCCAGAATACTTAAACTTCATCAAATCGATGTGCTATTGCTTAAATATGCATTCTCTATTTGTAGTCTAGTAATCATTATCTTTCACAAGAGAACCCAAGTGAAGCTTCCCTAGACATCAGCCACCTGCCCAACCTAACCTTTGGGTGCATAACTATTCTAGATGATGACGCCACCGAAAAGCTTTTCTTTTTCCGACTCTTAATTTTAAAGACTCTTTGCATACAATACTAGTATAACCAAATTTTGCTAGGAATTACATTAAGTACTTTTGCAACGCCATTGGTGAAGGGTATCCAAGATTCGGCAAAGCCGAATATACCACTCTTACTTGTTTTCTTTTCTATAGAAAAGCTTATTTTTTCCATACAAAAAATATAAATATAAAGAAAAAAAAACCTATTTTTTACAAAAAAAAAAAAAAAATATAAAATGTTTTCTATAAAATGGTTTTATGTTTAGCGTTAAAAAAATATTTATATACATTTAGTCTTGCAGTGTATATGAAAAAACAGCAACAAAAAATATCAACAAAAATAACAAAACTAATAAAACCCGCCACTCATGTGCATTCGTCAAAGGTTGAATGACGACTAAATTAAAGAGCATAAGAATATATTTGAAATTCGTTTTGCAAGCAATTGCTTAGAAATTCGTTTTCTGCCCATGCCTGCCCTAGAGTATACTTCACAATATTTGCTTAAAAGTCTGAGTTTTCGATCGATAACGAATGCGGTAATTTGGCCCCTGATTTCGATACATGATAAGTATTGTTTAAATTTTTATTGTTTTATTGGGAGACCATGAATCGAAAAATTGATCCTAGGTCGAAATGGTCCTATGTTGGAGCAGACAATAATGTTGAATTTTTGTCTTACATTAGATTGTATAAAGAAATGTCCAGAGTTTGCAATCTCAGGTTTTTTTATATCAATGTCTGCTCCAACATAGGACCTATTCAATAGCAATTTCATTATAACGTCCTGGTACCTACGACCAATTTTTCAATTCAAGGTCTCCCAATTTTCTCTAAGCGGTGTAACTGATGAAATTTCCTTATCCCAATTTACATATGATAGTTTGTGTTCTGCTATTGTAAAAAATGTTGCCTGTAAGCAACATTGTGTTAATAAAATTTGTGACATAGCTGTAAGAATTATTTTTAAGTTTTACCGACTTTATCTCATTTCTTTAACTTTTATTAATAACAAAATTTTTTTCAACGAATACACTGATTTCCGTTTTTACTTGCATTTTTGTAAAAAAAAAACCTGAGGATGTAAACTCTGGACATGTCTATATATTATCAAACATCAGACTTGTACTCGTTAGTTCCGCAAAATTAAATAAACGCTCAAAAAAGGGTTAAGTCAAAAATAATGGAATATTTATAAAAGAAAACCAAAACATGTTTATTTGAAATGGAGTTATGACAAGCTTATAATTCAAATTTCCCTTAATAAGCTTTTGATGATTTTATTAATCGGTTCTAAATAAAAGGTTAAAAATTTAGCAGCGAATTTAGATAAAAGCTCATAAAAGATTTTTTTTAATAAGATTATATTTTTATTATTAAAGAAAGTGCTATAGTCGATCAAGCCCGACCATACGATACCCTTCACCACTAACCTTAGTGGTGAAGGGTATCGTATGGTCCTGTATAAAGACAAATAATTGCTAAATTTTGCCATCATACAAACATTTTCCAAAACGTATATATTTAAGCTATTTCTGTGGGTGAAATGTTGACCGATTATCTCGAAATTTGGCAAATTGATTACAATAAAAATATTATGTATGCAAAAAATAAACTCAAAATTGTCATTATCTTCTGATTTATGAGCGTTTTAGTGAGTTTTTTCCCATTTAGTGCGTTTGAAGAGTTTGTACTGGAGCTATAGAAGAGTTTGTGTTGGAGCTATAGTCAAATGTCGGTACAATGATTTTTGTTACCATAAGCAGTATTTGTTGTAAATTTCATGAAAAAATATTGATATTTGTGGCCAAAATATCAACTTTGGAAAATGGGACCTATGGGAGGTACCATAAATAATGAACCGATTTTAACGAATTTCAATCGCCATGGTCCCACTATCAAAAAAATGATCTGTGTAAAATTTGACCAAATTATCTTTAAAATTGAGGTCTGTACTTTGGTTACATGGATCCCCATGTAATCAAAGCCAGACGGACGGACTGACATCATTAAATCAACGCAGAAAATGATTCTAAGCCTATTGGTATACTAAAAGGTGGGTCTAAAACGCGTTACATACATCAGCCCAAACTTATAATACACTTTGCACCTATAGTGATGAAGGGTAAAAAAACTGTTTTATCATTACAAATTTCTTGTTTGCCTTAAATGGTACAGACGGTGCAACAGCACGCGAAACAATGGTCCAATTAAGAAGAGAGTTCGGCGAACATGGTTGATACGGACTCAGAACAACATTTACATATGTATCAAAATCATCTTAAAACATTATATTAGGAGTAGAAGATTATATATATATATGTATATATATATATATATATATATATATATATATATATATATATATATATATATATATATATATATATATATATATATATATATATATATATATATAAGGGTGGTTAAATTGTAAGGGCCGATGTTGAATGTGAACCACACCTAAACGCCAAGTTTTTTTTAGAATTTTATTTGACATTTCTCTATTTCAGACTTACTCAATTTGAACCATGGAGAGATACACAATCCAACAACTTGTTAAAGTTATCCAGACTTATTATTAAAATGGGCGTTCAAATCATTTTTTGGTCAATTTGATCGTCTAAATGTGCTTACAATCGCAAAAATCGTGGAAAAATTAGAGCAAACCGGGTCTGTAGAAGATGTGAGAACACCAGTGCATGCTCGTATAGCTCGTGCTGCAGAAAATATTGCTGCTGTTCTCGATAGTGTGGCTGAAGAGCCGTCCACCTCAACTCGTCGTCGTGCCCAACAATTGCACCTCTCACGCTCGTCGTTGATGAACATTATGCATAAAGACTTGCATTTACACGCTTACAAGGTGCAATTGGCTCAAGAACTAAAGCCTCTTGACCATTCCAAACGTCGTGAATGGGCAGAATGGTGGCAAGAAATGGCAACAGTGGATAATCAATTTTCGAAGAAAATCATCTTCAGTGATGAGGCACATTTTCACCTCAGTGGATTCGTCAATAAACAGAATTGCCGCATTTGGGCGAATGAGAATCCAAGAGTGATTGTCGAAAACCCAATGCACCTACAAAGAGTGACTGTTTGGTGCGGTTTATGGGCTGGCGGCATCATCGGGCCGTATTTTTTCCAAAATGAGGCCGCTCAGGCAGTTACTGTGAATGGTGTTCGCTATCGTGAGATGATAACGAAATTTTTATGGCCCGAATTGGAAGATATGGATGTGGACGATATGTGGTTTCAGCAGGACGGTGCCACTTGCCACACAGCTAACGAAACAATGGCTCGTTTGCTCAACAAATTCAATGGCCGTGTTATCTCACGTAATGGCGATGTCAATTGGCCGCCAAGATCATGTGATTTGACACCGTTGGACTTTTTTCATTGGGGTTATTTGAAAGAAAAGGTGTACGTTGATAAGCCAGCAACAATTCAAGAGCTAAAGGATGAGATAATTCGGCACATTAACGGCATAGAACCTCTATTATGACTCAGGGTCATCGAAAATTTGGACCATCGGATGGAGGTGTGCCGCCGTGATCGCGGCGCCCTTTTGACCGATATTTTGTTCCATACATAATTGAGTAATACCAATATATCATAATAAAATAAAATAACAATAATTTCCTAAATAGTTTGTGTTTTATTTAAAATCAACATCGGCCCTTGAAATTTAACCACCCGATATATATGGATTAAATATTTCAATAGAAATTTAATTTTAGAGCACTACCCCCACAATTTATGACCTAACTCTTTCGAACTCTAAATATTTCTTCATATTTTTTCAAATAAAATTGTGTTTTTAGAACTTTTTTCAAATGTTCAAACCCATATTTCTACTCACTTTAAAATGTTGAGTATTTGAAATTCGACCCAGTCGTATACGGAATTCTTTAATGTTTTTCTTTCTAGAATATTTTCCATACATTTATGTTCTTGTCGAACTTGAGAAAAATTCTTTTCGCAACTTCTTGCAGAGTATGTTTTCATTTTTTCTTCATTCTTCTTGTTTCAAAGTTTTAACTGAAAAATTTTGGTTCATTTTTTTCTTTGCATTTATTTTTTTGGATTTTTTCTTTTTACGAATTTGTCTTAAAATTGTTTGGAAAAGCAAAAAAAAAAAAAACAGAATAGCTTGAAATGAATGACGATTTATGCAAAGTTTTTGATAAATTCGTTTTAGGTTATTGACGTAACATAGTGACATACAGAAAAAATTGATTTGTCATCTTTAAATTGCCTTTTTAATAAGTTGTGACAGATTTGTATAAAGATGCACAGAGAATATGTTATTGCCTTAGAAATTTATAAATATTAAAAATTCGGTGTTTATCAGTATAATTTTAAAATTATACTTTATTCCTTTTTCTATACAATTTACAAAAAAAAATTACAAAAAATGTATATAAATTTCAATTAATTTTGTAAAATTAAACTTATAAGCAACATTTACATAAATGCTTTAAGTGGCTGAATTCAATTAAGCGCTCCCATGGAAACCTATTTGGGGTTAATTCTTTATACATTGTTAAAGCACAAAAAATCTCTGTAGTCAACAAAAACCCCAACTTAATATGTACGAGTTTTGTCGAAAAAAGTCCAAAAAATTTAAAATCTCAAGCAAAAACAAACAAACAAAAACGACAAAAGTTTTCCTTTTGCATTATTAATGCATTTAAACATATAAATACAAAATAGTAAATACGAAAACAAATACAAAAACAAGAAAAAACTTTTTAAACATTTAAACCAATTTAAAACTATTATTGGTCTGGTAAAAAACGACATTCACACAAACAAAGACTGTAGACGAATTCATTTTTACACTTAAAAAAAGTTCTCCCTGTAGCTGTTGAAGGAATATTTGTTCGACTTTGTTATTACTGAAATTCATGGCTCCAATCATAAATTTTAATTGATTTAATTTCAGGATAAATCAAAGAAATAAACATAAGTTTTAAGGTTACATTTTTTTTTTAAACTTTAACAAAGTCGTTTTTATGTCGTCGTAGAAAAGAAATGCTGCACAGTGAGTTAAAAAAAATAGGGAAATAATTCAAGCACTTTTAAACGACAAGTTCGATTATCATGAAATTTCATATGAGATCTCGAAGTCACAATTTGGACTCGATATAAAAGATTTTTATATGTACGAAATCTGCTTGCTTAGAGATATTTGACTTCGAAAAGTCGAATATATCTGATATAAAAATATTTTATATCGGATCAAAAATGTGACTTCTGGATCGTTTTTTATTTTCGAAAAACCCGAGGTGCCCTACTTAGGTGTATATGGCTTCCCTCCTGATAAGTCTACAAATTCTAAAAGTAAACTCGAATACTCCTTCTCAATAGCTATATAAAATTTCGTGAAAATCGAGTTTACCGTTTCAAAGTTCTTGAATTATTTCCCTAAAATAATGGGGGTCCCATCAAAAAGAATGGGGGGTATACTGAGATTGTCATTTCGTTTGTAATTTCCTTAATATTGGCTCAAAAACCAAAAGCGATATATATTTTGAATCCTTATGAAATTCTAAGACGATTGAGCGATTGAGCCCGTCTGTCCGTCTGTCTGTTGAAATCACGATAACGCCTAAACGAAAGGAGCTAGCTCACTGAAAGTTAGTAAAAACATTATTTATTTCTGGTATTCAAATTGGGCAAAATCGGTTAACATTTGACAATAGCTCCCGTAAAACCTCGCCTAGGCTAATCGCTTATTTGCCAATAAATAACAAACTATAATAGCTATGAATTTGGTATATTGAAGTTTTACAGAAATTTTATCAAAATCGGTTCACATTTTGCCGTAGCTCCAATACAAAACACTTATGAAAACAGCCTAAATTTCACCTAAAATACACCTAAATATCATAAATCTAAAACTATAACATGTATAACATGCACAAGGAAGTCTTATATTAATGCCAGCTTGTGTGCAAAATTTTATCACAATCGGTCATCATTTGACCATAGCTTCCATATAAAAAACTTACGGAAACACAAAAATGCAAAAAGAAAAGGGGGTTTATGTCCGTCTGTCCGTCAGATAAAAGCGCTATAGCTCCTTAACTGCAAGACCTAGAGAGATAAAACGTATTTTCGATATGTTATAGAAGTTGTGTACTGAAAATAAGCGAAATCGGTTTACATTTAGTTAGAGCTTTTGGTCAGTTTGACAATTTTTATAGGAATCGGTTCATATTTGGCCATAGCTTTCATGTAAAAACCGCTCCCGGAAACCAGTACATGCCTTAGGTCCTTCCAAGGAAACTGATTACAGCGTAAAAGGCATGCATACAAATCACCACTTCGCCTCCAAAGTTGTCAATAAGTTGAAATTGTAACAGAAAAAGTTGAGGCATTTGCTAATCACTTAGCATGTGTCTTCACTTCTTATAATACAAGATCGATCTGTTAAGACTACAGCTTCAACCATAAAAACCGCAATTTAAGGTCTTAATACAGAGAAGTCTACTAGTGATGATAAAATTACAACTGTAATGATTTGTTTTTTGCCTAACTCAGCTCTAAGATTCATTCTGTAAAATTTCAATTTCATATTACTTATGGAATCCAACAAGCTGGAAAATGTCCGAGATTATAATGATCAAGTAACATTATACCTTCCAATAAGCTTATTATCAATAATATCTAAACAGTATGAAAAATTACTTGTGGAATATTTTTTAAGACATCTAAATACATGCGGTATTATCCCTAAACACCAGCTTGCCTTCAGAAGAAGGTATGGTACTACAGAGCAAGTACACCGCATTACATCTGTTATTCAAAAATGTTTCGAGAGCAAGCAGTATTGGCACTATATATAGACATTTCGCAGGCTTTCGATAAAGTATGGAATAACGGTCTTATTTATAAAATATAATATATAAAGTTGTTATATAGTTATATTACAAGTAGAGCTTTTCGAATCAAATCTAAAGGTGTGTTCGTTTGTACTATACTAGGGTCTGTACATATCTGATATGTTGACAAGTTTGATCCCAGTCAGCATTTTTGTTATTTTCTTATCATATTTGACTCTTTTTCGACTGCCGCTGACGATTAAAACAATCGAATATGCTATTTTTTTCGATTCGAAAAAGACTGTGCCTTCGGGAGAAAATGGTACCCAAGCCGCGACTCCCTTGAGAGACCTTTCTAAACCGTTTATGAGTCTTTTACGAGCAATTTTCGAGTCATTTCTGACTCAATTTTGATTATTTTTTCAGTTGATTCAAAAAACAAAAAAAAAGTAACATTGCCTTTACAATTGTACATATGTAGAGTATGTTTATACGATTTCAGTTACCTTAGAGAAAGAGAGTAGAGAGAAGAAGTGTGGTGAAAAGCCTATTTTTAAAACACTGAAGAAGTTGCGCTTGTCATTTTATTTATTTTTCATCGAGAGCCGCGACCTGGGATCGAACTCAGGCTAAAAATGATATCTTACGTTTAGTAGTCGGCGTGTTAATCCACTTAGCTACAGCACCCCCTATCTATGCGCGTTAAAAAGTATTTCAAAAACAGCACCATAGGAGTAACCTTTTTATCATCTAACTGTGCAAAATCTGTTTGCAAAATAGCGTTACAAACTATCGAATTTCAATCCCTTAAATGTTTGATTTTTAATGAATATGCTTTTTGTTATTGTATTTTTAAATAGTAAGTTTTAAATCATAAACGCGAATCTCCTTCGACTAGATTTTTAATCGCGCAGACGACAAATCGTTTTTGGTCTTCCAAACTGGTTAAAAAGACTCATTTGAGTGATTTTTCATTGATGACTTACACTTCACGCTTCGTTCTTGTGCGCATATTCTTCTATTCTAGTAGGCATTGCAGTTTCGGACATAATCTTCTGACATTTGGGGGGTCCGTTTTTATTATAATTTTAGGTTTTTCATGCTAATTGTTTTTTCCAGGAGTGGGTTACTAGACCGACGTTCTAACCCATATTTTTACAATTCTTATGAAAGAACTCGCGGCACATGTTAGCTCACTACATTAAAGGATGTTAACGTAGTTCCCAGGGTGATACCACGAAGAGGTTCAAAGTTGAGATTGAACTAAGATATGTCTGGGCTTACCATGTTAATACCGAATTAAAATAAACAATGTAAATATTCCCGTAGAGACAAAAATTAAGCATCTTGGTATTCACCTAGATCAATGTTAGGCAAAGTCTCTCAGATTCTCTCTTATTTTGTATTTTGCTACCCCTAGGGTTAGCAAAATACAAAATGGGAGAAACTTTTTCCAACATTGACCTAGATCGAACGATTGACTTAAGCTCATCATATACAATCAAAAATCGTTTGAAGACTAATCAAATTTACTGGTTAAATAGTTACTGATCTTCTCTGGACCTAGAATACAAACTCCTATTGTTTAATGTTATAAAGCCAATTTGGCTTTACCTGCCGTGGAGCACAGCATCCTCGTCTAATATTAAAAAATTGAGATAAGTCCTTTAAGAATAATAGCTGATGCCCCGCACAGTGGTATTTCTGTATACATTGAAGTGCAAAAAATAAAAGAAGAGATCCTACTACGATAAAATAGCATACTTGTTAAATTTTATATAACTAGTAAAGAAAAATTCAAAAAATTTTCAAAATCAGTCGACTTGTTGCTTTGGACCCGCATTTGTTCACCTATTTTTGTCCTCAATGTACGATTCTAAGCAGATTTTGATAAAATTCGCACACGCCTTTTATTTAAAAAAAACTCTACCAATTTTATTTGATATTAGTCGACTCCTTGGGGTACCTGCTTGGACCCCCATTTTTCATCATTTTTTTTTTAATGCAAAAGCCGAAATTCGCAACGTTATCTGAAAAAAATCGGTACAAGTTTATAAATTAATCCAAAAAAAGTTATACTAATTTTGGTTGAGATTCTTTGACTCTTTGAGGTATTTGCCTTGGACCCCCATTTTTCACTTATTTCGGAATAATTCTCTCTACTAATTTTGTTTGGAAACTCTCATACCTTTAAGCACCTGCTTTCAACCCCCATTTTTTACTTATTTTTCTTCTATATATGAAACCCGCAACTCTCAACAGAATTTTATGCAATTTGGCACAAGTCTATTAGATGGCCCAAAAAAAACTCTACTAATTTTTTTGGTTGAAGTCCATCGACTCCTGGGGGTACCTGCCTTGGACTTACACTTAAATGAAATTTGATCAAAAAGTTAAGTCTAAACGACTGCAACACTTTCTGCTTAAATTATGAGTAATAATTTACGTATCTGTTTTCAGAAAATTATGAACTTTGTTCTAAGATCGGTAAATTTAAGTGATTTTTTTTCGCTCAATCTAAAGAAGGGACTTTTGCCTTTCACGTGGTTATGGTGGGAAAACCGAGCCAACTTAGTTTTTGTCCAAAAAAATGAAAACACAGAATTTTATAGAGCTTTTTTGATTTCCTGAGATCTCCTAAACTATATAAGAGGTTAAGCTATTTTTTTCTGCAGACTAAAAAAGTTTATATATATATATATTTTTATTAAATCGACATCAAGATTAAAGCTATGAAACTTTATTCGATGGATGAGCTACTGAGTTTAATGAAAAATTTCATCACTTCGATTTAGAACATTGTTTTGTTGTAAAATTATAGTTTGGGGGAAAATTGTATATCCGTGAACAAGCTTTACTTTAAAACAAGTTTGTATAAATACTTATGTAGTTAGTCATTGCTAGGAGAGCAGCGATATGGTGATGTTGTTGCTGCTGCTGCTGCTGAGTGGGTTGGGAATGGGATGGAAATTAAACAAATGATAATGCTGAAAAAAGTAATGACAACAACAAAAACCCCAACAAATGCATCGAACTTCACAAATAGAGAAGTGAAGGCAAAAACTGTGAAACTCCTTCCCTGTTATTGTACATATTTTTTTGTGTGTGTGTGTGTGTGAGTTGCCTTTTGTTGTTTTTATTACTCTTTTCTATAGTTTTTTGTTAAGTCCGTAATGCCAAAATGAATGAGAGTTTGTTTTATTTATTTGTTTTTCTTTAGTTTTTGTGACTGGAGTTTTATACATCTACAGATACAAATGTAAAAGATAAAATGTGATTTGACCCAATTTACGCATGCATGAAGTATCCTCGAGAACTGTTGTATCTTCGAATTTGAGGTGAATATTTATGCGAGAAAATAAAGTACCCAAAAGTGGGGGGAGGGGGTAAAGGACAAGCCACTCAACGATTTATACATACATACGTATACATACTATATTTAAGAGATAAAAACCAAAAAAAAAAAAAAAAAAAACAAAAATCATTGTGCATACGAATATAAACTGTAGCATGGAGTGGATTCCCAAAATTGTCATAAATGTTTTTAATTGCACATAAACCCATTTAACTAAAACTGGTGCGATGGCATGAACGAGTTGAACAGTTAGACATTAACATGATTAGTATAATTTATCAAGTTATTTTCATACCCAAGCATAAGTTTCATAAATTGACATGAATATCGTTTAAACCAAATGAAAGAGGATGAAATCTAAAAAAGAATACATTAAATTCTCAGTTTAGGACAGTACCATTTATTTAAGTTTAGAAAATATGTATCCGCTTTCATCATTTCTTCATGGTATAATAAAAATTTATACGATTTGGTTTGTCTTGAAAATAGAAAGAAATGCTAATCTAAATAAAAAAACTCTCACATGTGTAAAAGAAGTCTAACTTATTAAAATTTTCAAAAATAATAATTTTTTTAATTCAAATTACTGGCGAGCAAAATATTAATCTACAAATCAAAAAACGAAAATATAAATAGCTCGGACACACTCTTCGAAAGCCATACAATTTGCTTGAAACGCTGGAATGGAACCCACAAAGCTCGAGGAAACGCGGTAGACCAAAAACAACTTGGAGGCGCACAATTTTTTAATGAAACAGAGAAGTCGTTTAATGAACAGAGACACATTGCATCGGACAGACAGACATGGAGATTATAAGTAAATTACTGATGGAATTTGCTGAACAATATATATGCCCAGAAGAGTTTTCAAGGATTTAGAGTATTTTGGAAAACCCTTAATAACAAGAAAGTTTTCAACGATTTTAAAGTAACATATCTCGTTGGAAAGCCCAATTAGTTCTCAGTACCATTCTGTTAAACACTTTTTTTGAAAATGTATTCTAAGTGGAACTTTTTTTCAAACATTTGAAGAAACCCCTTATATTTCCCATGTAACTGGCAAGTCCAAACTTTAGCGTCTAGTCGGCACGGGGGTACCTCTTTCTGTAAAATGAGTTTCAATTTTTTGGGACACTCTGGTGGTAAATTTCATACACAGTGTGTAGCGTCCGCAACAGAAAAAAATAGGTTTTTCAAATTTCACTAGTGAAATTTTTCTTTTTCTTTAATCGAACTAAGTTCGTAAAGACATTTTGTAAAAAGTATGTAAAGTAGTGTAAAATTTGTAAATGTACTTAGCTGTTCTTGTCAAATATTAAATTGAACCCAAAAATGGTTTTTCTAACCGCGAATATGAATATGGTCTCATTTTGGTCCCGGAATTCGAGTCTTATGTTAAAACCTTAAGATATATAAAATATGAATTTATCCTAACACAAAATATTCAAATAAAAAATGTAGTGTCCGACACGGACGCCACGTGTCTGCTAACAGTATATTTATTAATTTTTAATGCGACTAGAAACTTTAAAATTGTTATGAAAACTGTTTTGTAATCTACAGATTTTCCTCTCTCTTCAATGTATTTACAATTTTTTATTACTATGACCGATTTGCAGATAATTACAAAAACACGTACAAATCCGTCACAGCACTTTAACCCTTATATGTATGGCAAAAAACACCTTTAAGAGAATGGCAAGGTACCCGGGTACCTTATTGTAATTATAAATAAACATTTTTGGAGAAAATAAATGCATGATCTCGGAAAATAACTCTGAGAATTACAATGCACGTTCATTTATAGTAAATAGTAAATCCCAAGGCGAATTCAACGTGGCAGTTGTAAGGATACAAGTCAAGGCGAATATATATGTATACCATATCTTTGTATTAAGTAAATTAAGTTTCGTACTACAGGAAGATGTAGCCTCCAATTTTTCTACATTTGACTCCAATAATCCAAATACATGATATATAACCTTAAAATCGGTTGAAGACTTTTCTAATAATCAAGGGTTTTATAAAATATCCTATGTCCTTGAAGACTCTCCTGAGCATATGCTATACAAAAATTATTATTTTTAAAAAACGTTAAAAAGTTTGACTAGTTTTACTTTTTTTAAGGCCTTAGGATATTTAAATACCCATTTTTGATGCAAAGGGCTAACGATATGTCACTTTTGCACAGGACGAATAAAAGTATTTTGTTCATGCCGTTTTAAAAACTCCTTTTTTGGTTTTTTAAAATAGATTGTTAAACGAACTCGAAAAAAGTAAAAACATGTTCCCGTTATAGTTAGAACCCCCTACAGATTACCACAAAGAAAGAACTAGAGCAATATCTTTGACGGCTTAGTCGTACCTGCGCGCAGGTACGACTAATATTTTAAGTCGCAGCTGCAAAGGATTTCGACAAAAACATAATTTTTCACCAAAGTTATAAAAAAGCATGTAAATTGTTATATAATAGCGGTTTTTATAAGTAAAACTAAAATTATGATTGTTTCAATGGATAAAAATATATATTTCAGAATATTGGTTGAAATTGGATGTCACTAACCCTTTTATAACCAGGGTCAAGAATAAAATATAAAAAAATTCGAAACTACGTATGAAACAAAGAAAATCGTGTAAATCTTGCTTCTACATAAATATTCATATATAAAATATTTATAACTAAACTGTCTTATTTTGCTTTAGTTATTTTTCAATAAAATTTTACTTTTTATTATAGTTTTTTTCATATATAATGTATGAAGGTTCCCGGGTACCTTGGCGTACTGTTACGGGGGTAAGATATAAATTGGACCACAACTCCTATACAATATAATTTTTTAGCTTAAAAGTAATACTAATTTAAACTATTTCAAAAGTTGGGAGTTCTCAAGAAGTTTGTAGTTTGTTAACCATCTGTTTCCATTAAAAAATTAAGATGAAAGTGCTAAATTTACTGGGGTACCTTGGTATACACATAAGGGTTAAGCGCGAATATTTTTTCCCCCAAAACAATTATGTATATTAACAAATGCTTTTCGAAAGTGCAATCGATGGGCTAAAATTCTCTGAAGTCTGTGCAAATATATATCGTTTAAAACAATAATGGGATTAATTTAAGTACAACGAAATCCATACAAATGTATCGTCCGTCATTCAGGATTTTCCCATATTTTTTTTAATTTTATTTTAAATTGTACTATATAATTTTACAAAATCTTGAGGCATTTTGATATTGATAAAGTATTTTTTAACAAAATCTGGCTCCAAATCACAGCATTCGATATAGATCGAAATCTAAGATTTTTCAAAAACATTTGTGACAATGTAGTGAACAATGTAGTAAACCTTATATAACATACAAGGTTCACTACATTGTTAATCATTTCGAATAAATTTCATTTAAACTTGTTTTAACTAACAAACAGATATGTTTGGTTATCAAATTATATTAAAGTTTTTGCAAAAAAAAAAAAATATTCTGAAAATCTCTAAGTTATGTTACAAAAATATTTGCTTAACAGCCTGTTTTTAAAACTACAATTTTTTCAAATTGTACGTCAACTTACGAAAAAATTGAACTTTTGGTTTTTGAAATTTTTTTTTTGAGTGAAACAAGAAAAAGCTTTTAGAATTTTGGTTCGTAAATGAAATGTATAGACGAAAGTAAATGTCAAATCAGGCAATTAAAAAATTATAATCGCCTGTTCACAAAACTGTCATACGTTAGAACAATAGAGTTGGATAACCTACTGTTACCGACGAGCACGTTCACCCTTTCCTACACTCGGTCGAGTAGCTCTTACAAAGACCCTATTCTGAGACATGTATTGCGTAAGAAGATTTGAGTTTGGGAACGAGTTCCCTAATTTCGTTAGGGCACATTCCAAAGTAAAAACGATAGAAAAGTAAGACACTCCAGTGGTTCAATAGAGTTGGATCAATGAGAAATACAACTGTCATGTATGGTCCGGTGCTTCAAAGTTTATTTTGGAAGTTCTTGACCGAGTACAGAAGAGAGCAAAAGTGCTCATCGGTAACAGTAGGTTATCCAACTCTATTGTTCTATTGGAATGTGCTCTAATGTGCTCTTGTGTAAGAAAGTTCTCGATACATGAACTTTCTTACACAATACACGTCTATCTGTTAGAGCTCATCCTTTCGTAGTCGATTGACCAGTAGACAGATGATACTCTACAGATAGACGATACGATAGCCGTACAGTTCGTATGTAGAATTTGCTTCCCGCAGAAGTTTTTCCAACCAGTTGCACTATAGTTTAAATCAAATGTCCAGAAGCACTACCTATTCCCCCTCCCACAACCTTTCCCTAGTTTCAACACAATGCATTGTATTGTGTTCAGGTCCTAAACAAAAAAAAAATAAATAACCGTTTTTTTTTTTGTTTCCCAGGCGATTATAATTTTTTAATTGCCTGATTTGACATTTACTTTCGTCTATACATTTCATTTACGAACCAAAATTTTAAAAGCTTTTTCTCGTTTCACTAAAAAAAAAAATTCAAAAACCAAAAGTTCAATTTTTTCGTAAGTTGACGTACAATTTGAAAAAATTGAAGTTTCAAAAACAGGCTGTAAATTCTTCGAATTTAATATATTAAAATATTGTAAATCTCACAAAACAAAAATGTTTAAACCCATATTGTGCCTAATTATATTAATATGTAATATTAAAAGTTCTTATTTTTTCTTTGGGAAATTTGAGAGAAAAACTTAAATACGAAAACATATCTTTTTTCCATGTCCTAGCTATTCAGGGAAAGGTACTACATGTCAATCAAACTTTTTTTCAGATGTGACCTGAGAGACTTTATTGTAGAGAAACTATAAAAATTAAACTATTATCACCCATTTCTAAAAGATCAAATAAACAAGTCAATTTGTTCAAACCGATTTCTTCTGTTATCCTTGACTTCCAGTGGGCCTCAACCGATTTCTTAAAAATGTCCTAAAAACTCTTTTTTTTAAATTGTTAAAATATTACATATTACTAAATGCTAAGGTTTAATACTTAAATGATTTAAGAATCACTGACACTAAATCAAATTGGTTTAAATATGTTTACATATTTATTAAATGTGTATTAGACCGGCTCTTTTTTTCAATTGTTTTGAAAGTTCATTTTCGACCAGGACTAAAAGTACATCATTTTGTGTCAAACACGCTCAATTTAATTACGCTTGGACGAAATAAATAAATGATTGATTTTTGAGTTAAATATTACCAAATTTCATTATACCTTTTACCGCCATAGGTAAAAAGTGTATATTACTTGATGTTTATAATGCATTAAAATATTGGTTCGATTTAAATCTCTGGGTAAGTCCATTCAGAATCGACCCATACCTTCCACAAAAGTTACTTAAATGCCCTGAAAATCACAAAATGCTTATAAATCTATACATAATTTTTTTTAATAAAACTTCGAAAATGTAAGAAAAATTTCGTGTTAATCTAAATAAACTTTAATCTCGAGAAATTTATTGGTTGCGGTTGCGGGCCTGATATGGGAGCTAGGGTCAATTGTAGATCGATTGTTACCAAATTTCAGTTATCGGTTTATATTTATACAAAGTTTTAAAAATAAAATGCAATTATCTTAAAATTTTTAAGAGTTTCTGGGTATTTGAATAACTTTGTGTCTCATATAGGAGGTATGGTCAAATATACCGATTGCAACAAAATTAGTTGCACTGATTTCGGCTACAATCAGGAGGTACCCAAAATAGTAATCCCATTTTTCCCAAAAAATATAGAGGTCGTCCTTGGATCATTATATGATTCAAATTATCTTTAAGTTACAACCTGTACTTTGACGGACGTTTATAGTTAAATCAACTCAGGGAGTGATTTTAAGTAGATCGACGTACTATAAGGTGGGTCTCAGACCAATATTTCTGTGCGTTACAAACGTCAGCACAAACCCAATATACCCTTACCACCCATGACGGTAAAGGGTATAAAAAGTATCAAGTAGTCGAGCTTAATAACCATAACATTTTCTTACCTGCCTAATAACAATATGTATATGTACATTAAAGTGTCCCACTTTTGTATGTAGAAAATTAAAGTTTGTATTATAGAAAGAAGTTTGAACTTTCAAATGTTTTCAAAAAATATCCACTTAGAATACATTTTAAAAAAGTGTTTAAAAGCATTGTACTGAGAACTAAATGGGCATTCCAAAGAAATACATTACTTTCAAATCGGTTAAAAATATTCCTAATGATTAAGGGTTTTCCGAAATATTCTACATCCCAGAAGACTCTCCTGGTCATATGAAATTAAAACATTTATTATTTTTAAAAATTTTAATAAGTTTGACCTTTTAACTTTTTGTAGACTTAAAAATATTTAAATTACATTAAAAGTAAAATTAGAAACATATTTGAAGACATTCACACCAAAATAATTTTGAGTAAATTGAAGGTAGATGAAAACTGAAAATGTTTGTTTTTGTTCAGTCGTTAATCTACGCTTTTACTTTTGGTTTATGAACATAATTCTTAATAGTTATGTTTGTAAATTTAGTAATAATGCGAGGTTTTCCGATCTGTCTAAATTGGGGATAATCCTCCTGAAGAGATGGCTTAACCAACCATCGAAACGCGTCGAGGAATTTGGTTTCTCCGCAAACATTTTTTGGCTTTTTATCAATAAATTGGTCTGTTACATTAATAAATAAATGTAACTGATTTGGGATCAAATGCAAATACACTTCTTTTTGAATAATATTTACATCCCGACTATTTTGTTATTTTTTGGTAAATTTAAGAAATCATTCTTTTCAATATAAACTGTAAAAAAATGTCATATTCTCTTTACGGGAATAATAAGTGCTTGAAGTCATAAGCCGATGGCATGAGTTATCTGTTTAATTAATTCGCGTTTCTAACCGCCAGAATGGTAAGTAAAAAGTTACGTTTTGGTGCGATCGTTTTAAAAAGTTACGTTTAATAACGGTCGAAATGAAAAATTTTTTGTATTTTAGTAAAAACTACAAGTTCACGAAAAATTCAACAAAAATCACTAAGTGACAAAAAAAAAATACATCGCAACTATAAAAATGTAAAATGTTAAGTGAAAATTTTTAGAAAAAATTTAACTTTTATAAAAATTATTATGTTTTGGTGCGATTGATCGTTTTTAACCTTTTTTTAAAGAATTGATTGCCGTTTTTGTGATTTCTTTTAATGTAACTAGGAGTAAAATTGCATCATTAACTTAATTAGAAAAAAAAAACAAGTAAGAAAGTGCTATAGTCGGTCAAGCCCGACCATACGATACCCTTCACCACTAAGGTCAAAGGTGTTATTTTTCCTGTATAAAGACAAATATTTGCTAAATTTTGCCATCATACAAACATTTTCTTAAAACTTATATATTTAACCTGTTTCCATCATCTTATATTCTTAAACGAGCAATAATTGTATATATATATATATATATATATATATAGAATGACTATCTCGAAAACGGCTCTAACGATTTTGATAAAATTTGGACAGTGGGTATCTTTTTTGATGTATAGGTCGAAGAAGAAGGGACTTTTGGAACCTTTGCCTCTAAGAGGGTAAAAACGGGTAAAAAGGGGAAAAAATCGAAAACGCTATATCTCCTTAAGTAATAGGTATAGAAACAAAATTTAAATTACGTTTTAAACAGCTATGAAAATAAACGGACAGGTGCTTGGTACTTTTTTGAAACTATGTCCGATAAGGGGTAAAAAAGGGTGAAAATAGTTTTTTTGGTACCTTTTTAACCCTCTCTTATATTTTAAACTAAGGAATATAGAAAAAAACTTTGTACTGCAATCAATAGATGTGAAAGAAATATTGAACACGTATTTGGTACTTTTTTGATTTTGGAGCCAAAATGTGTAAAAAAGGGATAAACTGATAACTTAACATCTACAAAAGTAATATGAATAGGAAAATTATGTTAACTGCTTTCTAATAAAATGTACCGAATTCAATTGGTACCAAAGAAATACCAATTATGCATATGGAACTTTTTGAAATTAGGGGATAAAAAGGGGAAAAAATTAGTAATGTTATAACTTTAAAACAAATGAATGTTTGTCTGTATGTATGTTCTTTATAGAATAGTAAACTGTAAGTTTGATCATGTTATGCTCTTTAGCAAAGATGTTGCGGATAAGCCGGCGGAGGTTTTTAAGTTGGTAAACCGAATTTCCGACAGGTGGCGCCACTGAAAATTACTAAAAATTAATTAAATCGTAAACTGTACATTTGATCATACTATGATCTTTTGCAAAGTTGTAGCGCATGAGCCGGCGAATGCTTTTTAATTGATATGAATAATTTCCGACAGGTGGCGCTGCTGAAAATTACTCAAAGTCAATTTAATCGTAAGCTGTACATATAATCATGCTATAATCTTTAGCAATGTTGTTGCACATGAGCCGACGAAGGTTTCTTAGTTGGTATGAAGAAATTTCGACAGGTGGCGCCACTAAAATTTACTTAAAGTCAATTTAATCGTAAACTGTACATTTAATCATACTATAATTTTTAGCAAAGTTATTGCGGATAATCCGACGAAGGTTTATTAATTGGAATGACCAAAGTCCAACAGGTGGCGCCACTGAAAATTACTCAAAATGAATTAAATCGTAAAGTGTGCAATTGATCAGACTATAATCTTTAGCAAAGTTGTTGCGCATGAGTCGACGGAGGTTTCTGTTGGTATGACCAATTTTCAAAATTATTTAAAATGAGTTAAACTGTAACTGTATAAAATAAAATATATAAAAACTTTAAAATTTGCCTCAAAGTGCTTATCATAAAGCCCCGAGCAAGGCTCGGTCAACCAGGTACTTTGGACTTATATGAGAGCTAGGGTCAAATGTGGACCAATTATCTCGAAATTTGGCAAATTGATTACAGTTGTTACAAAAATGATGTAATTATCTTTAGATTTACGAGCGTTTTAGTAATTTTTTTGTCTCATTTAGTGCGTTTTTAAAGAAGAGTTTGTATGGGAGCTATGGTCAAATGTGGACCGATTTCAACGAAATTTGGTACAGTGATTTTAGTTTACATAAGCAGTATTTGTTTTAAATTTCATGAAAAAATATTGATATTTGTGGCCAATATATCAATTTCGGGAAGTGGGACCTATGGGTGGTACCATAAATAATGGACCGATTTTGACCAATTTTAATAGCCATAATCCCATTATCAAAAAAAAATGATATTTGCCAAATTTCATCAAATTATTTTTAGAATTGCGACCTGTACTTTGATTACAAGGTTTACATAGAGGTCCAGCCAGCCAGACGGACGGACGGACGAACATCGCTAAATCGACTAAGAAAGTGATTCTAAGCCTATTGGTATACTAAAAGGTGGGTCTAAGACAAATATTTCTATGCGTTACATACATCAGCACAAACTTATAATACCCTTTCCACCTATGGTGGTGAAGGGTATAAATAGTTGTTACGTTTTGATGCTGACGGCTACATTTATTTTTTATAGATCCATAGGAAACTGTTTAATTTTATTAATATATATACAGTGGTGGTCACATATTTAGCACACTAGTTATGCTTTGTTTTCAAAACTGTACATATATTTTTCTGTTGGAGTAATAATTTGCTTTTTTTTTTGCCACGATGTGTAGCTTATGGTGTGATCGACAAGTCCCGTTACTTGTTTTGTTATTCCCATTCTTCAATTGCTTCATATATAATTTATTTATTGGTAATACGTAATTGGAGCTGGACACAAATTTAGCACAAATATTAAACATTTTACATTTCCGTTATTTTTTGAATTTTTAATTAATTTTTGGTAAGTTTTTTTATCATATTGTGTACTGTTGAAGGTTTTTTAGAAATAAAATATTTATTAGACATGGCCAAAAATAAATGGTGCACAGATGCGCAACGACAGGTGATTTATGAAATGAATTCGACAGGATGCCTTGGATGTGAAATAGCAAATATTTTAAATTGCACCAGAAAGATGGTATAGAATGCTTTGAGCCTTATAATAGCACACGGAACAATTAAAAAGGGTCCACAGGCACCTAGACCAAGAAAAGCGACAACAAAAGAGGATTAATATATAGAATGTCAGTGACCGACCCTTTTAAGAGCTCCAGTGAAATAAATAGTGAAGTGGAATGAAAATACGGTATTGATGTCTCCGACAGAACGATACGAAGACGCATTAATGAACAAAATTTGCGTGGCTGTATCATGCAACACAAGCCATATGTGTCAAAAAAGAATTTGAATTCACGAATTTCCTTCGCCCGAGAGCATTTGGAAAAGCTATTAGATTTTTGGAATGACATACTTTGGAGCGACAAATCAAAGTTTTGCAGATTTGGATCTGATGGAAAGAGATATGTATGGCGTTCTCCGAACATGCAGCACAACCCTAAGTATACGTCAGAAACTGTAAAACATGGTGGAGGAAATGTAATAGATCATGAAGTTGGTCCAATACACAAAATTGACACACATATGGATCAACACGTTTATAAAAATATCGTAGACGATATCATGATACCATATGCAGAGATAAAGATGCCACCTATTTGGCGCTTCATGCATGACAATGACCCTAAACACACTTCACGTACTGTGAAGTGTTGCTTGGAGGAGAGTCAATAGAATCTCCGGATCTCAATCCTATTGAGAATCTTTGGAATGATATAGAGAAGCAAACAACAAGCGTAAAGCCTAAGAACTTAAATGATTTATGGACGGAAATCCAAAACGCATGCCACGCTATTCCAAATGAGCTTTGCCTGACTCTTGTGAAGAGTATGTCTAAAAGATGTGCGGCAGTTATACAAAATAAAGGATATCCTACAAAATATTATTTTTTTTAAAGAAATTTAAATGAATAACTTATTTTTGTTTTTTAATAAATATTGTTTTTAATTTGTGCTAAACATATGTCCAGTATTTTTTTAGGTTAGTTTTAGATAATTGCAAAAATAAATATAATTTTTAAAAAATATGTATATAAAAGGAATACGACTTCATCTTCGCATCACGTATAATACATTACAAAAATAAAGTAGTAAAAAAAAATTAATTAGGACTTAATATTTGCTATAAGAGATAACAGGTACCATTTGTGCTAAAAACGTGACCACCACTGTATATATATACATTTTCAAAATGAGAAGTAGAAATTAACCCTTTAAATGCATCATAATAAAGATTTTTATGTCAAATATACCACAACTTTACCTTCTTTTTCTTCCTAAGTAAATTTTTTATTAAAACCATAAAAAAGTACTGATGAATGTTTTGAGAATGTTTCACATTAATTCGTTAAGCGAAATTTTACTATTAATGGATCTTTAGGAATCCAACAAAGGTTTTTACGTCATGTTGCAAAGATAATAAATTTGACAAAAATCGGATAATTACATATAACTTCTTTCGTAAAAGAGTTTTGTAACTTTGATCCGCTTGTGGTACTGGTAGTATTAAAATGTAAAAATCGCATTTGTGTGAAGTCATTTGAAATAAGAGCCGGTCTAATGAATATTTACGTAAGTATATCTTCTTAATTATTATTATTTTTTATCTACTTACTCTTAATTACCCAACGAAAAGTATTATTCTTTATATATATATATACGTATTAACATGTGTATGTGTAAGTATATATTTTATTTTTGCTGCAATTGTAGTTTTTGTTGACGCTGCTCTCGCTACATATCAGTTTTTTAATGTAGTTGTAGTAAGTAGTAGTAGTAGTTTGTTGCTATAGTTGATGGCAAAAGAAATTTGTAGTTGTAGTATTTAGTGGGAGTCGTTGTTAGGTTTTTTTTTTTTGTTTGTAAGTATTATTGCAGTTTAATTTAAGCAGTAATCACTGTATCATAAAGAGAAAAGCCGTATTTGTTCTACTGTTACGTTACGAGTATTGTAGTTATTTTCATTAAGGACATTCAACTGCACATACATATATACAATTTATAATGTGTGTAAGTAGTTAAGTAAGTGGGTACTCGTATGCATGACATGTCCTGGTAAAAGATTACTCAAATATTTATACCAGTTGTACAGACAAAAAGATTAACTATTTTTGCTGTTCTTTTTTTTTTTGCGTTTTTCTCTTTTTTTTTGTAGTTTTTTAATCTTTTAACGCTTATTTAAGTTGTTTTACTCATTTTATTCAGTTGTTGCTGTTGTTTATTATTTATTTACATTTTATTTTTTAGTTTTCTTTTATTATTTTTTATGTTTCTTTATTCATAGTCTCTAGATATTTACATATTTTGAAGACATGGTGTTTTACTAATTAATGGTGGCATCTTTAACATACAAAAACGAAAATTTAAGAAAAAAAAAATATAACTCACAAAATTATTTATTATGAAGTTTTGTTTATTAGAGTTTCCCTTAATAACATAATTTTAAACCCAAATAATTGCAATAATGATCATCATTTACGTATTTAAGATTAACCCTCTGCGACTGGCGTGTTAGTCTAACAGGCACCAGCAATACCTAAATTATACCCTTCACCACCATAGGTGGAATGTATGTATGTAACGCATAGAAATATTTGTCTTAGACCCTTCTAGTATACCAATAGGCTTAGAATCACTTTCTGAGTCAATTTAGCGATGTCTGTCCGTCCGTCTGGACGGGTGGCTGGCTGGACCCCCATGTAAACCATGTAATCAAAGTACAGGTCGGAATTCTAAAGATAATTTGATGAAATTTGCCACAGATCATTTCTTTGATAGTGGGACCATGGCTATTGAAAATCGTCAAAATCGGTTGATTATTTATGGTACGTCCCATAGGCCCACTTCCCGGAATTGATATATTGGCCACAAATATAAATATTTTTCAGAAATTTAAAACAAATACTGCTAATGCAAACTAAAATCACTGTACAAAATTTCGTTGAAATTGGTCCATATTTGACCATAGCTTCTATACAAACTCTTTCTTTTAGGTTAATTTTTTGCATACATAATTTTTGTAACAACTGTAATCAAATTGTCAAATTTCAAGATAATCGGACCTCATTTGACCCTAGCTCTCATATAAGTCCAAATAGCTTAAATAGATATGTTTTTAGAAAATGTTTGAATAATGGCAAAATTAAGCAAATATTTGTCTTTATAGAGGAAAAAGAACACCTTTGAGCTTAGTGGTGAAGGGTATCGTATGGTCGAGCTTGACCGACTATAGCACTTTCTTACTTGTTTTTTTAGAAATGAATTTTCTGAAAAAAAAAACTTTTTTAGTTATTTAAAAAAAGGGATCATAAAAAGTATTAGACAAGGTAATGGTGTCTGGTAGTCTACCACATCAATAGAATTGTGAAAAAACACGTCAGTCGCTGAGGGTTAAGTTAGGTTCGGCGAAATAAAAAAGTTCATTTAATTACACTATGATACAAACGTTGAGAAAAAATGTATTCAGGAGTTCTGTTCTGTTTTGTTAGAGTCCATGGAAAACCAAAATACCTTTGATTTTTTAGGTCACTTTGTAAAGTGATTTTATAACGGTAAATGGAGCGGATTAACTTATATTTTCAACTTTAAACAAATTATTTGTTTCTAAATGTTTTTATATAATTTTTTATTTTGTTAAAGGATTGAAGGTTTACAAATGGCTATGGCTAGCAATGTCTATATTTATTCTTGTGAAAAAAGATAACTAAATTAGGTTTCCAATTTAAAATCTAAGATAATCCGTTTTCTTCTATATTTACCGTTATAAAATAACTTTTTGAAGTGATCTAAAAAAAGAAAGGTATTTCGTTTTCCATTAACTCCAACAAAACAGAATTGGTACATCAGAACCCCTGAATAATTTTGGTGTTTCACGGTGTTATTAGCTTAAGTCTAATCAACTTCAGATTAAAAAAAAAATAAGTTAAATACCAATATAACACTCTTTGGTACAAATATGGATTATATATAAGATTCATAGTTCCTCGCCGTTGTTACCATTTAAGTAGAATGAGTTTAAGAGTTACAGATTTTCTGCTAAATTCTTTTTAGAAGAACTGACATGCATTTTATGACTTAACAACTAAAAAAAAAGTTTTCTTTATTTAATAAAAAATATAAAGTTTATTTTAAATTTAAATTTTGATGCATTACTAAAGTCTCATGGCATTTGTTAAAACTTGAGAGATTTTTCAAATTTTTTGCAAAAAATACAGAAAAGGATAAAATTTTGTCTGTACTTAAATAAAAACAAAAGACATTAATCTCAATTCGAAATTTATCGGTTCATAAAGTGTTAATTTTGTCAATTTATACACCATTTTCGTAATTTAAGCAATTTTCAATAACCCATTAATTGAAAAACACTCTTATAAGTCCCGCTTTAAGATTTCTGAAATAATGACTATTGCAAAAAGATATTAAACTTATTAGGGCTTTAAATTATAAATTTGTTGAAAAATTTTTTTACACCTATTGGCATTAAAAAATTGTGTGACTTCGAAAAAATGTTCGATCAAAGATAAGATGGTATGTTGAGAAAAATGTTATCTGTATTTTTTTCTAAACTTAAAACTCCAAAAAATGCAACATTTTGACCGTCCTCTGTATGGAATGGGTTTAAAAGTGAAATTTTTAACAACCATGTTAGTTACATTTTTATACAAATGTGAATTTTTTATTTACTTTTTTATTATACCCTTCATCTATTAGTATACCAATAGGCTTAGAATCACTTTCTGAGTCGATTTAGCGATGTCCGTCATTCCTCCGTCTGGCTGGCTGGACCCCATGTAAACCTTGTAATTAAACTACAGGTCGCAATTCTAAAGATAATTTTATTGGCACAGATCACTTTTTTAATAATGGGCCCATGGCTATTGAAATTCGTCAAAATCGGTCCATTATTTATGGTACCTCCCATAGTTCCCACTTCCCGGAATTGATATATCATATATCAAATATCAACATTTTTTCATGAAATTTAAAACAAATACTGCTTATGTAATTTTCGTTGAAGTTGGTCCAAATTTGACCATAGCTCCCATACAAACTCTTTTGTCAAGACGGACTAAATGAGACAAAAATCACTAAAACGCTCGTAAATCTAAAGATAATGAGAATTTCAAGTTTATTTTTTGCACACATAATTTTTGTTATAATCAATTCGGTAAATTTCGAGATAATCGGTCCACATTTGACCTTAGCTCTCATATAAGTTCAAATGACGGAAACAGCTTAAATATATAAGTTTTGAGAAAATGTTTGTATGATGGCAAAATTTAGCAAATATTTGTCTTTATACAGGAAAAATAACAGCTGTAACCTTTGTCGAGGGTATCGTAAGGTCTTACTTGTTTTTAAGTAAATTTGTTGAAGCTAATTAAGCATTAAGTAGCTTATTCATTCAAACGGATAAATTTTTTGTCCCACTTCATAATGTGACCAGCTAATTTATTGCTTAGATTTTTGTAGTATATACTACTCTTAGTAACGGAATATATGGCGTTAAAACTAGCTCTCTACCTTGTCTGGTTTATAACTCATCTCGGGTATTTTTGTTTTGGCTATTGAAATTAAAATCGGTCCATTATCATTGGTCCCAGTTCCCGGAATTGATATATTCGCCACAAATATCAACATTTTTTCATGAAACTTAAAACAAATACTGCTTATGTAATGCTTATGTAATTTAGTGATTTTTGTCTCATTTAGTCCGTTTTAACAAAAGAGTTTGTATGGGAGCTATGGTCAAATGTGGACCGATTTCAACGAAATTTGGTACAGTGATTTAAGTTTACATAAGCAGTATTTGTTTTAAATTTCATGAACAAATATCGATTTTTGAGGCCAATATATCAATTCCGGGAAGTGGAACCTATGGGAGGTACGATAAATAATGAACCGATTTTGACGAATTTTAATAGCTAATGGTCCCATTATCAAATTATCTGTGCCAAATTTCATCAAATTATCTTCAGAATTGCGACCTGTAGTTTGATTACAAGGTTTACATAGGGGTCCAGCCGTCCAGCCAGCCAGACGGACGGACGGATATCGCTAAATTGACTCAGAAAGTGATTCTTAGCCTATTGGGTATTGATCTAAGACAAATATTTCTATGCGTTACAAACATCAGCACAAACTTATAATACCCTTTCCACCTATGGTGGTGAAGGGTATAATAATGAGAATTTTAAGTTAAGAACCTTATATGGTTTATAACTCGTCTTGGGTATTTTTGTTTTGGCAAATCTTAATAGCTTATTTTAAACAATAAAGCGCCTAGTTTACGTTTAACAATTTAAAAATTAAATTGAGTTGATGTTCTGGAAACTACGCTTTCAAAATTGAAAAATTTAAAGTTTTGTGTTTGCTGCAGAATCCTAACAGCATCCATTCATGATGGTCCATGATGGTCTGCTTAAACAAAAGCACAACTTCTGAAGATTTTAGAACCTGAAAAATGTTGAAGATGTTCCAGCACTACTTCGCACAATTCAACAAAATATCTCAAAAAACTAGGTTTCTAGCGAAAACATAAAGTGCTCAATATCTCGAAAACCAGACCTGTTAATAATTCATAATAGATGAATATCATTCTTGTACAAAAACCTTGTAATTAATTTTATATGAAAATTTTGTGTGTTGATAAGGAAAAATCGCTATAGCTTCAGAACCCGTGGTCAGCTTATAACTAAATTTTAACTGAATAAAGTCAACTTAGTTGCCTATTTACTTAGGAAAAATATAGAAAATTAAAAGACCTTTTTCAGGATAATTAAGTATAAAGTGCCTTAAGAAATTATAGTAGATAAATTTTACTCTATAATCTAAAAGAGGGATTAAAATTCTTTCGAAAGACGTCAAATTATAAAATTATTGAAATCAGAAGTTGAGTCGTAAACATTATCAATTTTTTACAAAAATACCCAAGAGGTCCAACTTTAGGAGCAGAATCTAAACGATATGAGATATGATGCTGGTTTTTACAACATATCATCCGGAGACAAAAGAAGAATAAATACTTTGAGTTAAACAAAATCGAAATTATAAATTTCTATTTTTGTGACGAAAATTTTCAGAATAATTCTATATAATACTTATTAAATGACAGACAACAAAAAAATTGTTTTGGTTTCTTGTTGGCAAAAATGAATCATTTTCAAGGAAGTAATTAAACCTTAAATATGTTCACTATTTGTATGTAACATTAAGGTAGTATTTGTTTTTTTAGAAAAGAAATCACCATTTCACACTTAACAGACTCTGTTCTTAGTGGAACTATGAATTACAACGGATTCATAATAGCCGTTTTGCTTGGTCTACGATAAATTAAACCTTTGTAAGCGACATAGTGGGGGTTATAGGCCTAGGTGAGGACATACAAAACCTATTTTCAAATATTTCGAAACGAAAAGCCCGAATGACACCAAATGGAGATGATAGAAGGCAATTAGTAGACCAAAACCCTAAATGAGTTCTGAAAAGTTAGCTCGAGTTTCAAAGTTATATCTATTTGAAGTTTGGCTATTTGGGTGTAGAATTTTTCATATAATTTTCATATAGAATAAATCAGTGAATAAATTTTACAGTTAAAACTGTATATTTTAGTCATAATATACTTATATAAATTACTTTTTATAATTTTTGTGAATTTGTTTTATACTTTATTCTCAGTTCTTCCGTATTTTTTTTATTAAAATTAGGTGAAATTTACTACGTCGAGTATTTAACTTTTTGCAGAAAAGAAAAAGTAGCTTTTAGTCAATTTGTTTTATTTTTTTTTTTTATTGAAGATATATTTTATCAGTAGGTAATATAAAACTACTTTCCCAATTTAAAGAATTATTTCTTAATAAGAAAATTTTTGAAAATTTTAAAAAAACGTCCTAATTTTTACCCAATTTTTGAAATTTATTTCAATGTTTACTTCCGGTTCCGACAAATCGATTTGCATAAAATTTCGAATCTATTTGATTTCGGAACTAATTTACAAAATATTTCCCCTCTAAGGCCAATTTAACTCTTTGTGGGCCGATATAATGAAGATTTCACCAGTTTATTGGAATTTCTTCCTAATCTTGAGAGAAAAATTATAAAATTATAAAAACCAACAAATCTAAATATCAAATGATTAAAATACTCAATAATAACTTTTAAATTTGTTTGCAGATGAACTCCACATACAAAAAAAAATTCTTAAAATAGCCCAACTTCAATGCGCTATATCGTAAAAATTCGAGCTAACTTTTCAAAATCCTTTGGGAGTTTTGCTCTATTGGTAGTCTACTTTTACGTACATTTGGAAAAAATTCCTTGACACACAGTGTATTTTGAGAAATTAATTAAGTTTTTCTCAAGTTTCCTTTTTTTTCTAATTTTTTCGTAATCTTTAAAATTAAAAAGCAATTATTTCAACTTTTTTCTATAAAGGCCTGTTTTGTTTTATACAGTCTTTTAAAGCTAGTTTTACATATGTAGAAAAATAACGATATATTAGTGATTGATATCGGTTTACATTTACAAAAGTTATTTAACCTTTGGCCAAGGTTACATTTTTCGATTGCAAACTAAATACTTTTTGAATTAATTTCTGGTAAAAATGTGTACATGCTATATTACCATGTAAGTACGAATTACATTTCCAAGTCGGCTTATGAAAAGCTTAATAACTTTAAGGTTTAACCGCGTTTATAAGGAACTAAATTCTCTTGTTATATTGATATAAGCTTTTATGGGCTTTCATATAAGAATAAGCAATAAACAGCTCCTAAACTCAAAAAAGAGAAAATTTTTTTGTTAGATAATCTTAACAAAAAAATACTTTTGATTTACAAATGTATCAAAAATGATACGCCATTTTGTTTTCTTTTATTTGCTATAAACAAAAATAAAATCGAATACGAACTGGATGAACTATGGGTCGGTAAGTTGACGAACCTCGTTAAAAGCGGCTTTTTGCTTATAATTCTTAAATTAGGACGTAAATTTTTGTGTACGATTAGTCATGCACTTAATGATGCCTACTACACAAGCTACGTCGTTTCCCGAGTTCTTTTTTGCCGTAGTATTTGCATCAAGAACGTGGAATGTGAAGGAAGATGAAACTGAAAAACGTGTGTGTTACTTTTGTTCAATAGTCTGAGCTTTTACCTTTGATTTACAAACATAATTCTTAATAATTGTGTTTGTAAAATTAGTTATAATGCGAGTATTTCGATCTGTCTTAAAGTAGGGATACTCCTCCTGAATTTCCTAACCAAGGCCTGAAACACGTCGAGGATTTTGTTTTCTCCACAAACATTTTTTGGCGCTTATTAATAAATTGCATATTATATTTATAAATATAATAGACTGGGATTAAGTGCAAATAATTTTTCTTTTAAAGTTTCTAAGAACTTAAAAAGAGAATGCATACATAAAATTTAATGGAACTTGGAAATGGTGGGGTTAAAAAAGCTTATTTTCCTTTTCAAAAATTTTACCGACATCACTGTCAGTACACCTTTGATTTATAGTTTACATTTTTTTTAATTATATTACTATTTCACTCTTATACCTTAATAACCACGTATTACCAAAATTATGTTATACCAAAATTACTTTTCGAGTTTTTATAAAAGATGTCAATTTAATAAAAGTATATTCTAATATTTTTTATTTGACTTATTTCGTTAAAAAATAACACAATTTCTGGAACAACCTCAGATCATTCATAAAAAAATGTTGAGACTTTTTCAAAATTTCGGTATTTTCTACTTATTTTATGTTGAACATTTAGTGCTCAATGGGATTCAGGTCAGTGCAGATAGGACAATATTACAGAAGACAAATTAATTATCCCACTTTTAAGTTATTAGGAAATCTTTTCGAAAACTTCTTAAATTACATTTATATTTTCGAAAGCTTCTTAAATTACATTTACATTTTCGAAAACTTCTTAAAAACATTAAGAAACAACTTATAAGCAACCTTATGGCCTAAAAAAAACTCCGTCATAAGAAAAATGTTTTATTAGCAAAAAAAGGCCAGAAGTCATGCCAAAAATACCGTGAAAATGTTTGGGGTCGAAAATCTCTTAAACTATAAGAAATAAGTTTTCGAAATTGCAAAAATTTTCGGATCGGATCAAATTGGTGAAAGTTATACGCACACAAAGGTTTTACATACACGAGGTGGGCAACTTAGCTCCACTGTGCTACCGATATATACGTTCTTAAACATTACTCTAAAAGCTTTACTCCTCTTCTACAGATGTTCGAAATTTCACTGTAACTGTCTTTTTTAACTAATCTCTACCAACCGATCCATTGTTACATAATTTGATTATCTTCCACTTAAAAGTGGTGACACAAGTGGTTCAATGCTTCAAATATAATTGAAAGCCCTGAAACTGTTTGGTCGGATCTTTTGCGCTAAGTCGGAAAATTTCTATAAATCCAACTTGAAATGTTGTAACATTTTGCACTTCTCATTGCCGCTTCTCACACATCAAGTTTCACAATTAATTCACTTTAAAAACATCGACATTTCAAATTTTGGTAACTTTTTTCCCAATTTGGTTATTATACACTTTACCACCATAGGTGGAAAGGGTATTATAAGTTTGTGCTTATGTATGTAACGCATAGAAATATTTGTCTTAGACCCATCTTTTAGTATACCAATAGGCTTAGAATCACTTTCTGAGTCGACTTAGCGATGTCCGTCCGTAAGTCTGGACGGCTGGCTGGCTGGACCCCCATGTAAACCTTGTTATCAAACTACAGGTCGCACAGATCATTTTTTTGATAATGGGACTATGGCTATTGAAATTCGTCAAAATCGGTCTATTATTTATGGTACCTCCCATAGGTCCCACTTCCCGGAATTGATATATTGGCTACAAAAATCACAATTTTTTCATGAAATTTAAAACAAATACTGCTCATGCAAACTTAAATCACTGTAATCACTTAAGTTTATTTTTTGCAAAATTTTGTAACAACTGTAATCAATTTGCCAAATTTCGAGATAATCGGTCCACATTTGACCCTAGCTCTCATTTAAGTCCAAATGGCGGAAACAGCTTAAATGTACAAGTTTTGAGAATATGTTTGTATGATGGCAAAATCTAGCAAATATTTGTTTTTATACAGGAAAAAAACACTTTTGACCTCAGTGGTGAAGGGCATCGTATGGTCGGGCTTGACCGACTATAGCACTTTCTTACTTGTTTTATCTGAAAATTTGGTTTCAAAAAAAATTTGTCGTGGCAACACTGCCGTTAAGTATAAGAATGATATTGGAAATACTTTCAGGAAAACAAATAAATAAAAAATAAGTTCTTTCAAAATCGGTCTAAAATATAGCTACAGGCAAAAAGAATGGAGATACATTGAGATTGTCTTTTAGTACAAAATTTTTTAAGAGATCTATTTTAAAGTTTAATACATGAATTAAAAGATTTCATAGCCAATTCTCTTTTATATACTAATGAACATTTTTAACAAGAAAATTATTTCTTGAACCAAAGTAAATCTTCAAATTATATAACATCTAAGTTAAAACAAAAAAAGGTTTTAAAATTAAAAATTCTGTAAATTTACAAAAACTAGTTTATATGTATCTTAAAAAAGCACAAATAAAAACATAAATCAAAAAAATATATATATTTGTATTAATTAAAAAAAAGTAACTTTCAGGTGTGGATCTCTACAAATATAAATTTTGACTGCATTTTATTTCATCATGAATTCATGTAAATAAAATGCAAAAATGCTGAAATCAAGAACAATTACCAGGAGATAATAAATGTCCTTTAACTAAGATGCATTAAGAAAATGATTATCTTCAAATGTAGATACATACATATTTGCGGGACATCCTATAAGAATGAAGTAGAAGTTGCATTTAAAAAGTGTAGACATTTAAATTGAAGCGGATAAAGAACTCACAACTTTACTATAAATGTTTTGGTTATAATTATGTATATGTATGTATGTACTAGTACTAGGAAAATGTGTATGAGTGAATGGAATGAGCACGTTTAACATTTTAGATATTTGTTTTATATTTAATTTTTGTTGTTTTATTTTTTCTTATTTTTATTTTTTTTATTTTGCTACTGCTGTTAACGACAACGACTTTTGCAATTTTTCTTTCCGTTTCCGGTTGTTAGGTTTGTTTTATTTTACTTTTCACTTGTTTATCTTTCGACGTAGACTGTGTAATGCGTAGCGCCGCTTTTATCTCGCTTGCAACAACTCAACACACAAATACTTACATACATATAAAAATAACATTTGGTACAAAAAAATATCAACAAAATAATGAAAATTTTACAAAAAAAAAGAAAAAATATATATAATAATAAAACTCTAGCACAAATGTTAAAAACAGAACTTGGTGACTTCTTTTCGGAAAAATTATTTTCTATTTTAATATTTTATTTTTATAACTTTTTTTTTATTTTTTCTGGTTTGTGTTTTTGTTTCAACAAATAGCAAAATAATTGAAGGACACTGCACAAACTATCTGTTCATGTGATATTTTTCTTTTTTTCTTCATTTATTTTTTGTGAGATCTCGTGCTATTAGCAGACACTCAAACAAATGTACACAAACGCTCACACACACACACACACATACCCACAATATTACATTTTAACACAAACACATAGAGAAACATCGGGATGGACGGACGAACGAACGGACAAAACGAGATACTTCCAGTGCAACTGGCAATCTGTAGATTCCACACAGAATAATATTCAATTATAAGCGGCGAATGGCAAAATGAAAAAGTATCACTGCAACAACTCATGATGACAAAAACAACAAATAACAGAACTATAAGCGATTACAAAAGCAACACATGCTACAATTTACCAGAACACAGTGTCTGGATTTCATATTTGGCGGTATAAAATGCATATGTTTAATATAAAAATCTTATAAATTTAGAGATATAGATGCCACGCCCTCTTTCCAACTCCTGGATATTTTTTATCAAATTAAATATCAGTCAAATACATTTGGCGAATGTGCAAATAAACCTATTCCATCAACCCATCCCTATTACAATGTAAAAATTTAAGAAAACTGGAAATGTTTGTTTGAAAAAAATAAAATTTAAAGCCGCCAGACAGGTATGTGATGGAAGTCGATCGATTTCGGAGATAAGTTTAGGTTATTTTCCCAAAAAAATAAAAATAAAATTTGGGCTTTAATTTTTTTGACTGATATCTTGAATTTTATTTGGCTTTAATTTTATTTTTTGTGGAAACGGGGAACACTTTCTTAAAAATACATATGAAATCGATCGATTTCTATAGCATACCGGAGTATAATTTTAAATTTGCTTTAGCTATATTATGTTTGCTATTGAAAAATGTAATTAAACCTCAATATAGTTGAAACCGAGAAAATATTTATCATTAAAATTTCACGATATTGATTTTTTTCTTATGGATATACCTGACCCTTAACAATATTAACCTCTTAAGTTTGAGCAAATGTAGAAGGCCGAGAGCCAGATAACGCCGTGGTATAACAGGTTAGTCATCCGCCTAGCATACCAGAGGTCCCAAGTTCGGTCCCCGGCCAGACCCACTTGAAAAAAAATAAATTTTTAAAAAAGCGGCGGCTTACCTCATAACTTAGCTAGCCACTAGTTGTTGAGCTATGAAACACTTAGGTCCTTTTCAATGAGTCTAAAAATAGAATCGGATGTAGCTTATTGTGTGAGAGAAGTACCCCTTGTTCCAATTGGAATGTTGCCGGGGAATTATATATTAGAGTCAGATATATTAAGAAATACTTCTATAGCAATAAGATGTCATAAAATTGGAAATGTTATCTTGGGAGTTTTCCAATATTTTTCAAATATCCTCTTACTTTTAGATACGCTGATATTTCTGTATTTTATATTTCCGATAAAGCTTAAACAGGTACATTTTAAAGAGTTCAAGATTTTTATTTTTCAGCTTATAAATAATTGAAATAAATTGGGATCATAGTGCAATACACTTATGTAAAATTTTTTAATTAAACATTTGACATACTATAACACGGTGTCACAAATAAGCAACTTTTGTTAAAACTTGGAAAGTGACCTAGGCCTTAGTGAGGACATGCATAAACCATTTTCAATAATTTCGAAACATATGCAAAATTTTGAGATATTCGCAAAAAACTGTTTTCGGGTAGGTCATATTTAGTACTTTAGTAATCTCACATTTGCAAAGCAATTTCAAAATGTTAAATAGTTTTGGATAGTCAAGGCATCAAGCTTTTACAAAGTGTATTCATAACCTTATACTCTAAATTTGGTAAGTTTTTATTAAAAGTTTTGCTTTTGCTTAAATTTTTTCGTAATCTTTAAAATTCAAAAGGAATTATTTCAACTTTTTCTATAAAAACTGTAAAAACTATCAAAATTTAATTTTTTTTTAAGAAAGAAAAAAATTATAAAATTTTCCGTTTATAAAAGCCGTTTCATTGATTTTATCATATTTTTGGAACGAGTTGTTTGATTTTGTCGAAAGTTACAGAATATAATAGAGCACAAAATTATATTTAAGTCGCTTCAAAACAATTTTATGTGTTTAACGGATTCGAAGTTATTTGCAATTCAAAACAAAAAGAAAATCCTATTTTAGTAAAAAATTTCCATTCTTGTATTTTTTAAGAATTCATAAAAATTCGATGATGGCATAGACCTATGTTATTGAGTCTTATTTGGGAGCTGGGGTCAAATATAGAACGAATTGTTATTATCTTTAGGTTAAGGGTCGTTTTTGTGAATTTCGATGCATTTAAGTGGCTTTTGTCAAAGATTGTTGTAAAATTTCATTAAAATATAATGATATTTATGACTAAAATCTCAATTCCGGAGCTATGGAAGGTATCCAAAATTATAAATTGGTCAAATAAAGATATGTCTGTGACAAGTTTCATCATAAATATAAAAGCAAATTAATGGAGTAACGAAAGACCATACTCCAAAAAGGAAATTGTTTAGGATGTACCTTTGGGATGTACCTTTGGAATGTACCTTTGGGATGTATTAATAAAATCACTAATCGATAGATTTTTATAATATAAGGCTTATATTATTTGGAATATTTAAAGTTTTACGAAAGTTGTGATGGAATTGTACGTTTTGGTGCGAAAGTCTACTTTTGCACTTCAAAAAACAAAAAATATTATTTTTTATAAAAAAAATTTGGATTTTTTTTAATTTACAAAATTTCGACTATACGATTTTCCGTCATTGGGTCTTATTTGGGCCCTTGGGTCAAATGTGTAACTAATTGTTATTATCTTCCGTTTAAGGATAGTTTTTGTTAATTTCGATGCATTTAAGTTTCTTTTGTCGGCAGGTATTATATGAAAGCTATGGTCAAAGATTGTTGTAAATTTCATAAAAAAATATACTATAATTTGTCACCAAAATCTCAGTTTCGAAAAATGCCAGAGATACCCAAAATAATGAATTGGGCAATTTTAATAGCAACGGTCTCACTGCTCCCTGTTCCCAATATCATAAATATGTCCCGTTTCACACAATTCAGGTTTAGTTGATCCGTTTTTCTTTAAATTTCTTTTGAACCTGCATTCACGTTCACACACAAACATTTTCTTCATCAGTTTTCATTTTATTTTCCTTAAAATTCATACAAATTTTCAAAATTTTCGTAAACTTGATAGTATGGTCAGGTTTGATCACTTTTAATTCTGTCACTTTTAATTCTGTCATTTTTCTTGGGGAAATAACCGAAAATTATCTCAAAAATCAGAAATCGTTCAATTTGAAAACGATCGATTTCCGTCACATGCCGGTATAGAAAGCAAATTTATGGCTTTGAGGAAAGTAAAACTATATTTTATATCATAAATTTAGAAAGCAAATTTGCGGCTTTGAGGAACGTAAAACCATATTACGGGTAGAAAATTGTTTCGGAGGCACCCTAAAATTTTTAGTTATTATTCATAAAGTCACTAATCGGTGGATTTTTATAATATAATGCTTTTATTATTAAGAATATTTATAGTTTTACAATAGTAGTAAGTTTTTGTTATAGTCGATTTTTTATGAATTTTTCGATTTAGCACTAAAAATCATGTATACCCTTCACCACCAGGGTATTATAAATTTTTACTGATGTATATAACGCATAGAAATATTTTTCTTAGACCTTGCCTTTTAGTACACCAATAGACTAAGAATCACTTTCTGAGTTGATTTAGGGATATCAGTCCGTCCGTCCGTCTGGCTGGCTGGACCCCCATGTAAACCATGTAATCAAAGTGCAGGTCGTAATTCTAACTATGTGTTAATGAAATTTATCACAGATAATTTTTTTGATAGTGGGACGGATCTTGGCTATAGAAATTCGTCAAAATCGTTTCATTATTTCTGGTACCTCCCATAGGTCCCACTTCCCGGAACTGGTATTTTGGCCACAGATAGTAATATTTTTTCATGAAATTTAAAACAAATACTGCTAACATAAACCAAAATCAGTGTACCAAATTTCGCTGAAATCGGTTCACATTTGATCATAGCTTCCATACAAATTCTTTTATCAAAACGCATAAAATGAGACAAATATCGCTAAACGCTCATAAATCTGAAGATAATGACAATTTAAAGTTATTTTTTGCACACATAATTTTATTTAAAGCTGTAAACAATTTGCTGAATTTCAAAATAGTCTGTGCACATTTGACCCTAGCCCTCATATAAGTCAAAATGACGAAATCAGCTTAAATATATAAGTCTTAAGAAAATATTTGTATTATGACAATATCTAGCAAATATTTGTCTTTATACACGAAAATGAACACCTATGACTTAGTGTTAAAGGGTATCGTACTGTCGGGCAAGACCGACTATATCACTTTCTTACTTGTTTTTAATTTCGATATAAATAACTCCAAGACCATTAATAGCACAAAAATCTTATGTTTTATTTCATTAAAATTTGGCAAGTGGTTTTCCAGATATGGCAAACTAACTAGGACCAATCTCTTTTAAAAATCCCAAATTTACAAAAAAAAAAACTACTGTTATTTTTGAGCTTATGGATCATGTTATTTTTAAAACTGCTCTGGATACTATGAATATAAAATAACATAACAAGAAATAAATTCTCAAACGTATCACTTCCATATGTTTATACTGACATTTTGTTTCAGTTTTATATTTGAATCTTTATAACTCAAAAACTATTCATTTTCTATTAATATTTTCAATATAATCCATTTAGAATTTTGTATATTAAAAGTTTTAGAGAAAATCTTCGAATTCTAATAACGACTTAAACTATTTTTGGTCGTATTTGTGGCAATGTGCAACGCCATCATCAACAAATGAACGAACCAACAGAAGCAACCAGCCAACACCACCACACAAAAGCCAAACAACAAAAAAGTAACAGTCACAAGGAAATTTTTATGAAAAAATATTCACTCATACTCCCATACACTCTACGTACATACGTTTGTGTGTGTGTGTAAGTATACAAATCGCTGAAATGAAAAGTGGAAAATCACCATGAAATGAATGAAATGCATTCTCTGTAATGGTTTTGGCCAAAAAATATTTGACAATTTTGCAGCAACATTTGCTTTCTTGTATTCTTTTGTTAAGCGATTGTCTTTGAACAAAATATGTGCAAGCATACGAGTATGTATGCAAATATGTTTGTAAAAGTTATATGTAAATTTCTATACATGAATGAACAAATTCATATTTACATACATATTTATGTCATGTACATATACATATATGTGTATATGTATGTAGCTCTAGCAGAAGTTTGGTGTTTGTATGCTTTATATGCATTCATAAATAGATTGATGTTCACGTATGCAAATATGTATTTAGAGGTATTAGTAAAATGGATGCTGGGTGACCAAAATTGATGCAAAGGGGTTACCCGAAAGTTATATTCAAGCCAACATCCGTTATACGTTTCCATATCCGTTCAGCTAAGCCCAAGTTTGAACTGTGTGTGATTGGCATCTCATGACACACATATTCTTGTTCTATATATGTGAGATTGTTTGGTGTTGTTACAAAAAGCGCGCTTTTGAAAAATCACACACATAATCCTTTAACGCTTATTGTTGATGTATGCGTTTATGTGAATGGGTGAATGAGTGAGTAAGTGAGTGTGTCAGTGCTGAAGGAGTGAGTGTTTTTGTATTTCTCTGAAATACTAGTACATAAAGTGTTTTGTATATTTATTTGTTTTTCTTTTTGTTTTGTTACTGAAAATTAATTGTTTTTCATTATTCATACGACCGGTAATTTTTCAAACGTTTAAACTACATACACGACTGAATATTAGACAACCATCAAAGAGATGACTTTAGCAGCAGCGGCAGCGTTTAAAACAACAACAGCTTCAATTTCAATATGAAACAAAAAGCTAAAAAAAATATTTTCTAAAAAAGACTTACAAAAAAAAACGGAAAAACTGAAATGAAATTAATGCCAAAAGAGTTAAAGAAAATGGTTTCGCTATTTTCTTTTGCCTTCTTTTGCAGTTTTGGTTTCAATAGCAAGAAACAAAAGAGGAAAACTGTTCCAGTTTAAATGAAATTTAATTGCATTAGACACTTAGACTAAATATTATAAATTGTACTACAAAATAATATTTATACTAACATTTAAATATATTTTTTTTTATAGATTTTTAGTTTTCATTAAAACACTTTTGTATAAAAACTGTAAATTTGTTAGATTTTCTTTTACTTAATGTTATTTTGAAAGAATTGCAGATTTTCAAAAAAAAAAAAAAAATAGAACTATCACTATTTCTAATTAAGGATTATTATTGTCGTTATTTTCATTTTTGGATGGTTTTTATTGTGGTTTTCTTATTTATATTATTATTTTTTTTTTTAATTTCTGTTTTTATAATAATTTTCATCCGTTTTATTTTCTTATATTTAATTTGTTTATTTATTTAGTTTTTTTATTTATTATTATTTTTTCTCTTTATTTTCTTTTATTATCCGTTGTTTGTTTGACGTTTTAACTGTAACTCATAAGAGTCCTATTGTTACTGAATACAATTGCAAAAATGAACGCACATTCTTGTGTGTGTTCTTGTTCCCTATAGCTTCGTTAGCTGACTGACATCCTTCTTCTAAGCATATTCGTCTATCCTTATATCCCGACAGGCTAACTATAGGTTCGTCTTTTTAAAACGAAGCATGAATTTTGCAGCGAAATGCACTTCACCCATTGGTGGGTTGGGTCCTTACTCCCCCTATAACTCTTTACATTTGTTATATTATTAGTATTTGAAGCATGAGTGGTAATTTATCATCCACCACGTGGTGTTAGTTTGACCTACAACAAAGAAGTAATGCTCTCTCTCCATTCATCTACAACTCTCTTTGGCTCTCAACAAAGTCCTTTGAACAAGAACATTTGTATGGTTTTACAGCAAAAACGTTGTTGAATCAATCCACATTTTCCCCTTCTTTCAATGTTGGTGTAATTGTCCACAAATCCCCTAAAGCGCATGCCTTTGGAATTCGTTCTTCTACAGTTGAATTCATTAGCTTTTGGCTTAAAAGTCAAGCTAATCAATGTTTCTCTTCAGTTGTACTTGAGTGCTACAACAATGAATACCAAATATTTTGTAATGCTAATAAATAAATTTATTTAAACACCTGATTACTTTGCATTTGTAAAACTGATGATCGTTTTTGCTTTAACGAAATCCAAAATAAAATTTATTATACTGCATAAGCTGCAAAATAAAACCAAGTAGTAAAGAAGTTCTACCGCAAATGGTCACTCAACCATCATAACAATACAAAAAAATATACGTTTTTGTTTCAGCAACTTTTTCTGAAATTAATGTTGGAGATTTATCAGACGACATTAAATTTTTTTTCGAATATACATATTTACTTAAATTTTATTTAAATAAACCAATTTTCTTTATTTAAGATAACTATACAATGCACTCGCGATAATATGAACTAATTAAAAAAGGGCAGTTAAAATTTTTGCGATTGTTCATATTTACAAATCGCACATAGTGGGTTGAAAAAAATTTAGGGAAATAATTAAATAACTTTTAAACGGTAAGCTCTATAATCATGAAATTTCACTTGGTTATTGTGGAGTATTAGAGCTCAAGTTTGAAATTTGGGGTCTGTAGACTTATCAAGAGGGGAGCTATATGCCCTCAAAGTAGGGGATCTCGTGTTTTTCCGAAATTAAAAACGATATAGAAGTCACATTTTTTGATCCGGTATAAAAGCTTTTTATCTGCTAGCTGAGATCTAAGTTTAAGTTTAAATTTTCAAAAGAAGTACATTTTTTTGTTGTTTTTAGCCAAAAAAAAATCATAACATTCTTTTGGAGATATAAAAAAACAAGTAAGAGTGCTATGTTCGGCTATGCTGAACCTTAAATACCCTTCACCAATGTTGTTACAAAAGTAAAGTGCAAAGTGGAAAGAGTTTTTGGTCAATTACAAGTGTGTATGTTTCTGAAGACTGATTTAGGTGAATCCTACAAAAATACTAACATATGTATATTGATTTTCTAATCTGAAAAAGTTTCAAATCTCGATAATTAACACGCCTCATACTTTTAAATTTTAAGCGATATATAACAATAACACTTTAATTAGTGAATAATCTTGTTTTATATTGGGTCTATATTTTGGATTATAGATTGAAATACAAACAATTTAAGAAATTACACTACATTGTAACATTTCGCACCTTGAGAGAAGTCGTATTTAAATGCAAATATCTTTAAAATTAGAGAACCGATTAAATGGTTGCTTTAATGAGAATATTTAACGGACCTATTTATATAAGTCTTTTGGCAACAACACTTACGTAAGATATGAAAAAAGGCTATCATAATGCGCAAAAGTCACTTATTTAAGACATATTTCGGAATGCTTTGATGAGCTTCTAGATGGTATACCGACATAATTTATATGTATCTTATCTTATCTTATATTCTTAAACGAGCAATAATTGTATGTATATATATATCTATATATATATATATAGAATGGCTATCTCGAAAACGGCTCTAACGATTTTGATAAAATTTTGACAGCAGGTACCTTTTTTGATGTATAGGTCGAAGAAGAAGGGACTTTTGGAATCTTTGCCTCTAAGAGGGTAAAAACGGGTAAAAAGGGGAAAAATCGAAAACGTTATATCTCCTAAAGTAATAGGTATAAAAACAAAATTAAAATTACGTTTTTAACTGCTATAAAAATAAGCGGACAGGTGTTTGGTACTTTTTTGAAACTATGTCCGATAGGGGGTAAAAAAGGGTGAAAATTGTTTTTTTTGGTACTTTTTTAACCCACTCTTATTTTTTAAACCAAAGAATATAGAAAGGAACTTTGTACTGAAGTCAATAGATGTGAAAGTTATATTGAATACGTATTTGGTACTTTTTTATTTTGGGGCCAAAATGGGTAAAAAAGGGATAACATGATAACTTAACATCTCAAAAAGTAATATAAATAAGAATTGTGTTAACTGCGTTTTAATAAAATGTACCGAATTCAGTTGGTACCAAAGAAGTACCAAATATGCATATGGAACTTTTTGAAAGTAGGGGATAAAAAGGGAAACAAATGAGTAATGTTATAACCTTTAAACAAATCAATGTTTCTTTGTATGTTCTTTATAGAACAGTAAACTGTGAATTTGATCATGTTATGCTTTTTAGCGAAGATGTTGCGGATAAGCCGGCGAAGGTTTTTAAGTTGGTAAGACTAATTTCCGTTAGGTGGCGCCATTGAAAGTGAATCGTAAACTGTACATTTGATCATGGTATGATCTTTAGCAAAGTTGTAGCGCATGAGCCAGCGAAGGCTTTTTATTTTGTGTGAATAAATTCCGACAGGTGGCGCTATTGAAAATTACTCAAAGTCTATTTAATCGTAAGCTGTACATTTAATCATGCTATAATCTTTAGCAAAGTTGTTGCGGATAAGCCGACGAAGGTTTATTTATGGGAATGACCAAAGTCCGATAGGTGACGTCACTGAAAATTACTCAAAATTAATTAAATCGTAAACTGTGCATTTGATCATGTTATAATCATAAGCAAAGTTGTTACGCATAAGCAGACGAAGGTTTCTTAGTTGGTATGAACAAATTCAGGTGGCGCCACTGAAAACTACTCAAAATGAATTAAATCGTAAACTGTACATTTGATCAGGCTATAATCTTTAGCAAAGTTGTTGCGCATGAGTCGACGAAGGTTTCTGTTGGTATTACCAATTTCCAAAACTGTTAAAAATGAGTTAAACTGTAAACTATGTGTTGATCAGACAAAATAAATAAAATAATTCAAAATTAACTGAATATTTTTACAATTTATTTTACTACGTTATAAAATAAAATATATAAAAATTTTAAAATTGGCCTCAAAATGCTTATCATCAAGCTCCGAGCAAGGCTCGGTCAACCAGGTACTAGATATTATATGTTAATAGTGTTCTACGAATTACACTATTAAATTGCAACAGATAGTTCTGCTTACATATGAGATATAACCAAAGATCAAAATTCGATGCTAAATTACAATTTTTTTATTTTCTATAAACACCAGGGATATCGCCAAAATTCAAAATTCGTGAGAATTAAATTTTTTTTAATAACTGTATTTTTCAAAATAACTATGTTTTTTCAAAAAACGAGTTTTTTTTTGAAAAAAGTTTTTTGAACTGTTTATCAAATTTTAAAAAATCATTAAACGCAACAAACTATTGAATTTCATCAAAATCGGTAGATTAGTAACTGAGATATCGCCAAAGCAAAATATGTCGATATACGCAAATTGATATATTTTAGAAAAAAAAATTTAAAAAACAATATTTAAAAAAATGTCGAATTATATATCATAGATTTTAGAAAATACTCCATTGCAGCATGTTATTAATTTTCATCAAAATCATCAAATTTTCCCCAAAATTCAAAACTCGATGAGAATTTAAAAAAAAATTGTTTAAAAAACTGTATTTTTCATAAAAAAAATTTTAATTTCGTCAAACTGTGTCACTGTGTTTAAAAAAAAAGTTGTTTGAACTGTACATTAAATTTTAGGAAGTCCTTCAACGCAGCACACTATTAAATTTCATTAAAATCGGTGGATCAATAAGCGAGATATCGCCAAAGCAAAAGATATCGATGTACGTAAATTGACATATTTAATTTTTTTTAACAATATTTAAAAAAAATTTGAATTAAATATCAGATTTTAGAAAAAATCCAACGCAACATGCTATTAAATTTTATCAAAATCGATCTATAAACATCAGAGATATCGCCAAAATTCAAAATTCGATGAGAATTTAAACAAATATTTTTTTAAAAAACTGTGTTTTTCAAAAAAAAATTTTGAATTTCATCAAAAAATTGTGTGTTTTTTTTAAGTTTTTTGAACTGTATATCAAGCACACTATTGAATTTCGTCTAAATCGGTGAATCAATAACCGAGATATCGCCAAAACAAAAGTTATCGATGTACGCAAATTGACAAATTTAAAAAAAACAGTGTTTTTTAAACAAAATTTTGAATTAAATATCAGATTTTAGAAAATACTCCAATGATAAATGCTATTAAATTTCATGAAAATCGGTCTATAAACACCAGAGATATCGCCAAAATTAAAAAATCAATGAGAATTACATTTTTTATTTTTTTTTAAACTGTATTAAAAAAAAAATTAAAATTCGTCATCGAAGTTTAGTATTTTAGCGATATCTCGGCTGTTTATGGACCGATTTGAAATTGAATAGCGTGCTGCGTAGGGAAATTTCCTAAAATCTGGTGTATAATTCGTCTGAATACACTCACAAACTTAATTTCAACAGACAGACGGATATGGCTAAACTCTCCTGGCGATTCTGAGTCGATCGGTATAATTTTTATGGAGTCTCAGACGAATAATGAAAAAATTACAAACTGAATGGCAAACTTATAATACCCTTTCACCTATTGGTGAAGGGTATAAAAACTTGCTAAGAAACATATACATATATATAGTACTAGCTTTATAACCCGCTATTGCGTTAGCGGTACAGTTTGAATTAACAAAGTTACAATTAAAAAGTTACAAAATTTACCAAACAAATTTTTTCAAGTGTTTATCGATTCCGATATAAATTAAATTTTATATGTATTAGTTCTAAAGATACATATGGGTCAAAATCAATACCTACCCTCTACTGCTGCCATTTTCAAAAATGTACTAAACACGCCTCCCTTATTTTCGAAGCTGATCCAATTTTGAATGCTAACCCAATTTAATTCTTGTCGCTTTTTATTTTGAATATAGAGCGTTACAAAAGTTTCCTATTTCTATCCGTTTTTTATCCCTAGTCGGCCAAATTTAAAAAATACCGAATAATAACTCCATTTTTGTTAAGGAGGTATAATATTACCGATTTTTCATTTTTTAACCCCTTAATTGAAAAAAGTGCCAAACACCTGCCTCACATTTCTTCAATGTCAATCGAACAGTCCATAAATGTTTAAAAAGAAAAAAAAATATCTTTAAATTTTTTACCCGTTTTTGTCCTTTTCTACCCCATTAGTTCAAAAAGTACCGAACACGTATTTGATACCTTTTTGATGTTTGTCGATTGCGGTATAAAAAAGGAACCAAAAAACGTGTCTTTAATATGAATAGACTGTAAATTATACTTCTGGCTTGATTTGTTTAAATGATATTCATAGTTAAAAAACAAAAAACCTGCCTTTGAATATTTACCCGTTTTTACTCCTTTGTGTCCCATTTATCGTAAAAGTGCCAAGCACGTGCTTGATGTTTTTTAGTACTTATTAATTGTGATGTAAATTGAGTCTTTATGTTAATTAGTTTAAAAGGAATGTATAAAACGTATAAAAAGTACCAAAATATAGTTTTTACCCTTTTTCTCCCTTATTAATTCCATTTTCAAAAAAGTACCAAACACGTTTCCCCTTATTTTGCCAGATCCAAATTCAACTTTGTTTCTAACGATGTTAGTTTCGGAAATATGATGTTACTAATTTATTCATTTTCAGTCAGTCACGTTAGAGTTTTATATATGTCTTCTTCTGTTATCCTTGACTCCCAGTGGAGCATAGGGCCTCAAAAGAAGTGTACCGCTACTACTCAGAATGGGACTATCGGTGTAGGTAGGTTTGCCACACAACGCCCTTGATATATTGTATAAGGTCCTCTGTCGCCTTTATTTGCAGCTGACTCAGCTTGGCTTGCTTGTTCATCTACCCACATTCTCTTGTCCCTCCTTGCAGACCCTTTTATTCTGTTGGATAGGTCACGGTATATTGTATTAAGCTCTTCAACATCCGCGTTTGCATTTAGACTTGCATTTTTTATATATGTATACATACATACATAATTCCCCGACAACATTCCAATTGGAACAAGGGGTACTTCTCTCAGACAATGAGCTGCATCCGATTCTATTTTTAGACTCATTGAAAGGGACCTACATTTTAACGCCGGCTCCGAACGGCAAATGCATTAGTTAGAGAAGTTTTACATAGCCTAATACTCAATAACCTGTGGCTAGCTGAGTTATGAGGTGAACCGCCGCTTTTTTGAAAATTTATTTTTTCAAGTGAGTCTGGCCAGGGATCGAACTTGGGCCTCTGGTATGCTAGGCGGCTCTACTTTTTATATATGTATACAGAAGTTTTTTAATTTTTAAAAAGGAAACTTAATAAGCAAAACTATAAGTTGACCTATAGTCCAAAATTTTATTTCGTCTTCTTCTTTATATCGGATTAAAAATGTGACTTCTGTTTCTTTTTTAATTTTTGAGAAACCCGAAGTGCTCTTCTTTGAGGTCATATAACTCCCCTTCGATAAGTCTACAGACTCCAAGTTCTAAACTTAAGCTCGAATACTCCTCCTCAAAATCATGATTATCGAGCTTACTGTTTAAAAGTTCTTGAATTATTTCCCTAAATTTTAAAGTTTGATTTAAACAGTTTAAGTTAAAAAAGTAATTATCTTTTTTTGTCGTTTCTTTTGGTTGAAAACTTGTTCACGTAAGTCTCTAAAAACATTTAAAACCCGCTGTTTAACCATTTCACCTTCAGCCCAATCCAACGCATTATTGAAAATGCCGACAGCATCCTTGGGCTTAATAGTCCTCTTTGGTTCCTCCACATATCGGATATATGGGCAAAAACCGACTTTCAACTTGAATAATTTTATACTCTTAGAAGTTCGGAAAATCTAATTACAGATTTTGAACCATCAAGACATCAGGTATATGAACACAAAATCCTAGTAGCGCAAGTTTGCACTTCTTTGCGTAGATAGCATGCAAATTAAAAAAACGATTAAAGCATTCACGTTTCTTCTTCATTCGTTTTAACATTCGGACCCAAGTCGTTGTTCTACGAAAAAGACACAACACTTGGGGAATGAATCCATTGCCTTCTAAATTTTAATTTCGTCACTTCTACTACTAGTTAATGGCTGACAAAATTTGAACCTCGTTTTCGCCACTTTTTAATTTCTTTTCATATTGGCCGCTTCAATAAATTCCGATAAAAAAAATGCATAAGGCTTGGCAGATCTTTAAGTTTCGCATCATTTTTTGCTAAAATTTTTTGAAGATATTGAAAATCGTGCAAAAAAGTGCATATTGCTTTTAATGATTTGAGACAGCAAATCACATAAGTTATGAAAGCGATAACATTTATAACCTATTTGCATCAAAAGTTTGTCTAAAACCTTTATTTGCTGAGAACGCGAAGGTTTATTCTAAAAACATATCATTAAAGCACATCGCGAATTTAGCACAAAATTTATCAGAAATGGTCTTAAAACTATTCTTTTTACCTTAGATCTGTAGCGCACCGAAATATTATAAGGATTAACGATTTGATGTTCCAAATAAAAATTTTGTATCTTAAAAAGGCTATTAAAACTTATATTAAAAAAGTTGTTTTAAATTATACTTGTACATAAATTCAGGCAGCCGAGTTCCACTAAGACTCACATTTTTGTCAAATTTCGCGAAAATCGCATCCTCATTCCATTCTTTAACGTTCGAGGCCGTATATTCACTTTATGAAATAACACACAATTTTAAGTACATTTGAGAGAATAGAAGAAATTTTCTCTATCAAAACATTATTTAAAATGTTGTTCTAGCATTTAGATAACACAGTTAAATGCAATTTTCTCCAAACTGATTCCAAGATAATTAGAGCTTTCTTTATTGTAGTTTGCTTCATAGTTTCTATCAATTTGCAGCAATGGATGCCAAAAGTCTATTTTTGTAATATTGCTATGTGATCCTAATAGCATTTTGGTCCATGGGCTGAATGAATGGACTCACGTTCGGCGGCATAAATATCACAAAACTACGGCCGTTTTCAGATTTTGATTAGTCTTCAGGTGGGTGTGATGGAACTTTATTTATTAAGACAATCGTTACTTACTTACTCAAATGACCTATATTTACAACCTGTTAAGGTCATAGGCCGAGCATATTTCAGAATTCCATGTGCTTCCATCTTGTTTGGATATTATTCAACTTTGTAGGCCAAGCTTTTAAAGACTTTTCTCTACTTGGTCTTTTTATCGAAGTTTCGAATGTCCCCTTCTAGCACAAGGGGAACCGATTTTATTCTCACTTTAGCCTTTTCATGGTAATTGTTTTTTCTAGGAGTGAATAACCACCTAACCCATATCTTTATAGTTCTTATGAGATGTAGAATAACGAAGATATATCTGGGCTTAACAAGTTAAGACCAATCAGAACCGTTGATTGGTAACCCACATTCTTAAAACACCCTTTTTTGGTTAAAAATTGTTCCATCTAAATTTTGTAAGAATTTGTTTTAAATAAAAATGTATTTATGTCATTATAAAAACCATTACCTCTGGAACAAATGAGCGATGAAACTAGTCTTTACAAGTATTACTAGTCATCCACTCCAATTTAGAATGACGATAGTGAACATGGTCATCCGCCTAGCATTTCAAAAGAAAGCGGCGATTCACCTCATAACTTAGCTAGCCACTGGTTATTGAGTATTAGGCTATGTTACACTTTTCTAACTAATGCATTTGCCGTTCGGAGCCGGCGCTAAAACGTAGGTCCCTTTCAATGAGTTTAAAAATATGATATGAAAATATGTCTGAGAGAAGTATCATTTGTTCCAATATTATGTATATATATATATATATATATATATATATATATATATATATATATATATATATATATATATAAATATATATATAAATATATATATAAATATTATATATATATATATATATATATATATATATATATATATATCATATATGTATATATATATATATATAGTGAACACGACAATCAAAATTCTAGAAACAACGGCTTTCTTTTTGACAGTCCAACCACGAGCAGAGGAAATTAATTCTTTGCCTTTCAGTCTTTGTACCTGGGGCAGATTTTTTCTGTAACGACATGTATGTTCTGGTTGGCAATATTTTCCAAAATAAACCCGATTCATCTAAGCTCTTCAATCTTGGATCTATGTGCCACTTTGAATGGTTCAACCAACTGGGTTTTGGAAGAAAATTTTTCCCCAGAAATTTGGAGCAAGTCTTCGCCTAGTTTCTTTTTGGAATTTAGAAGCTCCTTGGCATTTTCTTTCAACATTATTCCACAGATGGAGAATTTTTTTATACCTCATATGCATAACCATTTATACAATGATTTTTTAATTTTTGGGTAGTTCGACAGTTCCATAGTTTTCTTTTTTCCAAGTATGATAAATGTATTGTTGACTCATTTTGAAATTTCATTTATTTTTTTTTATTCCAGATACTGTGGACTTTGTCACTCCATATTTCTTCGCTAACAAAGTAACGCTTGCACCTTTTTGTAAATTCTCCAAAATTTCATATTTTTCCCTTAAAGTTAAAAAATTTAGGATTTTTTGCATATTTTACAAATTATTCACTTATAATTTACACTTAAAAACCTTACATCTGCGAGCATATAAAAACTAACTAGAAAGTGTTTGTTCATTGACATTTCGTATTCAAATGTTAATAATTTGGGGTTTCCGCTAATTTTTAACTTATTGTGTAACTGAAATTCATTTCAAAATAAAAAAAAATCAGATTTTAAAGCTTTTTTACTAAGTTCATATTTTGGGGTGTTCATTTATTAAGGTGTTAATATTATCGCGAGTGCACTGTACTTTAAGTAGTTAAAAAATTATGAAATACGATTTGTAGTTATTAATGTGAATTTGTTATAACTAAAGCTAAGATTGATTTAAATTAACAAAATTTAGTTAACATGGATTTTGGTACTCGTTAAATAATTTTATCACATAATATTATTATTTAAACCAATAATAAACAAGTAAGAAAGTGCTATAGTCGGTCAAGCCCGACCATACGAAACCCTTCACCACTAAGGTCAAAAGTGTTATTTTTCCTGTATAAAGACAAATATTTGTTAAATTTTGTTATCATACAAACATTTTCTCAAAACTTATATATTTAAGCTGCTTCCGACATTTGGACTTATTGAGAGCTAGGGTCAAATGTGGACCGAAATTTGGTACAGTGATTTAGGTTTACATAAGTAGTATTTGATTTAAATTTCGTGAAAAAATGATTCTAAGCCTATTGGTATACTAAAAGGTGGATCTAAGAAAAATATTTCCATGCGTTACATACATCAGCACAAACTTATAATACCCTTTCCACCTATGTTGATGAAGGGTATAAATATTTTTTTTTTTTTTGGTCAGAACATAGAATGAATTACTATGAACATTTAAGAAAAAAATATTTATACCTATCTGAGCTCTCAAAAAAAGTCGGACCTTGTTGGCATAGAAATTGTGCTAGGATCAACCTTCAGATTTTTTGCTATTAATTATATATTTTTATTATATATTTACACATTACAGAGACGAAGGCGAAAGAAAAGCTCATCTTTGGAAAAAAATTAAACACACTATAAGACTGATTCATGTCTTGTAATTGTAAAATATCATATAGAGACTTCTCGTACTGAATGTATGTATGTATGTATGTGTGATCTTAGCTTCACAAGTATTTGGAAAACGTCAAAAATATAAATTATATGCAGTCAAATGAAATAACATTAATGGCGAACGGTGAGTCAGTGTTGGAGGCTAAAGTTGTAGTTGTGATGTTGGAACATAATGTTAACAAAACTGTAAAAGGAATATGACGAAAAATAATTCAAATAACAAAATACCATTCATCAACTGTAACAATTTTGCCAGCTCTCCACAAAAAGGTATCTTAGTTATTTTACTTGCAATAATGGTAAAGTAAATATTTTACTAAAAATTTCTTTTGCTCATGGTTTGCTTGTACTTCAAATGTTGAGCAAGTAAAACTTCTAGTGTTACGAGTAGTAGCAGGAATAGTTATACACTAAACATACCATTATCATAAAGCTCAAGGCTAAAATATCTAACATAAATAATATGAATTTGTTTGTATGTAAATATGTATGTGTGTATCTACTCTGCAGTTTCAGATTAATGTTCTGTTGCCTCAATTAGTAAAGTGACTAAATAGATTACATCCTTTAACCCACAGGTGAAAAAGGTTATAGGGCCTGTGTGGTGTTGGGGTTTATAACGCATATAAATGTTGATGTAACAAATATTGGTCTACTTTTAATCAATAAATATTGAAATTAGAGCATTACTCGGGAACCTCCTAAAGGAACTGAGATTTTTAACAATTAAGCCACAAAATTTATTTTTATTTGTAGGTATTAAAAATATTACTTGCCGTCTAGTAGTTTAGAAATTGCAGAGTTAATACCACTGTGCACCATTAACTTTATTTGCACACATTACTCTCCAATACTCCAATATTTAGCTTAAAATTGCTATGGGAGGCAAAGTTTTCAGAGCTTTTAAAGGCTATGTATTACAGCTTGATGTACGTGTTTAGTGTCATTGGATCGGGAAAGACCAGGAGATGAACAGTATGTAAAAATCTTTGAGGTGAGTTAATCTTTTTAGACATTGTATCGTAAAACAAAAAAAAAATATTTTTCTACTTTTTTAAGGAAAATAATTTTAATATTTGATATTTTGTAGAAATGACATGGATAAAGATATCACAATGAAATTTTGTAGTTATATAGATCAACAAGATCTAAAGGTAATAGACTAAAAAAAATTCCCAATTTTAACTGAAAAATTCCCCAATTCCCAACTCGGGAAAAAGGGGTTTTAAAAAATGAGTTTTTTTTTAAATATGGCAACACTGCCTCTATTTGCAGCGCGTTTCAGAAAAAACTTTTCTAATCAATAACAGATATGTCAGAAAATATAAACATTGTAATTTTTTTCAAATCGGTGCTTTGCCTTTTGAGAAATTTTTGTTTAAACTAAAATTTTTTTTACAAATTGGCATTTTTTGGAGAGGGCATGTGCGAGGACCAAAAGTCGAATTAGAAAGAAATTTTTTTTATACGCATTCTCATTATGTTTTCTTTGAAAAGCTTTAAAAATCTTTTTATGTTTCTTAAGAAAATATTTTTTATTAGTGAAAAAATATATCTAACTTTTTAGGAAAAATTAAAAAAAAGCGACATTTTTTTTTAAGTTTCAACTCAGAGGTTCGAAAGGCTCAATTCCTAATTCCGTATTTTAAAATCAAATTATTTTTAGTGTTTACATCATTCCCATAATACATTCAACTGAATCAAGTCATAAGTCTTAACTTTTAAGAATTAACAAACATGATATTAAATTTCCTGAGAATTCATTCTTAGGGAATTTAAAATCAGTTAGATTTAATTCAAATTATTTCAATTCTTAATCTAATACAAAAAGGCTGGAAAATTGTATAAACAAATCATTTTGTAAAAATGAATATATTCAAACGAACCATGCAGTTCAAAAATATCCTATACCTATAAAAGAGCGGAATGAAATAAGTCTCTACGAAACAAGTCCTTAACCATTAAATAAGTTTCAGGATAACATTATTGATTTAATACCATTTAATACGCATGAGGATTTTAGAGGATAAAGAAATGACTCTTTCTTAAGTTATTGGATTAAAAAGGAGTTGATTTCCTTCTTGGTGATTTCATTCTCGATTTTGACAAAACCGAGTTAACTTTGTTTAAAAAAATGTATGAAAAGTCATATAATTTTAATATGATTTTTTCATTATCGACTTACATACATACCTTTTTGCGAAGAAACTGATGCTTTTAGACCTGTAGGGCATATACAAATAACATTTCTGTGGAAAAATTCAAAAACTTATTAAGTTGACTTAGGTGAAATTTGAAAAAATTAAAAAAAATTGTTTGTTATTGGTCATTAAATTAGAAAAACAGTTTTAAATATAATACAGATACCCATAAAACTAGAGATTTTTTGTACATATAATCTATAATCTCATCAAAATTTGAAAACATATAAAATCCATTATTTCGCTGCAACACAACACAACCAGAGATAATATACTCTTACATATCACCATATTTGTATATGTATATGTATGTATTTATAAAAACTAATGTCACAAAAAATAAATTACTTTTATTAATTTTTAAAGGACAATTTTTTAATAAAGCAGATTCCTTCATTGATTGAATTTCTGGTAAAGATTGGGTCGTTATAAACGAAAGACCATTGATATTACTATATTACTGCATACCTAAATATCATTTAAAAGTTATAGTTTAACAAATAAATGCAAATATACACAAGTTTGCCATAAAATAGCCACATTAGGGTAGTTTTGTTTTTCTGAACGAACATTAAAGAATACATGCATTCTTTTAATAAATGCGTATGCTTTCTAATAAAACATAAGAATTCTTAAAAAGGTTATGATAAATTTTGTTCTGTTTTGTATCTAAGATTTTTACAAACAATGTATATCGCACTTGTTCCTATAACACCCTATTAATTAAAAACTTAATTTTTCGCTTTTTTAGTTTGATATACTTTTATTCAATGAGTGGTAGAGTTTTTAAAACTTTTTCCTCGAAAAAGTCAGAATTTTAAGTTTTTGATATGGAATCAAGTATCTTCAGTTAATATCCACCCTAATGTTTTGCACAAAATGAATTAACAAAAATGTTTTAATTCAATTTGGACTGGATTGAATTAAGAACAAAAATTGTTAATTCAAATTGGAGTAGAGGAATGAAGAAACATTTTATTTAATTAATTTGATTTTAAATTCCCATGTGAATCAATTCACTAAGAATTAAAAATCAACACATTTTTTTGAATGGTTTTATGGGAATTAAACTTAAGGTATTGTTAAAACATTTTTAAATTCCTAGGAATTAAGCTAATATTGAATTAAGCCTTTCGAAGCTCTGTTTCAACTTTGAATATTTTTAACTTTCAAACGAAAGAAGATATCTATAACCGACTTGCACAAAAATTTTATAGAATTTTATTACAAATTTAACGAATATTCTTAAAAAATTTAATTTGGTCCTCAGATGCGTCCACCAGATCAAAAAAAGCTTAAAACCATAGGTAAAAAATCAACCCAAAAATTCCTTTTTACCCAAATATCTCAAAACCCAAAGGAGATAAGCTACACATGTAAGCGTATTTTTTGTAGATCTTCTCAAGGACAACTTAAGTTTAAAATTTCTTTTCAATCCATCCATAAATGGATTTTTGGCGAATTTTTAAAAAAGTCGAACACCCGAGGTGACCAACTTTGAAGGTTCATCAATCACTCTCCCGACCCCTCGTGGACCAGTGCTTTTGAAAACCAACTCGAATACTTCTTGACTATCACAATGCCAAATTTCAAATATCTCGAGTCGTTCAAAAGTTACAGAATTATTTCCAAAAAAAAGCGTCCGTAAACCACTGTGTGTCAGTTGACTCCAGTCTAAATTTGTAAACGTGCATGCCCCACAGTACACCGGATGCTAAACATCTGTCAAAACAATGGGTTTTTAGGGTGAATACTGTTTCTCTTCAAAATGCTAAGTAGTCTGCTATCAAAGGCTACCAGACACAAACTAAATGAGGTATCTTGTAGATAAGAGTCAACTGACAGTTAAATATTAACAAAAGCAATTAAAATTTTTAAATAAAGTGGGGATAATCCTCCTGAAGAGATGGCTTAACCAACCATCGAAACGCGTCGAGGAATTTGGTTTCTCCGCAAACATTTTTTGGCTTTTTATCAATAAATTGATCTGTTACATTAATAAATAAATGTAACAGGTTTGGAATCAAATGCAAATACTCTTCTTTTTGAGTAAAATGGAAACTGATAAAAAAAATGTTCGTATGAGAACGTGAATGCATATTTAAAAGAAATGTGAAGAAAAACTGATCCAGAGAACCTGAGAATTAAATTTGTTTAACATTAAAGTTGTCGGTTGAAATTCTTGACAAGAAATGTTTTTATTGAGATACACACTTATCTATCATTTTCTTCTATATCTATAAAAAAAATGTTCGCGTCTGTTTGTCTATATGTTGTTTGTTATGAAGAATCTATCTATTTAAATTTTGACAGTATGGTAAAGTGTGACCGGTGGTTAAAATATGCTAGGTTTTTTTGAAATTGCTAGTGGGCGTCAAATAGTCAAATAATAAAAATTACAAATATAGGTGACCGAGCGGACCGATTTTTCTGAAATTTTGACACTACATTAAGGTGGTTAAAATAGTCTAGGTTTTTTTGAAATTTTAAGTGGGCGTGGCCCCTCCCATATAAGTCATATATAAAAAATGACAAATATGGATGACCGAGCAGACCGATTTTTCTTAAATTTTGACAGTATATAAGGAGTTACCGGTGGGTAAATAGGCTAAGTTTTTTTTGAAATCTCAAATGGGCGTGACCCCTCTCATATAAGCCATAAAATTCCCATTTTCTTTAAAATTGCATCCCTTGAGAACGGATCGATGAAGACATTATTTTTTCTAAATGTTTTTTTTTAGTCCAAGTTAGGATTCTATATAAAGAAAAATTTACCATGCCCACTTTAACGTTTTTTTTATTTATCTAAAATCGGATACACGGATATTGGAAATATGATTAGTGTTTGATAATAGTTTGACTGACGGTTTGAAGATTTTTCATGATTTTTTAAAGGTTGTTTGACAATTGTTAGACAGTTGTTTGATGATTGATTGACTAATGACTGCTTAAAGATTTTTAATAATTGTTGTATAATTGTTTCACGATTAACTGGCGACAATAGTTTGATGATTTTTAACGACTGTTTGATGGTTGTTTAATGATTGACTGACGACTGTTCAATAATTTTTAATGATTGTTGGATAGTTGTTTCACGATTGACTGACGATTGTTTGACGGTTATCTGCTTACTATTTGACGATTTTTTGATGGTTATTTGACAATTGTTTGATAGTTGATAATCTATAAATATAAAAAATGTTCGCGTCTGTTTGTCTGTCTGTTGTTTGATATTTATGGACCCATTTGCTTTCGAAAACTTTTAAAGCACACTTTAAAGTGGATTACTGTCATTCACTAAAGTCAATTAAATAATATGCAAATACATTAATAAAGGATTCAATTAAAAAATTATAAAAAAAACATTTTGTTGAACTCATAACTGAAATACTCGCTCTACACAGGCATTGCTTGTAGGAACCGCTAACATATTAAAAACTGCCAATTTCTTTATATTTAGTGTTGTGTACCGGCAGTATCTTGAAATTTATAACGGTATTTTTTCGAAAATTAAGGGAAGTTTATTCCATTGAGTTTCGTAGACATGAATTGAGAGTATTCTCGTCTATAAAGTTGTTCAAAACTTCTTTATTATCTACTAAATGTAATAATATTTCACTTATTATTTTTTTTTATTTAAACAATTAATTTGTAAATGTTCTTTATCTTATCCTATGTTACAAAATATTTTCCTTTATTTTAAAATATGAAGTTTCTCAAAAATTTCCCAAAAAAAATTCTCAATAAATTTAAGTGAATCCCCAAGCCTCAAACCAAATGTTTTCTCCTTTTTGAAGATTGAATATTCCCAACGTTGGGGCCAAAACCACAAATCTGCTAGCCTTTACTAAACTAACAACAAAACATGCAGAAAATACAGTTCTCAGAATGCAATCTCATTTTAAGAGCACTCTCATTTAAAAAGGCTCTAAATTTGGCCAACCTTGATATAGATCATATTGTATTAAATAAAGTGATATCAAGAGCCCAGCTGATGAAATCGCTTTGAAATTAACAAACAAAAATTTTACAAAAAAAAATTACAAAAACAATATGGGTTTTTATTACCACCATAGCTGGGAAGGGTATTATAAGTTTGTGCTGATGTATGTAACGCATGTAAATATTTGTCTTAAACCCATCTTTTAGTATACCAATTTGACCATAGCTCCCATACAAACTCTTTTGTTAAAACGGACTAAATGAGACAAAAATCACTAAAACGCTCGTAGGTCTGAAGATAACAGGATTTTTAAGTTTATTTTTTGCATACATAATTTTTGTAACAACTGTAATCAATTTGCCAATCGGTCCACATTTAACCCTAGCTCTCATATAAGTCCAAATGACGCCAGCAGGTTAAATATATAAGTTTTGAGAAAATATTTGTATGATGGCAAAATTTAGCAAATATTTGTCTTTATAAAGGAAAAATAACACCTTTGACGTTAGTGGTGAAGGGTATCGTATGGTCGGGCTTGACCGACTATGGCACTTTCTTACTTGTTTTTTATGTTGTGTTTGTTGTATTCTTGTCACCACTTATAAAAATTGACTTTGATAAAGACTATATAGCTTAAGTTTCAAGCTTATATTATTTTCGGAACAAAATGTTTAAATTGAGCCACCCTAATATTTTTGAATCATTTTTATTGAAACTTTAAAAGCTTGCCTGTTTTTACAATGTCTGTCCTTATTTCAACACAGATTTATAGCGAAAATTCTTTGACATTAGTTTAAAGAAATTGTGGTTCTTATAAAATAGTTTGATAAATTAGTGCCAATTCAGTTTAATACACACGCACATAAATCATCAGCTAAACCCCATTAGCATTTGGTATCGCGTACGAATACATTTTAATTAATAGAACAGATATTTGTGGCAGTATGTACTCGTACTCGCACTCGAACCCCTTTCCTTACAAAAAATATTTGTTGTCTTTCAGTGGTTTTAATAGATTTCTCCTTCTTTTTCTGCAAAAAATGAAAGAAAATTTACTTTTCATTTCATTATTTCTTGAGCAAAGAAGAAAAGGCAAGATGTGTAAACCAATTAAGTTTGGATTACGAAATAACAACTGTTTGGATTAAGGACTTTCAACTCGTTAAGTATAAATGGCAATATAAGATACAATAACTACAACTTATACACACACAAACAAATTTTCTTATTTTTAGTATTATTTCTCCTATTTATTCCTATTCTATTCGGGTGATGCTTATAAATCTTTATGACTTCCATTTAATATACTCCTCTAATGCAAGTTGGAACATAAAAAGGAATTAATCTCAAAAGTATGAAATTAGATTGATTAACGATATACTTAAGAAAAATTTACACGAGTGTTGTAGGCATACAGAGATAATGAAACATTTATTTTCTTTCAGCGATTTTTAGTATCAACATTTACCAAATATTCAAACGATATTAATTGTATTTAAGTTAGATTAAAATATTTCTTAAAATTTATAATACAATATTTTTTTACAATGAATTAAGTTTAAGTGAAAAAAAAGTGTTTATATCTAAATAAAGAAAAACAAGAAAGTTTTTAATATTTCCATCATCAAAGAGTGTAAGTATAACATGTATGTTTTTACATACATGTACATTAAAGTGCCAATTAACTATATGGGCATTTCCATTTTGGCGTTACGTTACTTTTGTACGGCAATATATAAAAAAAAAACTTTAAAAACCAGTGTTTAAAAAAGTTTTTTTCTCACATTAGAGAAGTGATTGGATAGCTCTATATTTAGCCAAAAAATGGAAATAGTTGATCCTAAGAATTTCAAGATATACTCAAAAAAGTGACCTGGCGTTACGTTACAAAAAACGGAAGTGCGATTTGACTTTGATAACAAAATTGTTGAACTCTGCGAATTGGGCAAGTATTTTTAAACAATTTTTTTTTTGTAGGTTTTGGACCAATATACATTTATTTTACAAGTTATAACTTCAACAAATCTTTTTTCCTTTTTTTTCTTTTAAGAAAATTGGTCTGGCGTTACGTTACGAAAATTTCCACCTGATATTTATTAAGTTAAAAAAGGAAAAAGCCACAGAAATGAGAAAATTATATAAAAACATTTATTATTTGTGTATATATGTGGTACATACATACATATTTATTATTTATGAATATGTTACATATGTATACATATATTATTTTATAATAGTCTTATTTGAAGAAGTTTCAGCTACTTTTATTTGCATGTCTCTTCACTGCATGATAAAAAATGAATTTTATGTATTCCATGTATTTTCAGAACATTCTTCCTCTTTTCATATAGCAAGGTTGAAAACGAGTCGATTTGCTCCGAGGAAATGTAAATAACATTAATTCGAAATATGTTATTTCGAGCACATTCATAAAAAGCCAATGCATTTTCTAGGATTAAATTTTTTGATTTTATAATTTGAAATTTTTCTTGCCTTTTACGGTTTTGTTCTTTTGCTTTTTCTGTGGCATTTAGTTTTGATTTCGAAAGATTTTTCCTGTATCTGGATACTCTTCCCCTGGTTTTTTCACGGCTTATTTGAAGTCTACGGGGATCCAATTTTAATTTGTCCCAATAGCGCTTTGAGTAATTTTTTCTTTCCGTCGAAGATTCCATCTGCAGAAACCAAAATTTTATGTGAATTTAAAAACAACAAAAACATGCAAAGAAATTACTCACAATCTGGCGTTACGTTACAAACTTTTGAAAAATTATATTAAATTAATTATTTGTTTAATAAGCGAGTTTTTAGTTGTAAACACTTAGAAAAGTAAAACTTGTTTAAAACGCAAAATTTCGCGCACTTCTGATCGTCAGCGTAGAGATAATGAAAATAAATGTTATTTTTCTGGCGTTACGTTACATTGGAATATCTTTTAAAGAAAAACAAAATTTTACCGTTAATAGATACTAAATTGACTTTTTGCATTTGTTTTATGATTGAATGTTATTGTAGCAAGAGTTTTGCAATAAGAGTATTATTATGCAATTGCTCTTTGGAATGTTAATTATAGAGAGAAACTACCCTTGTAATTAAGAAACACTTTTTAAAACGAGAACTTCGAATTTGTAGCTCAGTATTTCACCATCCCAGCAAAGGAAAGCTTTGAACTCTTAAATTTAATATATTTTAGATGCTTCTCTTTTATAATGCATAAGAAAAAAATCTGTTGGTTAACTTTCAATTTTTCGATCAAGGTGGACTTTTTTCTGGAAATGCCCATATGTGACATAGCATAGAGAAAGGGACCTACTACACAAAACAATAGGTAGCACGTTTTCAAGGTTGATTAACATGTTTCTGACGTCATGAGATGTGTCGCTTTCAGTAATGGTACACCAAAGATGCACGTATTTAAATCTTTAAAATGGCTCCCTGAACAAAATCCTTAGGTACTATTCTATTTCGAGCGTCACATATGGCGACATTTTTAGAAGAAATACGATTCACGCCAATCTCCAGATTTGTTCGAAATTCTAACAATAGCCCCTTAAAAAATTGAGATCAATTGGATAAAGCAAAAGTGTGCCATAATCTACTCAGCCGTTACAGCGATATTTTAAAATTTAAACCAATTTTTTTTTATTTTTCAGAAAACCATAAAAAATATACATAAATGACAAAAAATGTTTCATTCTTGTACTATTGATGTGAAAATGGATATGTTTTAAGCAAAACGAGCAACATCTTGTTATAATCGATCAAGAACTATAAGTTTTATTGGATATTAGGTAACGAAAGGATGGAATATTTTTTTTTAATTACACCTGTACCTCGGTTTAAGCGATACTCGGTTTTCGCGTTTTTTTTTTAAATCCAAACAAATTATTGATATTTATTTTTATTAAAATTTTGTACCCTTTAGGAAATAAAGAAAGGATAGTGATATTGCCAAATTCGATTCAATGAACAAAAAGTACAATAAAGATAAATGAAGACTCAATTTAAAAAAATATATTAGGAATGCGAGTAGGTAGAAGACCAAAATCAAAAAAGAATTTTAATTGATACAAATGCCACACAAAATAAGTAAACGAGCATCCACAAAATTTTGCCGCAACGCCGTATATTTGTATTCACTGCTGATTAATCCCGATTATTATACCCTTCACCAATAGGTAAAAGAGTATTATTAGTTTGTGATTCCGTTTGTAATTTTTTTATTAGTGATCGTATACTAATACCGATCGACTCAGAATCGGGAGGAGAATCGATTGAGCGATGTCCGTCTGTCTGTCCGTCTGTCCATCTGTTGAAATCAAATTTCTGAAAGCCCTGGAGGATGGACCTACATTAATTATATATCAGATTTTAGGAAACTCTCTCGCAATGAACGCTATTAAATTTCATTAGAATCGGTTTATAAACACCGAAAATATCGAAAAAATACCAAAAATTAGACGAAAATTTTAAAATTTTTGATTGAAACACACTTTTAAATAACAAGGAAAAAACATACTCCTGGTGTACATGAGATAATATATTATATATCAGGTTGTAGGAAATGGTTCCCCAATCACTCTGCAAAATTTTATCAAAATCGGTCCATAAACCACTGAGATATCGCCAAAACACTAAATTTTATGTATTGCAAATTGCCCAAAGTACACATTAGAGAATGTTTGTTGAAAAAATGAAATGCAGAAATAGGTAAAACCATTATTCTTTAGCACGGACATACATAAATTTTATATCAGATTTTAGGAAATTCTCCCGCCAAGCACGTTATTAAATTTTATCAAAAGCGGTCCATAAACAACTGAGATATCGCTAAAACACTACTTGTGATGTGCAGCAAATTCCCCAAAGTACGTGACACGTACTACGTGTCTAAGAAATTTTGTTGACATTTTGTAAGTATTGTTTCAGCGATATCTCAGGTGTTTATGGACCGATTGTGATGAAATTAAACAGCGTTATTTGTGGGAGGATTTCCTAAAATCTGATGTATAAACTCTACAAATCTGATTATGAATACCATTCAAATTGTACAGATCGACTCAGAATCGGCAGGAGAATCGATTTCGCGACATCCGTCCGTCTGTCTGTTTGTCTGTCCGTCCGTTCATCTACCCGTCTGTCCGTCCGTCTACCTGCCTGTCCTTTTTCTGTTGTAGTCAAGTTTTTGGAGCTCCTGTTTTGTCGATATCTCAGATGTTTATTTTGATGAAATTTAATAGCGTCCTTCGCAGGGGATTACCTAAATCCTGATGCATTCGGCAATTTGCGGTAGATATAATTTAGTGTTTAAGCTATATTTCAGGTGTTTTGATCGACAACGATGAAATTCAGGGTAAGACGTTATCCTAAAATTTTGTATAAAATCCATATGGGTATACCTTCCAGGAGCTCCAGAAATCTGATTTTACCAGACAGACATACGAAATTTATCTTAATTTTGTGTCTGACTTTTGAACATTATGATAACATTTGAGCATGTATTATATATCACATTACAGGTAATCATCCTAGGAAATACAAAAAAGAAGCTAAGTACATGATATACATTTAAAACTTACATATGTATGTATGTATCTCACATATCAACGAAAATTTAAATTTTTTAATTGCAATTGGGAGAAATCCGTTCGCATTTGATAATTGCTCCCGTATAACTTCGTCTAAGGCAATCTTTTAGTAACTAATAAATGACAAATTATAATTATCTTTATACTAAATGTCATCATCGTATCTATTATAATAGATACGATGATGATATTAATATAAAGACGTTGTACAATATCGTTGTTCAGGGTGATAGCGCCTAAAATAAACATTCTTGAGGGACAACATTTGACAAAAGTATTTCTGATCTCTTGAAAAGTTCGGTATTAAAAATGGGCTAGCTCGGTTCACATTTAGGGAAATCTCCCGTATAACCCCTACCGCGAATCACTTTAATGCTGATAAATTAAATCACATTATAATTGCACAAAGAACTAGAGCAAAACTTTCCACACATCCAACGGACAGATCGAAAAAACAATACATCCCAAATATTATTGTTGAAGTATTCATCTTAATTAGTTAACTAACTTCAGATTAATAAGTAAATCTTCAATAAATTTTCCGCCAAAGCTGATAACCATTCATTTAAAAGCTATATATTTCACGTATGTATCTAAAACAATGAGTGTATACCTTATAATTCTAAGGCTTGCATACATTGACAATCATTGTTAAAGCTTTGACCTAAATCAGTCCGATAACTTCTGAGTTTTACATAACTAATCAAGAACTTTTACTAGTTGGATAATTCGTACGAATTAAAGTACACAACCCTCACTTCGCACTGTTTTTTGGGTTGCATGCCAGAATACTTAATCTTCATCAAATCGATGTGCTCTTGCAAATCTAAGGGCATCTACATTTTGAAGCATCTTTTCTGCATGGTTTATCTGGGGGGTTACTCCGAACCTCGATTCGAAAGAAACTCTTTTCGAAACACAATGCTTTAAGCACACAAATTCGAACAATTTTATTTCCGAATCGAGATACAGAGTAACCCCCCTGGTGTATCGAACTTTATTAAATGTCCATAAAATAGACACATAAATATCTCGAAGCTACTGGCTGGCTTAAATAAGCAATCTCTACTTGTAGTATAGTAATCATTATCTTTCACAAGGGGACCAGAATCCAAGTGACGCTGCCTTAGAAATCAGCCACCTGCCCAACCTAACCTTTGGGTTCATAACTATTCTAGATGATGACGCCACCAAAAAGCTTTTCGTTTTCCGACTCTTAATTTAAAAGACTCTTTGCATATAATACTAGTAGTTATAACCAAATATTGCTAGGTATTACATTTAGTATGAACAAAAGAAAATTAATGTACATATCAAACATTTGTGTGGGGCTCAACAAGTCAGTAATCAGAAACAATATAATTATCAAAATATTCTTTCGATTTTGTACTTTACTTTGGAACACCATTGGTGAAGGGTATCCAAGATTCGGCAAAGCCGAATATACCACTCTTACTTGTATTGGAAGAAATTGCCTCAGAGGACCTTTTCAAGGAAAATGTCGGATACAAATATCGTATTAATATACCCGTTTATTAAAAGCCAATAAAAGAACCGCAATAAAGAACGTGCTTCCATAATATTTTCGTAATGTGAAAAAGTATTAAATCAAAAAAGGGCTACCTTTTAATGTTTATCTAGCTTTTGTGATTGTACCAGGACATCCTGAAGACTTGCAGCATGAAAATGTTGAAGTTGCGTTTTTACCTCCAAATACGATTTTTTGCTGCAAGCCCTAGAATAAGAGATAACATCGACTTTCAAGGACCTATATATAAAAATTGATTTATATATATTTTTAATCATGTAGAAAATGAGGGAACTCTTTCAATTATTGATGCCTGGAAAAAATGTGCAATGTTGGATTGTATCAAATCATTATTCATAGTTGGATTCGGTTTACGTATCTACCGCCATCTACAGCCATATCCTTTTTTAAGGATATTCTGTAAAAAATAACGGATTTTAATTTTTTGTTTGGGGTAGTTTGTAATAAAAATTCTAAATTAACATGCAATGCGTATCACAAACAGATGACACAAAAAATATGAAAAAAATTATCTAAAGCCGTTAAAGAAACTATTAGGGAAACGGAAGTACAGATGCACATGTCACCCCGGAAGTACAGATATACCCCTCATTTGGGAAGATATGAAATCTTTGTTTCATCGCAAGGCTTTATCTTTCCATCGTTTCCACTTCTGTGTCAAGCGAACGTTTTTTTTCGGAAGCTAAAGCCACCATTACTCAGGAGAGAAATATACTTCTGGGAACAAGATTATCAAAACTTCTTTTCCTCAATTCTATATAAGAATTATTGGATAATAATCAAAAAAAAATAAAATTTTTCTTGATTTTTATTTTCATATTTAAGCGTTTGATGATATGACATCGATGTAGCGTTCTTATTACCGATGTTTTGAACATCGATGTTTTTTTGGAAACATCGATGTTTTAAAGAACGACGTTGCATCCCTAACTGCAATCAAAAGGTTTAAATTGTTTCTAAAATGACACAAAAAATAATTTTGATTGAAACTTTGCATAACTTTGAAGAACTAAATTTTCTCCGTTCCGCAAAAACGTTTCCAGTTATTTTTTATATTTACCTGGAGTTAAAGGCTCCATTCCAAACTATTATTTGTATGATATTAAAATATTATACATCAAATTGTATGTATTCAATGAACTTTTAAAATACAGTTTGGATGTCAAGACCAGAATAATACTTCTCAAATATTATCGCTTAAGTATTCATCTTAATAAAGAGTGCTCTAAATAAAATTTGTAGTTGGATTTTCTTAAATAAAAATCAAACCTTTTAATATAAAAACTCTACAAAATAAGCAAATATAATGACATATTATACAAAATCATTTAGCATTAAAATGTTTACTTAGTACTCGGGTTTTGCAAAATTATCGACTTTTTTCGGAAACCCTCCCATTAAAGATTTTACAGTTGCTTCTGATACCTTTTTGGAGCATGTGTTCCACCTGCGCTTAAAATCGGACATGTTCTTGGAAATCTTTCCTGTGTTCTTCAATTCCTTTTTTACCAGAGCCCAATACCTTTCCACAAGCCGAAGTTCTGGACAGTTAGGTGGATTTGCCTCTCGTGGTACAAAAATGACATTATTCTTTGAGTACCACTTAAGTGCCTTTTTTCCATAATGGCATGATGCCCAATCGGGCCAAAAAAATGTAGTCACTCTGTGCTCTCTTAAAAAGGGTAACAACCGTTTTTGTAGGCACTCCTTTATATAAATTTCTGTGTTTATTTTGCCAGATGCCACAAATACTTTACTTCTTTTGCCACAACTGCAAATAGCTTGCCACACGAGAAACTTCTTAGGGAATTTTGTTTGTTTTTTTTGTGCGAAACTCTTGCCGAACATCGCCCCGTTTATCAGCAACATAAAAATCTTGACCAGGAAGTTGAGAAAAGTCTGCCAGTACGTATGTTTCATCATCCATCATACAACAGGTGTATTTTTTTATAAAATCAGACTTCAATTTTTTCGCTCGTTTTTTTGCTTCTAAGTTCTTTATAGCATTGCGATCTGAAACCTTTTGGACTTTGTATGTCTTCAGTCCAGCATAAGCTTTGACTCTATGTGCAAAATTCGTAGAACATTTCACCGTACGAGCTGCTTTTTTTAAAGAAGTGTTAGGCGCTCTTCGAAAGAGTCGCTCGACTTCTTTTGTCTTACCAATATCTGTAGGACCTTTTTTCCTCCCTGGTCCAGGTTTTCTTTCAATGCTCAGGTTTTCCTTATACCGTCTGATGGCATTAGAAATCGTTCGAGGGTCAACTTTCAAATTTTTAGCTATTTTTTTAAAAGTCCATGACAGATTTTTTTGAAAAGTTTTAATTATATTTTCACGAACATTTTTTTCGCAGTCCATTTTGATTGAAATAACTATTGAAAATTAATAATTTCTAAAATAATAGTATCTGACATATCTATAGAAACTAACTTGATCAAAAAATAAATTATTTCTTGCACTATGGATAAATTTTGTCTAAAATAGTAAATGCATATTTTTTTAGAACACTCTTTAAGTCCATTAACTTTAAAGTTATAACTATTCAAGTACTTTTCCGACATAGATATTTTACGATAGTAACCATGGTGAAATATTATTTTTCGGTTTAACCATAGCATAACTAAGCATACCTATATTATGGTGATGGGAAAATTTTTTTCTTTGATTTCAAATGTTTTTCAACGGAATATTATGACACTAGATCTAAAAGCTTAGCTCTGAAAATTTGAGCCAAATCTATGGGTGCGCACTGGGTCCAAAGTTTAAAAACCTATTTGTATGGCGAAAAATGGATATATTTTTTTAATTTTTGAAAAATTTCAACCAAAATTAAATTTTTACAAGAAAAGATAATGGAATATTGAAGAAAACTAACACAGCTTTATTTCAAATAGTCAAAAACAATCCATAAAGTAGTTTTGGAGTTATTTCATTTTCCCCCTGAAAATTCATGTCCTTGAAAACGCGCCTAGGGATATGCACCTTTGTAAATAGAGAAATTTAAAAATTAGACATAATTTATCATTAAATGCCTCGTAAGTATTTAATAGTTCAGTTTTGCTTAAATATAATCGAATTTACTTAGCTTTTTCCATGTTAAAAAATGGTACATTTTTCTCAGGTCGGTTTCAAAAATCATTTTTTAATTTTTCACCAATTATCATTTTTTAATTTTTCGCGAAAATTAAAATTTTTGTTCCAAATTCTAGTAGATGCTCGGTAAATTTTACTTGTATTAAATTTTAACAAGAGAAATAATTAATATTATTTTTTAGTTTATGGAAAACCTATGATGAAAGGTTTTTCAATATTGGACGAGATTAACCCTTTCTCCACCGGTGTCAAATGCCAAAATTTGGAATAATATTTTTTTTATCTTAAAGCAAAGATTATATTCCAAAATTAAAAACATTTGGATTTTTTATTGGTGCCACTTTCACCAAAAAAACATTCCAATTGTAACAAGGGGTACTTCTCTCAGACAATGAGCTGCATCCGATTCTATTTTTTAGACTCATTGAAAGGGACCTACGTTTTAACGAACGGCAAATGTATTAGTTAGAGAAGTTTTTCGTAGCCTAATACTCAATAACCAGTGGCTATGAGGTAAACCGCCGTTTTTTTTTTTTTTTTGAAAATTAATTTTTTCAAGTGGGTCTGGCCGGGGATCGAACTTGGGACCTCTTGTAGGCGGATGACTAACCTGCTATACCACGTCGGGTATGACTTTTACACCAACAAAAAAATCTTCGATTAAACTACGACACCAAACGTAGTTTAATTAGACGTATAAAACTGCAGTCAGATCTAGGGAAGAAGTATTTGGAATCTTGAGAACCACTGCCATGCTTGAAAGAGTATCTGTAACTATGCCTGACATATTTTTTCTAGCTCGTTTAGTTAAAAGGGTTTTAGCGGACATGAACATAAGTTAGTCTCCTGGGCCAGATGACATGCCAATACCTAGTTTCTGTCATTCTCGCAACGAGTAACAACTAATATTGCTTTTCGCACATTTTCACTGTTTGATGTGAGAAATTAGATGATGAGAGAAGTCTTGAAGCAGTGCTCATCGACGTTAGCTCATCCATTAGCCAATCTTTTGAGCACTTTATACCTTGCCGGTGAAATGCCCATGTGTTGCAAGGTTGGTTATGTAACGCCAATCCCAAAAAAAAGGTGAGCCTAGCGATCCCGAAAATTACCGACCAATAGTCGGTGTTTAGCACTATCCAAGGTAATGGAAAGTATGATCAACTATCATCTGGTCAAATATTTGGAGTCTATTAAACTACTTAACGACCGGCAGTATGGACATCGTAGAAAGACATACTCCAACTGATCTTCATATTATTTATACCACCTATATCCGACCGAAAATAGAACACAACTCTTATATATTGACCGGTACCTCAAAGTCTATTTTGGAGCTTCTCGGTCGTGTACAAGAGAGGGCAAAGGTGACAGCCAACTCTATTGACTTATCGGAGCATCGTCGTAATGTGAGTTGCGCTTCACTCTTCTATCGCTACTATAATGGTATGTGCTGAAACGAATTTAGGAATCTCGTTCCTGAAACCTTCATAGCAGAGGAAATTCTACAAGGGCTCAACCTTTGCAGTCGATTTTCCAGTGAATCATACGACGCACTATAGAGAAAACTCGTTTTTAGGCACACAGCGCAAATGTGAAATAAACTTCCTGCATCAGTTTTCTTTTCTAATTATGATATCCAAAGGTTTAAATCGAATATCCATAAACACTACTCTCCTCATCCTTCTTCCCACAACCTTTTTTTCAGTTTAATCACAATGCATAACATATGTAGGGGTTATCCACTAAATGTTGGTCCAATAGAAAAAAAAAAAATATTTCTATATATGTACATTAGGGTGACAATTTTTTGTATGAAGGAAAATGATTTTTCGAATTTTATAACTTTTTCTACGGAGTATTGTGACACTAAGTCTAAAAGTTTAGATCTGAAAATTTGAGCCAAATCGAACAACGTTCTATGGGCGAGCATCGGGTCCAAAGTTTAAGAGCCCATTTGTATGGGGAAAATGGGTAATTTTTGTTTTTACGAAATTTAGACCAAACAATAATAGAATATTAAAGAGAACTAACATAGCTTTATTTCAAATCGTGAAAGACGAAAATCCATGCGGTAGTTTAGAAGTTATTGCAGTTTTCCCCCGAAAATTCATGTCCTTGAAAACGCGCCTAAGGATATGCACCAAAAATTATATGTTGTAAATAAAGAAACTCCAAAGTTAGACATGATTTATCATTTAATAGCTTGTTACTAGTAAATAGTTCAGTTTTGTTTAAATATAATCAAATTTGCTAAGTTTTTTTCATGTTAGAATATGTTACATTTTTCTCAGGTTGGTTTCAAAAATCATTTTTTAATTTTTTAAAATTTTTGTTCAACAAATATTACAAATTTAGAATTATTTTCATGTTTTTTTTTTTAATTTGCTAATTATTACTTAATATTCCGTATGAAAATTTTCAGAAAATCCAAATTTTGGCATTTGACCGCGAAGAAAGGGTAAATCTCGTCCAATATTAAAAAACCTCTTTAGCATAGATTTTCCATAAACGAAGCAATAATATTAATTATCTTTTTTTGTTAAAATTGAAAACAAGTAAAATTTACCGATCATTTACTTGAATTTATCCCAAAAATTTACATTTTCGCGAAATTTTTAATTTGAAATCGCAGGTACGGTGAAACGGTTCAAGATATCGACCTATTTTTTTGGATTTTATTCTCCCATTTGTTTGTTTTAACACCCTGGAGAGCAAATTCTAAATTTGTAATATTTGTTTTCAAGGACATTAATTTTCGGGGGAAAACTGCAATAACTTTTAAACTACCTCATGGATTTTCGTATTTCATGATGTGAAATAAAACTGTGTTAGTTCTCTTTAATATAATTATATTTTTTCTTGTAAAAATTTTTGGTTTCAATTACGATTCGCGCCCATAGAACGTTGTCCGATTTGGCTCAAATTTTTAGATCTAAACTTTTAGACTTAGTGTCACAATATTCCATAAAAAAACATTTGAAATTAAAGAAAAAAATTTTCCTGTCACCCTAATGTACATTGTTCTAATTTAATCCACAGTGAAAAAAATATACAAAAGTTTTAGAATAATCAGCACCAAATTCATTTTGATAAAAAAAAGAGTTTTTACTGATTGTTCAATGTTTATCATGTCATATCTCTAAAACTGAAACATTTATTGACAAGTACTAATGTAAACATTTTAATTAATACACGTGTTTTGGCACATTGTTTCGTGTCTTCAGACCAGTTTTTGTAATATGTTTTTTTACAAAAGCTGTGGTTTTAACAAAAAAAAATATACGAGGTATGAGAAATATTTTGGTGAAAAATTATTTTTGGGTTTAACCATAGTTCAATACCTAAGCATACCTACATATAAGGTTTTCAAACCACACAAAAATGTTGTCTCAATAAATTTTCAAAATAAATATTTTTGCTATCTATGTATCTTTTGAAACTCTTTTATTCAACCCAAAATAATCAATCTATTGTAAAATTCTCTATAAAATTTTAAATGATTCGTATCTTTTATTACAGGTGATTTTGATTGTTGAATGACAAAGTAATAAGCTTTTATTTTGTAGAGACTTTATTAAGTAGACATCAGTAAGTGTGTATTTGTTAGTGCGGGTATTTATTCTGAATAAGTTATTCCTAGGAATACACACGTGCTAAATTATTTACCGATTCATCTCACTTGTCGCAAAATGTGTGCAAATTTATTTATTGAGACAAATTAATATTGGATCAAATGTTTGTCTGTATTTACAGTAAAATCTCAATTGTTTTGTTTTTAGTAGGAAAATTGTATATATAGAAAAGATAATTAATTTATTCCACAAACGAAATGTACGGCTAAAGAACGAATCTTCTCTGTAGTGTGTTGTTCTGTCTACTGGCCAATCGACTACAAAGGGATGAGTTCTAGCAGATAGACGTGTATTGCGTAAGAAAGTTCGGGAACGATTTCCCTGATTTGGTTAGAGAACATTCCAAAGTAGTAACGATAGAACAGCGAGATGCAACCTACATTACGATAGTGTTTAAGTGGATCAATAGAGTCACAGATGAGCACTTTCGCTCTCTTCTGCACTCAGTTGAGAAGCTCCTTAATAGACTTTTAATCCATTTTCGGTCGGATAAAGTGGATGTAAATAGTACGGAGATGAGATGAAGTAAAGTATCTCTTACACAGTTTTAGAGGCACCGAGGCACTTAAATGCTTCTTTCGACACTTGAAAAATGTGATTTGTCCAACGGACATTACATTGAATTCTCATGCCCAGAACATCAAGAGCATCTGATTCCTCAATATTTACACCGCCTATTAATACAGATAAAGTAACATGATTTGCCGTGCGTTTATCTTAATTGTATTGTTTTTAAATCTTAAATCTAAAATTGTATATAGGTACATATCGTCATCTTAAAGACCTGATAACCTATCTGCAAAAATTTCAAAATAGAGTTTTTTATGGATTATTATTCCCTATATCATAACGTATATCTGTGCAAAATTTGGAACATCTAATACCACAAATGATTACATGATTAAATTATTACAGTTTTTGTACCTAGAGGACCGTTACGCACTTTAAAAAGATAAAACTAAATCATCGCCAAATCGCGATAAACTGATGATTAAACAATCATTAAGTACTTTAATTTGCTTAAATCAGTAAAAGAAACTGTAACTGTTATTATTTAATTTATATAATGTTTATATATTTATTCATACTAATTAGTACTGCAGATAGGTTATTTGTTTTCCGATCTTTGCAATTCCGAATAACCTAAGTGGCATAACATAAGCTGTGTTAGGAAAAACAAAATTTTCTCAACCGATATATATTTCTGGTTTCATTTTAATCTAAATACATAATTTTTGTTTCAATATTGCAAATAGTTCCAATTTTATAACGTTTTTCCCCTCTCCTGTAAACTTTTGAAAACTGCAGATAGGTCATTTCGTATTTTAGGTGACGATCCATACTTACGGTCGCTTGATAGATTGTTCAATGCCAGATATTTAATAAGATGGTGGTTTGTCATACTCTTCATAACTTTGGAGAGTGCAGAACAATTCAATATTTCGGAGACCTCCCATGGGTCTGTCCTCCTCAAATAGATTCTTTGGACACAAATTGCAATATTTTTTATTATTACTACTTAGAATTAATAAGCTTCTACAAACAGAAATCATTGTACCAAATTTTGTTAGAATCGGTCCATATTTTACTGATTGTGCAATACAGAAATGATCTAAATATATTTAAGCCTCAGAAAATGTTTTTAGAATGACAAAATATAGCAAATATGTATATGTCTTTATGCATTAAAAAAGAATCAATGCTTACTTTTACTTCGTGGTGAACAAATTATATGGTAGGGCTTATTATGTATTCCTTGACTCCCAGTGGAGCATATGGCTTCAATAATCCTTTATTATGGGACTCTATTGCTGATTTTAGGCATATGTCATTCCACGAATAGTTTTTTGCTTGCAACTTCGCATTAATTGACCTTTTCCACGTTCCAGCAGGTGCATCAACATGACAGCCTCTTTCCTGTGGATTCCAGAGAAGCGCTTGTCGAGCACTGTTGATATTTGGTCTTCGAAGTATGTGGCCACCACCTTTTCCGTTGACATACTTCTATAGAAGCTTAGTACATCATCATTTCGTATGTGATTCGGCCACCATATATTAGGCATTTGCTTGCAAAGGTTTGCAGGCGTTTATCGATGGGATTTGTGCGTTTCCAAGTTTCGCAGTCGTAATACAGGATGGACCTGACATTCGAGTTGCATATTCGTAACATAGTTGTTCTTGATATTTGCAAAGATTTCCAAATAGTTTGGGGAATGCCGAATGCAGATTTTGCGTTATTAGTACGGGATTCAATATTCCTTACTCGGCGCAACCTTTTGTAGATACCAAACTTCCAATATAATTAGCAGTGTTGATATTTGACCTTCGAAGTATGTGGCCACCACCATTTCCGTTGACATACTTCTATAGAAACAGGGATTAGATTTGTCGTGCTTAGTACATCTTCATTTCTTATGCGATTCGGCCACCACATATTAAGCATTTGTTTGCTTTTCCAAGTTTTGCAGTCGTAATACAGGAGGGACTTGACATTCGAGTTGTATATTCGTAACATAGTTGTTCTTGATATTTGCAAAGATTTCCAAATAGCTCGGAGAATGCCGAATGCAGATTTTGCCTTATTGGTACGGGATTCAATATTTCCTAGTTGGCGCCACCTTTTGTAGATACCAAACTTCCAAGATAATTAAAGGTACCTAAACATCAAATAACCTGGTTATCCACATTTATATATGTCGACGGGCTTGCGTCGTTGCCTCCAGGCATAATCTTTATCTTGGAAATATTGATTTCCAGCCCTGATGCCCGAGTTTTAAAAGTAATTTTAACAGTATTTTCTTAAAGGTGAACGTAACTTTGGCTTAGAAGTCATTCGTCGTTAGCATATTCCAAGTCCTCGAGTTGTTTAAAGGAATCTCTTAAATACCGTGCCTACTATTCAGAGCTGCGCGTATTATGTTTTCGATGACGAGAATAAAAAGTACAGGTGACAACATACATCCTTGCATGTTACGATTTTCTAAAATTCTTAATAGGTAGCTACTATTGACACTGCCGAAAGCCTTAGTAAAGTCGATAAACTCTATGGTATTTTAAATTGGAAAGATTTTCAAATATCACCGGATATATTGAGTGAATGTCCTTCTGTTGTCAGATTAGAATGGCCAATTTATATAAATAATTAGCCAATCACAGTCTCTGCTATTGTGTCCTATTGTCATATTGTCATAAATATTTACGCCTGTCATAAAGATGTTGTTGGTATTTCTCATTGAAAAATATTATATGACAATACCACTTTCAAACCTATGTTTTCTCATCGTGCTATTTAATTCAGTGATGCCGCTCTCATGTTTCAGCGTTTTTTGTTTGAAAAAATTGGCATGATTGATCTTATCATATGTTTTCTGTTGACAGATAATTTCGCACGAAAATTAAAACAAACAAGTAAGAAAGCGCTATAGTCGGTCAAGCGGACCATACGATACCCTTCACCACTAAGGTCAAAGGTGTTATTTTTCCTGTATAAAGACAAATATTTGCTAAATTTTGCCATCATACAAACATTTTCGCAAAACTTATATATTCAACCTGTTTCCGTCATTTGGACTTATATGAGAGCTAGGGTCAAATGTGGACCGATTATCTCGAAATTTGGCAGATTGATTACAGTTGTTACAAAAGTTATGTATGCAAAAAATAGACTCAAAATTTCCATTATGTTTAGATTTACGAGTGTTTTAGTGATTTTTTGTCTCATTTAGTGCGTTTTTAAAGAAGAATTTGTATGGAAGCTATGGTCAAATGTAGACCGATTTCAACGAAATTTGGTACAGTGATTTGAGTTAACTTAAGCAGTATTTGTTTTAAATTTCATGAAAAAATATTGATATCTGTGGCCAATATAGCAATTCCGGGAAGTGGGACCTATGGGAGGTACCATAAATAATGGACCGATTTTGACCAAATTCAATAGCCATGGTCCCATTATCAAAAAAATGATCTGTGCTAAATTTCATCAAATTATCTTTAGAATTGCGACCTGTAGTTTGATTACAAGGTTTACATGGGGGTCCAGCCAGCCAGCCAGACGGACGGACGGACGGACGGACGGACATCGCTAAATCGACTCAGAAAGTGATTCTAAGCCTATTGGTATACTAAAAGAAGGGTCTAAGACAAATATTTTTATGCGTTACAAACATCAGCACAAACTTATAATACCCTTTCCACCTATGGTGGTGAAGGGTATAAATATTGATATTTGTGGCCAATATGTCAATTCCGGGAAGTGGGACCTATGGGAGGTACCATAAATAATGGACCGATTTCGACCAATTTCAATAGCCATGGTCCCATTATCAAAAAAATGATCTGTACCAAATTTCATCAAATTATCTTTAGAATTACGACCTGTAGTTTGATTACAAGGTTTACATGGGGGTCCAGCCAGCCAGACGGACGGACGGACGGACATCGCAAAATCGACTCAGAAAGTGATTCTAAGCCTATTGGTATACTAAAAGGTGGGTCTAAGACAAATATTTCTATGCGTTACATACATCAGCACAAACTTATAATACCCTTTCCACCTATGGTGGTGAAGGGTATAAAAATTGCAAACAATAAATTTGGAAATGGAATCTGACAATGTGGTAAGTTCTTGTTGTTTTTCCTTTTCTGTCTATCAAAATATACAGTGTTCACAGTAGTGCTATTTGACCCTAAATAGCACGTTAGGATTTAGCACTTTAGCAGACATAGTGAATTGGCTAAATGTTAGCACTTATTGGTTTCACTATCAGGATATTAAATAGAGGAGGGATGTAATACTGGATTTTATTAAGCGATCTGGCTAATATAAATACATACATAGATGCTGAACGATTTATGAGATTTGTAAACCATTGTAATGGTTTATAGAAAAACAGCTTAAATGTCTGTTGTTATCTTTCGTGATATCACTTTATAGTCATTCAACTAATCTAACTTTATTAGATAAGTTTGATCTTCTAAATAATGTTATGATATTGGTATTTTGTGTTAATTTTGTTACTGTAATAAAATATCTTAATAATAAATCATATAATGGATAACCAACCTAAACTAATCGGATCCAAATGATAAATTGACTTATCTGTAATTGCCGAAAAGTCCACAAATTACACAAATATTTAGGTAAATATGATTTATATGTATATTGAGATCGTATAATTTATTTGAAAATTTGAATGTAACTCTGATTCATAAATTAATATTTATAGATTTTACTGTAAGTTACTCTCACCCACACGAAAATACTCCAACGAAGATATTGTTGTTTCAATTGTTTTCATTCATTCATTAAGATGACTATTGTATTAGGCTATTAGTGGTAAAACATACAAACACATTTATAACCATATTAGTAAACAAACGCTAGTAAAGGCTCAGAAGGATACGCACTTCAACGTAGATATGTAACATACATATACATAAGTATATTCATACGTATTAGTTTAAACAGGGACATGTTAAACATAACAAAATAAATAATACATTCATATGTACATAAATATCAACACACGTTAACACACTTGAATATAAATACTTTTATACCCCCAAGTAAATACTCGTACGTAGAGACACTTAACCCTCATGCCTTTTTGACTTGACTCGACTCGAGTCTCATGACGTTTATCATGGTGATGAAGATGATGATGGAATGAATAAAGCAAAAAAAATTATATTTATTGTTTGATACGAAAGAAAGAAAGCAAACAACAAGAATGAAGCAAAGTGATACAAAAAAGTAAAATGATACCTAAACACTTACTTATTATGCATATAACCATATAGACTTAAATATGAACACATACAACCACTCTTCTACATATACATACATACATGAACAAATATATATACTACATGCGAGTACATATCGTCTGTTGAATAGTTTTTTTTTAAATGTATAAACCTACAAAATTTTTACTGATTGGGAAAGTATATGTTGGGCCATTTTGGCATTGCATTAGTTTTTCAATCATCGTTGTACTTCCTACAAATTTCGTCGAGGACTTCATAAAACAAGTATGTATATGGTTCGACTTAGAATTCCCTCGACTTGAATATGACTGATCAAATCAATGTTTTTGTAGACCATATAAGTACGAGAGCTGCCTTTTCATTTTGGAAAATTTTAATAAAATCTGAGTCTCTTTTGATTTCACTGCACGATTGAAATGATAATTTATGATATCACTTATGAGTCAAAAATGATCTTTTTGTGTGAGAAAATGGTATGAGTCTTTAATGAGTCGTTTTGCTGATTGGAATATGACTGCACACATTTTGCTAGATTTGTTAAAAAAAAGAATAAAGCTTTTTATTACTCAACACAGTATATCTATTTTAAGAACACGTCATATATATTTTTAGAATAGTGAAGTTGCGTTAATAATTACAGAAATTGATGTTGCCTAGAGACCGAGGATCGAACCTAGGCTGCTGAATATGATATGTTATGTTTAGTAGTCGATGTGCTAACCAACTAAGCCACATCACCCATAATGAGATACGAGTCTTTTTGTGGCATTTTTTTATCACCTAAAAATAGTTATATTACGCACATTTTACAAGATCTTTTTTTTGTGCAATTTTTAACTAGTCGCTTGCTAAGCGTCTATGAGTCTTTTTGTACACTTTTTTTGATCACCAAACTGATTGCACTCATTTTGCTTTCAAATAGTCGCTTTCATGGTATTTTCTGAGTCTTTTGGTGATCTTTTGTGATCATCAAACTGATTAAAATAACATAAAAAACAGTCGTATTATAAACAGTCGTACGATAAAATTTTGACTGCATACATTCTGCAAGAATTGTTTGTGCTTTTGTAAACTAGTCGTTTTTTAAGTCTAAGTGGTCACCAAGCTGATTAATAAGTTTTTGATCATCTATACGAATCCCAAAAGACTCATTTTGCTGATATTATCGTCAACAATCACCAAATTGCTAGCTGGGAAGTAAAATCATAAATAGGACGGTTCTCATACAAAAATATTGTGTAACAACGTCCCGAAAATATAAAAATGAGGAAAAAAACTGGAAAAAATACATTTGGTGTAAAAATACACACATAAAATTAAAGTATATTTTAAAGAACTATATATCGTTGCCAAAACAATTAAAAACAGTTGGCACTTGTGTAAATTATAGGGTGATAAGTACATACGGGTATGAAAAACCGGGTTTTTTACCCGTAACTCAAGATTTTGGAGTTGTTTAGAAAATTGTGTTGTTCTACCCGATAGTACCTACCAGAAAAATAGTATAACATCCCAGAAACTTTTGCTTCATTTTTTTCTTGTAGCAGTATGTAATTATTTACCATAAAAATATTCTCCAGAATACACTTTGGCAAATGTACTTTTTATTTCGATTTTGGGTACCTACGAAAATGCTTTAACATTTATCTTAAAACATTGACCTCGCAATTTTTATCTTTTTGGGCCTAAAATGGACTACTCAAAATGCGAAATGAGCGAGCTCCCATTGTCGTGGAGGAGAATGATCCATTTTTGGTTGTTGTCTTATATAATTACATATGGTTAGGTACAATTTAGAATCGACCGTTCTACGTTCCACCAATGATTTAATTACATATCTAGTTTTTTTACTAGAAAAAGTTTGATTTAAAGTGATTGAAACCCGAATTTCTTTTGTTTGTTTTTTATATTTTTTTGATAATTTCCCTTAACCTTTACAATTTGTATAATTGAACTTATTTTTGGTTCAATATTGAATGTATGGGCGTCTGTCTCGGATCGAGTGGCTCGCTACGCAAACGTAGCTCGTGTCTTTGGACTCATAATTTATCGACTTAGCACTTACGACGTTTTAAGCATGGAAAGAAACAACATTATCGGATATACTACTCCAAGGAGTAATCACACAAGAAATCCCCCTGCTAGGGCAGCTGGCACAAGGATTTTGGTGGTTCCTAATCTATATAAGAACATTCTGATGAATGAAACCAATTCTATCCAAAGATATCGGACTATAAAACATATTATAGGCATGAAGGAAAGTTTGAAATTAGACCCTATGCTCAACTGGGGGTCAAAGATAACAGAATTGAATGTATGCAATAACAGTTTACGAACACCCTTATTGGTTGTTGGAACAACGACCGATTATGGACGACCTTGATGAAATTCATTCGTTAGCTAATTACAAATATTGCCCAATCCCATTAAATCACGGGGGTTGAACATTTTTATTTTTGTTATAGGACCAGTACTCTGGAGATGACCCCACATATGCAATGCATTATGTTGGAACTAGGAAAATGGATTAAGAGAAGAAGGCAAGGGAGAGTAGTATTTGTGGATATTCGATTTGAATTTTTTATATAATAATTGGAGGAAAACACTTTTTCCTGAAGTTTATTCCCTATAGTGAACACTTTAAACAGTCTTGGAATCTGCTGATGACGTATGTCTTCTAAGCCAAAGCTCAAGTCAACTTCAAACAACACGAACGCTACCACTGCCACTGTTGAATCTTGGGCAGCTGGAAATTAATATTTCCAAGACAAATATTATGCCTGGAGGCTATGGCGCAAAACCTTCGACACACATCAATATGGATAACAAGGTTATTGGATGTGTAGGTACCTTATATTATCTTGGATGTTTGGTATCTACAAAAGGTAGCGCAGACGAGCATTGAATAGAGTAAGAAAAAATCTGCATCCGGCATTCTCCGAGCCAGGGGTCGTCGTGCTGGTGCACCTGCTAGAACGTAGAGAAGATCAATTGTTGAGGATTTGTAATCAGCAAGCTATTCTTAGAATGACGTATGCCTAACATAGGAACAATATCTTAAATTTCATCAGAGCACTTGCCATTATAATATCGATAGTACAGTGAAACACATCCCACATTGCAATGATGCTCCAGTAAATCAATAAAATTGGCTACCCTAATATCACCGATAAGCAACTTCGCTCTCTCCTGTACGCGAACGAAGCCTCAAAATATTTTTTTAAGCACCCAAATTCGAGGCTTCGGAGTTTTCTCTATATACCTACACCTTAATTTATTTTCAGTCCAAAACTTTATTTATAAAGGATGTACTAAAGCGGCTAAGATATGATGTTTTTACAAGAGTGTGGCTTGACATGTTATCTGACAGTCATTTTCCTTCGGGACAGATAGACATAGAAGGACACTCTAGCTGAACTAGTTAGCAAGACTTGGGACAAATTAACTGAAACCTGTTAGCATGCCTTAAGCCACTTCCAATTATAGGTAGGCGTTTTCCTAGAAAGTATTGCTGCCATCTGTAAGGCTCCATTTAAATACTTTCGCAAATTATTTGTATCAAAAGAAAAAAAACATACTGAAAATTAACATAGCTGCGGGTGCCGATGGATTGACAGAAGAATTTTTTTAGGATGGAGGTGATAAGCTAAATAATGAGATGCTTGTTCAAGGCTAAAAAAACCAACCATATGGTTGCTTTCTATAAGTTGGCTAAAACTCAAATTTATTCACAAAATTGGAACCCAACTCAATGTGCCTTTAGACTTAACACTACGTGAATTCTGAAGAAGACCCGAGAGAAACAAATATCCATTTTTCATTGACTTCAAAGATACTTTTGACAGTCTAAGATTATTTTTCCTACGAAGTTAAAAAGTTACGAAACTGATGGTGCTGAATCATGAGTACTTGCGAAGGCAGAAGAAGTTATTCTTAAAGTTATTGAGAAAATGATTGTACAAATAAATGTAAGACCAATCTGTGACAGCATTGAATATTGAAATATATTGAGCTATACGCTATACAGGGCTGCGCACAGTGCTACCATGCCATACATTCAATGGACAAACATTGAAGCAGTTGTCTTAGATCAATGAAATTTGGTACGTGACTTGATATGAATTCAACATGAACATATTCGATATTTTAACAAAATTGGTCTAACGACACGCCTACCGCCCACATATTTCTTAATATGAAAAAATAAATGGAATTCACAAAACAAAAAATATCTCCTATATAACTTACTTTAGACAAATAAAATTATGTGCAAGGTTTAATAAAAATTGTTTAAAAAATGTCGACTTCTTAGTCGACATCTAGTCTAGTATGCACAGATCCTTAAATCTGGTAGAATCGACAAAAATCACAAAATGAAAAATATATCTGAAAGCAGTTGTCGTATATAAATGAAATTTGTGTGTAATGTAATGCCGAATAAATATACTTGTGGGCAAAATCTTAACAAAATCGGTCGAAGGACACGCCTACCGCCCACATATTTATCAATATTAAACACTAAATAGAACTATCAAAATTAAAAATATCTCCTATGGGAGTTACTTTGGCGCATGATTTAATATAGAATTGGATAATTGTTTGCAACTTTCGATAAAATCGGCTTAAGGATTTGCCTAGGATTCACAAATCTTTAAATATGGAAGAATCGAAAAATTCACAATATGAAAAATATATCTGAAAGCAGTTGTCATATATAAATGAAATTTGATGCCAAATTGGTATATTTGTGTGCAAAATCTTAAAATCGGCCTAAGAATATGCCAACTACCCATATATACTTCAATATTGAAGAATCGACAAAAATCACAAAACTCAAAATAAGTCTCAGGATTGTTGTCGTAGTTGAGAGGGACCCGCCTATCACTTTTTCTAAATGTGTCAAATTTAACTAAAATCATAAAAAAATACTACATAGCATTTATTGGATATAAGATTGACTTACATCTTATATTTATTTCAGAACATTTTTAAGACAGATTCTTCATTTAATAAACAACATTTTGATATCTAAACACGTTTTTTGTAATATAATGATTTGATATCCATTAATATAATAATGTTATATTAATTTTTTACCCTACTATGTATTTAATATCGAGCCCTTTAAGATTAAAATGATCGCAAGCGACAGGAAAATTATTGATCGTAAGCGACAAAAATTCGTAATTAAACAAAAACGGGGAATGTTTTGGTGCATAACATTTTTGTTCTTTGGTAGTTTGCTACTTTCGGCAAACTAATAAAATTTTTTCCATGTGGTTTAGAAGTTATGGTACAAAGTATTGTATGTGAAGTTTTTTTAGTTTTACTTGAATAACTTTGAAGCTACTGGGCGGTTTGTGGCGCAATATGCAGAAATCGGCCAATAGGTAGTTGGAGTTTTAGACCAATTTTTAAAAACATATCTATTTTAAGCACAGTCGCATCTACACTGAGATAAAGTTGAGCACCATTGTATGTAAAACCTATTGGTCCGTATAACTTTCGTAAATATAAACCTATCGAAAAGATTTTTACACATTTGAAAAGTACTTAAGAAAGAATGAAAAATATGCTTACTGTACTACGCTATCTCTAATAGTTTAAGAGATATTTACTGAAATGTCGCTTACGATTATTTAAATCTAAGGGCTCGATATTGTATATAGAACTATCATTAAGGCTGTTTTGATATCAAATGAGTTACATGGAAAATGTATCATTTTAGACACTTTCAAATTCATATATCTTGTAAGGGTGGACCGAAGTGGGTAATATAAAATTGATGAAAAAAACATATGGTATTTGATCTATTTTTTTAATTTTCCATTAAAATTTGGCAAATTTATAAAAAAAAAAACAAAAACAAAAATATTCTATTCTACAAAATATTACAAAAACATTCCAAATACTCTTATGTAACAAAAAAATCTTTGAAATCTTCGAAAAAATGGATTTTTGGGAGTTTCCGACCGAGGTTTGTTACCACATCAACAAAGCGAATTTAAGTAAGTAAATAAGATATCAGAATGGACTTCATAGTCTAATCTCTTATATCTTTAAACGAGTAGAAATTGTATATATATATATATATATATCAAACGGCTCTAACGATTTTGACGAAATTTGGACGGTACCTTTCTTAATGTATAGGTCGAGTAAAAAGGGACTTTTGGAAATTTTCCTTTAAGAGGGTAAAAGGGGAAAAAATCGAAAATGGTTTATCTCCTAAAGTAATAGGCATAGAAATAAAATTTAAATTACGGTTTAAACAGCTGCTAAGCGGAGAGGCGTTTGGTACTTTTTTGCAACCATGCTAGATAGGGGGCAAAAAAGGATGAACATAGTTCTTTGGTACCTTTCTTAGCCCACTCTTATCTTTTGTAGCAATGTGAGAAAAATATTGAACACGTATTTGGTACTTTTGTGTTTTTGGGGTTCAAAATGGGTAAAAAGGGATAACATTATAACTTAACATCTCATAAAGTAATATGAATAGAAACAAAATGTTGACTGAGTTTTAATTAAATGTATGGAATTCAATTGATACCAAAGAAGTACCAAATAGGCATATGGAGCTTTTTTGAAATTAGGGGATAAAAGAGGGAAAATTGGTAACATTATAACTTTTAAAGCAATAGGTATGGAAACAAAATTTAAATTGCGTTTTGATCAGCTGAAAAAATAAGAGGAACTTTTTGGAAGAAAGGTCGAGCAAGACCAGAAATGTGTGAAAATATTTTAGGTACTTTTTTACTTTTAAACAAATGAACTTGGAAACAAAATGTGTATCGCAAGTAATGGGTGTTTTTTTTAGAGGTATAGAACTTCGAATTGAAATAAAACACAAGAAAATCGTTTTAATGTCCATCAATTTGGCTTTATTGGAAGGATAATTTTATGCCATTAATGTTTAAATATGATTTCGGGCATGTGGCCGCCGTGGCTGGCTCGAATAAAGCCAATTCTACAGGTCCAATTTTCAACTACTTTTTCGAGCATATGGAGCCGTATGTTGGCAATAACGCCACGAATGTTGGCTTCCAAGTCCCCTAACGTTTCTGGTTTGTTGGCGTAGACGAGCGACTTCACATATCCGCAAAGAAAATAATCCAGTGGTGTCAAATCGCACGATCTTGGTGGCCAATTGACAGGTCCATTCCGCGAAATTATGCGCTCATCGAATGTTTCCTTCAATAAATCAATTGTGACGTGCGCTGTGTGGCATGTAGCGCCGTCTTGTTGGAACCACAACTCATCCACATTCATGCCATCCAATTGGGGAACAAAATAGTCGGTTAACATGGCTCTATACCGGTCTCCATTTATGGTAACTGACTCTCCAGCATTATTTCGGAAGAAGTATGGCCCAATGACTCCACCAGCCCATAGAGCACACCAAACAGTCAGTTTTTGTGGATGTAATGGCGTCTCAAGGGTCTCATGTGGATTCTCTTCACTCCAAATGCGGCAATTTTGCTTGTTGACGTAGCCATTCAACCAAAAATGAGCCTCATCACTGAACAAAATTTTGCGATGAAAATCAGCATCGAGATCAATCTCATTTTCGGCCCATACACCAAAATCACGACGCATTGCATGGTCTCGCGGCTTTAATTCTTGCACAAGCTGGATCTTGTAAGGTCGCAAGCCAATATCTTTGCGCAAAATCTTCCATAAAGTTGATGGACAAAGCTCCAATTGCTGTGCACGGTGGCGAATCGATTCATTCGGGTCCTCTTCAACACTTTGCTCTACAGCGGCAATTGTTTCTTCGGTGCGCACTGTTCGACGTCGCTGCGGATGCGTATTATCACATAGAGTAAACGTAGTGCGAAAACGATCCATGGTTAACCGAATTAATTGCTCTGATGGACGATTATGACGACCATAAAATGGACGGAGCTTGCGGTAAACTTCGCGAACTGAACCATTATTTTCGAAATAAATTTGTCAACCTGTTTATGATGAAATGGCAAACCAAACTAAATATTAATCACTTGACAGCTGACAAAATGGCCGCCAGTTAAAAATATGATGCCAACTTAAAGTTCTATACCTCAATAAAAAACACCCGATATAGACATTATAAAATAAAATATATGAAAAGTTTAAAATTTTCTTTGAAAGGCTTATCATGAAACTCCGAGCAATGCTGGTCAACCAGGTAGTTACTATTAAGACGGTTTGCATTTCTGATATCCATATATGTTTATCTCCTCATACACATGCACAAACAAATGTATAAGCGAATGTCTTGTACTTATTTTCTGTTGCAGGGGAAATAAAATAAACCGTGTAAATTAGATGTTATGTTAACAAAATACGTGACACTAAATTATGATTATGTTTTGAATTGAGTCAGTTATACTTCAGTAGCACTTACTCGCTACCAATAAGTAAATGAACATACAAACATTCATTCGTATAAATATCTCAGTCTAATAGTCCAACAACTGACCAACTAAGTAGTAAACAAACATATCCCAATTACCCATATGGGTTCACTTTTGTGGCTTTTCTTTTTCAATTTAACTTTTTTTCGTTTATTTCTCATGTATTATTATTTCATTTTGTTTGCAAGTTGTAGCAAAACTTTTTAATTCAGTGTTTCGAAAAGTAAAAATAGCGAGCGAGAAGAAAAAAAAATACAAGACAAGAAACAAAATGATACTAATCATAAAGTATTTCTGGTTTCATATCTTTTTATTTTTATCCTTCTAGCATAAAAATACTCCATAATGAAGGCATAGTTCCAACAATCCGACAACATTCATTTCTCGATTTCACTTAAATCTCTACGACAAACTAACTCAAAGAATTTTGTTCTGCGTTTTTTCTTAATACGAGTACGACGAGGAATAAATGAAAAAAAGTTCAGCTGGATATTACAAAGATTCAATTTAACTATCAAGAAGAAAAATGAGAAGTAAAAAGAAAAAGAAATGAATGTACACAAATAAAAACATAATTTAATTTTATGGGGACTAAAAGTTTTATATTTTAGTAAAAAAAAATATATAAAAAATATACGAGAAGTATGTAAGTAAAAATACGAAAACATTTAAAAGGATTCTATAAATTTTCTTTCTGTGGTCCAATTTACGAAATGAAGTTTCTATTAGAATTTATTGGAATTCCTTTTTATTAACACATATACACACACATACACATATGCTTAGTGCGGGAAAATCAAAAGGATCCACACATATAAAAAGTGCATGAATGATCCAAATGATGATATGAGGGAGTTATCTTAGAGCCATTCCAACGTATTTGGTCTAAGGGTCTAAGATAATTGAGGAGGTCCATACCAAAGCGCAATAATTACATTTTTTGTTTTTTTTATGGAATTCTATTCCACACATTGAAATAATATTTTCTTTATTATAAAGCATTCCAAAACTCAGTAATTCAATATCGAATATAATGGTTCAGAACAAAATGCAATAATTACACATACATATTTGTAATAAATCGCCCAAATATTATTGAATTCATCAATAATATTTGGGATGTATTGTTCTTCCGATCCGTGCAAGTCTTTACTTCTAATGACTCTTAAATTGATTAATTAATACAAGGGCTACAGGTTCATACGATGTACACAGGATCCTAGAAATGTATGTAGTTTTTTAATCGATTTTAGAGCCAAATCACTTCTAAATTTTGGTGTCTTGTCGATATATTCGCTTCGCGGGAAGATTTACTAAAATCTGAAATATAAAACTACTTGGCACAAAATTGGTTCTCATTTATAAGCATTTTAATACTTTTCGTTTCACTTAATCGTTTTATACGGATTGTATGAGAGTTTTGATCAAATGTAGACCAATCACACGCAAAGTATCTGTCTGCTGAAATTAGATTTGTGGAGCTCCTGACATGAATTTTATATCAAATTTGAGGATATCGCCCACCATTGAATTTCATCATTGTCGATCAAAACACCTGAAATATCGCTAAAACACTAAATTATATGTACCAGAAATTACCGAATATAAGTATTTTATTTTATACACCGAATTTGATCAAACTTTACAGCGTGCTTAGGGGAACCATTTCCTAAAATCTAATATATAATATATTATCAACAGAAGAATCTTTTTTTTTTCAACAGAAGAATCTTTTTTTTTTCTCTTGTTATTTAAAAGTGTTTTTCAATCAAAAATGTTTAAATTTTGATGAAAATTAATAACTGATATATAAATTATGTAGATCCATCCTCCAGGGGCTTCAGAAACTTGATTTCAACAGAGAGATAGGCAGACAGACGGACATCGCTTAATCGATTCTCCTGCCGATTCTGAGTCTATCGGTATAACTTTTATGGGGTCTACGATCACTAATAAAATAATAAATTGCAAACGGATGCACAAACTTATAATACCCTATCACCTATCGGTGAAGGGTCTAAAAATCTTAAGTAGTAATTATTGCGTTTTGTTATGGACTTCCTCAATTGTACTCGGTTAAGTGTTCCCACTGCAGCGTCCTTTCAAAATGTTAGTTGCGGCTACAGGCGGGCGTTTTGGATCGTCTTGGATCGAGAGGCTGGCTACACAAACGTGGCGATTTTGACACCAAGTTAGGTTTAAACAATACCGGTTTGGAACATTATATTGGTAAGCACGGTATCAGTGTAAGAAACGATAATCGAAAAATACTGACCGAACTCTGCAGCAAAAAGAAACTTGTTGTGTATGGCAACATTTTCCCTTATAAATTAAATCATAAAATAACCTGCATATCACCGAACGGCGTTACTAAGAATCAAATTGATTATATTTTGATAAACTCTAAGTGACGATCATCTTTACTTGATGTACACTCGAGACGCGGAGTAGATATAAACAGCGACCATCCATAAGTTATATGTAAAATACAACTAAAGGTTGCAGCTCTATGTCGGATACGGCGAAATCAGATCAAAAAATTGATGTGGGAAAACTGAAATTAAAGAGACATCGAAATGCCTTTATTACTTCCACAGGAAATCGGCTTCCAGATATTGTAAACAACAGCAAAACATGAATTAATGAAATCTATAGATGTGTCATTAGAACTTTCAATAAGGATTTAAATTAGGATTTAAAAATCTTAAATGAAAAGTTTGGCTAACAAAAGCAACAGAAAATTAAAAAAATACAATTTTTATATGAAAACGGAGATGCTGAAGTCCTCCGTACAACATATCGCGATCTATGCAATAAAATAAAAAAAGTCTGCAAGGAGGGACAAGAGAATGTGGATAGATGAACAAGCGAGCCAAGCTGAATCAGCTGTAAGTAAAGGCTACATGAAGTCTGTATACAATATACCAAGGGCGTTGTGTAGCAAACCTATCTACACCAACAGTCCTATCTTGAGTAGTAGCGGTACACTTCCCTCAACCCCGGATGAACATTAAACAATTCTATTAGAATAGAACAACTGAAGGAAGTGCATAATGCAACTATCCACGACAGTATGTTCAATGGAATATCAGAGAATCCACCAACAATAAAAGAAGTGAAATGCGATGCTGAAAGATCTGTTTGTGTGTAAAATATGGGAAGAAGAAACTCTACCAACCTCCTGGAATGAAGGTGTTCTAGTCAAAATACCAAAAAAAGGAGGTGACTCCACAGACTGCAATAACTAAAGAGGTATAACACTTCTTCTAATACAGAGCAAAACCCTAAGTCGAGTAATTTTATACAGAATATCTGATGCAGTTTCCTCTGCATTCCGAGAAAATCATTTTGGGTTCAGAGAGAATCGTTCTTGTGTTAACCTAACCAACACAGTAAAAATAGTACTAGAGCAATGTAATGGATTCCGCACCCCCACTTACCTAGCGTTTATTGACTTTATGAAGGCCTTCGACAGTGTCAATATGAGCTATCTATGGAGAATTTAAGAAAATCATAACATGCCAGTGAAATTCTGAAATCAATTCGGGCAATGTCGGCTCCTACACAATGGTGGATTGTCAAATCCGTTCAAAGTTAATACTGGGGTAGGTTAGGTTAAGCAGAAGGCTGAACAAAGAGTCCTTCATTTTTAATAAATAATGCGCGCGGCTCTGAATGGTAGACACGGTATTCAATAGAGGGTGTCTATTGAATACAACAACTCGAGAACTTGGAATACGCTGATGATGTATGTCTTATGAGCCAAAGCTCAGGTCACCTTCAAGAAAATAATAACGACATCACTGTTGAATCTCGAAGAGCTGGGCTGGAAATCAATATTTCCAAGATAAAGATTATGCTTGGAGGCTATGGCGCAAATGAGGCCCTATGCTACACTGGGAGTCAAGGATAACAGAGAGAGAGAGAGAGATGGCGCAAACCCATCAACACACATCAATGAGTATAACGAGGTTATTTTATGTGTGTAGGTAACTTTAATTTTCTTAGAACTTTGGTATCTACATTGAATCGCTATTTGGAAATCTCGGTAAATGTCAACAACAACTAAGTTGCAAATATACAACTCGAATCTCACAAATGCCAACGAAAATGGTTGTGTGGCCTACTTTGAAGGCCAAATACCAATATTACTTGACAAGCGCTTCTTTAAAATCCACAGGGAAGTTGGTGCACCTGCTAGAACTTGGAGATGGTCAATTGATGCGGAATGAAGAAGAATGATGCAATCATCAGGGGATAAAATGCTGAACAAAGCGTTCAAGAATATTAAAACCGACTTTAAACGGATCTGAAATCGCGAAAGTTGGTCACCATGAAAGAAATATGTACCATAAGATTTCGTAGAGTAAAAGGTGAAGCCAATGTCTTTAAGTTTATGGCACTGTTTAAAGCAGTAACGGGCAATAACAAATAAATACTTTTGCGCTTCATGAAATTTCTAAAGTCAAATATTTTCATTAAAAAGTTTTACTATAGTGTATTGCACTAAGATCCCAATATTATTACAGTTATTTATTATTGTAATAAATAGTTTTTAATAAAACCAAAACAGATGGTGGTGGGAAATATTTTTCGCTGATCGAAAAAAGTGTATTTTTTTCTCAAAAAGATGATATAATTTTTTTACTTTTTACGAAGAAGCTATTTATTGAAAGTTACTGCTTTAAATATTCGTAGAGAATGAACGAAATTTGTCTAATTTTTAAGAAAATCTGTGTTTTCGAACACATAACAAAACAAGTAAGAGTATTATATTCGGCTGGCCGAATCTTATATACCCACCATCAAGTTGTGTTAAATTTAGAAACATATCTCATATATCTACAAGGGTGCAGCTAATTCAAAATCTGGACCAAAACTGAAAAAATCGCTAAGCTAATTGGTATTGTTGGTAAAACCTTTGGACTAAATTCCGTTGCCGTAGCTTTATAGTTCAACATTTAAAAATATTTTAGCGGTTTCCCCAGTATTTACTTTGATCAAAATTCGGTCTCATAACAGGGTATAGTTTTACATTAATAAGTTGTTAAATACTTTTCGTTGTGCTTAATATGTAGTCAGGCTAAACACATTAATAGTAATACGGCAGGTCCATATATTTCGTTAGGAGTTCCTAATGCATTCATCATATATAAAGTCTGGACTGAACATTGATTGATGCCTATCTAATTTCATAGGTGCAATCTTAAAATAATGAATGTACCTCCAAATCTTTTTGATGGTAGATATAAATAGGGGATGTTATATATATAAGAATTATAGAGCTTATTCTTGCAAAAATTAGTGGCCATAGCTATCATAGTTTCTAATTTAATAGCTTTTAACTGGCCTTTGCTAAAATTTTTGGTTTCCGTGAGAGTTTTTTATATGAAAGCTAAAGTCAAATATGGACTGGTACCTATGAAATTTGATAAACTGATCAAAAATTGCATAAAACTTCCCTATTTTAAATTTAATCGTCATAGCTATTACAATTGTATTTAATTTATCAGCATTTATGTGTTTCCCGGGGCGGGGTTATATGCGAGCTCTAACTAAATTTGAACCGATTTTGTCCATTTTCAACACACATCTTTTTCAAGATATTCAAAATATTTTTGTAAAATTAAGTCTCCCTAGCTCTTTTTGTTAAGGCGCTATCGTGCTTTTATCTGACGGACATAAACAACCTTTTCTTTATGTATTTTTGTGTTTCCATAAGGTTTTTAAATGGTGACCGATTGTGACAAAATTTTGCACACTGGCTGGCATTGATATAAGACTTTCTTGATCCAAATTTAGTGGTTATATCTGTTATACTTTTAGATTTATTGGCATTTAAGTGTATTTTAGGTGAAATTTAGGCTGTTTTCGTAAGTTTTTTGTATGGGAGCTATGGCTAAATGTGAACCGATTTCGATGAAATTTTATATGCTGCCTAGTGCTTATGTAGATAGTAAATTTTGTCATCATAACTGTTATAATTTGTCATTTATTAGCAAATAAGCGATTAGCCTAGACGAGGTTATACAGGAGCTATGGTCAAATGCTAACCGATTTTGCCCAATTTCAATACCAACATTTTCTCATAGATGAAGAATGTTTTTGCTAAGTTTCAGTTAGCTAGCTCTTTTCGTTTAGGTGTTGTCGTGATTTCAACAAACAGACAGACAGACGGACAATCGTCTTAGAATTTCATAAGGATTCAGAATATACATATATCGTTTCTGATTTTTGAGCCAATATTAAGGAAATTACAAACGCAATGACAATCTCAATATACCCCCCATTCTTTTGATGGTTTGCAACTTTCTGAAATGCAGTTATATAGTCAAATATATTTAGATTTCAAAAATAAAAAGTAGCGCGAATTTGTCAACGAATCCAGCAAATCAAATTTTATAAAAAATGACAAATTTCGATGTACCAAAATTTTAATTGCAAAAAGGTCAATTGAGTTTCCTTTTTTGAAATTTTGAAAATCGTTTACACAAACAATAAAATAAACATTATTACTACAAAAAATTGTTCATGTACCTTGTACAGTTTTTCAGAAATTTAAAGTCAAACTTCAAGTCCAATTTTTGCAAAGAATACACTTTTTATTTTTTTTGTTTGTTTGTGGTGTAAATAAGGTGTGGTGTAATATAATCTACATATATGTTTCTAAGAGGTAAAAAAATAACTTCGTTCACATTTGACCTCAGTGGAGAAATATGTCGAAGCAATAAATTTTTCTTTGTTTTGCTAAAAATATTATAACATTAAAGAAATGGGATGTTAAAAAAATGTACATATTATATTCTACATTTGAACTGGAACCACTTCGGAACCATAAATATTGAATAACTTCTTAGGTCAAGAGATATGTTTTGTATTAAAACCTGGTCCGGAAAGGTCTAAAATAGGGAAAATAGTGCAAAATTTAATATTTATCATTGAATATTTGGTAAACTATAAAAGATAGAAAAAATGCATTTAATTTAAATTTACTTTATTCCAATGGCCGTACTTAAGAAAAAATAATAAGGATCGGAGCAGGAGATGGCCCCTTCCGCGTTACGAATACAATGACTTATCCAAATTGAAAAATTTATTAATCTCTACAAAAATCAGAAGTACAGCCATTAATTTTAATAATACCAATATTCTTAAAGAGATTTGAAGGTTCATGAGACCGACAATCATAGGAATATTGGACTATCGGGAGAACGCTATAGCTTCAATAGTTGCGGCGACGAAGAATAAAACAGATTCATGACGTATGCCTATGGAGAACGTCAGTATAATTTGAGGACTGAAGATCATAGAAGTATTTAACTACCCGTGCAACGTCGGGTACAACAAGCTAGTGACATAATATATCATAGACAATGAAATTAACTTTCAGTAAAAATATCTAAAAGCATTTCTAGGGAATATTGTATAGCAGATAACACAAGATAATTATTAAAATTAGAATTTAAACCAAATTGTTTCATATATCATTTTACTTGTAGCTATGGTCAAAAATGGACCAATTCCTAAAAAATTTGACATACTGACTGAAAGTTGCATAAAACTTCTCTGTTCTAAATTTATTAGTCATAGATTTTACACTTTTATTTAATTTATCAGCGTAAATGTGATTCCCGGGGCAGGGTTATACAGGAGCTCTAACTAAATGTGAACCGATTTTACCCATTTTCAGAACACAATTTCTATAACATATCTAAAATACTTTTGCTAAATTTTGTCTCTCTAGCTCTTGTAGTTAAGGAGCTCTCGCGCTTTTCTCTGACGGAAAGACGGACATAAACCGTCTATTCTTTTTGTATTTTTGTGTTTCCGTAAGTTTTTCATATGGGAGCTATGATCAAATAGTAACCGATTGTAACAAAATTTTGCTCACTGGCTGGCATAAAACTTCCTTTTGTAAAATTTTGTTGCTGTAGCCCTTTTCCGTTAAAGCGCTATCGCGCTTTTATCTGACGGACATAAACCCCCTTTTCTTTTTGTATTTTTGTGTTTTCGTTCTAAATTTATTGATAATATCTGTTATAGTTTTAGATTTATTGGTATTTAAGTGTATTTTAGGTGAAATTTTGGCTGTTTCCGTAAGTTTTTTGTATGGGAGCTATGACTTAATGTGATCCGATTTTGAAATTCTATATGCAGCCTAGGGCTTACCTCCCATTCTTTTTGATGGTTGGTATAAAAATGGTGATTCTGCAACAACCACATATCATACGTTAAGAGGAGATTATGGCTTACATTATCGTCCAACTACGCAAGCCATTGGCAAAATTGTGAACAAACGTTTTCTCAAAATTTATATATTTAAGCTGTTTTCGTCATTTGGACTTATATGCGAGCTAGGGTCAAAATTAGACCGATTATCTCGAAATTTGATTAAAATTTTCACAAAAAATATGTATGTAAAAAATAAACTTACAAATCTGATTATCTTCAGATTTACGGGCGTTTTAGTGAATTTTGTCTCATTTAGTGCATTTTGACAGAAGAGTTTGTATGGGAGCTATGGTCAAATGTGGAAACATTTTAACGAAATGTGGTACAGTGATGTAATTTTATATAAGCATAAATACTGTATTTATATTTATATGAAAAAATAATGATATTTGTAGCCAAAATATTAATTCCGGGAAGTGGGACCTTCCCAGAATTGCGACCTGTAATTTGATTACATGGTCAGCCAGAAGGACTCTATTGGTACACTAAAAGGTGGGTCTAAGACAAATATTTCTATACATTACATACATCAGCACAAACTTATAATGCCCTTTCCACCTATGGTGGTGAAGGGTATACAAAAATATGAAAAAAATATTTTATGTGTTTTATTTACGTTCACTTTTGAAAATGGATAACCCGATATATGATGACAAAATTTATATAAATCTGAGCCCCGGAAAACAATAAAAATTAAAAACATCTACCTATTGTGGTTACCTTGTCTGTCTCTCTATTACTTCAGTGTTCACAAACACTGCCCAGCTATATAAGTCCCGTTATACACGAATCAGGTTTACTTGATCATTTTTTTTAATTTCTTTTGAACCTGCATTCACGTTCACACACAAACATTTTCCTATCATTTTTCATTTTATTTTCCTTAAATTTCACACAAAGTTTCAAAATTTTCGTAAACTTGATAGTACGGTCAGGTTTGCTCAATTTTAATTATGTCAGCTTTTTCTCATACAAATTCAATACTTGATAAGCCAAACCTGACTAATGTAAAAGTAGACTAAGTCCCGTTTCACACGAATCAGGTTTACTTGATCAGTTTTTTTTTTTTAATTTCTTTTGACCTGCATTCACGTTCACACACAAACAATTTCTTCATTAGTTTTCATTTTATTTTCCTTAAATTTCATACAAATATTCAAAATTTTCGTAAACTTGATAGTACGGGTTTACTCAATTTTAGTTCTGTCAGTTTTTTCTCATAGAAATTCAAGACTTGATAGGCCAAACCTAACTAATGTAAAAGTAGACTAATGTGGGGTTTATATAACTCAATCGGCTGACGATTGAGTGAAATTTACATGTATTTTGATTTTGTTACAATAACAAAACACATGTAAGTTTCACTCAATCGTCAGGAACTTGAGTTATATAAACCCCACATAAGTATCAAAGAGGAAATTCAGTATATTGACATCATATTTTGGATAAAACCAGGAGTCATAGAGTCTTAATATAGACTCATCGAATCTATGGTAATGGAAAGTACTGAGGTATTATATGTATAACTCGTATTTTTCCATATTCTGGAAAAATGTATGTAAATTTCTTTTAAATTTTCAATAAAATATAGAAGAAAATTGAATAAAGTAAGACAAAACTTGAAAATATTAGAAACATTAATTAATGTAATTGTATTTTGGCTAATAAAACCCTTTTAAAAAGTTAAATGTATACAATGATTTGCTATACAGCCAAATTTCGAAGAGTTATAACTTTAAAACTCGAGCAAACTTTTCAAAGACGTTTAAAGGTCTCATTGGGGCACAAAGTAATTGGAGTCAAATTTTAAAACATAGTTTAATTTTTCTGAGATACTCTATCTTACATATGTATCTGTATGATGTACACACATACTTATGTATATACATACGTTCTGCAGCATAGAAAATATTTAATCCGGCTTAAGTTGGAATTCCCTTACAATGTGTTTTTTGAAACAGAACAATTGCCAAAACAATCATAAAGTTGAAAATTAGAAAGATGTTCCTTGTTTCTCTAAGTTCGAGTGTGATGTTTTTTGGTATGATTGGGGTAGAGAGGTTATCAGGGGGGGTGAGTAGTCAAGTTAGTAATAATTTTTGATTTCATTTTAAGGTGAAGATTACCAAATAAAGAGGATTTTTAATGATACTCCAGTACTGGAGGTAATACTTAAATAAACCTAATTATTGCTATAATAAAAATTATGGGGCATTTAAAATTGAGTTTAAAATTTAAACTTTATATTATATTCTTTTGAGGAAACTACATAAATAAATTCCTAGCAGGAAATGTCAAAGAAGGATAGTGCGGTTATACGCAAATTGTTACTTTTTGGCATTTAAATTACCCCAAAGAAAAGTGATAAATGTTTTTGATTTACGAAACATTAAAATATTGATAAATGTTTATTCTGCAACATGTTCAAAGCAAATGTTTACATTGGCTGATAATCAAGACAAAGATTCTTGGTATTGGCAAGATTTTGTTTATTATTTTACATTAATGCAAATTAGAATAGTATCAACGTGGAAGAGTTAATGAAAACATGTAAATCGTAGTATTCAGTTAAATTGATGATCTTGTTTTTAAAAGCATTTCAGAGACGTTTGAAAGAACAGTTTTCATGGGAGCAGTGGTCAAATTTGGACCAACTTTGGTTACAAAAAAAATTGTAATAAATCTGTATCTTCTAAACTGTAAGCCTGATTGCAACAGCATTTATGAGAGAATTGTTAAGGAGAACCAAAATTTTTTTAAATTTTGGATTTATGGTTACCCTGTGTTAACACAGGATGAAGCATTGGGCGTCAAAGTAGACCACCTCAGAAGTAAAAAAGCTTTTGGACGGAGTAGCTCTTTCAATTATTTTTCAATTATTGTCCAATATGGTTGATTCTTTACATTTTGGAATGTGCTTGAAGAAACAAAGAAAAAACATACTTTACAATAGTAACTGTTATGGATTTTAAATTATTTTAATTACAAAAATAAGAGAGATAAATGACCCATTGTACATTCGATATTAAACCCATAATTTTTTAGAAATACTTTTAACAAAATTTGATTTTCAATTTCTGAAAAACTCTACAGTTATAAAATCTGTTTTATTGTTTATGTAAAACAATTTAAACAATTTCACAAATGGAAACCCAATTGACCTTTTTTTGCAATTAAAATTATGGTGTATAAAAATGAAAAAATTTGTAATTATTCATAAAATTCAATTTTCTGGATTCGTTAATGAATTTGCGCAACTTTTTAGTTTTGAAATCTAAAAAGAATTTATAAGAGTATGTAATTGCATTTCAGAAAGTTTCAACATCGTCATGGATTTTTTGTTATATGTGCGAAAACACAAAAATTTTCTTAAAAACAAGTTAGAAAGTGCTATAGTCGGTCAAGCCCGACCATACGATACCCTTCACCACTAAGGTCAAAGGTGTTCTTTTTCCTGTATAAACACAAATATTTGCAAAATTTTGCCATCATACAAACATTTTCTCAAAACATATATATTTAAGTTATTTCCGTCATTTGGACTTATATGAGAGCTAGGGTCAAATGTGGGCTTATTATCTCGAAATTTGGCAAATTGATTACAGTTGTTAAAAAAGTAAACAAAAAATAAACTTAAAATTCCTATTAACTTAAGAGATTTAGTGCGTTTTGATACATAAGTTTGTATGGGAGCTATGGTCAAATGTGGTCCGATTTCAACAAAATTTGGTACAGTGATTTAAGTGTACATAAGCAGTATTTGTTTTAAATTTCATGAACAAATATTGATATTTGTGTCCAATATATCAATTCCGGGAAGTGGGACCTATGGGAGGTACCATAAATAATGGACCGATTTTGACGAATTTCAATAGCCATGGTGACATCGCTAAATCGAATTAGAAAGTCATTCTAAGCCTCTTGGTATACTAAAAGTTCTAAGACAAATATTTATATGCGTTACATACATCAGCACAAACTTATAATACCCTTTCCACCTATGGTGGTGAAGTGAATATTGTCTCGACTTTAAATTTGGTTTAAAATCATCCATTTAGGTATATACTCTACGAAAATATAACAAAGCATTAACTTTTAGAATAAAAAAAAACCTTTGAGAAAAAAATGCACTTTTTTCGATTTTCGGAAAATATTTGGCTGGAAATTTTTAAACATTAAAGGGTTTAAGATATTCAAAAACGGTTTAAGATATTCCTGAACTGTTGACTGTATGTCAGTATTTTTAAAAGAATATTGGATTTAATATCGAATGCACAACGGGTCAAAAACTAAAAAAAGTCGAAGAGAAATTTTTATTTTTAAAATAAAATTACTTAAAACCCATAACGGTTATTATTGTAAAGTAATCATGCGCTTCATTCGTTTCTTCAAGTTCATTCTAATATATAAAATATCAACCATATTGGTAAACAATTGAAAGAGCTACATAGGTCAAAAGCTTTTTTACTTCTGAGGGGGCTACTTTGACGCCCTATGATTTACCGTGCGTAAATACAGGGTGACTATAAATCCAAAATTTAGAAAGCTTGATTCCTCCTTAACAATTCTCTAAAACATACTGATGCAATCTGACTTACAGTTTAGAAGATACAGATTTATTACCATCTTTTTTGTTTCAAACCACTGTACATGGGGTCCAGCCAGACGGGCTGTCAAATCGACTCAGGAAGTGATTCTAAGTCTATCGGTATACATCGGGTAAGTCTAATATTTCTATATGTTTCATACATAAGCACTAACTTTTTATACCCTTTCAAGATCTAAACACGTTTTTTGTCCTATAAAGATTCGATACCCATTAATAAAAAGTTTTATTTAAATAATTTTTTATCCTTCTATGTATTTATTATTGTGGCTAAAACTATCTTTAAGGTTGCTTTGATATCAAATAAATTACACGTTATAGGCCTGCAAAATGCAAAATGTATCATTTTAGACCCTTTTTTAAATCATATATCTTGTAAAGGTGGACGGAAGTGGTTGAGATTTTTTTTGTATCTATTAGATAAGGAATATAAAATCGAAGAAAAAAAATATGAGATTTGATGTAAGTTTTTTTAATGTCCATACAAATTTGGCAAATTTATAAAAAAAAAACAAAAACGTCAAAATTCTATTCTACAAAACATTACCAAATTAATACCGAATTTGAAATCTAAATTTCGTATTTTTTCAAATACGCTTTTGTAACAAAAAAAATAAAAAATTTTCGAAAAAATGGATTTTTAACGACCTTTTTTGTGAAGCTACCAAAAAATGTTTTTGAGAAACTGCTTTTTTCGTAACTTTGCTCATCTTTGGCGTCACCTGGTGGCAACAAAAAAGAAAAAAAATAAAAAGTTTCTTTCAGATTTGTATTATTGTTTATATTAGATAGATAACAACATCGAAATCAATTACTTTTAATAAAATTTGCAGCAATCATTTCTTTGATTTTTGTCCACTGATGGTAGCACTGTGCGCTGATGGCAATGCTAGCGACCCCATATTAGTTGTAGAATGGGAATACGTTTTAATGTATCCATAACCCCATTTGGATTATTCCGAATAGAAGTTGTCTACGACACTACCCACTAGTCCATTATGGATAAAAAAAACAAAAATTATGTACATTAATTCCCACACTGATTTAAAGCATAGATGTGCACTTTGCAGTACCAATACTTTTTCAGTTTTTTATACCCACCATCAAAAAGAATGGGGGGTATATTGAGATTGTCATTCCGTTTGTAATTTCCTTAATATTGGTTCAAAAATTAAAAACGATATATATTCTGAATCCTTATGAAATTCTAAGACGATTGAGCTATGTCCGTCTGTCTGTCCGTCTGTCTGTCCGTCTGTCTGTCCGTCTGTCTGTCTGTCTGTCTGTCTGTCTGTTGAAATCACGATAACGTCTAAACGAAAAGAGCTAGCTAACTGAAACTTAGCAAAAACATTCTTTATCTATGAGAAAATTTTGGTATTGAAATTGGGCAAAATCGGTTAGCATTTGGCCATAGCTCCCGTATAACCTCGTCTAGGCTAATCGCTTATTTGCTAATAAATGACAAATTATGACAGTTATGATGACAAAATTTGGTATCTAGAAGTTTTAGATAAGCACTAGGCAGCATATAAAATTTCATCGAAATCGGTTCACATTTAGCCATAGCTCCCATACAAAAAACTTACGAAAACAGGCTAAATTTCACCCAAAATACACTTTAATGCCAATAAATCTAAAAGTATAACAGATATAACCACTAAATTTGGCACAAGAAAGTCTTATATCAATGCCAGCCAGTGTGCAAAATTTTGTCACAATCGGTCACTATTTGACCTAGCTCCCATATAAAAAACTTACGAAAACACAAAAATTCAAAAAGAAAAGGGGATTTATGTCCGTCTGTCCGTCAGATAAAATCGTGATAGCTCCTTAACTACAAGAGCTAGTAAGACTAAATTAAGCACAAAGAAGTCTTATGTCAATGCCAGCCAGTGTGCAAAATTTCGTCACAATCGGTCACCATTTGACCATAGCTCCCATATAAAAAACTTATGGAAACACAAAAATACATAAAGAAAAGGTTGTTTATGTCCGTCTGTCCGTCAGATAAAAGCACGATAGCGCCTTAACGAAAAGAGCTAGAGGGACAAAATTTTACAAAAGTATTTTGGATATCTTGAAAAAGATGTGTGTTGAAAATGGACAAAATCGGTTCAAATTTAGTTAGAGCTCCCATATAACCCCGCCCCGGGAAACACATTAATGCTGATAAATTGAATACAATTGTAATAGCTATGACGATTAAATTTAAAATAGGGAAGTTTTATGCAATTTTTGATCAGTTTATCAAATTTTATAGGAATCAGTCCATATTTGACTTTAGCTTTCTTGTGAAAAACACTCACGGAAACCAAAAATTTTAGCAAAGGCCAGTTAAAAGCTATTAAATTAGAAACTATGATAGCTATGGTCACTAAATTTTGCAAGAATAAGCTCTCTATATATACCAGCCAGTGCGTAAAATTTTGTTATAATCGGTCAACATTTGGCTATAATTCTTATATATATAACATCCCCTTTTTATACCCACCATCAAAAAGAATGGGGGGTATATTGAGATTGTCATTCCGTTTGTAATTTCCTTAATATTGGTTCAAAAATCAAAAACGATGTATATTCTGAATCCTTATGAAATTCTAAGATGATTGAGCTATGTCCGTCTGTCTGTCCGTCTGTCTGTCCGTCTGTCTGTCTGTCTGTCTGTCTGTTGAAATCACGATAACGTCTAAACGAAAAGAGCTAGCTAACTGAAACTTAGCAAAAACATTCTTTATCTATGAGAAAATTTTGGTATTGAAATTGGGCAAAATCGGTTAGCATTTGGCCATAGCTCCCGTATAACCTCGTCTAGGCTAATCGCTTATTTGCTAATAAATGACAAATTATGACAGTTATGATGACAAAATTTGGTATCTAGAAGTTTTAGATAAGCACTAGGCAGCATATAAAATTTCATCGAAATCGGTTCACATTTAGCCATAGCTCCCATACAAAAAACTTACGAAAACAGGCTAAATTTCACCCAAAATACACTTAAATGCCAATAAATCTAAAAGTATAACAGATATAACCACTAAATTTGGCACAAGAAAGTCTTATGCCAATGCCAGCCAGTGTGCAAAATTTTGTCGCAATCGGTCACCATTTGACCATAGCTCCCATATAAAAAACTTACGAAAACACAAAAATTCAAAAAGAAAAGGGGATTTATGTCCGTCTGTCCGTCAGATAAAATCGTGATAGCTCCTTAACTACAAGAGCTAGTAAAATTAAATTAAGCACAAGGAAGTCTTATGTCAATGTCAGCCAATGTGCAAAATTTTGTCACAATCGGTCACCATTTTACCATAGCTCCCATATGAAAAACTTATGGAAACACAAAAATACATAAAGAAAAGGTTGTTTATGTCCGTCTGTCCGTCAGATAAAAGCTCGATAGCGCCTTAACGAAAAGAGCTAGAGAGACAAAATTTTACAAAAGTATTTTGGATATCTTAAAAAAGATGTGTGTTGAAAATGGACAAAATCGGTTCAAATTTAGTTAGAGCTCCCATATAACCCCGCCCCGGGAAACATATTAATGCTGATAAATTGAATACAATTGTAATAGCTATGACAACTAAATTTAGAATAGAGAAGTTTTATGCAACTATTGGTCAGTATATCAAATTTTATAGGAATCGGTCCATATTTGACTTTAGCTTTCATATAAAAAACACTCACGGAAACCAAAAATTTTAGCAAAGGCCAGTTAAAAGCTTTTAAATTAGAAACTATGATAGCTATGGCCACTAAATTTTGCAAGAGAATAAGCTCTATATATATACCAGCCAGTGTGTAAAATTTTGTTACAATCGGTCAACATTTGGCTATAATTCTTATATATATAGCATTCCCTTTTTATATCTACAATCAAAAAGATTTGGAGGTACATTCATTATATTAAGATTGCACCTATGAAATTAGATAGGCATCAATCAATGTTCAGCCCAGACTTTATATATGATGAATGCATTAGCAACTCCTAACGAAATATATAGACCTGCCGTATTACTATTAACGTGTTTAGCCTAACTACATATTTACGAAAAGTATTTAACAACTTATTAATGTAAAACTATACCCGGTTATGAGACCGAATTTTGATCAAAGTAAATACTGGGGAAACCACTAAAATATTTTTAAATGTTGAACTATAAAGCTACGGCAGCCGAATTTAGTCCAAGGGTTTTACCAACAATACCAATCAGCTTAGCGATTTTTTCAGTATTGGTCCAGATTTTGAATTAGCTGCACCCTTGTAGATATATGAGATATATTTCTGAATTTAACACAACTTGATGGTGGGTATATAAGATTCGGCACAGCCGAATATAACACTCTTACTTGTTTTTGCTTTTACTGATTACCGAAAGAAAAAATCAGTATTCAGTAATTTTTACTGATTACTTAAAAAAATTTCAGTATTCAGTAAATTTTACTAATTACTGAAAAAAAATTTCAGTAGTCAGTAAATTTTACTGATTACTGAAAAAAAATTCAGTTTTCAGTAAATTTTACTGAATACTGAAAAAAAATTCAGTATTCAGTAAATTTTACTGATTACTGAAAAAAGATTTCAGTATTCAGTAAATTTTACTGATTACTGAAAATAATTTCAGTAATCAGTAAGTTTTACTGAATACTGAAAAAAAATCAGTAATACTGGTTATTGAATGCAGTATCAGGTGGTTTTGATTATATAATTAAAAAAACAAGACCTAAACTACACAACAAATGAACATATTTTGAAAAGAGCAAGGCAGTTACTATATGGGTCCTATTCTACTATCAAATTGTGGTAAAACCCTATTTAGTGACCCAGTTTAGTGACCGTTTTTTTTTTTTTATGGGCCACCTAAGTTTCCCAATATTAGCATGATGCAAAAAAAATCTGTCATCAGTTTTTCCCAAATACCTAATCAGCACTTAAAAACATGGCTTAACTATGTTCAGCAAAAATGTAGCTAAGAGTATGGAAAATATTTCTTAATAAAATTTTATGATATAAATGTATTTTATCTTTGTCTTTTTTAGAAATGTTTAAGAAAAAATTTTTTTATCATAACTTTTTGGAAATCCTGATTTTTCCCACACTATATTTTGTAAACAACTTTTATGAACACACCAGTACAATCTGAACGTGTCTTGATACCAAAACAGGTCATAAACTGCCTTGTGCAAACAAACAGAGGCTATGTAAAACTTCTCTAACTAATGCATTTGCCGTTCGGAACCGGAGTTAAAACGTAGGTCCCTTTCGATGAGTCTAAAAATAGAATCGGATACAGCTCATTGTCTGAGAGAAGCACCCCTTGTTCCAATTGGAATGTCGTGGGAATTTTTTATTTATATACTCAAGTCCCTAATTTTCTGCAATTGTTAAGTACTTACATCACCATGTTAATGTAACGATTTAAACAGCTAATGAGTATTCAGTATTTTAGCTGTTTATCTTATAACTTGGTAATCAAAAATTTTGCTGGGTTATTTTACTCCCTATTTGTAATTTAATAAGGCAAGTACCATAGATGGGCTTTTTGAAGTACCATAACTTACTAAGTACTTGTCTACAATGGCATTTCTGTGTTAAACTAAAAAGGTTTTTTTTTAATTTTTGCTGAAAAACTCTAGATATTGCAATCTAATCATTAAGCAGTAAAATATACTGATTACTGAATTTATTTGCAGTAATCAGTAAAATTTACTGATTACTGAATTTTTTTAAGTAATCAGTATATTTTACTGATTACTGAAATTTTTCTTCAGTAATCAGTAAAATTTACTGAACACTGAAAAAAGTTTTCAGTATTCAGTAAAATTTACTGAATACTGATTTATTTTTTCAGTAATCAGTAAAATTTACTGAATTTTGTTTCAGTAATCAGTAAACATTAACTAATTACTGAAACGCTTACTGCAGTAAAAAAGTAATGCAGTATGCCCATGTATGATTTAAAGCAGTAAAAATGTTTAATTTTTAAAGAGCATTATTATTGTGAAAGAAAAATGGATTGTTTACAATAATTTCAAATGCAAGACCTCAATTTAGAAAGTAAGTGAAAATTTAAGCTTTTATCGGATAAAAAAGTGAATTACGAAATCTACTGACATAAGCTAGGCGACCCTTATACAAGTTTTGTCTATCATCAAAAGACTTTACAGGCTAAATGTAATACTACATCCACCACTTTCTTCTGAGCTGGTCTCTCCAGATTATCATTTGTTCCAGACATTGCTTAAAATCACCTGTATTAGTTTTTTTTTTAGCTATGGCCTCAAATTTTGGAACAGAAGACAGATTAGATTAGATTAGAGTTTTCTTTATTTTCATTTATGAAATATTTACAAAATTTGAATAAAATTTAAAAAGTATAAAATAAATAAATAATAATAAAGAAAGTACGGCTTGGTTAAATAAACCGTTAGCCGGAACAATAGTCTATATTCGATATAAATTTTTAAACATTAAATTCAGATATTAGCATCTTTCTATATTTTAAAGCATATTTGACAAAATTACAAAGCCCTAGCCAATAATCTCTTTCACCGCCATTAAGTATATGAATCACATCGTCTTCTGTAAGAGTTATTCGTTGAAAATATCTCAATCTTATTTCGTTAAACACTGGACAAGAACCTATGAAGTGCACTGTCGTTTCAGGCTCTCTTAGATTGCACAGAGAGCATAATCTTGCGTTGCCTTCTCTAAACTGGTTACCATTTAAGTATATCAGATCACCCCTAGCTTTCATTATATATGTGATTTGCTCCTGATTATAGGATTGATTGCAGAATGTTAAACCTTTTGTGTGATTAAGCCTTTTATATATTCGTTGCCTACTCGAAAGTGCATTTGTCAAATGATCTTGATACTTGCTAATTTTCATATTATCTACCAATGTAACGCAAGACTCATTCCAAGTTTGTTTGTTTTGACGCAACCCGTCGGGGTTTATATTGTATTGTTGCAATTTATTTACAAAATCATTGTGCCACGATATGTTTTTCTCTGTAATTATTTTAGATAGTTTATGGGGGAGCCTGTTTTCTTCATAGTCGAACAACGTTTTTGATACATACTTTAAATGCAAGCTATATGTATAAATGTGACCTTCTTCTTGTGATGTTTCCAGAGCTATGATATAATTTGGAGTGTTTTCCGGAAGTTTTAAAATGCGCTTCGTGAAAAACCTTTGAAATTTATCGATTTGGTCAAACTCCATGTATCCCCAAACCTGTGCCCCATAGGATTGTATGGCTCTACAGACCGCTAGAAACAAGTTCCATTTTGCCTTCAAAGGGACATCCTTACGGCCAACGAAATTTTTCCAAGTAGAATTTATGCTTGCTTTTGCTGCTTTATTTTTTGTGCATACGTGCTTTGAGAATGACATTGTCGGGGTTAAATAAATGCCTAAATATTTATACTCAGTTACAATTTTAACTGCTTCTCCCTTAAACGTCCATTTTTCTTTTAAACTTCTTCTACCGCCTTTTTGAAATATCATGATCTCTGACTTAGCCATATTAACTTCCATTCCCAAGAGCGAGCAATATTCCTCCAACTTAAAAATCATTTTTTGTAGTACTTCGATATCCTCTGCTATCATAACAATATCATCTGCATACATTAAAACTCGTACATTAATGTCATTTACAAACAAACCTCCACCCAAACATTCGTGCAGATCATTTAAATAGAGCGCAAATAACATAGGGGACATTAGGCACCCTTGTTTTTGTTTCAAAAAACTCAGATAATTCTTCACCTGTCCACACTGCCGACTCCGTTTTTTTATATATAGTTTGTATAAAATTTATTACTTTTGATGACATTCCAATCTGATTTAGCTTGTATATCAATAATCCTCTCGGCACTCGATCAAACGCGGCTTTAAAATCAACAAAGAAAGCATATACTTTACGTTTTTCAGCAAATTTTATGTTGACTATTGATGAAAGACAGTAAATATTGTCCACAGTGGAGTATCCTTTGCGAAAACCAGCTTGGTACTCATTTAAAATTCCATAACGATTCACCCATTCACCAATTCTTTCATTTAAGATTCCTATCATTATTTTTCCTATGCAATTCATAAAGGATATCCCTCTATAATTACTGGGTTCATTTACCTTTCTTATGAATTGGGAATATTATACTCTTGTTAAATATTTCTGAGAATTCTCCGCTGTTAAAAATTTTTGTAAAAACTTCTGAGAGTGATTCTAAAAAGGAGTAGCTTGCATTTATAAAAAACTCATAAGGTATTCGATCCACCCCTGGAGCCTTATTTAGCTTAACCTTAGAGAGTTGATTTTTTACTTCTTGAAGCGAGAATGGCGCATCTAAAATGTTCTCCAAAACGATATTGGGTGCATAACTCATTTCCGCCACCATAACTATGGGATTAAGAAGAGTCCTAAAGTACTCTCGAAAAATGTCAAAATTTATTTCACACCCTATACGATTCTCCTGTTGTCTTATCTCCCTTGCTAATGCCCACCATCGTATGCTATCGGCTATTTCATTTAAATTTCTTTCTACTTGTTCATAGTATTCCTTTCTTTTCATTTTTAAAATTTTTTGGTACGAACCTTGATTTTGAAGATATATTTCTCTGTGGGATACATTCCCGGACTTCCTAAACGTCTTAAGAGCTTTCATTAATCTTACTCTTGCCATTTCGCATTCTTTATCAAACCACTTGTTTTTTGGCTGTATTTGTTTAATATTTTTGTGAGGGGTTGTGTACGATTCTAAAACTAAATTGTTGAGATCCTCCAAGCTTAGATCACTTTTAGCTTCCTTCAATGATATAAGATTATTATCCAATTTTATCCTATAGCTTTCAATGTTCTTCGGGATTAGTTTAAGTTTCGGAATCAAATTTGCTTTCTTTACTGTATTATGTGTTTGTTTAATTCGTAAATAAATAAACAGAAGACAGATTATATGTTTTCCATATTTTGATTAACTTTTTATTCAAATAATTTAAAATTATTTGCTGTTTTCTGTTCGGATTTTATAGTTGGAGTCTTTCTTTAGGCGATCAATTTTTCAAAAAGGCAAATTAAAATAAAATAAAAATCAATCAAATTAAAGGAAATTTAAATTCGACCGACTTTAAAATAAAATTTGAATTACTTTCAATTATACTTGTGTGTTTTTACAAAAGGAAACAAAGACGTTTTATATAAAAAAGGTTGGGAAAGTTCTGTAAATAAAGCTCGCTGGAAGGCCTTAAAATTCAAAGTCTTTCCTCCTAACAAGTACTAATTGTACATAAGTACTTACATAAATTAATACATACTCGTACATACATTAATGTTTGTAGAAGAAATCTGTTCATTGTACAAATTAATCCCAACCAAAAATATAAAAAGTATCCAAAAAACAAAAACATTTCCTATCAGGAATTTGGTTGTATGTACTCTAATTTAAGACACCGAAGTACAATGGATTTGTCTTGAGAATTGCGTATGTATACGAAAGTTATCTACTTGTAGTCTACTTTGTCGCTAGGATATTACCAAAAACGCTTTGCGTAGTCTGGAGAGATGAATGTAAATGCGTAAGGGATGGCATGCATTCATACACAATTTAAGTACAAGTAAATCTTCTTAAAGAACAAGATGATGGCAATAAGAATGAAGATTTTGTTGCTGATGATGATGATGAAGAACAATGACTTCTTCGTCGGGAGGCAGTAACAGCATAAACGAATATTTAAGTAAATATCTCTCGTAAGTATAGAAAGAAATACTTAATAAGAAATAGCAAAAGCAAAAGTTAATAAAGAAGCAAACAATAGCTCTACAAGGATAATTCAATCGCATTAAATAATAAAGCTCAAAAAACACTTTCAGATTAACTGAAGTGATTGTATAGAATTAGTTGGAATCACAAAGATTAGTGAGCATTCCAAAGAAAAACAAAATCTTAACAAAGCAAAGCAAAGCAAACAATCAAACCAACAACCAACCAACCAATCCGCCAAACAACAACAACAAAAGAAGCAAAAAGTATCTTTAAAATCGAACACACGCACATACACGTTAACAATAATAATCATCACAACTTCGAAGAATAAAGTGTTACCAATGGATATCATCTTATTCTATTGTACGATTATACGTATTCTTCTGTATTACAACAAATTGTACTTATATTGTATTTCATTACCGAACAAATAACAACTTATAAATGAATACGACTAGTACTTGTTTCCTTCCTTCTGTTATTAACTGGGTTAAAACATTTAATAGACAATTGCTTGAATATATGAGGACAATCTATAAGGCCTTTAAATACTATCATTATAGATAATTACACACTGATGCATTTTGAGGAAAAAGAAATACACTTTTAAGGAAACCTATATCAAACGATAGGCCTTATTGAGTGTATCAGTTTGTCATTTTTAGAAATTTCGATATACCCTCAAAATCGAAAGTTATCGATAAAAAACGATGTTTTTGGTCTTCTCGAACAAAAATAGGCCTAGCTAAGTCATTTGTTTAACGATTTGAAATTTTAACACGGTTTGAGACAGACAAGACATCAGGCTTTCTTCTTGTTATTTCATCAAATTATTACAAAAATATTTTCAAACAAATTAAAATTTTTATAAATTTTTGAATTCACCTTTTTTACTAAAATTGTTATATCTCTGTTAATATGTTTCCGATTTTAATTAAAGTACTCTTGTTTTACAAAATGGCAACCATGATTTTTTTAAGTCAATATATATTAGGTCTTCTGATAAATTTTACGAAAAAAAAGCTTCCGAAGTTGAAAAAATCGAAAAAAAAAATAAAATTTTAACTTCAGCGGAAAATATTTTTATGATAAATTGGTCATGTTAAAAAAAGGTCTTTACGAAGTGAAAGCCTATTTTGTTTTCTGTCGAAACACATTTTAAAATTTAAAATCGCTGTAAAAATGACTCAGTTAAGCCTTCTTTTCTCCGCTAAGTCCAAAAAATCGTTTTTTATCGATAATTTTCGATTTTGAGGGTATATCGAAAATTTAAAAAATGGTAAAATGATCTTCTAACCAAGTTCTACTGGTTGAGCTTTGTTTCGTTCCGAGTGTATTTTTACTGTATCAGAGTGTTATTTCTAATTTCTTCGTATCTCCTTTAATCGTATGAAATTTTATTTTTTTAATTAATCATGTCAACATTAGAGTGAGCGTGGTTAAAAATATTGTAATAACATAAGTTCATTGGTCTCCATCACTTTAAGTTTTACCTAAGTAAGATGTTGCTTATAAGCAACATTAAGAATTGGTAGTACATTTAAAAACAAAAACGAATATTTTTGTTTCATATATTTTTTATTGATTTTGATTAAAATGTAATGGGATGCAGCTATTGCCAAGCTTATCCTGCTACCAGGTAAGAACAAATTCCTACTCTAACCTCCTCGTGGTAGATCCTGGTAACCTGAGCAACCTAGTTGAAGATGAGGTAAACAACCCGTGTAGGATTCTAGGTCAGCTCTTATATGAGAGGGAGTTATCTTAGAGGCATTCCAAGGTATTTGGTCTAAGGGTCTAAGATAATTGTATTTGGTAAAGTAGGAAAATGCAGCGTCTGTTCAACATGTTACTTGCGGCTCGGATCGAGCGGCTGTCTATACAAGCATGGCTTGTGTCTTTGGACTCATCACCCATCGACTTAGCACTTACGATGTTTTAATCATGGAAATAAACAACATTTAAGAATATACTTCTCCAAGGGGTTATCATGCGAGAAATCCCCCTGCTACGGCAGCTGGCACAAGGATTTTGGAGATGCCTAATCTATATAAGAACATCCTGATGAATGAAAATAATTTTATCCGAAGATGTCGGATTATAGAACCTACTATGAAGGAAAGTTTAAAGTTTGCGACATGGAACGTGCACACGTTATACGAAACTGACAAATTAGAACAGATAAGACGTGAAATGTTGCGTTATAAAACTGATTTGCTGGCGGTACAACAAGCAAGATGGACAGCACATGGGGGGGTGCGGAGCAAAAATACTGAGTTACTTTAGTTCGATCGCCCGGTGGACGATAAGCATAGTAGGGGTGTGGGCTTTCTGGTAACTAAAAGAGTAGCTAAAGCCATGATATCAATGAGGGGCTAATGGCAATAAAACTTAAGGCTAAAGCTGGAAAAAAGGAAAAGTTAACTCGAGTACGTTGAATTCAATGGAGCTAACCGTGTTTTAGGTTAGCTCTAGTTTCCGAAATATAGCGTTATATAAAAAGTGGAGGAGGATGCGCAATAAATATTCACGTAACTCGAAAACAATTCACAAATGCCATCGATAAGCGCCTACAAACCTTTGGAAACATATGCTTTCTGCAACGGAAATGGCGGTGGATAGGCCACATACTTCGAAGGCCAAATATTAATATTGCTCAACAAGCGCTTCACAGGAATGCGCCCGTCGTGTTGGTGTACCTGCTAAAACGTGGAAAAGGTCAATTGATGAGGAGTTGCAAGCAGCAGACTATTCATAGAATGACGTATGGCTAATATCTAACAATAGCTTTCGATCTAAAAGGATGGTTGAGGCTTAGTGCTCCATTGGGAGTCAATGATAACAGAAAAAGAAGAATTTTTATTGATTTCATGTGTGATATGGAACAAAACTATTTTTTCGTGGGTTAGTTGTGTTGTAACCCACAAAATTTGAAAATTTTTGGTCATAAATTGATTTAACCACTTCAACCAAATGATCAATTTGATCAAGACGCATGATCTTGATCCCACGGAATTTTGGGACAGCTTCACAAAACCATATGTTTGATTCAGAGTGAACCTCATGGATATAAGGTTTTATTTGCACTGCCATTAGCGTCCATTATTGTCTAGCATGGGGCATGTCCTGGTACCCAGCACAATTTCAAAACGTGTTGTTCGTTAAGAGCCTGAAGTTCTCTTCGACTAAGGCTGACATTAGATCAATATTCATTTTTCAAAGTGCCTTGATAACTTGATTAACTTTGTATATAGTGATATATACTGTTAAATAACGGCCTCGCAAATATTATTCATGCTACTTCAGATACTGCAAGACTTTTTTTAATTTTTCACTGAAGACACCACTACCTATACCAGTTTCTTTTTTGGAACCATCTGTATACACCTCGATTCCTTCAATATTTCGATGAATGTTCACCCAATTTTCTCTAGGCGGTATTACTGTAACAATCTCATATCCCAATTCATATATGATTTTGTGTGGTCTGTCCTGGTATCTGGTAATATGAGATTTATGTCGTTGCAAATCTAGGTTATAAATTCATTATCGAAGAACTTAGTGAAATATTTTATTGGAAGTTTGACTTCATTACAATTCTTTTATTATTTACTCCATTTTATATTAACTTTAAGTATAAAAAATATTGCTACTATTGACAAATGTTGCCTATAAGCAACATTATGTAAATAAAATTCTTCATATGATAATAAGAAGTATTTTTAAGCTTCATCAACCTTATTTCATTTATTTTAGTTGGCAAAAACAGTTGGCAAAAACTAAAGAAACTATGACCAAAAATTTACATTGTTGCTTATAAGCAACAATTAACGTGAAAGGGTTTATTCCTGATATTCTCTCCCATAAATATGTATCCAAACGTTTGCTCTATATATACATTGAAATAACTTGTACAAAAATTATTATCAGCCAAACCACAGAATATTTAAAGTCGACTTTAAACCGAAAAACTCGATTTTGAAAATCGTACCACAAAACAAATTTTAAAAACTAAAATAAGCATTTTTCCTTTTGAATGTTTTTCATTTTGTGATCTGTTGGAAAAACATGTTAAGTCGAAATAAGAAATTTTTTACAATTTTCAGTCATTAGATACATTTTAAAGTTATTTTCTTTAAAACGGATTAGGATCTATTCTATTATTATGTCACAAAAATTAATTTTTTTTTTTGTTAAAATTGATAATCACTCAAACAATTTTTAATCATATTATGAAAAAATTAAAAATATTAAGATATGCTGTTTTGTCTAAAGAACACAAAATTTTCTTAATATTTTGTTTTTGGAATTTTTTTTTTCATTTATTGAAGAAAGCTTTTGAAATATTTGAATGTAAAGGGTGGTTAAATTGTAAGGGCCGATGTTGAATGTGAACCACACCTAAACGCCAAGTTTTTTTCCGAATTTTATTCGACATTTCTCTATTTCAGACTTACTCAATTTGAACCATAGAGAGATACACAATCCAACAACGTGTTAAAGTTATCCAGACTTATTATGAAAATGGGCGTTCGTTCAAATCGCAAAAATCGTGGAAAAATTCGAGCAAACCGGGTCTGTAGAAGATGTGAGAACACCAGTGCATGCTCGTACTGCAGAAAATATTGCTGCTGTTTGCGATAGTGTGGATGAAGAGCCGTCCACCTCAACTCATCGTGGTGCCCAACAATTGCACCTCTCACGCTCGTCGTTGATGCATAAAGACTTGCATTTACACGCTTACAAGGTGCAATTGGCTCAAAAACTAAAGCCTCTTGACCATTCCAAACGTCGTGAATGGGCAGAATTGTGACAAGAAATGGCAACAGTGGATGATCAATTTTCGAAGAAAATCATCTTCAGTGATGAGGCACATTTTCACCTCAGTGGATTCGTCAATAAACAGAATGAGAATCCAAGAGTGATTGTCGAAAAACCAATGCACCCACAAAGAGTGACTGTTTGGTGCGGTTTATGGGCTGGCGGCATCATCGGACCGTATTTTTTCCAATATGAGGCCGGTCAGGCAGTTACTGTGAATGGTGTTCGCTATCGTGAGATGATAACGAACTTTTTATGGCCCGAATTGGAAGATATGGATGTGGACGATATGTGGTTTCAGCAGGACGGTGCCACTTGCCATACAGCTAACGAAACAATGGCTCTTTTGCGCAACAAATTCAATGGCCGTGTTATCTCACGTAATGGCGATGTCAATTGGCCGCCAAGATCATGTGATTTGACACCGTTGGACTTTTTTCTTTGGGGTTTTTTGAAAGAAAAGGTGTACGTCGATAAGCCTGCAACAACTCAAGAGCTAAAGGATGAGATAATTCGGCACATTAACGGCATAGAACATCCATTATGAATCAGGGTCATCGAAAATTTGGGCCATCGGATGAAGGTGTGCCGCCGTGGTTGCGGCGCCCATTTGGCCGATATTTTGTTCCATACATAATTGAGTAATACCAATATATCATAATAAAATAAAATTACAATAATTTCCTAAATAGTTTGTGTTTTATTTAAAATCAACATCGGCCCTTGAAATTTAACCACCCGATATTTGTTTAAAAATATTTTTAAAGTCTTATTTTAAGAATTTCTTATGGTACGAAAAATTAAGAAGGTCGACTTTAGGCTGTATATTTTTATTTAATAAATTATAAAATGTAATTTTAAAATTTTGGTTTTTTGCATCAAATTTTTTTTACAAGAAAATAATGTTGCAAAATAAACTCGTATTATTTTTGTTAGAATCTTTGCACTTTTCAGACTACCCTCACAAATCATTGTATGGGAAGATGTTTTAATGTTTAACTCAAGATTATGTATTGTTTTTAATTCTTATTAATACCACTTTTCTTCTATTTATTCCGAAAAAAAATATTCATGATTGCTATGTTTTTCTTTTGTAAGTAAATTAAGCTCATCATATTCGGTTCATATAATTTAATTCAGTTAAAATTTATGTTTTCGTTTCATAGATATACTATACATATATTTAACTAAGTCATATGAAGGATTTTACTCTAATTACAAGAGTACTAAAATAATATAAATATTATAGATAGAGGGAGCAGTGCGTAATAATGTTTCTAAAAAATATCTGATTTTGTATATAAATTTAGGAAAACAAAAATTATTTAACTTTAAAGAACAAAAAAGTCCTTGAAAAAACCTAAGACTAATGCAATATTGCATCATATAAACAGTTAAAAAAAAGGAATTAAGTACACGATTAGTATTCAAGTTATATACATAATTTATATTTTAGAGCACTTTTTTCCTTGCAAATAAAAATTGAATACAAGTGAGAAAAGCTATAGCCGGTCAAATATGTATCAACAATTTAACAAGTATTCCTTGAGCCACGAGACATACATACATATTCTATCAGGCATGTTCTGAAAATCACATTTTGTGAAAATGATTTAAAATCACATAAAATGTGTTCTGCAAACAAAACATTTATGGTTTTTGTGGATTCAAACCATTCAGCTAAGCCATTACCGATTTTAAATCACTTGATTGTTTTTGCCGGTATTTAATTTTAAAAATTATAAAAAAAATATTTTAATAGAAAACCTTATGTGTTTTTTATTATTTTTTTTTTTAATAAAAATGTTAAATTCCCTTAAAAAATTGAAAATAATAAAGAAAAAAGGCACACAAATTTTTCACAGCTAAAAAAACAAAAATTACTTTTGTGATTTTTTTTCCACTTCTGAATTAACAGCTGTCTTTTCTTCAAAAATGCATTGATGGTTGCCAGACTAACAAACATTTTTTGTTAAAATATAAATTCTTTAACTTATTGAAATGGACAAATAATTTTCAATGAAACCTATTTGCTTTCACTAATTTATATTGTAAAGAATTCGCAAATCTATTTTCTTTTTTAATTAAAAAATAAATAAGCATAAAGTCAAAGAAATTGGCAACAATAACTTATAGCAAACTGTGGCAACTTCCGAGTTTTTTTGTTTATGTTGTCAAAGAAGACATAGAAGAAAACCTATCAAAATAAACTTGTTGAGCTCCAAATTCGAAACTTATAGTTTTTCACCGGCCAGCCAGCCGGACGGACATCGTAAAAACAACTCTAAGTCGATTGGTATACTAAAAGGTAGGTCTCAGCCCAATATTTCTATGCGTTACAAACATCAGCACAAACCCAATATACCCTTTCCACCTATGGTGGTGAAGGGTATAATTAAAAAAACTGTGTATTTAAAAAAAAAACTTTTTGGAACTGTATATCAACACTCTACTAAATTTCATTAAAAACGGTAGATCAATAACTGAGATATCGTCAAAGCAAAAGATATCAATGTACGCAAATTGGCAAATTTTAGAAAAAACTTAAAAAAAAAATAAATTGTAAATGGACGAAATGTAGCAAAAACTGCAAATACTCTCAGTTTTCCCCATACAAATGGGCTCAAAAACTTTGGGGCCGTTGCGCGGGCTCGTATCCTAAAAATAAATCAATAATATTTTGCACACTTCCGACTGACATAATTTGGCCACATAATTTCACTATTAGAAGTCGATCATAGACAAAAGTCAAAAAACGACCCACCCTAATACATAATTCCCACGACATTCCAATTGGAACAAGGGGTACTTCTCTCAGACAATGAGCTGCATGCGATTCTATTTTTTAGACTCATTGAAACAGACCTACGTCTTAACTCCGGATCGGAACGGTAAATGATGCATTATTAAGGAAAATTTTACATAGCTGAGTTATGAGGCGAAGCAGTTTTTTTGAAAATTTTATTTTTTCATGTGGGTCTGGCTTGGGATCGAACTTGGAACTTGTTATGCTAGGCGGATGACTAGCCTGCTATTCCATGGCAGTTATACCCGTCGGGAACATCAATATTAAACAATCTAACATGCATTTGTCAAAAAATTGTGTTTTTAAATAAATCTACTTCATATCCTCAAATTTGGCAACCATAAAAACATAGATATAAACACTTTATTTAGTTGGCGTCGTAAACTGATTAACGGTAAAAATTAAAATTTGTTCTACAAGGATGACAACGGTTTTAAAATACCACAGCATTTACGATTCTATTGATAACCAATATTTTGAAATAGAAATATCCTACCTTTTAACAAAATTTTAGAATATTTAAGATTGTGATTCGTTTAATATAAAGAATAATATAATTGTATTCTTTTTATTGTGATTGAAATTAAAACATACTTCATTTTATAGACTTAAAAATGTCTAATTTAAGAACGAAGTTTATAACCATAAAATTGTTTATAAAATGTCGATGAACTTGGCCCAAGCTGATTTTTTCACAAAATATATACGAGTAAAAATACAGGGAGACGTCATTAAAGAATACTTTTCAAAATTAAATATATATAAAATAAATACTAATCTTAAGCTCTGATGATTTTGCTAACTCTTCATACATGATTCAGGTATGGATGGAAATTTCAATAGCCAGAGGCTTTTTTTGGTTCAGTTTTGAAAAACAATAGAAAAAATATATACAGAAATAACAGTCTCTATTTAAAAGGCAAATAAACGATAAAATAAATAATTTCACTTTGAAACTTGGTTAACTTGCCGTGATGCATATAAAGACACAAATACGAATTCAACCCAAAGAAAACCTGCATTAATAGAAGCCCCATCCTTGCTCGAGGCAAAGGCACTAAGTACTGCGATATCACACAGGGTCCCATGAGTTGGGAGCAAAGGAATAGATTTGTTTGTGTGAAGGTTTAAGCTAACATTTATAGAGTTGAACAGTTTTGTTTCAGTTTTTATAAAAGTATAAAACAAAAAAAAAATAGAAAAGCACATTTCTTTAGAATTTATGGACAATTATATACAGAAGTTCCTCCTCATACATACACTGTCACGAAAAACAAACGGACACGATGAAATGGCAACGGAAAACGTTAAAATGAAATTGTCGTAAGTTTAAAAGTGACTCATTAAATGTATTTTTTAATGGATCTTACAGTTAGTAAACTTTTGGAGAAAATTAAAATTTCATTTTTCCAAAAAAACAATAACAACAGCAACAGTCGCTAAGTATAAGCGGGTGAAATACCATTTTGAAACCCTATCGTCATTGAACAGACACACACATTTACATTATTCATTTTCTGCAGGGTAATTTTTTAGGGCTAGCATGTTTATTTCCTTTGAGAAAGCCTTTCAAAAAAGATCATGTTATTGTAGAGAGAAATGAAAGCATAAGGAACATCGAAGGACTTTGTAAGAATGCGGTAAAAAATACCAAAGAAAATATTTTTGAAGACTCAAAAAATTAAGGGCATTATGAAATTTACATTTAATGTAATGACAATATTTTCACGTGATACGAGTTGTGAGAAAGGATACGAATTTAAAGCTCTTCCGAATCTGAATAACTTTAATCTTCATAACTTTCTAGAAGATTTTTTATTTATTTATTTTTATTTAAGCATTTTATTGAAACGGGTCCAGGAAAAGTTGTCCCACCAACATTTTTTGGTTTTATCAAAAAACTTACTTAATTAAATAGCCTATAATAACAACCCGTTAAGGTCAAAACCGGGCATATTTTAGAATTCCATGCGCCTCTATCTTGTGAGTATATTCTCCAATTTCGTAGGACAAGTTTTGAAAGATTTTCTCATAATTGGTCTTTCCATTTTAGTTTTGGACGCCTTCTTCTATGAGTTCGTTTGTTTCTCTTGAGTCTTCTCCAGGATTTGACGTAGTGTAAAAATCTGGTCAGTTGTTGATTTATCTGGTCTAAAGCCACATGGGTCCTAATTATTTAGTTAACTTTAGGCTTAAGCCTTTCACACAGTATGGCCGACAGAATTTTATATGCAATTTATTGAAGGCGTATCCCTCTATAATTTGTACATACAGTTTTATCTGCTTTCACTGAGATTACAATCGTCTGGTATACGTTCTTCTGACCATATGTATTCTAAAAACCGGGGCATACACCATCGGCACCAGCAGCTTAGTTATTTTTAATCGTGCTATTGCAATTTTAACCGCGTTCTGGTTGGGTGATGAAATAGAGCTGCAAAACTATCGATAGTCGACCCACTCGATAGCTTCGATAGTCGATAGTGGTCACATTCGATAGTTTCGATAGTCTGTCATAAAACTATCGATACTATCGATAGTATCGAATTCTAAAAATTGCATGCAGAAACAATTGTTAACTTTAAGTACTAACAAACTAAAATAAATTTAGAGAAAAGACATTACACAAATATCAAATTAATTTTTAATCATTTCATTCATTTTGTCCAATCAACACATCAGATCAAATGCATAGTTTACAGTTCAATTAATTTTGAATAGTTTTTAAAATTGATCATACCAACTTAGAAATCTCCGTCGACTCATATGCACGAACATTGCTAAATATCATAGCCTGATAAAATACACAGTTAACGATTTAATTCAATTTGAGTTATTTTCAGTTGCGCCACCTGACGGAAATTAGTCATACCAACTAAGAAGCCTTCGTCAGCTCCTACGTAATAACTTTGCTAAAGAGTAATTTTCAGTGGCTCCACCTGTCGGAAATTAGTCATACCAACTTAAAAACCTTCGCCGGCTCATTCGCAACAACTTTGCTAAAAACCATAACATGATCAAATATCGGGTGTTTTTTATTGAGGTATACAACTTTAAGTTGGCATCACTTTTTTAACTGGCGGCCATTTTGTCAGCTGTCAAGTGATTAATATTTAGTTTGGTTTGCCATTTCATCATGAACAGGTTGACAAAAGAGCAACGCTTGCAAATCGTGCAAATTTATTTCGAAAATAATGGTTCAGTTCGCGAAGTTTACCGCAAGCTCCGTCCATTTTATGGTCGACATAATCGTCCATCAGAGCAATTAATTCGGTTAACCATGGATCGTTTTCGCACTACGTTTACTCTATGTGATAATACGCATCCGCAGCGACGTCGAACAGTGCGCACCGAAGAAACAATTGCCGCTGTAGAGCAAAGTGTTGAAGAGGACCCGAATGAATCGATTCGCCACCGTGCACAGCAATTGGAACTTTGTCCATCAACTTGATGGAAGATTTTGCGCAAAGATCTTGGCTTGCGACCTTACAAGATCCAGCTTGTGCAAGAATTAAAGCCGCGAGACCATGCAATGTGTCGTGATTTTGGTGTATGGGCCGAAAATGAGATTGATCTCGATGCTGATTTTCATCGCAAATTGGTCAATTGGCCACCAAGATCGTGCGATTTGACACCACTGGATTATTTTCTTTGGGGATATGTGAAGTCGCTCGTCTACGCCAACAAACCAGAAACGTTAGGGGACTTGGAAGCCAACATTCGTGGCGTTATTGCCAACATACGGCCCTATATGCTCGAAAAAGTAGTTAAAAATTGGACCTGTAGAATTGGCTTTATTCGAGCCAGCCGCGGCGGCCACATGCCCGAAATCATATTTAAACATTAATGGCATAAAATTATCCTTCCAATAAAGCCAAATTGATGGACATTAAAACGATTTTCTTGTGTTTTATTTCAATTCGAAGTTCTATACCTCTAAAAAAAACACCCATTACATAGTTTACTATTCTATAAAGGTCATACAAACATTCATTTGTTTAAATGTTATAACATTACCAATTTTTCCCCTTTTTATCCTAATTTCAAAAAAGTTCCATATGCATATTTAGTACTTGGCACCATTTGGATCCGGTATATTTTATAAAAACGCAGTCAACATATTAGTCAATGGTTTATATTACTTCATGAGGTGTTAAGTTATCATTTTATCTCTTTTCACCCATTTTGGACCCCAAAATCAAAAAAGTACCAAATACGTGTTCAATATTTCTATATTCTTTGGTTTAAAAGATAAGAGTGGCTTAAAAATAGTACCAAATAAACTATTTTCACCCTTATTTACCCCCTATCGGGCATAGTTCCAAAAAGTACCTGTCCGATTATTTTAACAGCTGTTAAAAATATAACTTAAATTTTGTTTATATAATTATCACTTTAGGAGATATAGCATTTTCGATTTTTCCCCTTTATACCCACTTAGAGGCAAAGTTTCCAAAAGTTCCTTTTTACTCGACCTATACATCGAAAAAGATACCCACTGTCTAAATTTTATTATTTAAAGATACCCACTGTCTAAATTTTATTAGAATCGTTAGAGCCGTTTTTGAGATAGCCATTCTTTATATATATATATATATATATATATATATATATATATATATATATATATATATATATAGATACAATTATTGCTCGTTTAAAGATATAAGATAAGATTAAAATCAGCAATCATGTATCGCGTAGGTACCTCCTGGAGTAAACTATTGTATATGGCTTGCCTTTTAATTGTTCAGCTTTGAATTTCTCATAGGCAATAACAATGTTTTTAAAATAGGTGACAATATTTTTACTTTTAAACTAAATTTGTTTATACAGTCTTGACTAAAACAGGGTTGCACTACAAGATTCAGAGTATGAGCGAAACATGGCAAAATGTCTTTTTTACAATAAATCGCATGCTTTTATCATTGTACTGTTTTTATCAGCAACAAATGATGCTTTTTCCTTTTTCCGTTATACCTGACATTGCTATATTTTCCGCATTGTAATTATACGACGATGACTTTCGATAGAAGTAGCCAGTTTTGACCATCTTTTTCTTGAATATATCACTTACACAAGTTAACATTCGCTAAACTAAAGATATAATTTTAGTCTTATTGACTAATTTCATATTTATTTTGAAAATATCCACCGACACCAAAATTTTTCCGAACAATTAATTTAAAATATGCCGCCAACCTATTTTTGTCGATAGTATCGCTATCGGAAAAAAACAATCGATAGCACACTAAAAATGAAACTATCGATATTATCGATAGTACCATCGATAGTTTTGCAGGTCTATGATGAACATATAACGCCGTCATCTTTGATATGTTCTGGCGTTGATTTGTCCAGATTTCCAGGAAATGATACAGTTGCCATAAACAGCCGTCTGGTGCTTAACATTTTGGTAAAATTTACGTACATCAATTTAAGTCTCATACATCTCAATCTCCTTAAACACGCGTCTCTCCATATCTTTCCTTTTTTCTGCGGAATAGTCTTATTTCTTCCCTCTTTTTCTAAAGATCTACGAGTAGCTGCTGACTAAAGAGTTGCCCTGTAGGCCGCATTTGTCTTAGTAGTGGCATTGTGGCATTCCCCGTCGTACGAAGAGCTTTTAGGATGAGGGATTTGGTACCATTTACAGATTTAGCAGCATAGTTCATAGAGTTGTGCATATGGTGCCATAGCGTGCAAATGTCATTTGAGCCAGAGTGATTTTCTCTTAGTGAGTGAGTTGCTCGTTTGGAGTAATCAGTGGCAGGTTGCTGAGATTGAAGTACGCTACTCGACACACTTAGACGTGTTCTCACCTTGGCTACAACAAGGTAATGATCAGAGTACATGTTAGCTTCTCGCATGGAACACACATCAAATACACTTGATGAGTGTCTTACATCCACTACAATATGGTCTATTTGATTTTTTTTATTTGATCAGGAGACACCCATGTAGCTTTGTGGATTTTATGATAGAAACCTAGTGCTGTTCACAACCTAGGATTGCCGGTCAGGCTAGATTCGACTGGATTGTCCAGCTTTTTTAATTCTTGTCCATTGTCAAGCTAAAATTAAATTTTTCCAGCTGAAAGGTGAAATATTGAATATTTTAAAAGAAAAACTATTTTTATGAAAAAGAACGCAATAAAAACTTTTGGAAAAGTATATTTTTTTTTCTTTTTTACTCAAGTGATTTATGCGTTGATTAATTAATGGCTCTATCAAATTCATTTTGTAATAAAATTACCCTCTATCAAATTTTTACATTGTTATGAAGTACGAGTCTACGTTTGAATTTGAAACTTATGTCGTTAATTATGTTGACCAAGGTAAACAAATTATTTTACAACCTCGTAGCTATAGTTCTTAACGATCAAATGTGGTCCAATTCTTAAGGATTGCCTGCTTGTAGAAACCAGTAGTTTTATTTTTATTCATTGACAACTAGACCCATTTTATTACATTCCTTCTCGATACATGAAAAGGCGTCAGTCGAATCGCGAAATGTGCGTCCGTCCCATAATATCAATGTCATCGACAAACGCAAGAAGTATGTGTTTTCTGTTGAAAATTGTTTCAGATGTATTAGCTGCAGTATCTCGGACGATTTCATTATCTCTCGATATCGCTGCGGTTAATTACGGTATTTGCTATTCGGTTTATAAAAAAAATGAAAGATTTATCAAAGCAAGTTTTTTATTATTAATGTCTAATAGCTAATTTTTGGGTTTTCAAGCTTTTTTTCCCTTATGTCCAGTTTTTTCAGGAATTGTGTCTGGCAACCCTATCACAACCACATTGCGAGCCGCCTCAAAAAAGATTAACCTCATGGGTCAAAATATCTCAAAAAAAATCAATCTGTCTTTTCACAAAAAATTAAAAAAAAAATTGATGGAGACTTTAAAATTGACGGAGATATTCCATTTGTAAGCCTGCGACGCACGTCATATTAATGTAACTCATACTCGTCTTTTGTCACGAGTTATAATAAATTATGTAAAGCGAAAGCTTCCTTCAAATCACTATTCAACGAAACCCAAAAATGTCTTCATGAGACCGTCACCCTGCGCAAGGGATGCTGTGCGTCGCAGTGTCTACAGTCGAGATGAACAAACCTATCGGAAGCATTGCTTGATAACCAACATACTACATCATCCAAAACTATTTATCACAATAATAAATAATATTAATAAATTGGGATCTTAGTGCAATACACTAATGTTAAACTTTTTAATTAGTCAGAATTGGTTTAAATGTTTTTTTTTTCGAAAACACTCTTTTTTAATAAGCATTAAAGTTTTTTTAACCCTTCTACGTTCTTTGGATTTGTGCCCTTCTTACGATCCTTTGGGTCAATATGACCCAACATTGAAATATAAACAAAATTTCATATTAAAAGTAGAAAGTTTAATGTTTTTATTGTTTCTTTTATTTAGTATCATAAAAAATAATGAAAATTAAAATAAATAAGCCAATCCTGAGCAATTAATAAAAATAAACAAAATAAAGTTAAATTTTAAATTCAGCCTTTTTTAAATAATCAAATAATAATTATATTATTAATACTAATGTATTATTAATACTAAGCACAATGTGACCATGTGCTCCTTGCAAATACATTTTTTACAAGAATCACATTTAGTGGAATGCTTATTTGAATTCTTTCCATGTTGACAAAAGAAACAGCGCTGTCTTTTATTTGGTAAATTACTCGATAATGGTGTATTTGTACTTGTTTTTTCAGAATATTGTGAATGACCTGCAAGATTACTTTGAGCTTGAATATTTTTCACAAGATTACTTGCTGATGGTACATGTGACAAAACTTTTCTTCGCAATATATGCTCATTTATTAGCTGATCTGCAAGTTCTACTAGGTAAAGCCTGCGTCGGAAGTTTTTATTGAAATTCCAGGCAGGGTTCATATCAGTCCATATGACGTAGGAGTTATAGGCTGACACATCTATTATGTTTGAAGATAATGCAACTGGCCGTCGTTTAGTCTTGCGCTTACATGTGTAATTTGCAACAAGTTGGTCAAGTGCATCAACTCCAGCTTTTGTTTGGTTGTAATGATGTATTATTTCAGGTTTTTTTTTCTCATCATCTCTTATATCGGCTGAATGATGAAGAGAACTTAAGAGGAGAACGTATTTATTTTTTTTTTTGGAACATATGATGTTATAGTTATATCATTTGAAAACAAAAAATCTGAATGCAAGACGGGCTTTTTTTTCATATCCAGAATTTTTAATGGCAAAAAAGTTTTATTTTTACGGACAGTGCCAACTAATGTAATATTCCGACAGAGCAGTTGGATGGCAAGATTGTATGTAGTAAAAAAATTATCACATGTAATTGTGCATCCCTTTGGGAGAGGACCTGATAATCTTAGGACCACTCTCTCGCCTAAATTAAAAAATTAAAATAAAGCAAATGTAATATGAAGTAAAAAGTCTCACCTTGATTTTTTTCTGGCTGTGTATTTCTTAACCTGCCTGTGTACACTTCCATATTCCAGGCATATTTAGTTGTGGAATCGCAAAGTGCCCAAATTTTTAAGCCATATCTGGCAGGCTTTGACGGAATATATTGTTTAAAACTGCACCGGCCTCGAAATGGAACCAATTCTTCATCAACAGTAACATTCTCATGTGGATTGTAAAAAATTTTAAGCTGATTACTCCACTTGTCCCAAACGTTTCTTATCGGTGCTAATTTGTCACGAAGTCTTCTTTCTTCTCTATCTTCAGAACTGTCAAATCGTAAACACCTTGATATAATCTGAAATCGCTTGAGACTCATTGTTGCTCGAAAAATAGGTCTTCCGTTTTTTTCATCCCACAAGCTCCATGAGACTTATAAACTCCTGCCATTATTTGTAATCCAAAATATGCATCAAACTCTATCAGGTCAATGTTTTGCCAATCATTTCCATATATCTCTACACCTTTTTGATTTGTCATTTGAATCACAATATTTTTTATATTTGGTGATATAAACAAATCGAACGAAGACTTTATATCTGTAACCACAGATGTTGCTCTTTTGGTAGGTCCAGGCTTATTCAATAAAATTTGATTTTTTGGTAACCTGCCTGTTTGAAGTGTTGGCTGTTCCTTCCAAACTACACTTTGATCCTTAGACAAATATGTAACTGAAATGCTGTCATCTATTTCCACTGCATTTTCCACCTCCACGCTTTCAAAACTGTTATTTGATGATAAATATGATTCCTCTTCTACGTAGCTGTCGGCTGAGCAAATTTCGTCTTCATCACTGTCATCGAAAGTGTCATCGTCTTCATCATTCATTATTTGTTGCAACAGAAGATCACTAAGAATCTGAAGAATTTCATTATGGAATAATCTATATTATAAATTTTGTTTTGCAATACATACTTTTCTTCTTTGTTCCATTATGTAAAAAAAATTCAGTTACAATATGTATGCACGCTAACCACCAATAAACTGAACTTAGTTCATCATAGCGAAATATATTTTTCATCTACAAAACGGGGAATCACCGAATTACAAATTGCATAAACCTGTTTATGTATAAAGTTCCAGTGTCAGTGCGTTACCATATCATCATAAAATAAATTTCAAGAAATACCTTTGCGGGATTCTTAAATTTTACACATAGTTCGAGAATAAAATTTGAATGGAAAAATATTTAATCTAAGCGATTTTATTGATTATTTGACTGCAAAAATTATTGATAGATGTTTCTGAATAAAGATGAACTCGATTCAATTATATTTTATACGAAAAAAAATGATTAAGTGGAGTTTTACTTGCAATATCTCCTGTTGGGTCATATTGACCCAAAGGGAATTAAATGTGTGTAAATCGTGTTTTGATATGTGGAGGGGGGAGGAAAAATTTAAATTTTATTATTTTCTTTTAAAAACATAATTTTCGTCCTGTAATGGATAAATTAAAGTTTCATAATCATATCTAATTATAAAAGTGAAAAATTTTGCGTTTGAAAACCAAAATTGGGTCAAATTGACCCAAGGAGAGTATAAGGGTTAAAGTTAACAACGCTGTCAGCGCAAGCAAATCTTTTAGCAGGCCACAAAATGTCCTCTTCTTCCCGTTAAAAACGTAGACATATTTATTCCACTACTATTACAGAGTAAATTCAACATTTGTACATACTTACACACATTTAGTCATATTTTTTCAACAAAAATATAAAAATAAACAATGAAGTGTAACTGTTTTAACAATTATACAATAACAATTGCTAAACTTTTGATATTTTTGTGAGAAATAATTAAAACAAATTTAATAACGATTAAGTAACACTCATAAACTGAAAGAAAAACTTTTAAGTACCGCCACTTACTTATGCTTATACGAATCATGTACAAAGTGAATCGAGGGTTGAAAAATTCAATTGAAAATTGGGTAAACGAAGTATTGAAATAAATATTCAATTAGCCCTAGGAATTCGATTTTTATAATGACAAATTAACCTGTTAAAGTTTTAATGAGTTTAAATGCTTTGTTAATATTGAAAATTCGTATATATGTTTGTATTTGTGCTAATTTAAATTTTTTTAAACTAATTTATTTACAATGAAAACAAAAGTGTTCATTTCAGAGCTTTTAAGATTTAAAAACTCAAAATATCAACCGTTTTCTAGAAAAATGCTGATAAATCTTATTCTAATAAATATTAGTATGGTAACAAAAAGACGATACATTGCGTAGTTTTCGCAGAATGGATTTCATATTATCAGCAGCACATAAATTGGGGAGCATGATATATCAATGGATAAGATATAGCCAGGAGTAGGCAGCCCATACCACCAGTAGCCGATGAATTTTTTAAGTTTTCGTTAATACCACGATCATTAATCAAACTCGTGAAAATGAGTACTAAAATCATTCAATTGGAATTTGGATGTTATCAGAGAGAAATAGGCAAGAAACAAATCAAAATCTAATTTATAGCAACACAACACATGGTTCGAGAGAACAAAGAAATATAATCTCGAACATTGTTGCCACGACACTATGATTTTTGTAAACATTGGGAATATTTTTGTAAATATTGGGATTATTTTTCAAAACAGAAATAAATTATAATATTAAACAATTTTAAATTTTTAGATATTTTCGATCGAAAAATTTTTTTTATAGAAAAATATTTAATAAAAAAATATTTTTCTTTGGAAAATTGTTCGACAAAAATTATATTTTATAAAAAATTTTTCGATACAAAAAATATTTTCATATAAAAAACTTTTCAAATTTTCTATAGAAAAATTTTTGATAAAAAAATTTTCTATAGAAAAATTTTTAATAAAAATAACTTCTATAAAAAAATTTTTGATAAAAAAATTTTCTATAGAACAATTTTTGATAAAAAAAATGTTCTTTAGAAAAATTTTTGATAAAAAAATTTTTTATAGAAAAATTTTTGATGAAAAAATTTTCTATAAAAAAATTTTTGATAAAAAAATTTTTTATGGAAAAATTTTTAATGACAAATTTTTGATACAAAAATATAGAAACATTTTTGATAAAAAAAAATATAGAACAATTTTTGATAAAAAAATATAGAAACATTTTTGATAAAAAATTATCTATAAAAAAATTTGTGAAAGAAATTGATTTTAGTTGGACCAGAATTTATGTTGATGGTCGTGAGTTCGAGTCGAGCTTAGGTTCATGTCATAAATTATTTTTTTTTAATTTATGATTTTTAAATTAGATGAATAAATTTTTTTAGGAATACTGAAAAAACTATATGACACTTAGCAGTGTGAAATGCTGCATTTTCTGTCCCGTTACGGACTTCATCAGCACACTGTGTCACCAACAGTTAGATGCCAGTAGTTAAGATCATCTATCGCTTAAGAATTCAGTTAAATAGATGATCTTAACTACTGGCATCTAACAGTTGGTGACACAGTGTGCTGATGAAGTCCGTAGCGGGACAGAAAATGCAGCATTCCACACTGCTAAGTGTCACATAGTTTTTTCAGTATTCCTAAAAAATTTATTCATCTAATTTAAAAATCATAAATTAAAAAAATAATTTATGACATGAACCTAAGCCCGACTCGAACTCACGACCATCAAAAAAATTTTGTATAGAAAAATTTTTGATGAAAAATTGTTGATAAAAAAATAAAGAAAAATTTTTGATAAAAAAATATAGACAAATTTTTGATAAACAATTATAGAAAAATTTTTGATAAAAAAATACCTATAGAAAAATTTTTGATAAAAGAAATTATCTATAGAAAAATTTTGATAAAAAAATTATCTATAAAAAAATTGTTGATAATAAAATTATGTATAGAAAAAATTTTGATAAAAAATTGTCTAGAAAAATTATGTCTAGAAAAATTTTTGATAAAAAAATTATCTATAGAAAAATTTTTGTTAAAAACATTATCTATAGAAACATTTTTGATAAAAAAGAAATTCTATAGCAAGATTTTTGATAGAAAAATTGCTATAGAAAAATGTTTGATAAAAAAATATTTGATAAAAAAATGTCTATAGAAAAATTTTTGATAAAAAAATTTCTATAGAAAATTTTTAATAAAAAAATTTCTATAGAAAATTTTTAATAAAAAAAAATTCTATAGAAAATTTTTAATAAAAAAAATTTCTGTAGAAAATTTTTAACAAAAAAAATTTCTATAGAAAATTTTTGATAAAAAAATTTCAGTAGAAAATTTTTGAGAAAAAAAAAATTTTAATAAGAAATTTTTAATAAAAAATTTTCTTTAGAAAAATTTTTGACAAAAAAATTTCTATAGAAAAGTTTTTTATAAAAAATATTAAAAAAAAATGGGGTAGAAAACTTTTTTTCTTTTTAAAACGTTAGAACTACACATTGAAAAAAAATACCTATTTTAGTTAAAATTATAAAAAAGGGCAACTCTGTCGACTATTTTTTGTTCTGTTCTCTTTGCGCCTACCCGTGAATAAAACCTTTCGAAAACAAATGTATCTTCAAGCTTTCTGCGACTGACCCTGACTCCACAAATGTGTCAAAGACGTCCGAACATAATGCCTTTTCCCAAAATGAAATGAATATAATCAACAAAAGCTTAAGGCAAGTCAGTAGCCCAGACATCAAACTTGGCAACTGATTACCAAAAAAAAGAATAAGACAAACCAACGAAACATCAAAACTGATGAAACTCACGCACTACCCAGGATTCGATTTGAAACAATAAACATTAAACATTAAAACACAATACCAACCAGAACAAGTAAGAGTGTTATATTCGGCTGTGCCGAATCTTATATACCCACCATCAAGTTGTGTTAAATTTTGAAACATATCTCATATATGTATCTACGAGGGTAAAGCTAATTCCAAATGTGGACCAAATTCAAAAAACAATAGTTGGTATTGTTGGTAAAATATTTGGACTAAATTCGGTTGTAGTAGTGGTTTCCCTTAGATACTTTTAAATGCATCTACCGTTCCTTATGCATCTACCGAATAAAAAGTCTGGGCATTGATTGATAGCTATCTAATTTCCTTGGTGCAAACTTAATTTACTGAATGTACCTTCAAATCTTTTTGATTGTAGATATAATAAGTAAGTGTGCTATGTTCGACTATGCCGAACCTTAAATACCCTTCACCAATTGTGTTACAAAAGTAAAGCACAGAGTGGAAAGAGTTTTTGGACAATTACAAGTGGGTATGTTTCTGAAGACTGATTTAGGTGAATCCTACGAAAATACTAATATATGTATATTGATTTTCTAATCTGAAAAAGTTTCAAATCTCGATAATTAACACGCCTTTTAAAAGTATGTATGTATGAATAATACTTTAATTAGTGAACAACCTTGTTTTATATTGGGTCTACATTTTGGAGTAGATTGAAATACAAAGAAATTTAGAAATTACACAACATTGTAACATTTCACACCTTGAGAGGGGTCGTATTTAAATGTCTTTAACATCAGAGGATCGATTAAATGGTTGATATGAATAAAGGCCATCATAATGTTTAAAAGTCACTTATTTAAGACATATTTTGATATGTTGAAATCAAGTTTGATAACCATCAAGTTTGATAACCATCAAGTTTGATAACCATCAAGTTTGATAACCATCTAGATATATCCAAAACTCGAAATTCGATGATAAATTACAATTTTTTTTATTTCCTATAAACTCCAGAGATATCGCCAAAGTTCAAAATTCAATGAGAATTAAAATTTTTTTTTATAACTTTATTTTTCAAAAAACTATGTTTTTTTCAAAAAACTATGTTTTTTCAAAAAACTATGTTTTTTTTAGTTTTTTGAACTGTATATCAAATTTAAGGAAATCATTCAACGCAACACACTATTGAATTTCATCAAAATTGGTAGATCAATAACTGAGATATCGCCAAAGCAAAATATATCGATGTACGCAAATTGGCATATTTTAGGAAACATTTTTAAAAAACAATATTTAAAAAAATCGAATTATATATCAGATTTCACAAAATACTCCATTGCAGCATTCTATTAAATTTCAAAATCGGTCTATAAACACCAGAGATATCGCCAAAATACAAAATTCGATGAGAATTTAAAAAATGAGAATGTAATGAGTCGAAAGTTTGATAGCCGAAATGGTAATACCAATAATCCTGCGACAAGCTGTGATTTGACACTGTTGATCTATTTTCCGTTAAAAAGAAGAGTTATCCCAACAAAACTGAGACAATTGAGCATTTTAAGACCGATATTTTTGATTTCATTGCTGAGATACTACCACATACATTCGAAATTTAGTTAGATTGGATGAGTTTAAGGCCCGCCGTGTCATAAATATGAATAAACTAATATTCTACTTCTAACCAATAAAGTTTTACTTTAAAACAAAAAAGAAATTTGGCGAAATTTTAAAGTCTTTGTTTTATAGAATTTTAAACTTTTAAATCATCCTATATATAGAGACTTTAATATAAAAAATGATATCTTTTCGACAGAGCCCAAAATTGCTCTATTAATGTTGTTTTTTTATAGATATAAAACTCAAAAATACCGTGATTAAAATAAATCTAAAATCGCTGTAACACGTTCGTATATCTCATTATTGACAACACCATAAAAACGGGTAAAAAGGGGAAAAATCGAAAACGTTATATCCCCTAAAGTAATAGGTATCGAAACAAAATTAAAATTACGTTTTAAACAGCTATGAAAATAAATGGACAGGTGTTTGAAACTATGTCCGATAGGGGGTAAAAAAGGGTTTTTTGGTACTTTTTTAACCCACTCTTATTTTTAAAACCAAAGAATATAGAAAGGAACTTTGTACTGCAGTCAATATATGTGAAAGAAATATTGAACACGTATTTGGTACTTTTTTGATTTTGGGGCCAAAATGGGTAAAAAAAGGATAACATGATAACTTAACATCTCAAAAAGTAATATGAATAAGAATTATGTTTTAATAAAATGTACCGAATTCAATTGGTACCAAAGAAGTACCAAATATGCATATGGAACTTTTTGAAAGTAGGGGATAAAAAGGGGGGAAAATGAGTAATGTTATAACTTTTAAACAAATGAATGCTTGTATGTATGTTCTTTATAGAATAGTAAACTGTGAATTTGATCATGTTATGCTCTTTAGCGAAGATGTTGCGGATAAACCGGCAAAGGTTTTTAAGTTGGTAAGACTAATTTCCGTTAGGTGGCGCCACTGTAAGTGACTAAAAATTAATTAAATCGTAAACTGTACTTTTGATCATGCTATGATCTTTGGCAAAGTTGTAGCGCATGAGCCGTCGAATTCTTTTTATTTGGTGTGAATAATTTCCGACAGGTGACGCTATTGAAAATTACTCAAAGTCAATGTAATCGTAAGCTGTACATTTAATCATGCTATAATCTTTAGCAAAGTTGTTGCACATGAGCCGACGAAGGTTTCTTAGAATGTATGAAGAAATTTCGACAGATGGCGCCACTGAAATTTACTCAAAGTCATTTTAATCGTAAGCTTATCATTTAATCATACTATAATCTTTAGCAAAGTTCTTGCAGATAAGCCGACGAAAGTTTATTTATGAAAATGACCAAAGTCCGATAGGTGGCGCCACTGAAAATTACTCAAAATTGATTAAATCGTAAACTGTGCATTTGATCATGTTATAATCATATGCAAAGTTGTTACGCATAAGCAGACGAAGGTTTCTTAGTTGGTATGAACAACTTCAGGTGGCGCCACTGAAAACTACTCAAAATGAATTAAATCGTAAACTGTACATTTGATCAGCCTATAATCTTTAGCAAAGTTGTTGCGCATGAGTCGATGGAGGTTTATGTTGGTATGACCAATTTCCGAAATTTTTCAAAATGAGTTTAACTGTTAACTATGTGTTGATCGGACAAAAAATAAAATAATTCAAAATTAACTGAATATTTGTACAATTTATTTCCTCTAAATTTATTTTGCTACGTTATAAAATAAAATATATAAGAATTTTTAAATTTGCCTCAAAATGCTTATCATAAAGCTCCGAGCAAGACTCGGTCAACCAGGAACTTTTATTAATACAGGCAAATGATTGCCCGTGCAAAAAGTATAACGCCGGCTACAAATAAACAGACTGTTCCAGCGGCAAATATTTTGTTTTGATTGTTTATGTCTAAATCATATGGCACGTCTTAAGTTGTTCAAACGTTGCAATCTAATACTTAAGTATTTTTTGCGGGCTTGTCTTGATATTTCCGCTCCAGTTTTTATATTTTGAACTTTGGGCTTTTAGGCGCAACCTTAGCGTTTTAGATATAAATACGGCAGTGCTAGTAATCAAGTTGGACATCTTTACATCAAGTTAAAACGTTAGATGTACGATAAAAATTGTGAATTTAAAAAAAATTAAATAAAACTTTCTAAATATGTCAATATAGAGCGCTTTTACAATTCAGACATTTATCCAATTTTCATGAAAACATATTTTTGTATCTTGTTCTGGAAAAAGTGTATTTAATTAAATAGGGATTAATACTAAAGATGAACTGAAGCTCTGTAGAAAAAGCTTAAATATATTTGGTTTTTGGTGTTTTACAAAAATACGACTTTGTATTTATGGCAAATAAAAAAACTTGGAGTAAAGGAAGTTGTCTCTAAGGATATCAAGTGACATAAAAAATACAAAAAAAGTATTTTTATACCACTCATGTGTATAATCACTAACACATGCAATAGTCATCCAGCAGGAAAATTTAGTGCTGTTGTGGCCTTTTAACAGTAAGGATTAGCTATACTTACAAAATCGCATTAATTCCTAAAGATTCTACGACACATAATATTATATAATCTAATAAGTTTGTAGATGTGACTGCTTGCTGTTCAGGAAGTAAGATGGAATGGCCATTTTCAAAGATAGTCGACTTCAGAAAATAAAATTTTTTAATTTTTTTCCCATACTGCACCAATTTTTTTGCTAATATCTGATCTATATATAAACCGATTTTCTTGATTTAGAGCTTTCTAAAGAAAAAAGAACAAAATTTTAAATATTTTACAAGCAAGAAGTGTAGTGTATTAAAAACTTTACTATATAAAAAGTTGTAAGTGCTTTAAGTTAATATTTAAAAAAAAAAACATTTTTCCCCGTTTTAAAGTTTGATCCATAATTTCTCATAACGCATGAGAGCTGTAAAAAAATTTCACAATTTTTTTAAAGAGCAAGGCGTTTTTTTCATGTTTTTTTTTATTTATTGAATCTTCATTTACCATGAACTAACAATAAGTAATCAAATCTTGAAATCTAAAATTCCTAATTACGGAAATCCATTCGCAACTTCATAATTCTTTGCGTGAGTAGGATTTTTTATATTATTAAATCCATAATCTTTAGCTGCTGTACAGATCGCAAAGACTCCTCCCAAAAAGACTCCTTAAAACGCTCAGAAAACGACTAGTTTACAAAAGCACAAACAATTCTTGCAGAATGTGTACAGTCAAAATCTTATCGTGCAAACGATCATAACACGACAGTTTTTTATGTTATTTTAATCAGTTTGGTGATGAAAAAAGACCACAGAAAATATCATGAAAGCGACTATTTGAAAGCAAAATGTATGCAATCAGTTTGGTGATCAAAAAAATTGTACAAAAAGACTCATAGACGCTTAGCAAGCGACTAGTTAAAAATAACACAAAAAATCTTGTAAAATGTGCGTAATATAACTATTTTTAGGTGATAAAAAAAATGTCACAAAAAGACTCGTGTCTCATTATGGATGATGTGGCTTAGTTGGCTAGCACTACTCGACTACTAAGCATAACATATCATATTCAGCAGCCTAGGTTCAATCCTCGGTCTCTAGGCAACATCAATTTCTGTAATTATTAATGCAACTTCACTGTTCTAAAAATATATATGACGTGTTCTTAAAATACATATACTGTGTTGAGTAATAAAAAGCTTTATTCTTTTTTTTTAACAAATCTAGCAAAATGTGTGCAGTCATATTCCAATCAGCACAACGAGTCATTAAAAATAGGTTGTGGAGTACTTAAGAAGTCTTCTTTAATAATAAATTTACGATGGGTAAGGTAGCTATCTAGGATCATGTATATATCAATGGGGAAAATTTGCTTCAATTTGTAAATTAAACCTTCATGCCATACTTTGTCAAATGCTTGTGATACATCAACGAAGAGAGCAGAGCAATGTTTCTTTTCTTCAAAAGTTTTTCGAATTGCAGTTACAAGTCTTTATGTTTGTTCAATTGTAATATGCTTTCTTCTAAATCCGAACTGATGATTGGGAATGTATCCGATTTCATCCAAAATTTGCGTTAATTTGGTAACCAACAGTTTTTCAAATAGCTTTGACATATTAAATAGAAGACTTATAGGTCTATAGAACTCTTTGAGTGATCTTTACCTGACTCAGGAACCATACTGATAATTCTGGAGGATAAAATTTTAGATGTAGAATTTCATTAAAAATACATGTAATTATTTTTATAACTACTAAGGGTAGCCCTTTTAACATTTTATTGCTCACTTTGTCAAATCCAGGTGCTTTTTGGGGGTTTAAGTCAAGGATAGATTTTATAACCTCCTGAGTCTCAAACCTTATCGTTGTTCTACGTTGCTGTGCAACAGGGGGTAGATCCATCTTGTCATTTAATAAGTTGGGGGGTAAATACAGGTGGCTTACAAACAGATTACCTTTCTCTGAGTCGCTTCTTGCCCAGCCTCCACTCGTAGTTCTCAAAGGTGGTTTACGAATGATAGGACTTTTATAGCTTTTAGCAGCTCTCCTAAAATTGATTGTGGAGTCGCATATAGTCCTTTTAGATAAGTTTCCAGGGATTCAGCTCTTTGGGATTCTAGTAGTTTCCTTAGTGATTTTATTCAATTTCGGAATCTGTTTTTAGATCGGGGGATCTATGAATTCGCCATTCTCTTCGAGCTCTTCTTTTTTCAGCCAAAAGCCGTTCGACATCGGCTGAGTATATTCCATTACACCTGACTTGTCGAGAGGGGAATGCAGCATGTTGTGGGGGGTTGGGGTAGCTTGATGTTATTACCTTGTGGGTAATATAGTATGCCGTTGGCGGGGTTGGGTATCATGTTGCTGGGGGAGCTATGTACCTTGTCATCTGGGGGGTATTGCAGCATCTTGTGGGTGTTAATGAAGCGTGTTGTAGGGGGGATGATGTAGCACATTGCCAGGGGGCTAAAGTTGTTGGGTGGGTGTAATGTGGCATATTGCCTGGGGTAAAAGCGGAGTTTTGTATGGGGGATGGTGTGACATGTTGCTGGGGGTAATGTAGCATATCATCGGGGGTAGTAATGTAAGCGTTGTTAATTGCATTGCAAAAGTACTTTGTCGCCCGGAAAGTGGCCAAGCAACTAAAGCAAAAAAAACTAAAAATACCCTTTTTTGGAAATTTTTCAAATCTATTTAGAAATTTTGGGATTTGTGTTACTAAAAATAATTTTTTTAGTTTTTTCATTTTTTTCCTTGAAAAGTTTTATAAATGTTAATGTAGATAAAAAAAATAGGCTGTTTCATGCCTTCTACCAAAAGTGTTATTAGCTTTTTCAATTCTTCATCTATTTATAATATTTTTGTATGAAGAACGCAATTTAATTAGATAATTTAGATAATAACCATATATTCCCAACTAAAATCTATGTACAATGTAATTTTAGTTAAAACCTTTAATTTAGCCTTGGAATGATTCAGTAAAATATAAATGGCGTCTAAAGTTCATGCCTGGATTTTTATACTGGAATATAAATACAAGTACTAATATTTACGCAAATATGTATGTACATAAGAAAAATAAAGTCTCTACGAGTATTGAAACATATATTCGTACATGTGAGTGTAGAGTTAAAATTGACATTTTTGCTTATTTTTATTCCATTAAAGAAGAATAATTCGAAAATAATGGGGAATTTTTTTCTTCTTTGATACCCAGTATTTTGAAAAGAGAATTTAATTTTCTCATATTTCTGGAATTAAATTCACTTCTAATAAGTTTCCCTAAAATAAAATTGAGAATCATAAATAAGTATTTTTAATTTTTTTTCTTTTTTTGTAGAAAACATAACAATTTTAATCCTTTGCACGATATACTAGGAGGCGGGCTACTGTTTAGTTTATTATAAAATTGAAACACATTTATAATAATTATTACCACATTTCAAGGATCTTGACTGGAAAAGCTTTATGCAAAATATGAAATATATATTATACAATGTTCTAAGTTTGCTTATGTATTTTTTAGTTTAAACAAAGTTTTTTTTAACATATTTTACATAGAACTCTTTTATTTGTGAGAAGGATACTATTATATTTGGAACCATATGAATTTTACAAACATATTTCAATTCCTCTAAAAAAATTATGTGGAAAATATTTAAAGAAAAAATAATAAAATGTATGTATGTATTTAAATGTACTTTGTGACAAGTTATACTTGTTTATGAAGAAGCATAAATGATATACATACGAGTACATCATTGAATTATTTGTAAGGCATGAATCCGCGTAACTCAATGTTTAGGATCTCAGTTATATGGAGTATTCAGTAAGTGATTATTTTCCAGGTTTTTTGGTATAATTAATTAATAATAACACTTTTCCTTAAAATTGAAACTTGTTTGTGCCTTTAAAATAAAATACCAATAGATTTACTAACTTTGTGACGCTAAGTTTGAAAATGTAAAAATCTTTCAGAAGTTATTATTGCCTCAAATTAATTTCTGACACATATATGGCGTTACTAGTATTAAATCCATGTGATTTTAAGTTATATTTACCTTTGAAAGACACGTGTTTAAATTTGACACTTTCTGAGTCGATTTAGCGATGTCCGTCCGTCTGGTTGGCTGGACCCCCATGTAAGCCTTGTAATCATACTGCAGGTCGCAATTCTAAAGATAATTTGATGAAATTTGGCACAGATCATTTTTTTGATGGTACCATGGCTATTGATTTTCGTCAAAATCGGTCCACTATTTATGGTACCTCCCATAGGTCCCACTTCCCGGAATTGACATATTGGCCACAAATATAAATATTTTTTCATGAAATTTAAAGCAAATACTGCTTAGTAAACTTAAATTACTGTTATAAATAGGTCCACATTTGAACATAACTCCCATATAAGTCCAAATGACGGAAACAGCTTATATATAAGTTTTAAGAAAATGTTTGTATGATGGCAAAATTTAGCAAATATTTGTCTTTATACAGGAAAAAGAACACCTTTGACCTTAGTGGTAAAGGGTATTGTATGGTCAGGCTTGACCGACTATAGCACTTTCTTACTTGTTATATCTAAAGTTAATTTATTTTTCAAAATAGTCTTATTTTAGCTCTACAGACTTAGTCCCATCTTAAACAAATATCATTCATTATTTTTATTCATTAAAATAAATTAGATATGTCTAATGACAATATGTTTGATGTTTGAGTCAAATCTCTTACCGCGACTCGTCGTGCCAAGAAATAGTAACTTGAGGCTAAATCAGTAGAATATGGCAGATGAGTAGGAAATTCGTTGACCAATTCCTGATATTTTGAACAGAAACTGCACACGTGTTCAAACTTGCACATGTAGAAAGAAAGTTTTACTTTGCCAAAAACTGTAGTTTATGTCATTATTCTGTCTTGTTTCGAGCTCTAGTTAGGACAACATCAATTAATGTAATTATTAATTTCTACTTAACACAAAATTTGATACCGGAGGTTAGCCCTACAGCAATAACACGCGGTCGATGTAAAATAAATTAAATTGGGTTAGAAAAAAGGTTAAATAATAACAACAAATGTCACAACTTCACTGTTTTAAAAATAGATGTGCCATGTCTGTGGTGAGAAGGAGAGCTTTATACTTTTCAACACTAGAAAAGTATAAAGTTCTCCTTCTCACCACATTTGACCAAAACGTAACAATTCCGTGTTTAAAAAAAAAACAGTCAATGATGCCATTTTACCCTAGATAATGTCCCCAAATTATATATTAAATAAAATCGCAAAAACCGCATATGAATTCTTTACAAAAAGGTTTTAAAAACGTTCGATTGAAATATAAAAAAAATATTTCTTTGGGGCTGTTCACATATTACGGAACGCTCTTCGGCAGGAAGGAAAAGTCATATCCCCGACTTTTGTATAGGAATTTTGTATGAGTATTTCTATTAAAACGTGATACACAAGGGGGGAGGGAGGGGAAGGGTGGATTCAAAACCTGCATGTGATGTAGGGGATGCAACTGTTCTGATTGGTCTTACTATGAAAAAGCTAAAATTGGAATAAAAACGGCGCCCCTTATGTTAGAAGTGAACCTCCGAAACTTCGATGGAAAGACCAAGTAGAGGAAAATCTTTTAAAGCTTGGCTTACAAAATTGGAGAATAATCGTACAAGATCAAAGCGCATCAAGCATGGCCTTGTTTTGAGTGATAGTTTTTTTTGTCCGCAAAAAGTAATGCCTAATTAGCACACAAAATACATCCTTTCCGAGGTAGCTTGCGAATAGTTTGCAAGTGATGAACCGACTCCTAAGCGTGGAAAGTCGCAACAATTTGCTGACATTATTTACTTATCAGTATTTTAAAAACAGCCACTATAACATATCGTAATGGTATGTCTGGCGGGATCGTTCATTGTGAGCTTCTATAACCTGACCAAACGTTTGATTCCTATTCCTCCAGAAGCAAGCTTCTATTCCTCCAGAAACAAGCTTCCGGCTTCCTTCTACATTACCCCCGACAACATTTTGCAACAACCACGGGTAAACATGCTACATTTTACTCATAAAACATTATTCTCCAGAATGAAAGGTTTCATTAATATTTCTGATTCCTAATGAATGAAATACAAATAATTTCAGAAATTACACACCATCATAACATTTCGCACGTCGAAAGACGTCCACAAGCTGGAAAGGTGTTGGGTATTGTAGGATTAATTCTGGACCAGTATGAATTAAGTCGACTACAATAACCTGATATTAGTTGTGCCAATAATACCCCAGTAGATCTCGGCTGACTTCTCTCTTCCTCTGCAATAGGTGGGGGACGGCCACCAAGTATAACATTCAATTGGTAACTAGATATAGTTGATGTTACCATGCTTCTGTGAATGTCTTCCAGAGCTACTTTATATGAGATGATATTGAGTGGCTGGGTGGTATACTATCTTATATCATTCTCTTAGCAACAAAGGTCTGTAGACAGTTAATTTAAATTAAAACACAAACGTTCACGTTCGCATTTGAAACTTTAATACATTATATTTTTTATTAACTAAGGCTTTCGTTAAGTTATATAAAACATTCATGCAATTATCAAATAAACTAGAAAGAGAAAATTATATTTACACAGAATAATCTAGAAAGATAAATTATAAACCGTTATCCTGGATTACTATGATAGATAAATTCAAAATAAAACAACGAAATAATACACTGTGAATAAAATATGTATACTTAATCCAAATATACTGCTACAGCTCCTTCTTAACATGTCGTGAAGGGGGATCTAATTCCGTTAGATGGTGGTTCGGATAATCTCTCCTATGACATTCCAGAAGGAATTGCCTAGTTAGCATTTGGCTATGTTCCTTAAGTGGTAGAACCTTCGTCTCCTCATGTAGATGGCTTTCTTATGACATTTTTAGGCAGCCTGTTATAGTTCTGAGGGCTGTATTTTGACAGCTCTGGAGCTTTTTCCACTGCGTTTCGCTCACACTTGGTGACCACACGAGAGCAGCATAATTTGCCACGGACCAACAAATTGCTTTATAGGCTGCAAGTAGGGTTTCTTTATCTTTTCCCCAAGTGCTGCCGGCTAGCGACTTGAGAACCTTATTCCTACCGCGTAATTTATAGCAAGTTGCGGTGGCATGTGCTGACGAAGAGTATAAGCTGTCGAATGTCACTCACAATATTTTGAGGCGGGGTTTCGTCGGTATTCTTACATCGTCGACTAAGACATTCAGTTACAGCGCACGGTGGTAAAAAGCGGCCAAAAATGATTTTTCTTAATTTTATAACTTTGATGGTAGTTTATAGCCAACACTCTAAAGTATCCAATTTAACTTTATCTTTGACTATCGATAACTGATTCGTTTTTTATACTCATAGCTCAAAGTCTATACTTTTTTGCCTACAATTTTAAAATTAAAAAATTTGATTTTTATATACTTTTGAATAAAAGCAGATATAATTTTTCCACTAAAGTTTTTGCTCTAAATTTTAATACACTTTTTAAATATTGTTATTAGTGAATCATTTTGTGCAGTTTTTAGAAATTTCTGTGGTTTAGTTTTTTTTTCGAAAATTGAAGTAAATTTGAGATAGTTAAATAACTAGTGAAAATCATAAAAATCAAAATTTTGAAAGGCCATATCTAAGAAAAAGGAGCTAAAAGAAGTTACACATAAATTGGATCTTCTACTGTTAAGTACTAGTAGTATATATTTCGAATTTCAGCCGCATTCTCTTGCCGGCCTATTTACCAGAATCATTTTACTAACTTCATCTTTTTACATATTTTAAACATTTTTAATTACACCAGGGTGTAATTTTGTAAGAAAAAGGTCCATAAAATACTTGAAAATAATCCAAAGCAGTTTTTATTAAATGATTAGATTAAAATTTACTTTAGTTACCACCAAAAAACCAATTTAGGATAACAAATTATATAATGAGTTCAAATAAGTATAAATGACCTGTATAATGAAAATTTGGGCGTGGCGTTGAATGTTTCAGCCCACTTTGTTAGCCAACACGTTCTTGAGTTAAATTTTTACAATAATGTTGAAAAAAATGGAACTATACTTTGTTTTTAAGGAAATTCTGTAAACAATACATATACACAGGTGGCCACATTACAATGAACAAATCAAAAATGCAGAAAGAACATGAAAATCACAGTCTTTTGAACATTTTTTCATGAATTTTCAACATTTTATCATTTTTTCAGAAATTTAAATATATCTCTCAAACTACTCATCCAAATTTTACAAATTATATATGATAAAGTAGACAAAAGGCCTGTACATAAATGAAAATTATTGAATATTTTTCAAAATTATTAAAGACATTTTATTAATGTATCTTATATGTCTCCTTTTATTTGGCCAACCACTTTTAATTTAACCATATAATTTATAAAATATAAAGAAAGGGCCATAATATGTCAGCTTAGTAAATTTCAGTCAAAAATATGAAGAAATAAACAAGTTATTGATTTTTGGCCGTATTTTACCATCGTGCAGCGTTGCCGATGATTTGGCTGGAGAAAGCTGCAGATTTCTAGCAGTGAAAAAGTTTTTTATGTCCCGTAGGTGTTGATTTATTTTATCGCATAGCTCGTCAAAGTTATTGCCCCTTGCCATTATTGTATTATTATACAGTCATCGGCGTATGTTATTAATTCCACTCCTTCGGGTGGCGCCGGGAGTTTAGAAAGGTAGAAGTTAAATAGGATCGGGGAAAGAACTCCACCCTGTGGTACTCCTTGTTCAACTCTACGGGCTTTCGACTTCTGGTTTCTAAACTCCACGAATGACTTGCGGCCACACATATAGTTTACAACCCATCTTTTGATGGAATTCGGAAGATTTGAGCTGGGTTGACCATGTCAAATACTTTTGACAGGTCAAGCGCTACCATTATTGTGAGCTTACATGGCTTCTTTTGATTAAGGCCATGGCATATATGTGTGGTGATGGCTGTTAAAGCAGTGGTAGTACTGTGTTCTTTGCGGAAACCATGTTGATGAGATGCAGCTGGTAGATGTTGTGTCAGCCTCGGGAGGAGAAGTGCCTCAAGTGTCTTTGCGACAGGTGACAACAGGGAGATTGGCCGGTATGATTCTCCCTGGCCAGGTTTTATCACTGGTACCACTCTACCCAACTTCAATACCTCGGGTATCACAAGAGTGGTAAGGGACAAATTGAGGACTTCAGTTAAATACTCAACTCCCGGTGCACCTAGTGTTTTAACATCAACATTGAGATTCCATCAGGGCCAAGTGCTTTGGATGGTTTAGCCTCTGCAACATTGTTCGATGGGAAGATAACACAATTCTTCTCTTAGCTACATATATTATTGTTTTAGTATTGTTTTGTCGGTGTGTGTAGTTTTTTGCTTTACTAAAAATTTTAAAATTTATGATTTGTCTCAATATTATAATTTTATAACGTACTGCGTAGGGAAATTTCCCCAAATCTGATGTATAATTTTTCTGGGTGCATGCACCAGAAGCTAACTTGATTTTAACAGACAGACGGACATACAGACAGATAGACGGACATACCGACGGTCATGGCTAAATCCTGATTCTGAATCGATCGGTATAATTTGTATGGGGTCTAAGACGAATAATGAAAAAATTACAAACTGAATGACAAACTTCTAATACCCTTTCAATTATTAGTGAAGGGTATAAAAATAGTACAGCTGAACATATAGCTTTTTAAGAAAACAAATATTGCTCCACTCCCTTAATTGATGAATCGTTCCCACCACAGACTCTGGTCTATAAACTACACCTAGTATAGGGTCTTTGTTACTCACTTTGGAAGAATTAGAATAAGAATTAACTATGTTTTGTAATCTAAAATAAATAAGTAATGTACTATTTGTTTCCCCTTCGCATCTTGTATTAATTTAAAATTATGTCCAAACCTTAGCATTAAATTTACTCAAGTTAGAGGATACATTTTCCCAAAAAAAGGACTTCTTAAATTTTATAAAACAATCATAAACTCACATAAATATATATCTGTTGCATATTTAGACAATAATGTTTGATTTCAATGCAACTTCTACAGGTTAACAGAGAAATCACAAATGGCAGATGATATTGGCAAGTGTGAAAACTGACACAAATAAATAAACACCAGCCGATACAGTTGTTAAACAAATTTACAAGTTGAGCTGACCTTTCATTTGACAATGACTGAACGAACGAACAAACGAACAACTTGATTACAAACAATAGAATCGTGTGTTGAGCATTGAATGGAAGAATGTATCGATGAAATACGAATGAATACTCGAATTTACATACATAATTTAACATCCAATTCGTACATGAATCTGACCCTGAGTTAACAATTTTATTGAAATGTATAAATCAACAGCAGTAGCAATTGCTGTTTTTGCTGCAGTTGCAGCAACAAATCAAATAACAACAATTACAATAACAAAAGGATACAATTGACGAACAACAAGAAGTTCAACTCAATTAGTAGACGTTCTACAAGATACAAATAGACATCAATTCCATGAATTTGTACATAAGAACATACAAATAGATTTGGTATCGGATCGAATTGATAAAGAACTATTTGACTTGCGAATTTCAACAAACACAAATACAATACGTACATACATATGTATCTACATACATATTATGTTACGGATGTTTTTGCTTATTTGTAAGTATATAGATACAAGTAGTATGTATGTATGTATGTATTAAATATCTTTGAGTTTACAATGTCGAGTTTAATTTTGTGTTGCATTTCTTTTTCTTCTTTCCGAATTATGTCTGGCATGAGGACATTTTAAATACAAACAAATTGTAAATAATACTACAGATATTTTGTCAAGTTGTTTTTGCTACCGTTGTTCTTCGTATTCTCAATTTTACATAAAATTCATTGTTCTACACAAATTCTTTAAACAACTGCAAATAGAACGGAAACATAGCAACAAATGTGAAGAGTAAAAGAATTTATTTAGTTTAACTAAAGAAAATACATTTTTTTATCTTATAAATTTATACAACCAAAATATGCAGCAACAATACAACTCACACAATGATCATTTTAGATGAATGTTTGTGTGTTCTCAGTTTTGCATCATCAAACGATATCACAGTAGTTCGAATAAGTATCTAAGTATATTAATTAAAGCTGATGTAAAAATTAATCAAAATTGTGAAATGCTGCGTTTTGAAATAAGGTAGTGCTAATATTTTTTTTTTCAGCTGCTTTAAAATTTTTACACTTAAGCTGTCAACGATCTATTTTTTACGTGTAACTTTTTACTTCACATTAATAGATGTAAATTCCTTACGTATTTCAGAAACAGTAAAAAGCACCAAAGCAGGGGAGTGGGGCCATCCCGTTACAAATACAATACATATAACTGGCTTAACTGATTTTGATGAAATTTAAAATGTAAATAAAACATTGTCCCATTTTAAATTCTGCTCCGGGAAGGAGTCTAAATAGAGAAATAAGGCTATATTTAGTACTTATAATTGAATATAATAAATTGATTTTGCCAATGGAAGAACAGGCAAAGTTTTCCCCCCATAAAACCATAATACTTATTTTTGAGTATCTTGATATGGAGGTTGGATGATGTAGGGGATGTCGGATACCAAGCAACTGTTCTGATCAGTTTAACGTGGTAAACCCTGACTAATCTTGGTCTATCCTTCATCTCAACTGTGGGCGCTTACCTTCTCGTGGTATCATCAGGGGCCAAATTACGGCATTCGATATCGATCGAAATCCTATATATTTTCAAAACATTTGTATAGCATACTTTAAGGATAATTAAAATTATTTAAAAGATGCACAGTTTACAATATTTTTTTGAAGTTATTTGCCAAAAGATGAACAATAGTAAAAGAGTTTTAATTGAACTATATGTTTTTTTAAAACTAATCAAAATGAATACCAAATTTCAATAAACTTTTTGCATCGAAGTAACTTTCAACATCCCTAAAGTATACTTCACAATGTTCGCTTAAAAGTCTGAGTTTTCGATCGATATCGAATGCGGTAATTTGGCCCCAGGTTAGCTACGTTAGCAACCGTTAAAGTAGTGTGCAAACAAGTGCCGCGCGTTCTCCCATAAGAACGATAAAAACATGGGTCTAGAATGTCGGGCTAGTAACCCACTCCTGAAGAAAAAACTTACTATGAAAAAGCAAAACATAAAAATTAAAATGTTAAATGTAATGTTGACGACTATGGCAAACGAAAAAAGGACCATGATTTAAGGATCAGCAGCTGGAACATCCGAATCCTATACAAAGGAGGTGTTGTTGTTGCAACTGCGCAGCGTAACCACTGACAATAGTATGAGATTAATCTCCTTTTGTGGCGGCTCGCAATATGGTCGTGAGCAGCACCAGATTTAAACACCATAATATCCACAAAGCTACATGGGTGTCTCCTGATGAACTAACGAAAAATCAAATCGACCATAGTTTAGTTGATGAAAGACACTCATCGCAAAGGAAGTATGACGTGAAAAAAGAGAATAACTCTAGCTCAAACGACATTTGTACACAATGGCAACATATGTCCAACTCCATGAAGTCTGCTGCAAAATCGGTAATAGGGTACCAAATTCCTCATACTGAAAACTCTTGGTACGATGAGGAGTGCCGCAACGTCACTGCATAGAAAATGCGGCCCACAGGGCAACTCGTAGATCTAAAAAAAGATATCGAGAGAAAAAGAGGGAAGAAAAACGACTATTCCGCAGAAAAAAGAAAGATATGGAGAGACGTGTGTATGGGGAGCTTTAGTTGTACAAGACACAAAATTAAGTTCGTAAATTTTACCAAAAAATTAAGCACCAGACGAATGGCTATGGCAACTGTGTCTTTTCCTGTAAGGACGACCAAGGAAATCTGGTTACAGATACACTAAGCGTGTTGGAACTGTGGAAGAAGCACTTTTGCAAGATGTTGGTTGCAAATGAAAACGACCAAGATGACACGCCTGAACAAATCAACGATGACGGCGATATATGTCCACCACCCAACCAAAATGAGGTTAGAACTGCAATAGCGCGATTAAAAAATAATAAAGATGCTGGTGCCGATGGTTTGCCAGCAGAGCTTTTTAAGGCTGAAGGTGATAAGGTGTATGTCCCGGCTTTTAAAATACATATGGTCAGAAGAACGCATGCCGGACGCTTGGAATCTCAGCGTCTTTTGTCCAATGCACAAAAAAGGAGATAAAACTGTATGTGCAAATTATAGAGGGATGAGCCTTCTGTCAATTGCATATAAGACTCTATCTACCATACTGTGTGAAAGGCTAAAGCCCAAAGTTAACGAAATAATTGGGACGTACCAATGTGGCTTTAGACCAAGTAAATCAACCACTGGCCTTTACTCTACGTCAAATCCTGGAGAAGACTCAAGAGAAACAAATAGATCATCCCTTTGTTGACTACAAAGCAGCTTTTGACAGCCCTACCCAGAAGAAGGTGTTTAAGGCAATGTCTAAGTCGGAATCCCTACGAAGCTTATAAAGTTATAGATTAGAACTTATCAGAGTCCTTCATAACTAAACGGGGATCAGGCAAGGTGACAGTCTATCGTGTGACCTCTTCAATATTGTGTTAGAAAAAATGTTGCGAGATGCAGCAGTTAATGCAACAGGCACAACTTACTCGCGTTTCCTGATGACATTGATATTCTGGGACACACATTGCGCGAGGTAACTGCCGCTTTTTCTAGTATCGGGAAGGAATCAAACAAAATGGGTCTAGCTGTCAGTGAATCAAAAACAATACTGATGGTTTGTACAGGCAGACAGACCACTAGAATTGTATCACATGTGTCCGTTGAGAACTATAGCTTCGAGGTTGTAAAATAATTTGGTAATTTGGTACCGTTGTGAACAGCAACAACGATGTAAGCTTCGAAAACAAACCTAGAGTCATACTTGAAAATTGATGCTATTTTGACCTTAGCAAACAGCTATGAAATAAAGTACTCTCCGTAAAAACTAAAATTACGCTTTAAAAAACGCTTATATAACCCGTGTTATTGTATGGAGCTAAATCACGGCACTTTCACAGGCAGATAAAGCTATACTCAAAGTGTTTGAGAGGAAAATTCTACGAAAAATCCTTGGTCCAGTCTGCGTCAACAATGAGTATCTAATGAGTTATACGCTGACATAAACATAGTACAACGCATTAAGCAACAGCAGCTGCGTTGGCTAGGACATGTTATGCGAATGGATAAAAATACTCCGGCAAGAAAAGTATTCGATAATGATCCTGATGGAACTCATGGAAATGGCATTCAAAACTTCGATAGAAAGACCGAGTAGAGGAAAATCTTTCATAACTTGGCACACGAAATTGGAGACTATGCGCACTAGATTTGAGCGCATGGAATATTAAAATTAGCTCAACCTTTGACTTAAATAGGTTGTAACTATAAGTCATTTAAGTTTTTTGACGCACTAGACAAAATTAGCATCAGGTTGAAAGAGAAATTCTGGAAAACCAAGAAGAAACACAGAAAAGACGAAATATTGCTGCCTGCAGTATGGCAGAGCCACGACGAAACTTTAGTAAAAAAAAGTTGGAAAGCATTCAACAATGCATCGCTTTATTAAGACAATACGCTGGATTATAGCAATCATTCACAATTTAATATTGGTAGATTGATTCTTAAATGTCTATACTTTTTTCAGAACAGAAAAGTAACACTCAGATAGAGGCAGTCTCTATACAATTGTAGAGTATAAACGAATTGAGTTACCTTCTTTGGGAAGGGAATGGTAGAGAGATGAAAGATAGTGAAAAGAAGAGATAAAGCTTTAAATTATTAAATACTGCACTCAGAAAAAAAATGAACTAAAATATAGGAAAATTTACTAAATTTGAGGAAAAAATTGTTGTCGTATGGCGCCAAAGCCGTTTTTTACAACAATTGAGTAAAAAAATTACTTAATTCCAGGAAAAAATTTTCCTTAAGTTTTTGACAAAATTCCTTATATCAAACAAATTTTAACTTAAATCAAATAAAATTTAACTAAAAACTTGGAAAAAAAAAATTACTATCATTTAGTTCATATTTTATCTGAAAACGTCTTAAAAACAACTAAATATTTCCTTTAATTTAGTTCAGATAAATATTTAGCAATGCTTTAATTAAGGAAAATTTTCCTTCATTTTAGTTAAAAGATAATTTATTTTTACTTAAAACAAGTAAAAACTGCAGTAAACTTATGATCAAATTTTCTACAATAGTAGAAAAAGATTACTGAAATTCAGTAAATTATTTATTTAGATCTTGTAAAAAATTTATAATTTTTAGGAAATATTTTCCTTAAGAGTGGGAAAAACAGTCAGAAAATAAATAAGTTTAATCCTTATATTTAGAAAAATATTCATTCCCATTATAAAATATTTTCTACATTAATGAAACTTATTTCTAATTTTCAGTAAATTATATATTTATCTGAATTTTATATTTCCTAAATTATACAAAAAAGAACTAAAATTAAGTAAAATTATTTTCTAAAAAAAATGTATCCCCTTTATAAAATAAAAGTATTAAAAATGGTATAAAGTATTTTTATTAATATATTTTCATAAATTTACAAAAATATTTTTTATAACATAAATACATATACATAATTAAATAAAAAATAACAAGAAGTTATATAATAAGAAATAATATATAAATTAGAGTGCACCTTATTTTTTTTAAATGCAACCTTAATTATCCCGAAGAAATATTTTCCGAGACAAAAAAATGGGAGTACTTTTGGTTTTACCGAAATTCCAATCAACTTATATAAAACAATACAATAAATTAAAGGTCATAGAAATTAAAAATGGATGAAGTAGTTTTGAAATTTCCCACATTCGTATTTGTGAAAGTTTCTTCTAATATAAATAACTTCTTACTCAATGTATTTCATTACCCATTCTTTGCCATTAAATATCTGATCTTCTTTTACAAGTTTAAGAATTTATTTATTTGAAAATGTAATATAAACTTCAATATAAAAGAATTTTGGTTCATAGTGTGAGTTATTGGAAATTAGATAAGTATTAATATTAATGTATTCATTAATGAAGACAAATTTTATAAGGTAAATAAATAAAAAAATCGTACTTCAGAATTAACTGTCGTATAATACATTGAAAAATATTAAAGCCTTTTCATAGTGAAATTGCTATTTACTTTGATAAAATAACATGGAAGGGACGCTCTTCGTGACGCACGGCATCTTTGTCTACGGAACACTAGAGGTCCTTAGTCTTCCCAATTTATCTAATCAAAGGTCATTTTGCAAAAAAATATAAAATAAAGTACAGGTGTTTATATATTTTTTAAAATTTTTTATTTAGAGCACACAGTTAGTTAGGGGAAATAAACTTTTTAACTGATAACAAGTAAAATACATAATTTATTTTTATTATTACTAAATCGAAAAAATTAAAGAAAATAAAGTTTAAAATTAATATATATCAAATGTCAAAAATAGTTGTTTGGTATAAATTTCGTTCATATAGCCCAACACTTTTATCAACCCATGTCCATTGCCGACAATTTGACCCGGTTCGGTTTATATTCGTCCATCTGATGGTCAATAAATATGAGTAAATAGAAGTGTTTGGATAAAAGAACAAAATTTATACCAAACAATGACTTTTGAGTTTTACTCACAATTTTTTCGATTTTGTATTAATAAATAATGTGTTAAGTTTTTCCCTTTACTGTAAGCCCTATAATTAACTGTTACTTAAAACACCTATACGATTTTTTTTATTTTAGATACTTATCAATGTATTACGCAAAAGCTCAATCTAAAAATGTATTTACCTTGAATACTTGCCCATTAATTTATTATAATAGAAAAACTGTACCTAAATCCAACAACTCTCCATTTAGAAGATCGCTTTTGGAGTTATTTTAATCTCTGTCACTAAGCCCATCTTTCTTTAAATTTGACATTGAATTATGATATTTAATATATAACAACCTCCTGGCAAACATTGAAAAAGGCCCACCCTAATATAAAAACTGCATCACTTACATGGTTTGAGCCTTAATATGCAGGGAAGTCCTTTTTTGATTTGAAGAAAACGGCTGCTGAAAAAGTTTTAAAATGGGGAATTAGAAGCATTACGCAGGAAACACTTGATTTATTATTAAGAGTCATACAATAAATCATTAAATGCCAGGAAATAGGGTCCCATATGAATTAAAGTCGAGTGACGTTAAAAGGCAAATTGATAAACGGAAATGATGCTTGAGCCTACCAATCATATTGTTACTTGTGATAACAACTCCAAGCACATAAAGTTGGATTAGAATCTCAGGCAAGTAACCTACTCCTGGAAAAAAAAACTCCTACTATGAAAAACAAAAAATTATAAAAAAACGGCACCCCCTAATGTTATCGACCACCGCAAACGAATAAATTATCATAATTTAAGGATCTGCACCTGAAACATCCGAACTCTTTACAGAAGAGTTGCTTTAATCCAGTTGATGGATGTAATCGATAAATACAAATGTGATATGATTGCAGTCCAGGAGATTAGATGGAATGGTCATGATGGTAAGCATGTGTTTGGTAAGCAAAATATTGCGAAACCTTGTTTCTAGGTTCACCCCAGTAAGGATAGGTTAGCGACAATTCGCGTTAAAGCTAAATACTTTGATCTAGGCCTGATTTGTGCACACGCTGAACTTAAAGAAGTTTATGGTAGCTGCCCAAGACACGACGTGAAAATAATCTTTGGTAATAATAACGCAAAGATTGGGAAAGAAAGCTGATCTGAAACTAATATCGGGTTTCTCCTTTAAGGGCAATCACGGAAATCAGGTGACATGCTGAGAGCGAAGAAGCACTTCTGCAAGTGGTCTTTGTAAAGTGCACAAAAAGAGGGACTACCAATGTGACTTTAGACCAGGTAAATCAAACAAATGGACACTACTTACCTTACTTAACTTCTTACGTGATGCTGCGTTAATACAAGTTGCACGATTTTTAGCAGAACGCACATGTTATTCGCGTTTGCCGATGACACTGATATTATGGGGCGCACATTGAGTGAAGTGACTGCCGCCTTTTCCTTGCTGATGGTATCTTCTAGCAAGCAATTGGACCATACATCATCGTGGAATTTGTTAAAGAATTTGCCCACCTTGGTACCGCAGTAAATATAAACAATGACATATGTTAGTGTATGTATTGAAATCAAAAAAAGAATCATACTTACCAACATCCTCTCAACAAGAACTAATCATGGGCTCTTGCATAAGCAGATGAAGCTGCTCTTGGAGTCTTTGAGAGCGCGATTTTACCGAAATTAATAAAAAACTATCACAGAACAATAACACAGAATATTGAAAATAAATTATAAATGAAAATAATTTATTGACATTTATTTTTCAATACAATTTTTAGGAAATTTTTCTTAAATATTAGCATATAACTTTCAAGAAATTAGTACAATTTTACTCATTATAAAAAAATTTTTCCTAATTACTTCATAAATTTGAACATGATTTATTTTGATTTATCTGAACTAATTTTAAGGAAAATTTTCTTAAATATTAGTATATAACTTTTAAATATTATTACAATTTTATTTATTATAAGAAAATTATATACTATTGGACGTTGTAATTTATCTGAACTAATTTTAAATAAATTTTTCTTAAAATGTAGAAAGTTTTCTAAATTTAAGTATAACTTTCTAGTAATTAGGAAAATAATGAACTTAAATTTACGACAACTACTTCCAGATTTTAAGTAAGTTCAATTTTATGAACTATTTTTGAGTAAATCATTTACTCAATCAAATTTTTTGAACTAAAGTCAATATTACCTTGTTTTACGATGTGATGAACTAAAATTTAGGACATATTTACTAGTTTTTAACAAAATTTTCCCTAAAATAAATAATATTTTACAAAATTCTTCCAATTTTTCTATGGAAAAATCTTAACTATTTTTTAGTATATGAACTATAAATTTTTTATTTAAATGTTGTATTTTTTACTAGAATGTAACAATTTTTCCTAGTTTTGAGTAAAAACTTACTCCGAATAAGGAATTTTTTATACTATTTTTAAGGAATTATTTTTCCTCAAATTTAGTACATGTCTTTTTTCTGAGTGTGTGTAATTGCATGTCTTGTCTATTTTTAGAACAGTGAAGTTGTTTCAATGAGTCTAAAAATAGAATCGGATGCAGCTCATTGTCTGAGAGAAGTACCCCTTGTTCCAATTGGAATGTTGTCGGGGAATTATATATATAAGTTGTGTCATTTGTTATTTAGACGCATGTTTAAACTTTTTTGTTCTACAACTTATTTTATTTATTTTTTTTTCCTCTATGGCATGTTTTTTTATTGCCGTAGGCTTACCGCCGATGGGAGATGCTTTGGTAATTAATAATTTTTAGTAGAAATTAATAATTACAGAAGTTTATGTTGCCATGGCCGATGCTAAATATATTTACAGCGCAAAATAATGAAATTTTGTATCTATTTATATCCTTTACCACCATAGGACCCCAAAGACTGGTTGAAGTCCGCCGACTTCTTGTGGTACCTGCCTGGATCCCTTTTTTCATGTATTTTTATTTTCAATGAATAAGGCGAACTTTTCAATAAAATTTAGTGAAATTCGTCACATGCCTATAAGTTGATTCAAGAAAGAACTCTACTAATTTTTATTTAAATCCGTAGACTCCTAGAGGTACTTCGTAAATCTCAAGATAGTGTAATTTAAACTAATGTTAGGATTAATAACTGCAATTTGATTAAAATTTTAAGCCTGAAGGTTTGCAATGCTTTTTTATTATAAGCAATATTTCTTACTTTTTTTTACTAAATTTAGATTTTTTCAAAAGATTGACAAAAGTTGCTGATTTTTTTTAGCTAATTCGAAAGAAAAGCTTTTTGCCTTTCATTTCATTATAGTGAGAGCACGGAGGTAAACCGACCTAACTGACTTTTTCTCCAACGAAAACAGCCAATGCTGAATTTTAATACAGATTTTTCATTGTGAGATTCTTCTCTATAAAATAGCATTATTAGATTTTTGAAAAGTGATAGTCAAAAAATGCACGTTTTGCAGCAGAAATACCATAGTGCGTCGTGTTGGTGCTCCTGCTAAAACGTGGAAAAGGTCAATTTATGTTAGAAGCAGCAAACTATTCATGGAATGATGTATGAATAACATCTCGCAATAGAATCCGATATAAAAGGATGGCTGAGGCCCTATGCTCCACTGGAAGTCAAGGTTAACAGGAAGAGACCACCATAGGAGGAAAAATTATGTAAATTATAAGCGATGTCAGTCCGTCCGTCTGGCTGGACGGCTGGCTGGACGCCAATGTAAACCTTGTAATTAAAGTACAATTCTGAAGATAATTAAATAAGTTTGGCACATAAAATTTTTTTGATAGTGGGACCATGGCTATTAATATTTTTCCAATTCGGTCTATTATTTATGGTACCTACCATAGTTCTCACTTATTAATGTTTTTTCATGAAATTTAAGACAAATATTGCTTACGTAAACAAAAATTACTGCACCAAATTCCGTTGAAATCGGTCCAGATTTGGCCATATATCTCATACAAACTCTTCTGTCAAAACGCTAGTGCGTTTCACTAAAACGCTTGTAAATCGGAAGATAAGAACAATTTTATATTAATTTTATGCATACATAATTTTTGTAAAACTGTAATCAAATTCGAGATAATCGAAAATAGCTTAAATATATAAGTCTTGAAAAAACGTTTGTATGATGACAAAATTAAACAAATATTTGTCTTTATACACGAAATACAACAGACCTTCGACATTAGTGGTGAAGGGTATCATCATAGGTCGGGATTGACCGAATATAGTTCTTTCTTACTTGTTTTTAAATCTTGCTTTATTAATATCTGGAGAAAAACTTAATGCAGAAGCCTATTTTCCCATCATAAGATAACGGTCGTGTTGAGAGAAGAAAATTTCGAAAAGCAGTCGACTCATAGCAGCAAAGCAGAATATCATTGGTTCTATGGCACTTAAGCTGTAATACTGCATAATTGAAATAATTTTTGGTTCGGATTTTTTCTCAATCTCTGTCAAAATTCTTTTTTTCTGTTATCCTTGACTCCCAGTGGAGCATAGGGCTTCTTGGTTTCATTCATCAAGATGTTCTTGCATAGATTAGGCACCTCCAAAATCCTTGTGCCAGCTGCCGTAGCAGGGTGATTTCTCGCTTGATTACCCCTTGGAGTAGTATATTCTATAATGTTGTTTCTTTCCATGCTTAAAACATCGTAAGTGCTTAGTCGATGGATGATGAATCCAAAGACAAAAGCCACGTTTGTAAAGCGAGCCGCTCGGTCCGAGACAGACGCCCGCTTGTAGCCGCAACTAACATGTTGAACAGACGCTACGGTTTCGTACTTTACCAAGTACAATTATCTTAGACCCTTAGACCAAATACGTCGGAATGGCTCTAAGATAACTCCTTCTCACGTTAGCCCTGACCTAGAATCCCACTCGGATTGTTTACCGCATCTTCAACTAGGTTGCTCAGGTTTCCAGGATGTACCACTAGGAGGTGTGAGTAGGAATTGAATACAGTTATTACCTGTTAGCTGGAAACCCAGGCAACAACTGCATCCCATTTACATCTCTCTGTCAAAATTAGCTTCTAATTAAACAATATAGAATAAATGTTTTGCTATCTTAAAGTGAAGGGCGAAATACTGTGCACCTTTATTCATACTTACGAATTTCTATTTTGCCTGAAACTTATGTTTGTTCTATTTGTAGTTGTTTAGTTATTGAGTTTTTCAGTCCTGCTTCTTTTTGTGATTCCTTAAAGTCTTCTTGAAAAAAAAAAAAACAAGAAAAGAAAGGCTAAAGAAAGCAAAGGAAAAAAAAGCATTTGCTTACTTATAAGAGCATAAGATGATGTTCATGAACAAATTCCATTAGACTAAATTAAATGGAAATATAATTTGTATTGTTTTTAAAACTTTTCCAACTTAGAAGGGTAAACACAATTCAACTCAATTTGTGTCTGTTGCGACAGCAACTTTACAACATAAATGTAGTGCACTTTGTTGTTTAAAAAGTACTTTTAACAGAAACAATAAAAGAGTACTACAACTATTTACTACTACTAGGAGTAGTACTACAACTACTACTACTACCACTAGTACATACTACTAAAACTATTATACAACAAAAACTATAGCAAAAAAAAAGGAATACAAATATGCATGTAGATATGTACGTCAGTAAGAGTATATTCAGGCTTCAAGTTGCAACAGATCTTAAGATGTTCTCGTTATAAAAACACAAACAGATTCTATTCTATGTTAACATACATTCATTGTTTCTTTATATGTACCCGCACTAACGCAGACAGACTGAAAGAAGACTTCTTAAATGTAATAAAATGTATAGAGCAACTATGATTTCACTGGTACTCCAATGTATTTACTACATCCATACATTACGATACAAATACAGAGCAACATGAAAGCACTTCAAAGAGACTGCAGAGTTAAAGGAAAAAGTATGTTGCAGAGTGCAGTTACTGCAACATGCCCAAAACATGTGCGTCTAGAAGTAACTAAATATATTTATTTATTGTATTTTCTTCTTAAATCTTTTACTCAATGACGTTGGAAAACTTAGCGCTGCTGCACAAAATAAAATGAAACTCACTTATTTTACATCACTGCTCATAGGACTACTTTCGGAATAAGTAGTCGTCCGAAAATAAATAACTCTCAAACACAAAGTTAGGGTGTTTACTCGAGTTATGTTTGCTCGATTAATCGGAAAAATAAAATCGATTAATCGCTCGAGTAAAACAAAATGGCTAATTTCAAATAAAGATTTATTTGAGTAATTTTCTACGAGTAATCGAGTTACTCGATCAAAAGTATTTCAATAATTTTGTAAGTATTTTTTTAAAATAAAACGACTAAACTGTTAAGTTTGTAAAAAAAAAAACGTTGGCCAAATGTAATTTCAGATATAAATAGCCTAGTCTACCATAGCCATGTTGTGGTATCCAATGTATTCGTAATTTCAACTATTGTTTATTAAAAGGTCCTAATGTAATCGTAGCTTCTGTTATAGATTAGTTGAAGGTACCATTGCAATCGTAAATCCTACTATGGTCCAGTTGAAGTCTCCAATGTAATCGTAGGTCCTACTATATTAACAGTACGTCCTACTATAGTTCAGTTAAAGGACGCAATGTAATCGTAGATCCCACTTTAGTCTAGTTGTAGATCCCATTGTAAACATAGGTAAAAGGTAGTCGTAGAGCCTACTAATCTATTAGATCAAACTCAGGATTTATGAAATCGAAAGATTGCTTTTTATATATAGAAGTAAATAAATTCACTTAAAATATTTAGGGTGACAATATGTTACAAATGTTAATTTGTTTTAAAAATATTTTTTTTTATCTTTGTTTTATATTCTTAATTGTCAAACTTTTTAGTTAATAAAACATTATAATTTTATTAAAAAAATTGTTGTATTAAAAATATTTATATAAAGAGTGCTCTAAATAAAATTTGTAGTTGGATTTTCTTAAATAATAATCAAACCTTTTAATATAAAAACTCTACAAAATACGCAAATATAATGACATATTATACAAAATCATTTAGCATTAAAATGTTTACTTAGTACTCGAGTTTTGCAAAATTATCGACTTTTTTCGGAAACCCTCCCATTAAAGATTTTATAGTTGCTTCTGATACCTTTTTGGAGCATGTGTTCCACCTGCGCTTAAAATCGGACATGTTCTTGGAAATCTTTCCTGTGTTCTTCAATTCCTTTTTTACCAGAGCGAAATACCATTCCACAGGCCGAAGTTCTGGACAGTTAGATGGATTTGCCTCTCGTGGTACAAAAATGACATTATTCTTTGAGTACCACTCAAGTGCCTTTTTTCCATAATGGCATGATGCCAAATCGGGCCAAAAAAATGTAGTCACTCTGTGCTCTCTTAAAAAGGGTAACAACCGTTTTTGTAGGCACTCCTTTATATAAATTTCTGTGTTTATTGTGCCAGATGCCACAAATACTTTACTTCTTTTGCCACAACTGCAAATAGCTTGCCACACGAGAAACTTCTTAGGGAATTTTGTTTGTTTTTTTGTGCGAAACTCTTGCCGAACATTGCCCCGTTTATCAGCAACATAAAACTCTTGACCAGGAAGTTGAGAAAAGTCTGCCAGTACGTATGTTTCATCATCCATCACACAACAGGTGTATTTTTTTATAAAATCAGACTTCAATTTTTTCGCTCGTTTTTTTGCTTCTAAGTTCTTTATAGCATTGCGATCTGGAACCTTTTGGACTTTGTATGTCTTCAGTCCAGCATAAGCTTTGGCTCTATGTGCAAAATTCGTAGAACATTTCACCGTACGAGCTGCTTTTCTTAAAGAAGTGTTAGGCGCTCTTCGAAAGAGTCGCTCTACTTCTTTTGCCTTACCAATACCTGTAGGACCTTTTTTCCTCCCTGATCCAGGTTTTCTTTCAATGCTCAGGTTTTCCTTACACCGTCTGATGGCATTAGAAACCGTTCGAGGGTCAACTTTCAAATTTTTAGCTATTTTTTTAAAAGTCCATGACGGATTTTTTTGAAAAGTTTTAATTATATTTTCACGAACTTTTTTTTCGCAGTCGATTTTGATTGAAATAACTATTGAAATTTAATCATTTCTAAAATAATAGTATCTGACATATCTATAGAAACTAACTTGATCAAAAAATAAATTATTTCTTGCACTATGGATAAATTTTGTCTAAAATAGTAAATTCATATTTTTTTTAGAACACTCTTTAAAAAGCTTGCAGAAAAATCTTACTCGAGTAATTTTAAGATGATTTTTTTACTCGATTAACTCGAGTAAATTTGAACGATTAATCGATTTTCCGAGTAAATAAAAAACCCCATTTTCAAGTTATTTGATTACTCAAACAATTAAAAGTCGAGTAAAATGAACACCCTACACAAAGTACAAATGTATCTATTACAAGATTTCTTAGCGCGACCATAGAATGACAGAAAAAGCAACAAACACTCAAAATACAAGACAAAAAAGAGAAAAGTGTTTATTGAATGAAAAAGTTTGTCTGGGTGCCTGTCCTGTCTGTATGTAACGTTCTACTCTTCATTTGTTTAATTTTTGTATGAAAAGTTTAAAGAAGGTCTCCTTGGTTAAATGAAGTCTTCCTAATCGATGTTCTTGAATGCCAGATTATGGTTGTAATGAGCTCACTTCAAACAATTCAGTACGTGGTGTGGTAGAATAAAAAACATTAAGAATAAATCGGTAATTATAACACCATAGGTGGAAAGGGTATACTGGGATTGTGCTGGTATTTGTAACGCATAAAAATATTGGTCCGAGACCTACCTTTTAGTATACCGATCGACTCAAAACTACTCGCTGAGTTGATTTAACGATGTCCGTCCGGCTGGCAGGATATTCATATAAGCTTGTTCTCAAAGTTCAGTATAACATAACTACAAAGATGATTTTGGTCCTATACTTTTTGAACAAAATTGGATTACTATTTCAGGTACCTCCCATAGGGATGCCTTTCCGGAATAGAGTTTTTGGCCCACTACAGCCACAATTTAATTTGTATTTTAGTAATATTCAGCAGAAATATGGTGCCCGAAATCAGTGTGCCTAATCATCGGATATATTAATGTAGTGGAGTAGGGAACATGGTTCCTGTTGACGGTTCCATAAGTCATCATCAATATTTAAGAGTATTGAATGAATATGCATTTCCCTCTTGCGATAAATTGATCGGAGAAACATAAATTTTCCAACCGGATAACGGTCCATGTCATAATAGCAAAATGATCACAAAATTTGTAACAGAGGCTGGTGTTCAAAACTCTGGATTGGCTTCTCCAAAGTCCACTTTTTTATGTTATAGAAAATTTGTAGTCATACAGAAAGCAGAACAGATATGCGGACTTATTGAGGGCGCAAACGCTTGGAAAGAGACTTCAATGGGGTTTCTGCAGTTCTTGGCAGATTCTGTTCCGAACCACCACCAAAAAGTTTTAAATGCTAAAGGAGAATACATTTTTCATTAATTTAAATAATTATTATTATTTTTGTTGACCTCGAAGTTCCCAATTTTTTTAAATACACTCTCTAAAAACATGTCAAAATACTTATGCCACATCCTGAAATTTCCTTTTTATACCCACCATCAGAAAGAATGGGGGGTATATTGAGATTGTCATTCCGTTTGTAATTTCCTTAATATTGACTCAAAAATCAAAAGCGATATATATTCTGAATCCTTATAAAATTCTCAGACGATTGAGCGATGTCCGTCTGTCTGTCCGTCTGTCTGTCTGTTGAAATCACAATAACGACTAAACGAAATGAGCTAGCTCACTAAAACTTAGTAGAACCATTCTTCATCTATGAGAAAATTTTGGTTGAAATTGAAATTGGGCAAAATATTTGAACATAGCTCCCTCGACTACGGAAATCGCTTATTTGCTCGACTACGGAAATCGCTTATTTGCTAATAAATAACAAACTATAATAGCTATGATGATAAAATATGGTTGCATAAGCCCTAGACAGCATGTAAAATTTCATTAAAATCGGTTCACATTTAATCATAGCTCCCATACAAAAAACATACGGAAACAGCCAAAATTTCACCTAAAATACACTTAAATGCCAATTAATCTAAAACTATAACAGATATAACCACTAAATTCAGTACAAGGTGGTCTTATGTCAATGCCAACGAGTGTGCAAAATTTTGTCACAATCGGTTACCATTTGACCATAGCTCCCATATAAAAAACTTACGGAAACACAAAAATACAAAAAGAAAAGACGGTTTATGTCCGTCTGTCCGTCAGACAGAGAGACGAAATTGTACAAAAGTATTTTTGATATGTAACAGAAATCGGCGAAATCGGTTCACATTTAGTTAGAGCCCCGGGAAACATATGAATGCTGATAAATTGAATACAATTGTAATAGCTACGACGACTATATCAAATTTAATAGGAATCGGTCCATATTTGACTATAGCTTTCATATAAAAAACACTCTCGGAAACCAAAAAAAATGTAGCAAAGGCCAGTTAAAAGCTATTAAATTACAAACTATGACAGGTATTGCCATTAAATTTTGCAAAAACCAGCCAGTGTGCAAACATCCCTTTTTATACCCTTGTTTGTATAAAAATTTTGCCGTTGCTTTAGTATGATTTTAATATTTGTATTCCAGAAAAGCCTTTATTTTATGTCATTTGTTCTTTTGTTTTCCTTGACTCCCAGTGGATCATAGGTACGGTCCATATTTTTGAACGACAAAAAAGAATAAATATATTTTTTTTGATATTAAATTGATTTTTATACTGACGAACATGGTTCACTCAAAGAAAAGCCTTTATTTTATGTCATTTGTTCTTTTGTTTTCCTTGACTCCCAGTGGATCATAGGTACGGTCCATATTTTTGAACGACAAAAAAAGAATAAATATATTTTTTTTGATATTAAATTGATTTTTATACTGACGAACATGGTTCACTCAATGTATTTCTAATTATGTATGAGACCAGGGAACGTTAATCATACGTAATCTTAAAATTACTTACGAAATTCTCTTACTAAGATGATATTAGGGACTTAGGTGGTATGGGAATTATCAATACAGAGAGGGTTGGGATTTCAATAGGACAATAAAATACACTCGGACGTTTGGAAGTTTAGGGTAATTTGCCTTTGAAATATTTAGTAGGAGATTATTTTGACAAGTGTAGTGGAGGTGGGCTTTCACAGTTATTCCTGGATCGCCGTTTGAGAATATTGCCAAAGTGTCCGCTCTGCATTGGAGGATTCGTTTTTGCGGTTGGTCGTGTTTTTGTTGTTAATTCCGTTTGGGAACCTGGTATTGGCTGTGCGGTGGTTACAGCTGCTGGGACATCACCTACCTGAAACTCTTTTCAGGAGGCTAGGTGGGAGATTTCATAGCGAGGGCCTGTTGCGACTGACTCAAACCCATTAAAATTCCCCGTAACGTTCGCCCTGGACTACGATTTGGAATACTGGTATGTATTTGGTTCTGAGTTACTTTAGTGACCTGTGGTTTTCCCGTGAGGGTGACATATCTATTGTGGTTTGTTATAATTGTCGTTCATATTTACCCTTGCTGGTGTCACTTTGTGTTCAAAGTGTAGCGCGTGAGTGTTGCTGTTAACTGTTATGTCTCATTTTTGTGTTGTCTTTATTTGTGTACATTTTGGGGGCTTGGGGTACCAGTCCCTGGGCCGTTTGAGGTTCTACTGGTAGTATTTAAATTTTTTTTTACCAATCCCATCGGAGATTGTCTGGTACCGCGGGAGTCAGGAAACTGTGGAAATTCATCTATTGTCCGACTGTTGGTTGTTGTCTCATTGGCGAGCGTAGCGGGGGCTGTGGTTTAAAACCCAGGCGGGGAGAACGTAAGTAGCATTGACTGCCTCTTACGTTCCGTGTTTAGTTGCACTGCAACCAGGTGCCGTAGCAATAAGATACTCTATTGATTTACTAACTCTATCGATTTACTACAGAACCGAAACAATAAAACACGCCCTGCTCTATCCATACTATTTACTAGTGAATGTGCTAAGAAAAATCAAGGAGCTTACTTCTGAAACCCTAACATTGAAATCTAATGTGTCAATATTATTCAAGAAGTGAAGTATTTTCAGTATTTAGCCCAATGCTAGTTTCAATTCGTAGTTTTTCGCAAATGAGTCTTTAATGGTAAAAATGTAAGATTTTCGAAGCAGGGTCTAGTAATGATAATCATCAACAACGTTGAGCCATCCAGGTCGCATTAAAAAGCTAGTAAGCTAATTTCTTCGTTAGCTAGATCACTCAAGTCTCCAAAGAAATAAGATAGCAGTTTTCATCCCCTTTGGTATGAAAGAGTAGGACAAGTACATAAAAGATGTTTTATGGACTCTTCCTAGAAATTATAGCTGGAGGCTGGACTGTCCCTGCATAAGAACTTAGCCCCATTATTTTAGGTATGTTCGTATTTTTCGAATTTAAAATTTTAGATTTTTTAAAATACGTACTTATTATTTATTTTTACATACAAAACTACTTTCAAAAGTCCTAAAATGACAGTCACTTAAGACTAGTCATATGATATGAGATATTAGTCAACCCATAAGGAAAAACCTTAAACATTTTTAATAATCGATCCCAGTGATAAAGGGTTGGTAAACTAAAATACTTCTTGATTTTTATTTATTTGCTAATTTCTTTAGTCATACTTCTCAGGATCTTGTTGTCATTTTTTAATACATCTCTTTTTAAGTAGTAAGAGAATTTGAATTACATATACTTCTGAGATATGATATGTCATTTAGGGTTCTTTGTATCCCTATAAAAACAGTGTCAATCGCCTGTTTATAAAGGCACTACAAGAACTCTCCAAACTACAGCCTTTAGTTTTAGAATCAATGCTAAACTGTCTATTCATTCATAGTCTAATTTGAAATAGTTTGACATTTAATTCTTAGGCTAACTTCCTTTAAGGACAAGTAAATTGGGAAACTTTCCCTGTTGTCTCTAAAATCACGACTTCAAATTTGAAACGCATACTTAGGTATTCGTTTCGTTTTGGTGTATGTGTATGTGGGTTCATTAAATGAAGAACAATTTTGTTATCTCCCAATTCAGTTTGAATTACAAAAACAACTGTCTGCGATTGTTGCTTGTAACTTTAAAATTGTACAAACAACAATAAATTCAACAAAACATCGACTGACATTCGACTAAAGAGTCAGAGAAAAAGAGTAAGTATTTCATCAAGTGTCATTTGGTCATCCGCATACATTCTTTTCCAGCATCAAATGCGTGCTCAGACTTTAGTAACAAGGACATACACACACACACATACAAAATCCATGAAAACATTTATCTTACAATCCCTTTTACAAATACAAAAGGAAACTTTCAATTCCGGAAAATTTAACAATTAAAAGATGAAACTTTTCAAACTAACTTAATAAAATTGTTGTTGTATCTTTTGTTTTGGAATTGTCACAAGAAAAAAGATTTACAACATGGTAATGATTTCTTTTTCTTTGACAAAGAAGCCAAAGAAGGAATTGCTAAAACTTTAACTTAAAACTCTTTTAAGGTTAGAATATACATAAATAAGACTAGGGCATCCCTTATTCTACAAGATTTTGTAATATTTGTCTATTTCTCACAATCAGTCAAATAAATGAATCCTATTGTTTATACGATTTATCTTTGCACAGATTTCAGAGAATTATAGTCCATCGATTGCACTTTCGAATGGCATTTGTTAATTTACATACGGGTTTTGGGGGACAAAAACATTCGCTACTAAAACATTGTGACCTACGATACAAAAAATGGAAGTTGTTTTTTTTACACGTGTTTCTTTAGTTTTCAGGAAATCGGCCACAGTAATAAAAAAAATTGTAAATACAATGAAAAGTGAGCATTTAAATTTCCAGTTGGATCAAAAATCCATAAATAAACAAGTAAGAAAGCGCTATAGTCGGTCAAGCCCGACCATACAATACCCTTCACCACTAAGGTCAAAGATGTTATTTTTCCTGTATAAAGACAAATATTTGCTAAATTTTGCCATCATACAAACATTTTCTCAAAACTTATATATTTAACCTGTTTCCGTCATTTGGACTTATATGAGAGCTAGGGTCAAATGTGGACCGATTATCTCGAAATTTAGCAAATTGATAACAGTTATTACAAAAATTATGTATGCAAAAAATATACTCAAAATTTTTATTATCTTTAGATTTACGAGCGTTTTAGTGATTTTTTGTCTCACTTAGTGCGTTTTTAAAGAAAAGTTTGTATTGGAGCTATGGTCAAATGTTGACCGATTTTAACGAAATTTAGTACAGTGATTTTAGTTTACATAAGCAGTATTTGTTTTAAATTTCATGAAAAAATATTGATATTTGTGGCCAATATATCAATTCCGGGAAGTGGGACCTATGGGAGGTACCAGAAATAATGGACCGATTTTGACCAATTTCAATAGCCATGGTCCCATTATCAAAAAAATGATCTGCGCCAAATTTCATCAAATTATCTTTAGAATTGCGACCTGTAGTTTGATTACAAGGTTTACATGGGGGTCCAGCCAGACGGACGGACGGACATTGCTAAATCGACTCAGAAAGTGATTCTAAGCCTATTGGTATACTAAAAGGTGGGTCTAAGACAAATATTTCAATGCTTTGCATACATCAGCACAAACTTATAATACCCTTTCCACCCATGGTGGTGAAAGGTATAACTATTGCGGACGCTACGTGTCGGATGCTACATTTTTACTTGAATGTTTTTTATTAGGATAACTTCATATTTCATATTTTTAAGGGGTTCGTAAGACAGTGAAATTAATGGTGTTATATTTCCCAACTTCCTTCCCCTTCCACTTCATGTTCGCGGTTAAAAATGCAATTTTTAGACAAAGTTAAAATAAATTTTTGCAACATGCGTGGGCTAAAACCGATTTTTCTCAGTGTGTGCTAACATTTGTCTTCACTGACCAGATGCTTTCTCCTTATGTGAAACCCAGGCTGACCCTGTATTAAAGCCTTAGAAAGTGATAAGATCCGAAAAGCTCTTACAAGTAGGGTCTTTGCAGTTCTTACCGCTTCTTAGATCATTGAAGCCTTCTGGTCAAAGGCTATAATTCAAACTTTTCGAAATGCGGCAACCTCTGTCCTATCTCGAAAGAGTAGATAGGACAGAGGTTGTACCACTTTTATCATCGAATATAAATTATTGCTTTAAGACAGTTTCGAACAAATTTTTTTTATTTTTTTTTTCGATGAACATTGGGGTCGGCAAAATACATTTTTCGTTATATCTTCGGCATTTAAAGTCGGATCTTAAAGTATGATATATACATGTTTTTGTCTCGAGAAGGCCAATATTTTACTTTTTCATTGGTCTCAGATATCCGGTTCTAGCATTTATCCATCAGACCTCAGTTCCTACCACCCTAAAAACTTTTACTAAGGAAGTTTTCGATATTTCCAATCGAACTATTAAAACAAGGAATGTTTGTTTTTGCCGCACATTGGGGTCGCCAAAATACATTTTTCGATATCTTTGCCATTTACAGTTGGATCTTTAAATGTTATATATCGATGTTTTTGTCTGAATAAGGCCAATGTTTTATGTTAATAATCTTTGACCTCAAGTACACTCTTCTAGTACTTACTCATGATATCTCAACTCAGACAATAAGAATTAAAAAAATTGATGTAAAATTAAAAAAATTTAATAAATCATGTCTTGATACGATCCAAGTTTGCTATATTTTTGACGACTCTCGAATATAGATCAAATGTGGCCTGTGCGTTGCTCCTCGGTGACTGCCAGCAGATTCATGTACTACATGAACAAAATGCTCGGTGTTTTGTGAATGACATAGATAAGCTGTAAACATAGTTAAATTTAGCAAATAAAACTATCAAAAGAAGTAATTTTCCTTTTTTTTAACCTGGTATTCGATTATTTCATTGGAAAACTTTAATTCTTCTAGCTGTTCTTGCATATAGAACTGCAAGCATGGCAGCTAAGTCAATTCAATTTTTTTCCTATTAATCATAACGATAGTTTATAAAATTCTGAATGCCATCCGAAGGTATGCCGAAAAATGTAATTTGACGAACCCAATGTGCGGCAAAACAAAAATTGCTTATTTTTAATAGTTCGGTTGGAATTATCGAAAAACTTCCTTAGTACAAATATAACGATTTTTTAAGAGCTTTAATTTTCTGATATAAGGGTGATACATTGGGATGGTAGAAACTGAGGTCTGATGAATAATTACAACAACTGGATATCTGAGACCAATGAGTATTAAAGCAAAATATTGGGCTCTTCGAAACAAAAACATCGATCCGACTTTAAATGTCGAAGATATAACGAAAAATGTATTTTGGGACCCCAATGTGCGGCGAAAAAATTTAAAAAAAATTTTCGAAACTGTCTTACAACAATACTTTATATTCAGTGGTGTACGGCGAACTTTTTATTGTTCCATATAAGTCCAAACGCAAGTAGAATTACTTGACCGTGTGCAGGAATGAGGAAAGATGCTTATTAGGGACAGCAGTGTGGCCAGCTATATTAATTCACCAGAGCATTGTCGTTGGGTTGGCCCTTGTTCCTAAAACATTTAAGTAAACCTTATTGCTATTATTTAGAAATTACTGTCAAATAAAACTTTTTATCAAAAGCTGTCCTTATTATTTTTTTATGATTTAATATTAACTGCAACTGATTTGGGTGTTATAGTACAACATAATTTGAGGCCCTATGCTCCACTGGGAGTCAAGGATAACAGAAGTACAGCATTTTAATCTTTGTCGAAGAAAGGGTCTTCAACAAACCGAAACGATTTGGAAATAACTTGTAGCAAGCTTACTAACATAAGCGTTGTGATTACTATTTTCAAACGGCTTAGTAAAAAAAGTTTAATAATGAAAACTCAACCCTTATGATAATATTACTTGTATGTACTATTGAGTAAGCTAATTATAGAATAAGCTTATATAATGGTTTTCTACTCATGTCACTTTTATTATCATATGAAAGTAATTTGTTTCGATTCCTTACAAACACTTAGTTTAAATTTATAGGACGTATTTAGTATAATTATTTGAAATAGGTTATTACTTTTTGCTGTTTAAAATTTAAAACACTTCACTGTTAAAAATACTTCACTCTTCAGCGAAAACCATACAAACACTAAAAACATTAACCAATAACACAAAATAGAATAGAACTATTGCGAGAATATGTTATTCCTAATCATACTCGTTAAATTATTATCTAAACAAGTGTATAACAAGTATTTTTTTAAATATATTGCCATTCTAAGCATTTGTAAGCAGTATTTGAATACTGTTACATTTTTTAACAATAATAACCTTGATATAAGTTCGCTTGTAAAAAGTTGTAGAAAATCTCTTTTAATAAGCTTTTGCAACAACTAATTTAAATTTTACTTATGAAATAGTCTGTTGGGTCACCCTAACCAAGGATTTTATGCCTGTGTGTTAGAAGGAGGAAGAAAATATAGACAAGCCATTTAAAATAATAATAAAACAATTTGAAAATCTTTTGATTGCTGGAATTAAGATGGTCCTTTACATAATTAAATGGAATTTTTATAACACAAATTGTTTGTAATGAACAAAAAAATAAATGTAGAAAATATTAGTATAATTATGTTTGTAAAATGAATACCAACGACAAAATTAACAAACTTTAGCAAGAATTAAAATTATCTCGAAAACTCTTTTAAATATTATTTGTGAATCAATTCTACATTAACATATTTCTGATATTTTCCTTAAAATTTAAATTTAATACAAACAAACTCACGCGTATAATAAGACCTTTATATCCTTAAGGCAAACATTTTGATTGTACTCTATAAAAAAAAATTTCTTTGTTAGTAGTTTTCTTTTCTTATTTTGTCTGTGACAGTTTTTTCGCTTGTCGAAGCTGTTTTTATTGCGGATGTAATAAGTTTGCGCTAAAAATCTTATTTAAATGTTTTCAGCACAAATTCAGTCTAAATTGCCTAAATATTTCCTTGGGTAGAAAAATACGGCAAAGATAAAAACAAAAAAAGTCTAAATAAATTTTATTGAATTGGCAAGGAAGTGCATCATATGATAATTGTTTCCTGTTCTTTTTCAGTTGGCTTTTATAGTTTTAGGGGAATAAGATAAATAAATTTATAAAGTCTCTGCAAGACCTGGCAGAGGTGCTGTGTCAATTTTAAAAGAAGAAATGACATAACATTATGAAGCAACATGTACGTCTCAAACATAGTCACTAAATGGAAAATATGAGGGATTTTAAAATTCGTTTAAATGAATTAATTTACGCCAATTTGACATAAGAAAGTTTAAAACTTATTGATGTCCTACCGGCTTGCTGTCCATGAAAAGTTTGTGATCAAAGTACAAGTAAGAATTTCTATTACATTTTGTGTAATATTTTAAGTCATAGAAATATATCCATATACGAACACGACTTCGTGATAAATACAAAAAAAAAAGAATGACCCATGTCTCCCAGTTTTGCTCCAAGTTATGTACATTTTTTTATTGGCCCCGAAAGATTAAGGTCTTCGGTGTCATTTTTGCAAAAAAGTAATCATTTTGTCAGGATTATATCTTGCAAACCGTTCGGAATTTTAATTTACTTTCTGAGGCAAAACTATAGAATAACAAAAAAATAGAATAACAAAAAAAAACAAATGCAATTTAAAAATTTTCCACTTTTGCGGCTTTGGGGTACATAAAAAGTTTATGACTGGAAGATAAGAGTCTTTAATTGTTCTTCTATTATGTAGTGGTGCCGTATATTGTTAGTGTTGCCCTGTATTAAGCATATATTATGACCAAAAGTTATTGCCAAAATTACAGCTCAACTAGGATTGCCAGACACAACCCGGAAAAAGCTGGTCATAAGGCAAAAAAAGCTTGACAACCCAAAAATAAGCTGGACATTAATAAATTATGCAAATTGTAAGTACGAAATGAAAGTGGACAAGAGACATGTCCGAACAAATCAAAATGAGGTTAGAATTACAATAACTGCGGGTGCCGATGGTTTGCCGGCAGAGCTTTTTCAGGCAGGAGGTGGGAGTTGATAATCATTTATGTCACAGCTTATAAAAACCATATAGTTAGAAGAACGTATGCCGGACGATTGGAGTCTCAGTGTCCACAAACAAATTAGATAAAACTGTATGTGCCAGTTATAGAGGTATAAGTCTTTTTTCAATTGCATATAAGATAATATCGACAGTATTATGTGAAAGGTAAAAGGCCAAAGTTAACAAAATAATTGAAACCTAATCTACCACTGGCCAGATCTTCATGCCACATCAAATCCTGGAGAAAACACAAGAGAAACAAATTGATACATATCATCTCTTTGTTTACTACAAAGCTGCTTTTGACAGCCCGATACGAACGAAGGTGTTTGATGCAATGTCTGAGTTTGGCAACCCTAGGGTTAATGAAACTATGCAGGATGACAAAAACGGATACAACCTCAGCAGTGAGGTCCTTTATAACTAAATGATAGGCGATAGTTTGTCATGTGATCTCTTCAATATTGTGTTACCTGAAATCGTACATCGCACAGTGCGCGAGGTAGCTGCCGCCTTTTTTAAATATCGAGAAGAAATCTAGTAAAATGGGTCTAGTTGTCAATGAATCAAAAATAAAACTGATCATTTCTACAAACAGAAAGTTCACAATATTTGGACCACATGTGATCGTTGAGAACTAAAACTTCGAAGTTGTAAAATAATTTGTTTACCTTTGTACAGCCGTCAACATAAATAACGATATAAGTTTCGAAATCAAACTTTTTGAGAGATAGATTCTGCGAAAAATCGTTGGACCAGTTTGCATCAACAATGAATATCGACATCGAATAAACCATGAATATCGACATAGTAAAACGCATCAAACAGCAGCGGCTGCGTTGGCTAGGACATGTTGTGCGAATGGATAAAAATACTACTGCAAGAAAAGTATTTAAATACGATTCAGAATGAACTCGTAAAAGAAATATAATCTCGAACATTGTTGATACGACATAAACATTGGGAATATTTTTGTAAATATATTTTAAAATATATCCAATATAATTTTAAGACTGAAATATATTCTAATATTAAACAATTTTAGACTTTTAGATATTTTCAATCCAAAAATTTGTTTATGGAAAAATTTTTAATAAAAATATTTTTCTTTGGAAAACTATTCGACGAAAATTATATTTTATATAAAATTTTTCGATAAAAATATGTTTCTGTAAAAATTTTTGGTAAAATTATTTTTGTATCAGAAAATTATCAAATCTTCTGTAAAAATTTTTGATAAAAAATTTTCTATAGAAACATTTTTGATAAAAAAAATTTTAAATAGAACAATTTTTGATAAAAAAAAAAATTCTATAGAAAAATTTTTGATAAAAAATTTTCCATAGATAACTTGTTGATAAAAAAAATTTAATTAAAAAGTTTTACTGTAGTGTATTGCACTAAGATCCCAATTCATTACAATTATTTATTATTGTAATAAATAATAGGATTATCCCTAATTCTAGACAGCGAAAACCACACTATATACAGTTTGTCAAGTAATTGTTTGCATTAAAGAAAAATAGTGAAAATGCAATTTAAATTTCGAAAATTAAACATCAAATCGTTTAAATTTGTTTATTTTGTTTAACACATACCGTTAATGTAACTATTTACTACAAAAATGTCGTAAAAAAATTTAAATAAATACATGCATTGCAACAACAACAATACAAAAAGAAACATACCCAATTAAAAAGGCGTCAAATAAATGTTTGCAATCAAACTACAGGTCGCAATTCTAAAGATAATTTGATGAAATTTGGCACAGATATTTAGGTACCATTATTTATGGTACCTCCCATAGGTCCCACTTCCCGGAATTGCTATATTAGCCACAAATATCAATATTTTTTCATTAAAACAGATACTGCTTATGTAAACTTAAATCACTGTACCAAATTTCGTTGAAATCGGTCCACATTTGACCATAGCTCCCATACAAACTCTTCTTCAAAAACGCACTAAATGAGACAAAAAATCACTAAAACGCTCGTAAATCTAAAGATAATGAAAATTTTGAGTTTATTTTTTGCATACATAATTTTTGTAACAACTGTAATCAATTTGCCAAATTTCGAGATAATCGGTCCACATTTGACCCTAGCTCTCATATAAGTCCAAATGACGGAAACAGGTTGAATATATACGTTTTGAGAAAATGTTTGTATGATGGCAAAATTTAGCAAATATTTGTCTTTATACAGGAAAAATAACACCTTTGACCTTAGTGGTGATGGGTATCGTATGGTCGGCTTGACCGACTATAGCGCTTTCTTACTTGTTTTTACTTTATGATGTTTTATTAGTGTTATCCAATAAAATTAAAGTTATAGAAAGTATTGTAAAAAAAAGTGTGTATTAGTTGTCCTATATTTAAAAACAAAAATGCCTGCAAAATTAATTTCGAGAGGCGTTATAGAATTAGCGTATTTCCATCACTATAAGGCAAATCATCCAGGGAAATCGCTAAAATGTTCTCCCGTATGGTTAGGACATCATATCCCGTGCTAAAAGTGAAGGAATATTGGAATTAAAAGGGTAACAATGTAGTCCAAAATATAAAACAATACAAATTTAAACTAAAATTATTAAAACCTTCTAGGAAAAACGGCACTCCAGCACTAGGGACTTAAGTCCGAAGTGAAAAATAGTCATGGGCTAAGTGTATCCCAAGGAGCAATCCGAAATATACAGGTAAAACCGAGGTATTCATCTACAGTGGATAGGAAAAATCTACTTCTTTCAACATAAAATATTGAAAATCACTTCATGCTTTGTATTTCGCACTTATAACTAGTATTGGGTACATTTTTTTTCTCTAGTCATGCTAAAATGATGTTGTATTATCATGATGGATCCCCAAAAGTTTGGAAGCCGACTTAAGTGCCCTGTAGCAAACTTTAAAAAAGAATTTAATATTTTGCGTTGATAGCAGTATGCTTTTCCTAGCCACTGTAGATGAATATTTCAGGTTTACCGGTATGATCATGATCATTTTTCACTTAGGAGGTAAGCCCCTAGTGCTGGAGTGCCACTTTTTCCAGACGGTTTTGATAATTTTACTTTTAATTCATATTGTATATTATTTTGGACTGAATGGTTACCCTTTCAGTTCCCGTATTCCTTAATTTTCAGTACGGGATCTGATGTCCTAACTATACAGGAGAACATTTTAGCGATTTCCCTGGCGGATTTGCCCTTATAGTGATGGAAATACGCTAATTCTATAATGCCTGCCGAAATTAATTTTCCAGGCATTTTTTTTTAATTTAAGACAACTAATGCACAATTTTTGTGTATGTTATATTGAGGGACAAAATAAATACGAATTATTATTGTGTCCAACAAATATAAACATCAGCGTAGATTATCATCCGAACAGAAACCCACAAACATTTTTCAGTTTTATCATTTCTTTATTTCCCACACTTTTGTTGTTGCTTTGTTGGCGACTAAGACAAAAATTCAGAGAAAGATTTAAATAAACAAAAGTTTATTTTAAAACTTGGCACATGTACATCCGTATATTTATTAAAAAGTTTTACTGTAGTGTATTGCACTAAATTTTCTATAGAAACATTTTTGATAAAAAAATTTTCTAAAAAAAAAATTTTGATAAAAAAATTTTCTGTAGAAAAAATTTTGATGAGAAAATTCTTTATTGAAAAGTTTATGATAAGAAAATTAAAAAAAATGGAGTACAAAACTTTTTCTTTTTAAAACGTTAGAACTACACATTAAAAAAATACCAATTTTAGTTAAAAGTATAAAAAACGGGAACTCTGCCCATTGTTTTTTTTTTTTGTTCTTTTCTCTTTGCGCCAATCCGTGATTATGGCCCATTAAGTACAAAAACACCCAAAATATAAAATTCTACAGATACGATTTTTTTAATTTTTTTTTTTTTTCTAAAATTACGGATTTTCACAGAGGTATTTCCATTGATTTTATCATATCTTGGGAATGGCTTATCTTAATTCGTTGAAAGAAACACCCGCGGATTCACCAGAAAAGGTTTTTCACGTTTAAACATGTAAATGTTGGTTTAATTGGCAATAAAGTGAAAATTAGCAAATATTTTTCATACAAAAAATTTAAAAAATCAAGTAACGGTTACAATTTTCAAAATACTTAATTACTTTTTTGTTAACAAAATCATTATTTATGATTGGATTATCAGGAAATGAGGCTGAAATATTCACAGTTTTCTGACCATAAAATGAAAATGGTATATTTTTATCATCTTCGATTTTTTTGAATTTAAAAAAAAATAATAATTTAAAGAAAAAAAATACAATGAAGTGCAAATAACTCCGAATCCACTTGAAGATATTTTTATTTGTTATTCTATTCTGTAATTTTCAACAAAATACGTTTTGAAGATATGATAAAATTAATCTTGAATAATGGCAAATTTTAGAAAAATAAATTGAATAATGCATCCATAGAATTTTAAATCTCGGCCATTTTTATAATTAGGAGACCACAAGAAATAAAAAAAAATATAGTGGTGGTCAATTGTAACGCAAAAAGTTTCATTTTGTGGAGTAGTGTAATTTTTGAATAATTTTTTTAAAGAATAGAACTTCAATTTTTCAAATTCTTTTAATTTATGAAAAATATTACACAATCACGAATATCAAAAAAAAATTATAATTCAAAAATATATTTTATTCATCTGTTTACGTCGAGGCTCTTTGTTCCACCAGAAATAAAGAGACAAGATCATATTAAAGGTTTAAAAAATAAAAAATGTGAAACTAGTGAAAATAGTGTGAACCGCAGTGGTGTAGCAGGTTAGTCATCCGCCTAGCATACCAGAGGTCCTAAGTTCGATCCCTGGCCAGACCTATTTAAAAAAAAAAAACGGCGGTTCACCTCATAACTCAGCTAGCCACAGGTTATTGTGTATTAGGCTATACAAAACTTCTCTAACTAATGCATTTGCCATTCGGAGCCGGAGTTAAAATGTAGGTCCCTTTCAATGGGTCTAAAAATAGAATCGGATGCAGCTCATTGTCTGAGAGAAGTACCAATTGTTCCAATTGGAATGTTGTCGTGAAAATTATTATTATATTATTAAAAATAGTTTTCAGTAAAATTGAATGGCGTTTAGTTAGAATAAATAAACAATTGCTGACGGATACTTGGAAAAATATTAGGTGTACAAGTTAATAATTTCGATTTTGACAAATAAGGCATAGCTATCATATATGGTTTGTGTCCTTAATAACAAATGTAATATTTTGGAGGGTAAACATCCTAAAAATATTATGCGGGGACGTTACAAAAAGAAATAATTTTCAACGCCGAACCTAAATATTCGTGATTCAAGGTAATGCTCTGTATTTGGTGGGATCAAAAGATTGTTTAGTATTATGAGCTGTTAAAATCAGGTCAGACTATCACCGAATACAATTGATTTATTTAAAGAAAATTGATGTTTGAAAAGAGCAATAAACGGAAAACGACCAGACACTAGGCCATAATCTTCTATCATAATAACGCTCTGACACATGTTGCAAAACCCGTCAAAAACAATTTGGAGACAGTGAATAGGATGTTTTGGTTATATATAACCAACCTATCCCAACAAGAAGTTGAAAGACGCTAAGTTAAAATCAGTTTGGAATAAAGCCAAGGGAAAATGGGAAAATTTAGACCAAAGTAATTATTATAGATATTTGTTATAAATAGTTTTCATCATATGTAATACCTTTTTTGTAATTTCAGATTCAAAAGATTTTGTTTTCATATATTTAAGCCACGGCATTCTTAAGCCAGAAAGCGTATCAAAAACTCACTGTAGAGCTACAATTGCTGAATCACAATCAGCGACAGTAAAATTTATTGAAAAAGATATTGAAATTAATTGATATACCGGACAGTCCCCATTCATTTTAATTAAACAAAGTATTTTCGTAATTAAAGAAATTTTTGTGATTGTAAACCAAATTTTTTATAAAGTAGATACGGTCGCAGCTGCTTTAGCACTATGTTTCAAAATTCACCAAGTTCTCAATTTTAATTATAGTAACAAATGTTTAAACTTTTGGATTTTTGTACAAAAGCTTCTTTTTGATATTCATTTGCCAGAAGACTTTGTAGGTAATTCATTAAAATCTTTAACATACTTTTTTGAATCAAAAAAAAATAGCTCAATTTTAATTTAATTCAAATGTTATAATAATGAACTTTATTAATTCCAAAAAATATATGACAAAAAATGTTTAAAAATATATTTATTATTTTTAAATATTGTACAAAATAAATTAGTTATATTGTTATATAAATTAAGTTTTTGTATATAAAAAAATTATTTATTAAATAAAGAAATTATCATTAAATCTTGATAAATTTTAACCTTTTTTTCAGTAACAAAATTGAAAACGAAGGAATAATCAGTTAAATTTGAAGAATTTTGCAGTTAAAAAATTAGAAATAATGGAAAATTTAGTTATAAGGCATTTACATTATTTCGAAATCTAGTATTTACGAGATTTTGTTCAAAATCTAGTAGATTTCGACTAGATTTCCCATACAAAAATAATTCTAGTTATTAAGTAGATTTTGGCAAAATCTACTTAAAATCTAGTAGTACTTAATGATGCAACCATGTTTTTCTTCCAAAAAGTACTAAAAAATACCACGCTGTGTAAATCAAAATGACATATAAATTGAAAATAAATCAAAACAAAAGAAAAAAGTGCCGAAAAAAAATTAAATATATTAATTAAACTAAACTTGAATAAAAAATGGAAAAAAATAAATGAGGAAGAAAAATAAATTAAACATCAAACATAATTTGAAAATATATTTTTTCATTTTATATCAGTCAACTAATTCTCTTGTAAAAATATAATCTAGCTTACATCAAAAAATGTAGTCTAAACCATGAAATAATAATAACAAGGAAGTTTGTTTGTTTGTTTGTTTGTTTGTTTGTTTGTTTGCTTCTTTAAGTTACTCCTCTAACAGCTGCAATACCACTAGAGAAGAATTATTTGGCCACGAAGTATTCACACGGCCATCACGAATTCTGGTGAAAGTCACCCCGTCACATATGATGAATTAAACTCCAACAGCTGATTACACAAAAAAATATTTATACAAAATGATTGTATCAGTGTACCGTGTTGTGCATAATAAAATGATAATAAATGATAATTTGAGTTTTTATGAAATGATGAATATAAATAATGGTTAAAAATATAACCAAGTCCAAAAAATAAAATAGAATTATGAATAAAGTTTATAGTCTAATTTCAGTAGACTCAACGAATTTAGCTAATATTAGAATCTTAGCTATTTCTTCCTTCGCCAAAAAGTCATAAATGTTCTTATACTGTAGTATCAGAGGAAAGGTTGCTCTTTGTGATGAATATTTAGGGCAGATAAAAATAAAATGCGATGCGTCCTCCACTGTATTACAAAAATCGCACAGATCAGATTGACCAACACCAATTCTAAATAACGTAGCTTTAGAGAAGGTGTGCCCAGATAAAATCCTGTTGGCGATTCTTACATGACTAGCCTTCCGTCTACCAACGCCGGGGGTGATATTAGAAAACCAAGGGGAACAATTAACAGTGGGAAATAAAGAGCCATAGTAAACACCTTTGCGGGTTCTTATTTCATTATAGTCGTCTTGCCACTCCTGTACGAGTAGAGATTCAATATAATTAGTAGCATCGTAGAGTGACCACTTAACCAATTCCTGAACACCAAAAACATGTGCATTTCTAGCCGCATAGTCAGCCATATTATTACCCTTAATATTGGAATGACCAGGAATATAATGGAACTCGACACTAGTTATAGACGAATTGTTAATTTTGTTAATTATATTCTTTGCGATATAGTTATGGTTTTTGGGATTCTTGATGGCAAATAAACCTGCCTTTGAATCCGTAAGGATAGCAATTTTTTTAAATTCAAAATTATTCGAGAAATCAATTGCCTTATCAATGGCAAGTAGTTCGGCAGATGTAGATGACAAAACTTTATCCGTACGAAAGCTTTGGGAAGAATTAGATCTACGATGGTAAAATGCATATCCAGTAGAATTAACGGTTACAGATCGATCAGTAAATAATATTTCAAAGTTTCTTTCCACCAAATCGTACACCTTCTCCTTAGCAAGAGCGTTTATTATTTCCGGATTCGCACTCCTTTTATTCGGCAACATCGAATTCAGGAAGTCCATTTGAAATGAACATTTGTTATTGTCGATCATAAGAGTAGAACAAATACCGATGTTAGTAAACACCTCACGATATTTATGAAACAACTTTGACAAACTTGTATTAACAGGAGGGGATTCCAATAAGGTTTCAGTAACAGGACGATTGTAGGTAAAGCACTTCACCAATTCCCTAGTTGCCGCAATTTTTTCTGTTTAAGGTTTAATGTTGAGATTGCCAACGACTCAGCCAAAGCACTATTATATATATTTACGAATATATATTCCAACTCCTCCATAGCCATCATTTCTGTTTTTAGGAATATAATTAAAATCAATGAGAATTGTGCAAGAATTGTCCTGCAACCAAGTCTCAACCAACAACGCACAATCAATATTATGTTTGATTAGGAACCTTTCTAAAAATTGTTTATTATTTGACTTACTTAAACTTTGAATGTTGAACTGTAAAAATTTCATTTTGACGTATAAGATTCTATTACAATTCTGGTTCAGTATACATAGATTCATTTATTGATTCCACATCAAGATAGTTCGTTGTTAAATTGACATAATCATGAATATTTTTTATTAATTTTGACATTTCTTCTTTACTTAGATTTTCATTATTTAAATTTGATAATAAAGTAGTCGTTTCCAACGATGTTTTTGTTAAATATTCCATTGCTGTTTCCCGATTGGTAATCTGCTCCTGGGACAGCAATAATGGATTAGTTGGCTTGGATGTAGTTGACGCAAAAGATTTGAAAGGGAAAGCCGGCTTGCTATAATTAAGGGTAAGTTCATGGTCTTTGAGTACCTGATTATGCTGTCTTCGAGTTTCTGATATCTTTTCCTGTTCCCTAAGACGATTTTTATTAATTTTGGCAACTTTGGCATATGGCATAACACTATGCAACGCTCTAATCGCCTCCTGATGCTTGTTTTGTAAGTTGTTTCTTGTATTACTTTGTTTTAAAGGTGGAAAATCGGAATTATCTTCTAGAATTGAAAACCGGTTTGGGAAAACGTCCTTATACCTCATTTTAGCTTCCTTTATTGAAAGATTTTCAATAACCATCATCTTTTTGATCGCTAATGCCTTGGCTCTAGCCGGACAATTCTTGTCAGTTGGACTATGTCCGCCATTACAATTAACACATTTGATTTCCAGACATACTTTCTCTTTCTCGTGTTGATTAAAACAAGATCGACAAAGATCATAATTTTGTTTACAGTGTTGAGCAAAGTGGTTAAACCTGAAGCACTTGTAACACTGTGCGAATGAAATAAAATGTTTTACGGGAATCTTGACGTACCCGTATGAAATTTCAGATGGAATTTCACTACCTTTGAAGATAATTTTCACGTTTTTGGTGTCTATAAAAGTTTCATTACCGCTCTCATCCCTGGATCTTCTCGTAACACGAATACATTTCTTTACTTCCACAGAGGAAATAATACCTTTTTGAAAATCTGACATGTTAATTTCACTAGGTATATCAAAAACAATTGCTATTTTAGAGGTAAAATGCTCGAAAACTTTCGCTACCAAACCATAACTTTTTAACTTCCCTTCGTCCATGAACACGTTGGCTGCATTGGCACTGTTAAAAGCTACCTTGCATCTGCCATAACCAATCTTCATAACCTCGCAAACACCAACCACTTTTTCATCAGTCAATATTTTACTAACACTGATGGCATTCAGGAACTTACGGGTTCCAGAGTTGTCATAAGCATCTATGTACACAATATATGGGCCTTTATGATTTGAATCATATCTGGCGTCATCACGGCGTTCAGTTTGTTCGGAATTGGTATTATTTTTGGTGGGGTCATCCACTGGTCTACTACTACTTATACCTACACTACTACTTGAAATAGACGACTTACCTGACTTTTTCTTCCTGTCATGCGATGTATCACGAGCCTTGGGCGGAGGGCCCCCACCCCCGGCGTCATCCATCTTCCTCTTGTTGATCACTTTAGCAGCGATGTTTTCACCATCCACTGGTGGATGTTGTTAATTATAGATGAATTTGCAACTCCTTCCCTTACCGCTACAGACGGGGTGACTTTTTAGCTCCAATAAATAAAGATGATTGTAAAATTAACAATTGGATTGAGAAAATTTCATCCAATTAATCGATGAATTTTAAACGAAATGATCCACGATCAATATTACGACGTAAAACAATACAACAATTATTATCACATAAAATTTTGAAAATTTTAAAATTTTCTTTTATTAATTTTCAGCACAACGTTAAAATTTAATCATTAATCACAAAACGATGGCAATATTTAATTGCAATTATTCCAATTCTAGTAACTTCTTCCAACACGAGGCCAACGGTATTGTATGGCGTGATGACGCCAAAAAATGTGTATGTACTAACGGTATCAAAAAACCGTTCACAATGTACAGCCAAAGTCTGTTGAACAAATAAGTTTTTTATTTAAAAACATTAACACGAATAAAACAATTAAAAACACATTTAATTGTAATACAAATTTGGCATAAATCAAGCAAGAATTTATTAAAAGTGTCTCTGTCACTTATATTTAATAATTTTTTTGCTAAAACTATAACACGCCACAGCACAAAAAACACACGGTACAACACATTCAATTATAATCAATTTTAATTAAAACACACAACCGATCAGTTCGGCAGACACAACAAGAAGAATGTAACAAGGAAGTTTCATTCTCTCTCTTCAAAATTATTTTGAAGTATATTGGGTTTTTGAAGTTTGATATTTGAAAACAAATGAAAGAAAAACGTTGCCACAATGAGAAAATGCGTACGTAATACATTGGAATTAATTATCAAAAATGGGTAATTTTGAAATTAATCATATTATATAATGAAGACATTCAATATTAAAGAAATATAGTTAAAACAAATTGTATGACTATTTATCAAACTTTTAAGTAAATATTCATAAGTTTTTTATGCATAAAGACATATATACTTGCATAAATTTTGTCATCATACCATTTTACAAAAATGGGATTGTCGACAAAAATATGGTAGCACAAACTTTCACTATCCTAACAAACGTCAGAAAGTTATCATGGCGACAAAAAGAGAGAATGGAACAACCTTCAGTTTTATTAAATCATGGTCTAAACGATCTAGATTTTGATTGAGATTTGAAATCAAATCTACTAGATTTTAGGCTAGTGTAAATTCCCTATTAGATTTGAAAAATTTTGTAGTTCATTTTTTGTTAGTTAAAAAAAATTAAAATAACGGAAAATTTAGTTCGTTTTGAAAAATTTTGTAGTTTGTTTGTAATTGGAAAATCAGTTCGATTTAAAGAACTTGTTAACTGTTTTATTGCTAGTAAAAATTTGTAAAATAAATAAAAAATTCTTTGTTTTGAAGAAAACAAGAATTGTTATATTGTTGTTAAAAATTATATATTAATTTTTTTATGTAGTTGTTTATAGGGAGATTTAAAGTAATTTGTTTAACAATCAAATGTAAATGATTTTTTTTTTAATTTATATACAAATTTAGTCAACCGGTTTTTAAATGGACATTCATTTATTTTGAATTACATTTTCATTTATTTTTACTCACATAATATTCAGGGCGTAGGGTTTTAGTCCAAACCATCCCTATATTGACTTACACTTGTTTCAATCGATGCAGAATGTCCTTAATGGAATACGCATAACTTCAGAATAGGATATCAGAAATTAGCTTGATTAACTTTTTACCTCGAAACCTGTGCTGGATCATGGGCACTTGTACATGCAGATGACACTACTCTTGGAGTGCTTGAGAGGAAAATTCTACGAAAAATCTTTGGACCAGTCTGCGTCAATAATGCGTATTGACATCAAATGAACCGTGAGCTGTATGAGTTATACACTGATGTAGGCATAGTGAAATGCCATGATGTGCGAATAGGTGAAAATACTCCGAAAAGAAAAGTGTTCAATAATGATCCTGTGAGGGCGTCCAAAACTTCGATGAAAAGACCAAGTAGAAGAACAACTTTCAAAACTTGGCCTATGAAATATGCGCATAAGATAGAGGCGCATGTAATTCTAAAATATGCTCCGCCTTTGACGTAAACAGGTTGTAACTATATGAAGTCGTCATGGATCTTGCGGCCCTCGGTGCACTGATTTTTTTTACATAGGTTTGACATCATTCATATCTATATCACTTGTGTATAAAAGTTTTAATTACGCCTATTTGCATTTCAATTTACGCTAAAAAAATGATTTTTGGTATTTTTGTAGTATTTAACTAAATTCAGATATTAATATAATACTTTCATATCTACATTCGGAAATTGAATATGAGCTTAAGACATCAATAAAAGACATGATGATGACATTTCGTGGTAAAAGCAAAGTAAAAGAAGGAATTAAAGGAAAACGAATTGAATTTTAGGAATAAAACAACTTTTGGCTGATTATAAGTGACATGCATAATATTTCCACTAAAGCCGTCTTTACACAAACTCCCAGTGGATGAAAATAACTGACTGGATGAATGAACACGAACCAACTGCAAAGATACAAAATGTAGAAAATATTTCTTATGAAGAAAATTAGTTTGTCAGTCTAGCTGTCTTATGTTCTCTCAAACGTATTTAGAAAATATATAAAAAAATATGAAACATAAGTAACATTAATACAACGTAACGAAACATTGTAAATTTACACTTGGATTTTAACACACATTTTTGCTGTTGAAAATATGAGTTCAAAAGAAAAGAAGTGCTTATCGTCAAAACTACTTATGCGGCAAAATCAGCAACATCAAGCAAAAACCACATTAACTGGGATAATCGAAAATATTACTCTTTTAAAAGATACTTATGTATACTTAAGTACCTACAGTATACATAAGTATATACATTAGGGAGATAACTTTTCTGAATCGAATGTCATACAACTCTTAGCATTAACTGTTATGATATTTATAACATGCTAGCTGCTTGGACCCGGCGCCTAGCTTATTACACCTATAGATTTAGAAGTGTAACGCAGTTTTAAAAATATGAAATAATAATTTTCAGACTCTCTCATCAACAAAAAACAAATTTTGAAGTGTATAACACAAATATTATTTCTATGCAGATCGAAACATTTTGAGGGTGCTGCGGCTTAGTTGACTAAAGGGTGGATTAGCTGAACTTATCGTGAGGCTACCTTAACGGCCAACTTGACGTCTGACTTTAGAACAGTTATTGAACAACTTAAAAACTTAAGACGTGCCATATGATTTTGATATAAACAAACAAAACAAATTATTTGTCGCCTGAATAGTTTGTTGTATACACAAAAAAAAAACAATGGTTGTGAAAGAAATTTTTTGTGTTTAAATTTTTTAAAATTACTTAAAATTTTTATATTTTTACTTTTCACTTTGAATTAAATTTCTTAAAATGTTTACATTTAAACAGCTGATTGTACAGTGTTGTCAGTAGTGAAATATACGAAAGAGTTACAGCGATTTTTAGATCTGTTTTTAATAGCGGCTTTTTTAAATTTTATGTTTATTAAAAAACAACATATATAGAGCAATATTGCGCTCTGCCGAATACATACATTTTATACAGAAGTCTATATAGGGTGGGGCATTTAAGGGTGGGTCAATAAAAACTTTAAATGTTAAAATTCAAAAATCCTTTTGAAATTACGCAAATTTATTTGTAAAACTTTACTGGTAAGAGGTGGAATATTAGTTCATTCATGTGGATGTCGCGGCCTTACCATTAACTCTTCCGAGTTGGCCAATATGGGAACACTTGTTCGAGTGTATGTGGTAGTAACTCAGCAATGACATCAGAAATGTCGGCCTTAAAATGCTCAACTGCTTAAGGCTTGTCAAAATAAAACAGCGCCATCTCAAATCACAACTTTTTGAAGGCCTATTGTCATAACCATTTCGGATATCAAACTTTCGGCTCAATAAATAACATAAAATTAACTTTTTTTGTAAAAAAAAATTACCAAACATATATTTAAATTAACTATGAACATTATTCATGGAAATTATGATATAATTTCAGTATAATTATAAAACTACAAATATTATTAAGCGTTTTTACAATGAATTTTTCATTTTAGCGTCCTTCCATATCAACATATTGACAACACTCGTGATTAATGTCACTTAAGAACTTAAGGATTTTCTATTTGCAACAGATTCAGACGTTAAGGTTAAGTGACAGCAGAATTCACTAACTGCTCTAACTGCTTTACACACAATAGAAACGATCAGCTGTGACGTTCCGTTCCGGCGGCCTCACGCTAAGTTTAACTAATCCATGCTTAACTAAACATAACATATCACATTCAGCTTTTTTTATTCTTGATTTTCAAAGAAACGCATAAATTGTAACTTTATAACCAACAAGAGTTTAGTACTAAAAGACTTCAAATAGGTCCAAATATCAAAAATACTTATCATCAGACGCCACATTAGATCTACCGACGGAAATGACTCAATGCAAATTTGGTTATCTCCCTAATTTATATTAATAAACTTATATTTTAAAAGTTTGTCCAAAAAGATGTACGTTTAAGTATTATGGACACTGTCATTTCATTTATACTTATCCTTAAAAACATTAATATGTTCAACGATATTGATACAAATAAATGGAAATGTTAATACATACATATAATACACACATTAGACTGTCTCACCCCGGTAAGAAAAGTGCAAACGTTTAAAATTACATTCCCATGACAGCCGGTTCTACGTACCGGAATGACACGAGGTTTCTCGGCCAAGGGCTGTCAACTCAGCAACAACATACTCACAATTTTAAATTTTGGAGCAACATATTCCGGTAGTGTTGCTCCGCATTCTGTGATTACGTGCCGAAATTGAAAAAAATCCTGGACCATGGATCTGCACAGTGTGCCAGAACCGCTTGCACCATATGCAAACCCAGTGGATAACACAACTCCACCCACCATCCGTCTTGCAATCGCAAGAGCCACCTCATTCGGATTATAGGTAATTGCGCCAGTATTCCACACATAACAATTGCAAGTCCCGGTCTGATTAACTCGTAATCTGGAGCGCAGTTGTGTCTCTAGCTTTAGACCACGTGCCCATAATCGTTAGACTGGAGCGACCAAACAATTTTATCTCTGAACACCATAAATACATAAACCAGAAAAAAGCATTCTGGAACAGCTTCGCAAACTCCCAGTCTACGACTCCCCACAATATTTTACGCCCGCTGAAGTTGCAAAGCCCATCCGTACAGTAGAGAATTCCAAGACAATTGGCCCTGACGGAATTTCCATGCTGATGTTAAAACACTTAGGCGAGTGGGGGTTCGAGTTCTTGATATGAGTCCTAAATCTGTCTAAGACTTTCCTCACTATACCCGATGTCTGGAATGTGGGTAGAGTGATTCCAATCCTTAATCCTGGGATTATCGTACAAACAGATATCCCTCCTGTCACCAGTCACAAAGACATTCGAGGCTCTTATTCTCCCCCAGCTGACCAGCCAACTACCAGCAGCATCGATTCGGCAAAATTCACCTCTCTAAACTCCCAGCTTCACCGCAAGACATTGTAGTGGTATAATATGCAGACGACTGCACAATAATGGCGACCGGCCATAATATAGAAGATACACCCAACTAAATCCTAAGCGACTGTATATACCACCTGGACAAAAGAAGTAGGCCTACAACTTAGCATCGGGATCGTTGGTGTACCAATTCCGACAGTGTAAAACCCGAAAATCCTGGGAGTCACACTCGACACACTTTTTACTTCGTCGACACATGCCACAAGTGTCGCGCATAAATTGTGATGTAGAAACAATGTCCTTAAATCACTAGCCCGCAGTATTTGGGGAATGGTCAAAAAAGCTTTGGTGTCTACCTATAAAGCTCCGATGTGGTCAGCGTCGCTGATACTCTGTGAAGAAATATTCAATAAAAGGCTGCCTTACAAATTACCTCACTACATTATCTTCCTAAAAAAACAAAGATCCTTCCTGAAAAGAAACACAGCATTATGCTATCTCAGCAGTTCCTTTTGGGATGTCATCAGAGAAATCATCCAAACTTTAACATCACACAGTTGGCATCTTTCCTGAGTCATGTCAGGAAAGATCTTCGCGTATGAGGATAGTATATGAAGATATGTACTTAATTTTTTAAATCATAATTCGTACATGGCAGCACTAAACAACATTCACAGAGATTTAAACTGAATGGCCCGGGATCAAATTTCACCAATACAAGGCTTTTTTTGTTTTAATTTTTATTGATAAAAAGTCTTGAGTTTTTAAAAATTAAAATATTGTCTTTTTAAAAAACTGGCCCACGGTAATAAAATACTTCAGATGGTATTTTATATAAAAACTTGTTTAATAAGAAAAACAAAATAAAATTAATACATATGTGATCTGAATAGGACTCCAAGTTTTTATTAAATACAACAAAGAAAAAATAAACAGGAAACAACAAAGTTGTTGGGACATGTTTAAAAAATAGAAATTGTAAAAGTAAATTATAAGCTAAAGTGGCTCAGTGGAAGAGCCTCCGGCTGAAAGTCAAAGCCCTTGTGGGGTAAAAAAAATTTTGTAAGGGATGTTGGATACCAAGCAACGGTACTGACTTAAGCCAGACTTATCTTGGTTATCCTTTATTAACACCCAAATTACGTTAAAACCCGTTAATGTAGTTAGCTAACATGTGCCGCGAGCTCTCCTATAAGAACGATAAACATATAGGTTAGGATGTCGGGCTAGTAACTCCAGGAAAAAACTAAATTTATAATAAAACGGTCCTCCCTAATATTAAAAGAGGAGTTCCGAAAACTTCGATGGAAGGATCATGTAGAGAAAAATCGTTCAAAGATTGGCCTACTCAATTGGAGAATGTACGCAGAAGATCAAAGTGCATTTAATTTAAAAATATGCTCGGCCTTTGACCTTAACAGGTTGTAAATATAGGCCAGTTAAGTAAGTATATAATTTTGATATCAAACGTAATTTTCAAACTTAAAAATAAATTGATTTTATGTTACAAACATTTGTCTATAAGTATTTAAAGTAAAAAAGTTTAATGCTATAATTTAAAATTTTTAAATATAAAGGTTATTCTTACTGTCAAAATACATACATATTTAAAGATTTACATGTGATGAAAAGATTTAGCAATTTATATTTTTGTTGAAAATAATAATGTTTTTAGTATTGTAGAGTATCATGTAGTCGGTTTAACGGGTTATTTGTTTAATGATTTTAGCAAAGTTTGTTTAAAATCGGTGTGCTTTAAAAATAAATTAACTTTAACAAAAATCTTTTTATTTCCTAAATTGGAGTATGAATATTTCCGTTGTTAAATGTTTTAATATATGTAGGATTGGCATCACTGTTTCAAGTAAAAATATTAATATTAGCCTTGGAAGTTTAATATAATATGGCGATAAAATGAAGTACATTTCAGTGGAAAAAGTAAGTAGTTTTCAAAAGTAAATAAAAAGGTGATAAAAAATGTTTTAATAAAATAAAATTATTATACGGAGAGGACAAAACAAAAGGTGATGTAAAGGACTGTAAGTCTACCAACATTTGAAATCCATTAGAATGCTTCATGTACTTCGTTCTTCCAAGCAGAAGACATTGCATAAAGCTTTTCATTCATTAATAGCAGCAGTGAAGAGGAAACTACAAGTTCAAAATTATGTACAAAAATTAAGTCAATGGGCTCTGGAACATATTACAAATAGTGCGACTGGCAGCCTTTTAAAAATATTAAGGCCATATCATCCAGAACTTCCCTTGAGTTCTAAAACATAAATAAAAGCACCTAGAATGTCAGAATGGACTCCGGAGAATATGTACATTATGGACTTAAAGATGCATTACTTGATTTTTTATACAATAACGAATATTCCACAAATTCGTTCAAGAATATAAATATTGACGGCCTTTCATTGACATTGAGTTCGAATCTTCAAATATCGCCTCTTTTGACTAATGTTGATAAAACGAATGATGTAAAAGTAGTTGGATCTGACTGTGCGAATAAAAAATATTAAAATCCCAACGAGTTCCTAGATTAATTTGTAAACGAATTTTTAGAACTATATACTTGGTCCTGGAATCCAGTTTGTGGAAAAATATTACACAGTTTGTTCCAAAGCATGCCTGCAAGAGTGTTTTTGCTACCTTAGAAGTAAACAAAAAGGATAATCTAAAGATCATAGAATTGTATTTACAAAACAAAACAACCCCCATAGAACCGATGCTGAATTTCGATCAAGGCAAAGTTTTCAAGCTTAATCCCAACAAAAGACTTCGTTAAACGCCACGTTGCTTAGCTGATCTTGCAATTTAAAGCCACTGAGTTAAGCTTTAGAAGAATTTTCTTGAATACTGACCATTGTTTAAAAATGAATAATTGTGCAAATAAAATGATTTCAAAATTTGTGAAAAATATTCTAGAATATTACGAGGAATCCATACTCACTTTCAATTTTCATTGCCTTACACATTTGGCAAACAACGTAATATACTACGGTATTTTGGAATTACTTATCACAATTGAAAAGGAAAATTAAAAAATATGGTAATAAATCTGCTCAAGTTTACAAAAGATTGGTAAAAGAGAGTGAAATTGTTCAAAAATCTACGACTTATGTGGTAGAAGTACAAGGTCCGTATAAAAATGGTTCGTGTGCTTATATCAAAACTAGGAAGTTCTTTTTGTCAGTTAAAGAGCCAGGCAACTATTACAGTATTGATGGACATGTTTATGTTATAACAGATATACGTGAAGACAACCAAATCAGACTAATTAGTAAAGAGATTTAAAAGATCTACTTTTGTTAACAAAAAATCTTCACTGAATTTCTCAAACAAAATCTACAGGCATTCTTCTTCTGATTACCCCTGTATATTCTGTAATGTTATTTTTTCCATGCTTAAAACATCGTAAGAGCTAAGTCGATGGGTGATGAGTCCAAAGACTCGAGTCACGTTTGTATAGCGAGCCGCGCAATCCCAGACAGACGCCAGCTTGCAGTCGCAACTGAACATGTTGAACATTCGCTGCTGTACTTGAACAGACGACCGAATCTGCAATTAGTTTTCTCAGGTTACCAAGATGTACCACGAGGAGATTAGGGTCGGAATTGCATACAGTTTTTACCTGAACGCCAGGCAACAGCTGCATCCATTACATCCCATGCACTTTCAGTGGATAAGGTTACAGAAAAAATTAAAAAAAATTGAATATACAAAATTTGTTTTGTTGTATACCTTTCATTCACTCCTAGAATAAAAACTTTTCGAAAAGATGGATTTTAAAGCTCGAAAAGGTTAATTATGTGTTTTTTTAATGTGATATCTATAAAATATTAATTTAGTAAATATAATTTTTTCAGATTTAGAAGACCTCGAAAAAAATTGAGTACAATATACAAATAAAATGGAACAAAAAATTGTAAAGGGTTTTTTTTTTCAAATTATACGATATTTTCTTCATTATGCATTAACCATTTTTATGACCTTGATTAATTGGAAAAAATTAAAGCAAAATTATTGTTTTCCCTTTGCTGGAAAGGGACCACTAAAAAAATGTCTAACGGGCTTTAACCGCAACTGCTACAATAAAAAACCGTAATATGTAATGTATATATATATATATATATATATATATATATATATATATATATATATATATATATATATATATATATATATATATATATATATATATATATATATTTATATATATATAATATATATATATAATATAATGTAATAATTCGGGAAATTTCCATTTATAACGTTTATGTAAGTTAGCTAAATACTCTTCCTTCCATCGTCGACAGAATTCATGAGTAAAAGCTTTCATTTTCCGATATCGATTGACCATTCCAATCGGCGACTCATAAATTGACGGTTCAGGGGGGGTAAGGATAGGCGACCCTATCAAAAAATGACCTGGTGTCAGGGCCAGATCTTCGCCAGGATTGTCGGACATTGGACATAGCGGTCTTGAATTTAGACACGCTTCAATTCGGCGAGAATTGTTGAGAGCTCTTCAAATGTATATTTAACCGAATGAGACTCTTTTTTAGAATGCGATTTAAAACTTTTAACAGCTGCCTCCCATAAACCACCCATGTGAGGAGCGCCAGCTGGTATAAAACGCCACGAAAGGCCTTGAACATTAAAGGTTGACACCAAACGAGCTTGGCATTCCTTTAGAAAAGTTTTAAATTCATTTTCTAATTCACGCGAAGCTCTCACGAAATTGGTTCCATTATCCAAAAACATTGTAGCAGGGCAGCCTCGTCGAGCAATGAACCTATGAAAGGCGGCCAGAAAGGCATCTGTCGACAAATCAGATGTAGCTTCCAAATGAACCGCTTTAGTGGCAAAACAAAGAAAAATGCACACATAAGTTTTGGTTATTTTACAAGACCTAGCGGTGAAATTCCTCAAATCAAAGGGCCCTGCAAAATCTACTCCAGTATTTGTAAAGGGCCTATCCAATGTAGTCCTTTCAGGTGGCAAAGCTGCCATAATTTGATTGTACGAACGTTTGCGATTGCAACGTTTGCAACCATTATAAGTGGCACGCACCAAATTTTTCAATCGTGGAATCTAATATTCGTTGCGAATAATTCGCAACATAAGTTGGTTTCCACCATGAATGGTAGATTTGTGGGCAAAATCTACTAACAGACGGCTAAATCGACAAGAATAAGGCAGGATGATCGGATGTTTTTCCGAATACGACAACGAAGGTGATTTAGCTAGTCTACCGTTTACTCTCATGACTTGCTCATTATCAAGAAAGGGGTTCAGAGTTATTAACGAACTTTTTTTAGATACCGATTCGCCCGATAGCAACGATTGGTACTCTTCAGCGAAGTGAATTTTTTGAGCTAAAATGGCCAAGCGTGACTTAACTTTTTTAATCTCATCGCTAGAGACCTCAACCGTTGTAAAGGAATGTTCTATTCGGCAAGAGGGGTGAGTTCGATTAAGAAACCGTACCATGTACGCGATGACTCTAAGCGCGCGTTCAAGAGACGAAAACCTATCTAAAACCTCCTCATATTCAGTGAAAAACGCCACATGGGCTTTCACCACTTTTGCTTCAAGCTCTGTTTCCGCGAGAGACGAATCGGAGACATTCCATGAGGATTTCGGTTTTTGAAGCCAAGTTGGACCATGCCACCAAAGAGAACTATCCTTTAATTCAGAAGGCGTAGCACCGCGGCTACCTAAGTCTGCAGGATTGTCCTCTGACCTGACATGATACCAATTGTGTTGCCCTACGTTCTCTTGAATCCGACATACCCGATTAGCAACGAATGTAGTCCAGGTTTGCGGAGGTTTTCTAAGCCAACAAAGCACAATGGTAGAATCTGTCCAGCAATAAACTTTATCGAGGCTAATGTCGATTTCGCTGACGACAGATTTCAATAATTCGGATGCTAAGACAGCACCACAAAGCTCGAGCCGAGGCAACGAAACTGATTTTAAGGGTGCTACTTTGGTCTTGCACGACAGCAAATGAGTATAAACTCCACTAGCATCCGAAATTCGGATATAAATCACCCCCGCATATGCTTTCTCTGAGGCATCAGAGAAGGCATGAAGTTCGACTGATGAATCGCGAGTATACTGAACCCATCTTGGGATCTGAATGCTATTTTTGCCAAGTTTTGCCAAGTAGAAGAAATCCAATTGAGCGTTCCACTGAATGCCTTTGAATTACTGGATTTTGAATTACTGGATTCAACAAAGGTCAAAAGTTTTGAATCCACTAAAATTTCAGGGGATAAGCTATCCAAAATACGAATATCATTTGAGGTCCACTTTCTCAACTCAAATTTAGCAGACGACAACACCGTACGCAATTCGTCTCGTGCCTGTAAGGCGGATGAAACATCATGAGCTCCCGTAAGCACGTCGTCAACGTACATGCACTTGCGTAATATATAAGCCGCAATAGGATACTCAGTCTCTGAATCATTGGCTAGTTGTAACAAGGTCCGTATAGCTAAAAACGGAGCACAATTAACCCCAAAGGTTACGGTTTGAAGCTCAAACTCCTCAACGGCCTCCGTAGGAGAATCTCTAAAGAATATCCGTTGATATTGAGTATGAGCAGGGTCAAGACGAATTTGGCGATACATTTGAGTGATGTCGCAGTTGAAAACATAGCGATACAAACGCCAACGAAGAATTAATAGTACTAAATCTGCTTGCAAAGTGGGACCAACAAACAGGCGATCATTTAAACTAACACCATTGGATGTTCTGTTTGATGCATTAAATACAACTCTTAATTTGGTTATCTTGCTGTCTGGCTTAATCACTGGATGGTGAGGTAGATAGCATGAGACAGCAGACTGTGGACTGTCTGAAATGGGCTTCATATGGTTAAGGTCCAAATATTCCCCAAGAACTGTATGATATAACTCTTTCACTTCAGGCTTCCGTGAAAGGTACGACTCGATTCTATTATATTGGGCCCTAACATTATTTCTAGACGACCCTAGATTTATATTGGTAGGAAAATCTGGCTTAAAGGGTAGCGTAACTACATAACGACCTTCCACGTCGCGTCTAGTCGTTAACCGGTAATTTTCCTCGCAAAATTTGTCCGAAGGACTCAGAATTTTCCTTTTGGGTGACTCCTCTAATTCCCAAAATCTAAGTATATTTTTATTTAGGGTATCTTCCGGAGAACACTCAATGGTTGTAGAATATACCTGAATTGGTTGTTCTCGAATGGGCCCGGTGATAATCCATCCAAAAACTGTCCTTTGACCGACAAGAGATCCTTACACATCCCGATGAATTTTTCCAGTAATGATTTGAGGGTACAAATCAGCCCCTAAAAGTAGATCCACAGGCCTACAGCTGTAGAAATGAGGGTCGGCTAAGGTTAAACTAGAAAAACTACTACGAACTTCAGAACCGATATTAAATGATGGTAAGTTACCCGAAATATTTGGAAAGACTAAAGCAACCGTTTCTAAAACTAAAGAGTGATCTAATGGAGAACTAATTCTCAAGGACATTCGTCGAATGCGTAGTTAGCTTCAGTCTATTTTGAAGAGATTCTGCAATAAATGAAGTCTCAGCTGCTGGGTCAATTAAAGCACGAGCGGGGTACATCATACCCTGGTGGACGATATTCACCATCGCTGTTCCTAAAAGCACCTTACTATTCTGCGATACATAGAACACTTGATGATTCCGAGTGGCACCCGAACTAAAACCTCTCGAAGTTGAGGGCTAAATAGAGTTGGCCCCATTATTATTAGTGGTTTGTGTCGAGTTGTTATTTCTAGAAGGGCTAGGGACCGAATTACTATTTCCCTCCCCCGCGGGCGACGAAGTGTCTCGGTGGAGCATAGTGTGATGCCTCTTTCTACAGTTAGAGCAATTGAAGGAACTAGTACAATTTTTCACTTCATGTTCTGTAGAAAAGCAATTTACACAACAATGGTACCGTTTAATTAGCGAAAACCAATCAGCTACCGAAAGGCTTTTGAAACGCCTGCATTGTCTCAAGTAATGACCTTGGCCCCGACAGACGATGCATGCTTTCGGAGAGTCCGTTGAATTGACTACATAAGCTTTGACTCTATGCTCAGTAGTCCTTCTATTCAAAAAAAAGGAAGAAGCAGAAGCGAGATCACTAACACATTCAAGGGTATGGATCCGCTCTGTCAAGAAAGCATCAAAATCTTTCCATTTCGAAAGGACCGATTTGTCCTTGACGCTCTGTTCCCAAAAATTGATCGTTACCATAGGCATACGTTGAATACAGATAAAAATGAGAATTGGATCCCAATCTGTAGTAGGAACATTGTAAATGGATAGTGCCGATAGACAACTATTAACGCCTCGTTGCAATGACTTGAGGCCCGCAGCCGTCTCTTTATCTACCGTGGGTAAACTAAAGAGCAATTTAAGTTGGCTGTTAACCAACATGTGTGGGTTCTCATATGCCGACATGAGTGTACCCCACGCGAGTTCGAACCCTACCTCTGAAAGAGGAAATTTTGAAACTATTTCCTTCGCTTCACCGCTAGTCTTCCTAAGAAGATGACAAAGTCGTTAGACGTTGCTAATAAGCGCGCTTTTAATATATAAAGCCGTGAAAAGTTCATGGAATTTAGGCCATTCCAGATAACCGCCCTCGAAAGTATACACGTCACAAGGTGGCAACGTTAAATTATGACCTAAATCTGAATTAGCTACAAGTGTCGCTATAGGTTTAACTTGGGGCGTTAACAAATTTATTTTGTCTTCTATTGCCCCAATGCACGATGCAAAATCATTAAAAGTAGCGGTATACTTCGCAATAGCAGCGTCAACTTCGTCGCAAGTCGATTTGGAACTCTTCATAAAAATTATGCAGTTCTCATACGACTCCTTGACTTTGTTCCACATACTAACTAATTCATCCCTATGTGTCCGTAAAGTAGTTACCGATTGGACGTCATCTTTAATATCTTTAAAATTTGCATTAAATGCGACGACAACATCTGAAACTCTAATAAATTTAGCAAGTGGAGTATCGGCCATTTTTCTTCTTAATTACACGTGAATTTGAATTCAAATTATTTAAAAAAAAAAATTTAATTAAAAATTATTTAAAAGTTCGAAATTTTCCAAATTATTTTAAAAATTGCAATATTTAAACTTAAATTAATTTTAAAATTAATTTATCAAAAAATTATTTTAATTAAAATAAAATTAATAGAGCAATTGCCAAACAGACCGACTGTAGGGTGTCTTATTTGCAATCAAGAAGAAGCACAGAGAAAACACAACAAATTTGTTATATTTATTTATTTATGTATTTGGCACTTAACACACCACTTGGTAATCTTATTAGATTCACTGATATTTATAAAATAATTTAAAACCACTAATTTTTTTCAACTATTTGTATTTCTTCGTTTTATTGTAAATGTTAATTTATTTTATTTTAAATTAAAAATTAATTATTAAGAAAAATGTCGCTCGCGAAAAAAGAAAACAAAACAAAAGATGTCAAAAAAATTTGAAGGTTTGATAAACTATCAAACAGTAATATCAAACGTCAATCACAATAACGAAAAGGGTTGGTAAAGCGATCAATCAATCAAAGTAATGTTAATCACAATAAGAAAGAAATATGTATGTATGTATTATTCTTATTTATTCTCTTTTGTTTATAAGTAAACAAAGTTTTATTTTATTTTAATATTTAATTTCCACACTTTGAATTTTATTTCTACGCACCTTTTTTCCTTCAAAGTTTAAATAAATTTTTCACAAAAGAATTATAAGTGTGTTGATGTCCAACGAAGAGCGTCGATTAAAATCCAGTGAATAACTTCCAAATTAAATTATATCCGGCTCAGGAAAAGGACCAAATGTTTGCGTGGAAATATAAATTAATCAAAAATAAAACACAATTAGAAAGATTGTTTTTAAACAGATATAAAAATCTTCAATTTTATTTACCTTTGATATAAATGTTAAATATAAAGGATTTTATATTTTGGCTGCGAGATGTGGCGGTAATGGCGGTCACTCAACAAGTAATTAAAAAATAGTTGAAGACAACTATAACTAATAAAAAACCGTTAGATTACTCGTTAGAACTTAAGTCTTTCCATCAAAACACCCAAAGGTGATAAAAGAGGGTAGTACATTTAAGCCCTAAGGAGTAAATACACCTAACGAAACAAATAAATGTAATTTATTAAATTGGACTTAAACGACAACCTTTTATACGTATAGATCAATGTTGGGCAAAGTCTTTCTGTTTCTCTCTGATTTGTTATTTGTCATAGATTTATATTCGTCAAAATTTCTTTATTCATAAGATGATATATTTGAACGAGCAAAAATGCTACGTAAGTATTATATTCGGCTAAATTTAGAAATATATCTCATATATTTTCGAGGGTGCAGTAATTTAAAATGTGGAAATACCAAAAATATAGGGGTTTGAGTCCGTCTGTTCAATTAAAGGGCGATAGCGCCTTAACGAAAAGAGCTAGGAAAAAAATTTTACAAAAGTTGTGTATTAAAAATGGGTGAAATCGGTTCATAGTTATTTACGCTAGTTGGTATTGCTGGTAAAATATTTGGACTAAATTCGGTTGCAGTAGCTTTATAGTTCAACATTTAAAAGTATCTAAGTGGTTTACAATCGAAAATTTGCATATGTATTAGTGCCCACCGCTAATTTAGAATGATACTAAAGCTCAGCTATTATTGCTTTTTAAAATTAGTTTTTTAAGATTTTTTTTTCAACACATAAATTTTACTAAAAAGGTTTATCAAAAATCTTGGAACATCAAACATTTAACTAAAAGAATCACAATTTATTACAATTATTTATTATTGTAATATTGTAATAAGTGTAAATGAGAAATTTCCACATCGAATTGAGAAATTTTCATTTCAAATTGAGAACTTACATTTGAAAATGAGAAATGTTTAATTGAAAATGAGAAATTTCTATTTGTAATTACGAATTTTTTATTTGAAATTGAGTTTTCCATTTGGAAATGAGAAATTTCCATTTGTAATTGAGAAATTTTCATTGGGTTTTTTTAAATTTCAAATGAAAATTTCTCAATTTCAAATGGAAATTTCTCAATTACAAATCAAAAATTCTCATTTTCAAATGGAAAACTCAATTTAAAATAAAAATTTCTCAATTACAAATGGAAATTTCTCATTTTCAATTACACATTTCTCAATTTCAAACGAAAAACTCATTTTCAAATGCAAATTTCTCAATTACAAGTGAAAATTTCGCATTTATATTTGAAATTTTCTAAATTACAAATAAAAAATTCTCAATTTCAAATAAAAATTTCTCAATTACAAAGGGAAATTTCTCAATTTCAATTATAATTTTCTCAAATTCAAATGAAAATTCTCAATTTCAATTGGAAATTTTTCATTTCCAAATGGAAATTCTCAATTTCAATTTGAATTTTCTCATTTTCAAATGAAAATTCTCAATTTCAATTGGAATTTTCTCATTTTCAAATGTAAATTATCATTTTCAATTGGAATTTTCTCATTTACAATTGAAAATGGTGTAGACAACCATACATTATATCTTATTTTAGGGAAAGAATAAATACGAATTATTATTGTGACCAACAAAATATGAATATAAAGCGAAGATTATCATCTGAACAGAAACACACAAACATTTTTCAGTTTTATCATTTCTTTGTTTCCCACACTTTTGCTGTTGCTTTGTTGGCGACTTAGACAAAAGTGCTATAAAGGGGGTTCAAAGAAGATTTAAATTTGACCTTTTCTTTCTTCTCTCAAATATGGATTATAGTACCAACAACAACATATTAAAAACCAACAAATCGAATTAAAGTTTTTAAGTATTGTACATATTAGCCAGGATAATGTATGCCCAAAATTTTATCTAAATTTTAAAGAAGAGATGTCCTTTTTTCTTAAAAGTGTGGACCGATTGTCAAAAGTTTTTTGTTTAAAAGCTTTTTTTATTGTTTAAAATTAAATCCTTAGTAAATTTTTCTTCTGCATTTATGCTATCTTCAACTAACTAAATATACTTACTTATGTTGCTGTTTTTTTGCAATCATTGAACTTATAAGATATAGATATTATACGAGTATTATTGTATTTTATACAATAAAGTGTGTTTGTTATTTAAAATGCAACAATCGTATGAACGCCTGTCAATATTTCCAAAAATGTTTTCTTGTTGTTATAACTTTATCATTTTATTGTATTTTTGTTTATGTGCCTGCGATGGGAATATTCGAAGCACAATTTAAATATATATTCAAAATTTAAAATTTTGTATACCCTACAGCAAAAGATGTAGGGTATAGGTTAGGTTAGGTTAGGCAGGATGCAGACTGTAAGGTCCACCTCACTTGGGTCCATAAAGAGGTCCCTTTGTAATTCCTGCAAGGATAGAGAAAATTAAATTCTTAAAACTACCGAGTGTAAGAGGCTCAGTTAGAGCCAGCCAAATGCATCGATAAAAGAGCCTATTTTACGAATATTGATGTTCGAGATCTCTGATAGATCGTGCAGAAATGGGAATCCTAGATGGAGGGTTCTAAGTTCAGCAAGTGCTGGGCAGTGACAGAGGAAGTTCCCACTTCCTAATTGTTTCTTCCTCCTCTGCATTGTGACAACTTCTGCAGTAGTCATTGCTTTGAAGATTAAGTCTTCTAGCATGTATACCTATAAGACAGTGTCCTGTGAGTACTGAAATAAGGGTGCGAAGTCTATGGCGCGAAAAGCTGACCAGGATTGCAGAGCGCTTACTGTCGTAAGTTGGCCATGTAATTCTGGAGATCGTACAGGTACTTTCTGTGGACCAGTTGGTCTGTGCGGACCTAAAAATAAACTGCTTTATGAGCAATTTGCATGCTGAGAGCGGAATACCTATGAATTGATCAGTGTTTTCTTGACTAAGAAGAGCACCATCTTTTGCTAGGTTATCCGCTATGATGTTGCCTGGTACATTACTATGACTACGTACCCAGAAAAGTTCAATGTTGGAATGTCTCGCCATCTCATTTAGAGACGCCCGGTATTCACGGGTAAGAACGGATGTCGTGTAGACCGATGAAAGGGAATGAATGGCGGCAAGACTATCTGTACAGAAACGAATATCGTTAGGATATACTCGGTGGTACGTGAGCCACTTGCTCGCCCTATAAATAGCTGAAATTTCAGCTTGAAGAATGCTGCATTGTTTTGGGAGCTTGAATTTCACTTTAATCCCAAATGATGGGATAAAGAAGCCCCCACCCACACCACGTGACGATTTGGATCCATCCGGTCTCTTCACTAAAAGCGTTATGGGCCCCTGAGATATCCACAGTGAAGGATTGCTGGAAAGCGGGTGAGGGAATACAGTAGTCTATATTATCAGGGAGATTAAGTTTCTCCAGAATAGTGGTGTGGCCTAGAGATGAAGTAGACCATTCACCGGTGGTTTTTAACCTGATAGCTGAGTTGAGGGCTACTAATTGGGCCATTAGCTCAGCCGGAAGCCAATTAAGCATGGTAAAGAGTGCCTTTGAAGGAGTAGTCCTTAAAGCACCCGTAATCATGAGAGCAGCAGATCTAAGGATCTTAACAAAAAGTCCTCGCTGATTAGCCTTGTTTAGGGCAGGCCACCAGACAAGAGCGCCGTACATGAGAATGGGTTTAGCAACCATTTCGAAGAGCCAGGCTGTATTAGAAGGGGATAGGCCCCACGTATTTCCTAGAGCTCTTCTGCACGAGTATAGTGCAATGGAAGCCTTAGACACCCTAGATTGGGTGTTTAAGTTCCAGGACAGCTTAGAGTCCAGGATCACACCTAAGTATTTGGCATGATCCGTGAGTACCAGTTCCGTTCCATCAAGCTTTGGAAGATTGAACTGGGGAATCTTGTATTTCCTAGAGAAAAGAACGAGTTCCGTTTTGGCGGGGTTAACTCCCAGGCCATTGGAAACGCTCCATTCAGTAAGTGTGGCGAGAGCGACTTCGAGTCGCTGCGAGATAGTGTTTAGGTACTTGCCCGAAACTGCAATAGCGACATCATCTGCGTAAGCAATAGTTTTGAAGCGCAGAGAGTCCAATTCCATTAACAATTTGTTGATGGCAAGGTTCCAGAGCAGGGGAGATAAAACACCCCCCTGAGGAGTACCTCGGTATGCTACTTTATTCACTGTAGCTTTTCCCAAGGTAGAGAAAATAATTCTATAGGAAGTTTTCCAATAAAAGAGATGATAGAGTTATCAACTCCTATATCCGCCATTGCCGAAGTAATCGACGTGGGCTTAATATTATTAAAGGCTTCCTCTATATCTAGAAAGGCAACTAGTGAAAATTCGCCGAACTCAAGTGATTTTTCTAAGGAACTAACAAGTGAGTGGAGTGCTGTTTCAACAGACTTACCTTTATTGTAGGCGTGCTGTGATTTAGAGAGAAAGCGTGGATTGATTGATGATCGTAAGTGAGCATCAATAATGCGTTCTAAAGTTTTAAGAAGGAAGGAGCTGAGACTGATTGGTCTGAAGTCCTTCGATTTTGTGTGGCTAGCTTTACCCGCTTTAGGGATGAATACTACCTCACATCTGGTCCAGGATTCCGGTATATATGAGAATTTAAGGCAACTCATAAAAATCCTGATGAGCCAGGGAGTTATAGTCTCAGCGTTATGCTGAAGGTCAGCTGGGATGATTCCATCCGGACCCGCTGACTTATATGGTTTGAAACTGTCAAGAGCCCACTTGATTTTTCCTCTATCAATGAGGATGGGTGAGGACCCGATGACAGTCGAGTTACTGGACACTGGCTCGCGAAGCAGAGCACTGCATCCAGGGAAGTGTGTGCCCATGAGGACCTCAAGGGTTTCATAACTACTGGTGGTCCAGTTGCCACAGGCTTTTTGAATATAGCCAGTGACGGAGGGAGAGGAGGTCAGGATTTTACGAAGTCGGCTAGTCTCGGAAGATCCTTCCACGCCGCTGCAGAAATTTCTCCACGATTGTCTCTTCGCGTTCCTGACGACATTTTTAAATCTTTTAACTGAAGCTTTGTAGGGGACCCAGTTGGATGTCCTCTTAGCTTCGTTAAACAGACGTCAACATTCCTTACGTATCTTCTCAATGTCGGGTGACCACCAGGGTGGTTTGCATTTACCTTTCCTGGTGATTTTCTTACAAGCTTGATTTGTAGCTTGCTGAAAGGCATTGGTCAGTGTGTTGAGAGCTAGATCAATGTCTTCGCAAGAGTCTATATGCGGTACAGTGGGCAAGAGTCGACAGAGGGATTCTTTGTGCATGTCCCAGTTTGTTCTCTTCCTATTTAAGAAGGGTGTTGGTTTATCTTGAGTGAACTGAAGTTCGAATTCAAGATACCTGTGATCGGAAAAGGAGCAATCATTTGACACTCTCCAGTTTTTAATTAGATTATGGTGCAAAGAGCTTACCAAAGTAATATCAAGAACCTCTTGCCTATTGCTTACTACAAAGGTGGGTTCTGACCCTGTGTTGACAACATCTAAACTGCTACGAAGAAGAAAATCAAAAATGGACTCACCTCTTTCATTAATGATAGAGCTGCCCCAGATGGTGTGATGGGCATTTGCATCCGCACCTATTATTAGCGGCAGATTTCTGCTGACAGCCATATCCACTGTCTTCCTGACCAAATTGTTGGGTGGAGGTTCAATCTGGTCATGGCCCATGTAACACGAGGCGATCAGTGTAGGGCCTGCGCTGGTTTCCAATGCAGCCACTACCGTGTCTTCATCACTAAAATCAGATAGACGTTTAAAGTGTTTTTAGCTAAAATACATGCCCGCAGCCTACCTGATCCACTGGCGTGTATTAGCTTGTAGCCTCTTAGTGATAATCCACGAATCCTGTCTCCTACGATCCAAGGTTCCTGGATTATCACTAGCTCCTCCTTGCGTTCGGAAACGCGAAGGAGCAGGGCGGCTGAGGCCGCTTTAGAATGATGAAGATTAATTTGAGTAATCTTCATCATTCTCGAAGAGGGGGATAACAGTGACGTTGAAGTCATCCTGATCCTCGTCGTCTAGATCGGGGTTCAGGAGGGCTTCCTCGTCCAATTCCTCGTCCATCTCCTCATCCACAATGCTCAGGGAGCCTGGGCTCAGCTGGGAAGTGGGAGGAGCAGATGAACCGGAAGGTACGTCGTCCTTGGTGAGGGTATCCGGTACACTGTCATCCTGCTTTTCGGGACCCTTGTCGTCACCTCGGTAGACATGTAGGATGATTTTCTCGAAGCCGTAGAGAATCTTCCAACGCATCTGCCGAAGTGGCTCCAGGGATTCCTGGGTCAGGACAACAGTGATCCTTCTAAGAGAATCCTTAGGCTCAGAAACCTTTACTACCCTCCAATCATGAACAGGAAGATTGGGGTTGCTGAGTCTAAGGAGCTCTAGGATCTCCTCCTTAGATGACACACCATCGCGTACAAGGGCAGTGGATCTAGGCCTACGTGGAATCTCTTCACGAGAAACCACGTCGAGACTAGCTCCATCCCATATACCTTCAATGAGCCGGATCGCCTCTCTCAAGAGAAAGGCGGACCTCTCATTGTGGCATGCCATCAGCTTAACACGACCCTGGAACCAGCCAGCGTCGTCGCAGTCTGGAGGGGGACCAGGGTTTTCCCTAAGGACCCTGATGAAAACCCCCACCAGTTTGACTTGGATCAAGTCCCACCTTTCGGTGGTAATTGACCCGTCAGGGTTACCCCTGTCGATGATGTCCTTAACGAGCTTACCCTTGGCAATCTCGCTAAAGGAGGGTTTAGGACGTTTAGCCCCAGGCTGCTGGCTTAACGAGTGGTCCTCCTCAGAACGTTGCCGTTTAGGCACACCTTTCGGTGCTGAGGTAACCTTGCTCGGGAGTTCAGCCAGAGTCTTTATAGCCCTGTCCTTCGCCGCAATCTCCTCAGGAGTAAGGGAGTCAGCAGGCTTGTCGCCAAGCTGCTGCGCGCCGTTGAAGAAAAGCCCTTCTAGCCGGAGAAATGTGCTTCTTAGGACGATCAGATAGGGGATCCGAGGGTTTAGTCCCGGTCCCCTTTGCAGGGATAGGAGTTTTCAGAGAGGAAGAATTATTCGCAACTCCTTGACTCCTAGGGGTGTGTGCAGGTGGGGAATCTGAACATGGGATCACGATTCCTTTCTGCACAGGAAGCACTTGGGATTTACCCGAAGCATTGGGTTTGGCCATTGCAGCTTTAGAAGTACTCGCAGCATGGCTAAGAGATACTTCAAAGAGTAATTTGCCTTTACCGGGCGATTTTTTTGTGCGGGAAGGACTGGATTTGACAGTCTTCTTTCCCACACCAGTTACAGTAGCACCAGTTTTTCGGCCAGCCTGAATAGGTGCTTTCACCAGACTAACCTTCGAACCTGTGGTCGGCAGACTAGCTTGGCCAGGTGTCGCCACCAAGCTAGACGAAGAGCTTTGAGCCGATGTAGTCCCAGTCGCACACCATTCCACACAGCCCGGGACAGGCACCGGTGGAACTGGGTCTCCGAAGATTATGAAGCCCTCGACCGGATACAGGGGGCATAATTTTTTGGACATTGGGGGGGTTTCATTATTAAAATATTTCGTATTTTATCCTTGCTACCAAGACCTGAATTAAACTGCTGCCCCACTGGGGATCAGACGCAGACCACAGAGCCGCCCAATATTGGAAACAGACGCTCTGTGGATTTGGTTTGCCGGACGGACCTAAATCAAGGATCGAAGATCCAAAACGGACAGTTCTGCCGCCATATCCCATGGTGCCGTACATGGGAAACCTATGGGGCAAAACAGGGGGTCCCAGCTGGCCGCCCAATATGGGTAAACAGACGCCAGTAGGGAGAGGGTGGGTGGGTAGTTCTTAGTGGTGCGCTCCCTCTAAGCCTGTCTGGTATGGGTGACCCTGCCGGAGATAGCGATGATACCAATCTCCCCCAGCATAGCCTTAGAGTTCATTACGCTTAAGCCCCTGCATCACGACAAGATGACTACCCTTCGCAGAGGAATGGGTATGAAAGTGTGGTAATTTCTTTAGTTTTATTCTCAATAAAATATATTTTTTACGAATTTTAGATGATTACTTAAAAGAAATTATAAAACATATTAATTCCTTAAAAGATTATCATGTTTATATCAAGGGCAAATCTATTAAAACGGCTCTACATATCTTAAATACAAAAATATAGCTACGCGTAAGAATGTTACAAAATGTGCCTTTAACAACATAAGGTCGGAAGCTTTTGATAATGTGCTTTACGCCAGTACTGGTAGCTATTTCCACCAGATACTTAAACTTAATGATATTTAATTTAAACCAAACAATACTGGAATTGGTATGGTATCATACGCCGATGATCTGGTGCTTCTAGTAAAGGGTAAATTTTCAAATGCCCTTGCCGATACAATGGAAGAATGTAGACTTAAAAATATGCATCTTTGAATTCCTGTCAGAATCTTATAGGTAAAACTTCGGACCTGAAAAGTCGAATAATTTACTGGTTATATAAACATTTTGCCGACGTTTTAGTCTAGATAAAATAAATCTTGAAATACAAGTACTGAAAAACGTCTGTGCCGAAAACATAATCCATGTTATGCTTATGCCACAGTCGTATGTATGCCAATATATCAAGACGGTCCTACTAGAGCTCCGAAGGCAAGACTAGATTCGTAGAAGTACTCAAAATTAGCTAAGGCTAATGACCTCCCCCCTGCAAGCAAATACTTATTCGGTGGTTCCGCAGGGATTCGGGACATTTGAAACGAGGTTGTTTTAGCGTGTCTTTGTTCGGGGTCTTTCGATGATTTTTTCCTCGTATAAAAAAAAACATGGTAGAATCACTTTCGAAAAAGAAATAAATATCGAAAAAACGTTTGCATTGTAACATTATTTTAGCAAATTTAGACATTAAAAAAGCGGTCGGGCTGTACCGATTGTAACACTTTCTTATTTATTTTTATTGACATTAATTCAATCATAAATTAGCAATGTTAGTAATGAAAAAGGATCAGTCTAGACATATTTGAAGGCATACAATACTCCCTATGTAATGTAGTATATGATTTGAAGTCTTTTAAATAACAATATAAAAGTTTCTTTACTTATGACACCCATTGTATTATCTACAGACAAATATCGTACACATCTTAACACACTTTCATGTTCATTTTGGAGTACATATATAAGAGCATCTCAAAGTTAGTTGAATGGAATGGTTTGTTGTTTACTACCACTAACAGAGCACCGTTGCTCTTACAAACTTACACTCGAGTACATTGAAATTTTGAAACCACATTTTAAGATGAAAATAAAATTAAGATGAATATGTCGGATTGGGATTATTATTTTCTTATGACAGGAAAGGATAAAGGAAATGTGTTTAAATTTTATTAACTTGAGCGTGGTTTGCCTGAAATGATGTTATTGTGTGCGAGCGAGTAAATGGTTGTGTGTCTGCGAATGTCCCAGCAGTTTTGATTAAAAAAGCGTCTCCAATTAGTAATTTTAATACGTACTTGTTATTGGGTAGGGTAGATGGGTTACCTCGATATAACTTCGAACCGGCTTTTGGCAATTTTAAATGCGGCTATCGACTCCTCCAATGAAAAGTACGTTTTTAAATTTCATGTTTCAATAACCGCTTTAAATCCTTAATATTGGAACTGCCAGGATTCTACTCGTACATGTTTCTATTACAGTTCAGTTGATTGTACAAACACTTTTTATATCTAACAAAAAAAAAACAACGTATGTGTATTTTTCTTATTCTTCATTTTTTTCTTTCCACCCGATTATAGAGTATTTCAATATGAACTTAAATGTATTTGTATTGAATGTGTGTTGCGTTTAAACGGATAAACAGGAAATTGAAATGTGGTTTTTATATTTCCTCCGAAGACAGTTTGAATTATAATATTTAACAACAACAAAAAAAATTAAGACATGAAACTCAATAAAAGAATATTCACGCTTTTACTTTAACATTCATACACACCAGTATTCATATGTGAAAAAATAAAAAAATGCGTTGGAACGGACTCATACTGATTTTTAATAGATATGTATTTTCATTTCTTTTTTCTGCCAAAATAAACTTCAAAGAGATTATATCTGTTAAATTAGTATTTGTGTGTCGTAAATTCGTATATAAAAAGAATCTTTCGTCTAAAATATACTAATCAGACAATCCAGTTTGAGTTAATAGATATAAATATTTTTATTTTGTGAGATTGACTTAAAATGTTTTATGTCATTTTACATTTTCTAAATAATTCTTAATTTAAACAAAAGACTTAGAAACATAAAGTATCTTTAAAGCTGATGTTTTTTTTTACTTTAAACGTGTGAAATGCTTTTATAAATTTAAAAGAACATAAAGTATGATGAAATATCTGTGGCTTGGTGCTAAAGGGCCAATGTCAAAAAAAAAAATATATAGTTATGAAAAAATTGATTTAAAGTTTTTATTCTAGATTTATAGTAACATTGCCCAGAAAAATATCCCATTCATTTGGAGATTTCAACATGACAATAATCCAAAACAAAAAATTCCCATAGATACCATATATACTTAAATAGGTGTCCAGGTGTCCAACTCTTTGTGTTCCTTCGATGAAGACAAGTGACTTAAAAAAATTCTAAAGAAAATAATCCAATGGTATTAAATCAAACGATTTTGGTAGTCAATTAATTGGGCCATTACGTGAGCATCCGCTGTGTGGCATGTGTCTCCGACCTGTTGAAACCACGTAATTAAGGTACGAATTCGAATCATACCGTTATTTATAACGGTAAACTATTTGCAAATTGAGGAATTTGTAACAAATGTTTAAAAAAATAAATTCAGCATCGAAATTCGAGTTAAGGCCTTATCTCAGGTGTTTATAAACCTTCTAATGAAACTTAATATCGTTCTGCGCAGAAAATTTTCCTAAAATCTGATAAATAACTCATGTCAGCTTCAGAAGTCTGATTTTAACATACGGAGATACTGTAAATGTCTCATATCAATGCTCTGACTTTTGAACATTGGTGGTTCTTGCCAACGCACTGGACCATTTCGCACACACAAGAAATCATACCAGCTGATATCAAAGAAATCATAGATAAAAGATTTGATGGAAACCCGAGGTGTTAAGAAAAATAAACATCACCACTCTCACACACAAAAGTCTCTGGCGGATGTTATGCCAGGAGGTTATCCCACCCACTAGAGCCTGGAGGATCTCCATGACACTCTAGGTCAGGAGTTTGAGAGTGTCCCAAAATCTGACCTTCAACCTGGTTTCCTCCTCTACTTACCACCAAATATTAGCTATTTACCACTTCATTATTGAAAACACTAAAATTTTCATATTTTAAACGTTATAAACATAATGGTTTTATTTAGAAAAAAAAATAAAGTTTTGAAAATTAAAAAAAGAATATAAAAAATGAAATGTAAAATTAATGTTCTCAATGAAAAGAAAATCTTGAACAAAATGAAACAAAAAAAATCAACACTAATTGCATTTATAAATAAAAAAAAACTTTCTCAAAAAAAATTAAAGCAAACAAAACAATTAATAAGAAATTTTCTACATGTTTTCAGTAAGATACGCCATCTTTTTGTAGACTGGAAACGGGAATTTCTTCTGAGGAGCTTGTTATCGCCGGGGTTTTAGGTTAGCAATTTGTTCGATTTGAAATATTTTATATTTTTTATGTATATTTATTTATATATATATTAGTTTTATTTCTATAAATAAAGCATTTTTTTTTATAAATTGTCCATAGGACACAAATAAAACGTTGATTTCCCTAGGATTGAGCTCACTCCTACAAAATCTATCTCGCGCACCCTAATTTGACTGAGGTACTCAAAGATAAAATTATTGTATAAAAATAATATAATATGTATAAAAATAATATATATATTTCGATTTTTTTTTTTATAGGTCTGTCAGTCAAAAGTTCAGGTCAGGCGATACCTTGCCCCTTTCCGGCAGGAACAGGGCTCTGTTGAAGCTGGTGGCACAAACTGATGATGGTCCCACGGTGGAGGTAACGGTGATGAGATGGCTTTCAGATTTCCAAACAATTTGACGAGTTTTTATGTTTTAGTGTTATACTTGAATTTTAAATTGGTTTTAGAGTTTTAATTAATCTTTAGGTTTCTTTTAGCAACTTTTTGTTTTATATTTAAGGTAGTGTTAAGATTTTTAAATACTTCTTAGGTTTTTGTTAGGATTCAGAGTTCAAACTAGCTTTTTGTTTTATTGTATCATAGGCATAGTTTTTTTACGGTTTTCACAAGTTTCAAATTTCTGATAAGTTTATAAGTTTTTATAACAGTTTTTATTCTTTTAATTTGTGTAGATTAGAATCTTTAACTATTTTCTTTGCAGTTCCATAATATTAAAATGTATATTGTAAATTTTTTTTTTTTTAGTTTGTAAATATTCAATATAATTTATTTATTTTTCAATAAAGAAACATGAAATGAATATTTTATGATTCGTTTTATTTACTGCCATCGGCTACCTCTTCATCAAAACTCCAAAAGAAAAAGAACCAAATTTCAAAGATTTTCCTCCAAAGATACCTAGCCTCTCATAGAAAATCCTCAACCCCCCGATCTTTCTCGATTTTCAGCAATTTGATTCCCTAGCCAAATTCCATTGTTTTTGTTTTCCTTTTTTTTTTCTATTTTTTTATTTTATTTCCCTCTACCTTTTTGTTTATATATTTTTCCTGCTCTGTTTTTTTTTACCATATGCTTTTTTTTCATAATAATGTTGCCACTCGTTTATCCACTTTTTCTCTACTGCCTTACCTATTTACTCATGCTTAACCCTCTGAGGGCGCACATGACAATATATCTCGTTCCGGTTGGGTTTTTGGTAATGAAACCATTTATTATTGCTTTGTTAAAACTTGTTTCGTGCCACCTATTGACGAATTATTAAATTTACAGTTTGTCTAGTAATTATTTGCATTAAACAAAAATATCGAAAGTTTGTCGTTCAGTTTGTGACCTGATCAAGTAACACACAAAATTCCACTCATTTGAATGGTTCGTAAATTCTTAAAAGGTTGTACATCTCTTACTACATAAATCATTTCCCTGTCATTAGTAATAGGTGCGGTCAAGTACTATTATAACAAATCTAGTGGACCGATCATTTATATTCTGCAACGAAATATTTTACTATATGCATGTATTCATCAAATTTCCTTCTTTCAAATTCAAGGACGGTTTTAATTTAAAAAAAATGTCAAAATTAATAAGAACATCCCAAGCTCAACGTCGGCAAATTATGCAACAAAATTTAACTAATCGTGAACGCAATTGCTAAGCAGTTTTAGGAAAAAACTAGCGGATGTTAGCTTTTAGAAAGGAAAAGGAGGAACATCGCGAAAATGAGTGCAGTAGGAATCAGGAAAGTCGACGGTTGAACAAGAGCCTGGAACCGCGACAATTAGAATGCGAACGAGATTCGCTAGCTCGTATAAATCAACGATCAGTACCAGATATTAGGGACCTATCTATTACACGATCTAATCCGATACATCGATCTTTTGAGGGGGAGTGTAATACATTTCAACATACGCTATCAAGGGAAAATGTATTCCAATGGGAATACACAAAGCTTGAGCTCAATTAAAACGACAACGTGACGAGTTAGCCTATTCGGCTGTGATTTTGTAAACGAATTAAACTATTAAAAATAACGAAAAAGTGTTAGCTATGATTCAGCAATTTGGAGTACCAATGTTATTTATCATTTTATCTGAAGCCGAGTCTCCATGGCATGAATTACTAGTTATTCTAACCAAAGTAATTAAAATTGAATTATACAACTTTAGAAAAGTACGAGTTAATACGGGCAGATCCATTTTTTGTAAACACAAATTTTTTAGTTTTACAGGATAACAGAATTTCAACAAAGAGGATCACGATACATCCATGGCATATATTGGCCAACATTCAAAATAAATATTTTTATGAATACCTTTAATTACATTTTTATACAAATTAACCCTTGCGTACCCATAGACTCAAAATGGTTTTAGTTTTAAGCTAACAAATAATTACTTAAATATGTATAATATGTGTGCTAAAATATACTTCCAAAAGCTTCTTTTTTATAAGAAAATTTTTAAAAATTTCCTATTTTTATAGAAATTTTTTAAAAATTTACTTTTTGTAGAAAATTTTTTAAAAATTCACTTTTTATATAAAATTTTTCAAAAATTACTTTTTACAGGAAATTTTTAAGAAATTTCCTATCAACAGCCAATTATCAAAAAAAAAACTTCGAATAATTTCTTATAAATAATCATTTTTTTTAATTTCCTATGAAAAGTAAATTTTTGAAAAATTTCCTATAAAAAGTAAATTTTTGAAATATTTCTTATAAAAAGTAAATTTTTATAAATTTTTTATAAATAATTTCTAACAAAAATATGACAGAAAGAAGCTTTTGGAAGTATATTTTAGCACGCATATTATACATATTTAAATAGTTATTTGTCAGTTTAAAACTAGAACCATTTTGAGCCTCTGGGTACGCTAGGGTTAATTTGTATAAAAATTATTAAGGATCTTAGTGGACCGATAAATATTAAATATTCGTAAGAGCGGAATTCATAAAATGTCCATCTTTTACTTAATGTAGTTATAGAAATCATTATTTGTAATAGGTGCAGTCAAGTACTATTATAACAAATCTAGTGGGACCGATCATTTATATTCCGTAACAAGATATTTTACTGTATGTATTCATTAAATTTCCTTCTTTAAAATTCAAGAACAGTTTTAATTTTAGAACAAAATTACAAAGAACGTCCCAAGCACAACGTCGGCGTACCATGCAGCAAAATTTAACTAATTATAGTGAACATAATTGTTTAGCAGATTTAGCAAGAAACTAGCAGATGTTAGCTTCTAGAAGGGTAAACGAGAACGCAGAAGTCGATGGTTGACATGATCTGTTTCAGGCAGCATGAACAAGACTTAGACACATTAGCACGTTAAGTTAGGCAATCGAATTCAACGTTTAGAGATTCAGAGCGTGATAATTATGCTTTATGACATCCCATTAGGTAACCTAATCTGTAGGTTGTTTCTGTAACTCAAAAGTATGAAACAAAAAATTCCACCGTTTCTCGACCTGGAAGAAAAAAGTGTTTTTTTTTTTGGTCATGGGATAATTGTATCTCAAGGATAGGGTTGCCAGACACAAACCCGGAAAAAGCTGGATATAAGGCAAAAAAAAGCTTGACAACCTAAAAATTAGCTGGACATTAATAAATTTTGCAAATTGTAAGTACTAAATGAAAGTGGACAAGTAAAAGAGGACGTATGTAATTCGATGCAAAGGCCAAGTAGAAGTTGAGGAAAATCTTTTAAAGCTTGATCTACGAAATTGAAGAGTAAATTGAAGTAAATAGAATGGGTAAATTTGATAGAGGGTAATTTTATTACAAAATTAACTTGATCAAGTAATCAATTAATCAACACATTAATTACAAAGTAAAAAAAGGAAAAATACACTTTTGCGTTCATTATCATAAAGATAGTTTTTCTTTAAAAATATATAAAAATCAATTCTTCACCTTTTAGCTGGACAAATTTAATTTTAGCTTGACACTGGACAAGCACTAAAAAAGCTGGACAATCCAGTCGAATCCAGCCTGACTGGCAACCCTACTCAAGGAGCAATCCGAAATATACAAGTAAAGCCGATGTATTCATCTACAGTGGCTAGGAAAAATCTACTTCTTTCAACATAAAGTATTGAAAATCACTTCATGCTTTCTATTTCGCACTTAGAATTAGTATTGGGGTACATTTTTTTTTCTCTATTTATGCTAAAATGATGTTGTATTATCATGATGGATCCCCAAAAGTTTGGAAGCCGAGTTAAGTGCCCTATAGCAAACTTAACCCCTTAACGGACATAACGATCACAATAGGATAAATAAAATCCAGTTTTTATTTGGGGTTACTATTGATGACTAAAAACATAAAATAAAACAAAAATTTGATTTTTTTGCTTTTGATTGGTGGTAAAAATATTCCCTCTGCCTCCGTTGTGAAAAGCAATTATATATGCCTGAAATCTAATAAATGCAAAATATTATCCTCATCGTCTTCGGACTGGTCAGAATCTGATGGTAATGTAATAACTCATCCAGCACTAACTTTAGTTTTCATATTCTTTTAGAACTTTCTTGTCATTTTCCGACAATCTGTAATATAGAAACAGTCATACTAAGGGTTAGAGGGAAAATTCTTCCCACCAAAAAAATCGTTGAAGGAAGAACAATGTGCAAGATAAGTTTAAAATATGTCTCACTCCTAAGATATTAAATATAAATCTTTAAAACGTTAAAGGGCATACCATATATCACCACAATAGTTCAAAGATATATACCGATTTCGTTCGCGGTTGTAAAAACGCCAGTTTTTAATTTACACAATGCTCGTTTCGAAAAAAATCATGTATAATTTGGCAGTACAATTACAAGAAAAGATAATTTATTCCTTTCAATTATTGTTTCCAAATCGAAAAATTAACTGCGATTGATGAGCTACCTTACCAATGAAGAAAAAGTTGGTGGAAACATTATTCCCTCTAACTGTAAAAGGGTTAAAAAGATTTTTAATATTTTGCGTTGTATAAACATTTGACGCCTTTTAAATTGGGTATATTCCTTTTTTATTGTTGTTGTTGCAATGCATATATTTATTTCAATTTTTTTACGACTTTTTGTAGTAAACAGTTACATTAACGGTATGTGTCAAACAAAAGAAACAAATTTAAACGATTGGATGTTTAATTTTCTAAATTTAAATTGCATTTTCAATATTTTTTTAATGCAAACAATTACTTGACAAACTGTACATAGGAGCTTTAGAATTGATCTGTAGACAAACAGGCCAATGTACGTTCGGAATGATAACCTGTAGCTTTACAAAAATCCTAGTCTCGGAAAACAATTTCTTATATAAGCAAAAAACATCATATTTTTTAAACTAAATGAAATACTAATTCCAAATTTTGAAATTTGGTCAACAACGCAACAGCAAAGACATTCCTAAAAACTTAAATGACAAAAAATTTGTAATTTTTAAGTACAATACAAATTTTGAGCAACATTTAAACTTTTAATTTTTAGTGAATGTTTTTGGCCGTGCACATAAAAAAGTTTCTAGCTAGATGTATTTTGGGTTTTACTATTAACAAAAAAAAAAATTTTAATTTTTGTGTTAGTTACGCCCTTTTGCATTTCAGGTGACGATATCGTTGTTAATGTGCACAGAATCGGTCACCATTTGATCATAGCTAGTTTCTGTCTGTCAAATGAAATACGATAGCGCCATAACTAAAAGAACTAGAAAGAAAACATTTTACAAAAGTATTATACAAAAGAAGTAGTGTATTGAAAATGGGCAAAATCGCGAATCACATTAATGGTCCAATTGTAATAAAGGGTGGTTAAATTGTAAGGGCCGATGTTGAATGTGAACCACACCTAAACGCCAAGTTTTTTTCCGAATTTTATTTGACATTTCTCTATTTCAGACTTACTCAATTTTAACCATGGAGAGATACACAATCCAACAAAGTGTTAAAGTTATCCAGACTTATTATGAAAATGGGCGTTCAAATCAAAATGCATATCGTGCACTTCGTGATCAATTTGATCGTCCAAATGTGCGTACAATCGCAAAAATCGTGGAAAAATTCGAGCAAACCGGGTCTGTAGAAGATGTGAGAACACCAGTGCGTGCTCATACAGCTCGTACTGCAGAAAATATTGCTGCTGTTCGCGATAGTGTAGCTGAGGCCGGTCAGGCAGTTACTGTGAATGGTGTTCGCTATCGTGAGATGATAACGAACTTTTTATGGCCCAAATTGGAAGATATGGATGTGGACGATATGTGGTTTCAGCAGGACGGTGCCACTTGCCACACAGCTAACGAAACAATGGCTCTTTTGCGCAACAAATTCAATGGCCGTGTTATCTCACGTAATGGCGATGTCAATTCGCCGCCAAGATCATGTGATTTTACACCGTTGGACTTTTTTCTTTGGGGTTATTTGAAAGAAAAGGTGTACGTCAATATTCCAGCAATAATTCAAGAGCTAAAGGACGGCATAGAACCTCCATTATGCCTCAGGGTCATCGTAAATTTGGACCATCGGATGGAGGTGTGTCGCTGTGGTCGCGGCGCCCATTTGGCCGATATTTTGTTCCATACATAATTGAGTAATACCAATACATCATAATAAAATAAAATTACAATAATTTCCTAAATAGTTTGTGTTTTAATCAAAATCAACATCGGCCCTTGAAATTTAACCACCCGAAAGATATGGAAACTTAATTTAGAACAGAGAATTTTTATTCAACTATTGGTCAGTATGTCAAATTTTATTGGTATCTGCCCATATTTGCCGCAAAAGCCAGTTAAAAACTATAACATTATAAACTATGACAGCTGTGGCCACTAAATTTTAAAAATAAAACAGCCATTGTATAAAATGTTGTGACAATCATTCACCATTTAACTATAGTTCTTACATATGTACGAGTATGCACATATATAATATCCAATTTTTCTACAACAAGAAGATTTGGAGGTACATTTAGATTGGGCCTACGAAGTTTGATAGCTGTTAACCACTTAGATACTTTTAAATAAAATTACTGTAACCGAATTTAGTCCAAAGATTTTACCAACTAGCATGATTTTTTTCGAGGTTAATCCACATTTTGAGTTAGCCCTCGTAGATATGTTTCTAAAATTAATACAATTTGATGGGTATATAAGATTCGGCACAGTCTTTTTTTAAAAACCTTTACTGAAAGTCTATAATCTTATGTGTTAGAAATTAACATTCCATTCTAAGTTTCAAATATTTTGCTAACAAAAAAAAAAAAAAATTATACGTTTATACTTATTGATATAAGAATCCAAAAACTCTGTTGATGCTGTTCTTGTTGGTGATGTTGTTGTTGGTGCTGGTGTTGCCGGTGCTGTCGTTGTTGGAGCTGCTTCAGTTGGTGGTGCTGCTGTTGTTATTGTTGTTGATACTGCAGCTGTAGAGAGCAAAATATTAGCAGTTAATGGAGGCTGCTGCCACAACTGCGCATTATTCTGCCAACCAGTCTTTGACAGCTGCCAACTCTGCTTTGGCTGCTGCCAACCCTGGTAAGGCGGCTGCCAAGCAGGATATGGGTGCTGCCAACCCTGATCTGGCTGGTTCCAACCCTGGTATTTTAACTGCCATCCCTGGGTTGTCATCTGCCATCCCTAGGTTGGCGGCTGCCATCCCTGGTTTGGCGGCTGTCATCCCAAGGCTGGCGGCTGCCATCCATTGGTTTGCGGCTGCCGTCCCTGGTTCGTCAGCAGCCTTCCTTGACCATTCGGCTGCCATCCCTGGCCCCCGGGCTGCCAACCTAATATGGAAGGCCGACCGAGCGTCTGGGGCTGTTGGCGCTGTTGTTGTGAAGGCATTTCCTTTAAATAAAATGAAAAAGTTTTAAAGTTTAAAAATTCTGGTTGCAATCAAAGCAATTTATTAACTTTTTCAAAACTAATTTTACCTATTTGGCATGGTAAACTTAATGCTTTCTGCAGCTAAATATTGCACAATCGACAACGATTTGTAAGTTGACATTCTTCTTTTAAGGAATTCCAATCCTTAAGGTCAAGGAAAATGTAAAATTCAATTTCAAGTTGCTTAAAGCTAGGATAAATCCAACTGTATACATCGTTAAATCTAAAAATTAAACCTTCAAATTTTTCTTTTGGTATAGGAGCTTTTTGTACAGAAGCTGTTTGCATGCAATAAAAATAATCTGCCCTATTTTTTCTGAACTCTCAATATTATTTAATGGAAGTTTTTTATTCTTCAAAATTGTTTGTGTGAACTGTTTGACTTTCTTTGAAGCTAATAACTGTTTAGGATTTAAAGCTTTTCGCTTTGATTTAGCCTTATCCCATGTTTCCCATTAATTCATCGCTATCATCGCTATATAAAATATCATAATTTCCATATTCGACATCATTATATTCTAATATACCTTTTCGAAGAATATTGTAGCTTTCACAAAATGCAGAAAAGTACGACAAATAAGTTCTTGAACCAAAATTTACATTCAGTCAATGATTTGAGGTCAAACGCAAGGGTCAGAACATGTTTAAGAAAACGTCGCACTTTGGGGCGAAAGCCTTCAATAATGGCGATTAATTCAAAAGATGAACTTTAACTTTCACAACCATATTTGGTACCATATGAAAGAAGATAAAATTCTACAACACGAACTACAAAAATAAAAGTTCTTGGTAGCTTATTTTATTTACAGTGTGTGTTCAAAGTTCAATAATTTTTGTTATTTTTGCGCGAATTGATTAAAAAAAATTTGATATTTCAAGTGATTATAGTTTTTATTAAAAACTTTTATAAGTAAAAGTTTTATAATGGAACTGTTAACTTCAGGTATATAAGCATTTAAAAATATATTTTTTATTTAGATAAATGTTTTAAAAATATAATAATATAATATAGTGCAGGAAAAAATGATTTTATGGCCTTAAAATATAATATTTTAGCTAATAAAAATATTTTGTTGCGCATTAGTGCGATTTTTGAGTTATGGAAGTTTTTGTGAAAAAATTCTAGTTGCCAATAGGTCGGTTTCAAAACTCATTTTTTATATTTTCGCAAACTTTGTTTAGAAAATATAAGAATATACAACTTATTTCACCGGTAATTTTTAATATACAACTAGGAAAATAAAATTAATGAAAAACGGGGGTCAATTCTTTAACAGTTTCGAAGTACCAGCGATTTTAATTCGCCGATTGTCGGCTAAAAATTTAATTTTTTGGTCTTTATTTTACAAGTGCCTATTAAATTTATTTCTGTTCAATTTTGATAAAACTGTTAAACAATATTATTGCTCAGTATATAAAAAATTTATAAATAGTGAGTCTTTTTTTTAATTTGATAATTTTAACCCCTTCTTTCCCGGGGCAAAGCTCAAATTTTTATTGTTTTATTTTTCATGATAATATCATAACAATAATCAAATAATTATTTTTATGAAATTAATGATACAAATAATTATTTTTATAAGATTTTCCGAAATTCAATAATAAATTCTTAAATTTTTCTAATTTTGTCATAAAAAACTAAAAAATCCAAATTTTTACTTTTGAGCCCGGGAAAGGACCATACAATACTATAATGTCATACAATTTCGAAAAAAAAATCCAGCATACATTCTCTATATAGTGGACAATAATATTCATTAAGATATTGTTAAATTTGACCATATGTAAAGTTCACCAAGCACCTCCTCAAATTATGACCAAAAAATTACATTTTCGCGAAATTTTTAAAGTATGATGATTATGTAGTAAATATTGCTTTTATAAATAACTAAATGAAGAAAATAAAGAGTCTTTATATTTTTTTAATGTTTATTTTCTGAAATGTTTGTTTTCTGTTTACAAATATTTATAAATAAAAATTAATAATATTTTCTAATGTGACTTTTGTAAAATTTTTGGAGTTACGAATTTTTGAAAAAAACGTGTTTTTTGTTAAAACTAAACATAAACAAATATTTAATATTTATTTTATTTATTTAAACAAAAAAAAATATTTTTTCTAAAGGCACATAAAATATGCTCTAATTTACAATTAATTTATTAATTCATCGTTTTTAATTCCAAAGTTACAGCAAAAATAGTCAAATAAGACCATTTTATCAAAAATAGAAAAAAACCCATAAAAGGTTAACAATTTATGTTTTTTCAAAATTTTTTATTTTAAATATTGGGCTTTTGTGTATTTATTAATATTTATCAATAAAAAATAACAATATTTTAAAATTACGAATTTTATGAATTAATCGCCACTTTCTCAACCATTCACCCCACTGTGCGTCGTAAAGCATTACTTTTGCCGATTTTATTATTTAAATCTTTACTTATTATGTGTCAATAATGAGCTTTACACCATTGAACTAGAACTTTTGGTATTTTATTTAAATTTGGATTTTCTAAATGATTAAAGCAATTAATCAAGTATTTTAAAAGCTTTTCATCGTTGAAACTTTTTAGAACTGCTCCAAATAATGCATGACTTACATCAGTACAAACTCTTTCAAAGAATGGCCACTTAAACTTATTTTCAAGGCAAAAGTGTTTCAATTTATTAAGAATTGAGCATATGTCAAGAGTGTGTCGCGAAAAAAATGGCAGTTACAATATGGAATATAATTTTCACTTTTTTCACTCTCATAACAATTTTATATACTAGAACTCTCTTTTTAGCACATTGAATTTGACGCACACTTTGTCCATATGAATCAAAGTGCAATGTAAGATTAGCGTCAAAGTATTTCGGGGTTAGTTGCAAATGTTGCAAAGTTGCGCTTTCCCAACAATATATTGTTAGAAGTGACTCAACATATTGAATATAATCTTTATACTTGCCTTGTTGCATTGAATACACCTCATAAAATGGATCCGAGTGAAGCTTTGATAGTAAAGAGCTTGCTTCTGACTTTAATTTACGTAAACTTTTAATATTTTGTTAATTCTACATTTTCAAAATTAGCTCTTTTCTATATAGGTATGCACTCTTTCCATCTAATTTTTTTTTAGCAATTTTTTGACTCATGCCACGTATTTGACCAACAAGTTTGTCGCCTTTTACATGAACAATTTCCCCAGTTCTAATTACATTTGCTTTTCCATCTAAACTTATTTAAAACCTGTATATACAACAATCCGTATAGGAGTATTCCAGATGCCAAATGTTTGATACTATTAAATAAAACAATGCACGCATTGTTAATTTTAAGATATTCTTGGCGAACTATACCAATAATAAATTTATTTTTTGATAACTTAAGCTCAGGATCATCTTTTGCTCAAAAATAAATTTAGGATCCACTTTAAACTCGCTATCTGAAATTGTGTTCTTCAATGTTCTAACTTGTTTTTTGCCACACCGTCTATGCGCCTAACTTTTCTTTTAAGTTTTTACTTCTGACGAGGAACCTTCCTGTACTTATTAAATTGTTCAACTTTTAAGCTTTTATCGGAAGTCTCAAATGGTCCATGTGTTATATTGCTGTCATTTGAAGCTGCACTTTCATTTGTTTAACTTGTGGCGATGTTTAAATTGTTAACACTATTATCTATATTTACAGTAGAGACACTTCTATCTACAATGCCTTAATCTCTTTTATTTTGGCACGGTTTTTATACCGAACTAGCTTTATAACCCGCTACTTCGTTAGCGGCACCATTTGAATTGACAAAGTTACAAAATTTACCAAAATAACTTTTTCACTTATTTATCAATTATAAATTAAATTAAATACTTATAGGTTCTTAAGATACATATAGGACAAAATAAGTACCTACCCTCTACATTTTCAAAAAAGTACTACACACGCCTCCCTTATTTTTGTAGCTGACCCAATTTTGATTGCTAACCCAATTTAAATCTTGTTCTTATCGCTTTTGATTTTGAATATTTTACAAAAGTTTCCTTTTTTACCCGTTGTTTACCCCTGATCAGCCAAATTAAAAAAAAAAATCCGGATACATGTCCTAATATTTTTATTGCTGATCTTAACTCCATTTTTGTTAATTGAAAAAAAAATTCCAAACACCTGTCACAATGTCAATAGAACAGTCCATAAATTATTGATTTATTTATTATTTTATTGATTTAAACAACACAGTTTAAAAGGAAAAAACCTATCTATAAATTTTTGACCCGGTTTTGTTATTTTCGATTGCGGTATAAATTTTGTTTCTATAATAATTGATTCAAAAATTATATATGGGTCAAAAAAGTACCAAAATTTAGTTTTTATCCTTTTTATTCCCTATTTTTAGCTCATTTACGAAAAGTACCTACTAAAAACATGACTTTTATTTTCCTATTCGATCTAAATCCAATTTAAATTTTTTTTTCTGTCGATATTAGTATTAGAGATATAACTTTACTTAAGTTTTTATTTTCTACCCTATTTTAACCCCAAAACTGTTTAATTTGCAAAAAGTACTGAAAAGTCCCTTAATTTTTAGGGCTGATCTTAGACCATTTTAGTGTTTGTTTCCATCCATTAGGTTTAGAAGATATGTCATCAATTTTTCCCTTTTTTATTCCTTTGATTGACACATCTCTAATTTATACTTCTGACTTCATTAGCTTAAATGAATATTTTCCCGTTTTCACCTTTTGGAACCCCATTTATCGTAAAAGTACCAAGCACATGTTTAATATTTTGTTAATACTTATTGATTGTGGCATAAAGTGAGTCTTTATGTTTATAAGTTCAAAAGATACGCATGGGTTAAAAAAAGTACAAAAATATAGTTTTTACACTTTTTGCCCTTATTAGTGCCATTTCCAAAAAAAGTACAGAACACATGTCCCTTTCATTTTCTAGCCGATTATATGATTTATTCATTTTCTAGCCTGTTTTAACCATAAGCGGCCAATTAAAAAAAAAAATACCGAACCCGTGTCCTTTAATTTTTAATGCTGATCATAGACCAATTTAATCTTTGTTTCTATCACTTTTGATTTATGAGATATTACGTTACCGATTTTCTCCCTTTTTACTCCAAAAATTAAAAAAAGGAATCAACTTTGTTTCTAACGATGTAAATTTCGGAGATATGATGTTACTAATTTATCCATTTTCTTTTTCAATTTTTTTCAATTTACTTTTTCAATATGAATCCACCCGTCTGTAAATTATAGTTCTGGCTTCATTAGTTAAAAACCTACCCTTGAATATTTCCCAGTTTTTATCTTTTTTACCTCAATTATCGTAAAAGTACCAAATACGTGTCTAATAATTCTTTGTTACTTATCAATTTTGATGTTTACTGTTTCTCTATGTTTGTTATTTCAAAAGATACGTATGGGTTCAAAAAAAGTACCAAAATATAGTTTTTGCCCTTTTTTACCCTTATTAGTACCATATTCAAAAAAGTACCAAATACGTTTCTCGTTTTTTTTCAGCCCATCCGAAGCAAATTTCAACTCTATTCCTATCGTTTTGAATTTCGGAGATATGACGTTACTAATATTTCCCATTTTTTCCCTGTTTTAACCCCAAAACGGCCGAATTAAAGAAAAAAGTACCCTTAATTTAAAGTGCCGATTTTAGACCGATTTAGTTGTTGTTTCTATCACTTTTGGCTAAGAAGATATATTTTTACCGATTTTTACCCCAAAATTAAAAAAGTACCAGACACTTATTTTACTTTTTTCAGTGTCAATTTACCAGCCAATAAATTATGCTTCTGGCTTCATTAGCCGAAAAGATATTCTTAGCTAAAAAGCAAAAAACCTACTCTTGAATATTTTCCCTTTTTTTACCCTTTCGTCCCACATTAATCGCAAAAGTACCAAATACGTATTTAATAGTTTTTAATGCCTATCAGTTGCGATATAAATTATGTTTCTATGTTTATTAGTTCAAAAGATATATATGGGTTAAAAAAGTACCAAAATATAGTTTTTACCCTTTTTTATTCTTATTAGTGCCATTTTTGAAATAGTACCAAATATGTGACCATTTATTTTTTTATCCGATTCAAATCCAATTTAAACTTCGTTTGCATCGGTGTTAGTTTCGGAGATATGATGTTACTACTTTCTCCCTTTTCTACCCTGTTTTACCCTTTAAAAGGTCGAATTTCAAAAAAGTACCGAACACGTGTACCTTAATTTATAGTGCTGATCTCAGACTAATTTAGTTTTTGTTTCTATCACTTTTGATTTAGAAGATATATTTTTACCCCCAAAATTAAAAAAAGTACCAAAAATGTATTTTATTTTTTCTTTGTCAATCGACCAGTCAATAAATTATACTTCTGGCTTCATTAGCCTAAAAGATATCCATAGCTAAAAACAAAAAAACCTACCCTTAAATATTTTCCCTTTTTTACCCTTTTGTACCCCATTAATCGCAAAAGTACCAAATACGTATTTAATTGTTTTTTAATATCTATCTGTTGCGATATAAATTATGTTTCTATGTTTATTAGTTCAAAAGATACATATTAGTTGAAAAAGTACCAAAATATAGTTTTTACCCTTTTTTATCCTTATTGGTGCCATTTTCAAAAAAGTACTAAACACGTGTCCCCTTATTTTTCTAGCCGATTTAAATCCAATTTGAACTTTGTTTCTATCTGTATTGGTTTCGGAGATATGATGTTACTGATTTTTCCCTTTTCTACCCTGTTTTACCTTCTAGGAGGTTGAATTTCATAAAAGTACCGAACACGTGTCCCTTGGTTTTAAGTGCCGATCTCAGACCAATTTAGTTTTTGTTTCTATCACTTTTGGTTTAGAAGATATACTTTACAGATTTTTACCCCCAAAATTAAAAAAAAGTACCAAACTCGTAGTTTATTTTTTTCAATGTTCATCGACCAGTCAATAAATTATACTTCTGGCTTCATTAGCCTTAAAGATATCCATGGCTAAAAACCAAAAAACCTATCCTTGAATATTTTCCCTTTTTTTACCCTTTTGTACCCCATTAATCGCAAAAGTACCAAATACGTATTTAGTTTTTTTTTAATATCTATCGGTTGCGATATAAAATGTGTTTCTATGTTTATTAGTTCAAAAGATACATATGGGTTAAAAAAAGTACCAAAATATAGTTTTTACCCTTTTTTATCCTTATTAGTGCCATTTTCAAAAAAGTACCAAACACGTGTCCCTTTATTTTTGCAGGCAATTCAAATCCAATTTCAACTTTGTTTCTGTCTATGTTGGTTTCGGAGATATGATGTTACTAATTTCTCCCTTTTCTACCCTGTTTTGCCCGCTAGGCGCCGATTTTCAAAAAAGTACCGAACACGTGTTCCTTAGTTTTTAGTGCTAATCTCAAGCCAATTTAATTTTCGCTTCTATCGCTGTTGGTTAAGGAGATATAATGTTACCGATTTTTCCCTTTTTTACCCTTTTAATTGAAAAAAGTACCAAACACGTATTTAATATTTTGTACTGGGCAATCGACCTCCCTATAAATTTTATTGGTAGCTTTATTGGTTCAAGTCAAATACAAAGAAAAAGAAAAATGGACCTACCCTAAATTTTTTTCCCCGCTTTTCCCCCTTTTTGAACCCTGAATCAAAAAAGTACCAAACACGTGTCTAATATTTTTTTCTTGTTTACCGGCTCCGTTTTGAATTTTGTTACTGCGTTGATTGGTTCAAAAGATACACATGGGTTTAAAAAAGTACCAACATTTTATTTTTACCCTTTTTACCCCCTATTTGTCCCATCTGCTAAAAAGTACCAAACACGTGTCTGCTTATTTTTGCAGCTGATCACAACGCAATTCCAATTTTGGGCCTATGACGTTTACTTCCGGAGATACAGCATCACTAATTTTTCCCTTTTTTACCCCTTTTTACCCCCTTAGAGGCCGAATTTCCAAAAATCCCGTCTTAGTGGATCTATACTTTGAAAAAGGTACTCGCTGTCAAAATTTCAGCTCTCTAGCTTTAGCCGTTTGGGCTGTGCGATGATGAGTCAGTCAGTCAGTCAGTCAGTCAGTCAGTCACGTTAGAGTTTTATATATATAGATAATTATCAAGAAAATCTTTTAACATACCAACTGAATTGTTTCTCTGGCTGTATGAAATGCCGTCTTGTTGAAACCACATGCCCTCCACATTTCTTCAATTATAGACAAGAAAAAACTGGTTATCATTTCACGATACCGAACACCATTGACTGTATGCGCTTGACCTGCCTCATTTTCATAAACAAAAGGTCCAATGATTCCTCCAGCCCAAAAACCACACCACACAGTGACACATTGAGGATGCATTTGCTTCTCGTGAATCACTCGAGGATTTTTCTCACCCCAAATGCGATAATTCTGCCTATTGAAGCCATCAAGATGGAAATGGGCGTCGTCAGTGAAGATGATTTTATCGGCAAAATCAGCATTTTCATGTTGTCTCTCCAATACCCAATTAACGAACTCACTTCGCCGTCCATGGTCATTTATAAATATGCTTCAAAAAAGAAAACAAAACATGTCACTTCTCCTTTTTTTCACTTTACAACCATCACTTCTTCTTCATATAATTTCTTAAAGTGCCCTATTCCCAACCGTTTTTCTTCTATCCCTACCTTATTCCCCTTGGTTATTCCCGCCTTTTGTTCTGGTTGACATCTTTTTTTTCAGTTTTCCCATTCCACCAAGTTCCTTGGCTTGCCCCCTGAACAGATGTTTCAGTATTGCCTATTGTTCTTTTTCTTTTTAGGGTGAAAAACCTTAATCCGTCAGGGGGACACGACATATTTAGGTTGAAATCTTTCAAAAATAACTGAGAAACCATAATAAATAAATAACTAATTGATATAAGTACATACATGCATTGCAACAACAACAATACAAAAAAATATACCCAATTAAAAAGGCGTCAAATAAATTTTTGCACAATGAGTAAAAATAACACCAAATGTTCTTATTTACCTTATATTTTCTATTTTATGATGTTTTATGAGTGTTATCCAATGAAATTAAAGTTAAACATGTATATATCGGGTGTTTTTTATTGAGGTATAGAACTAAAGTGGTCCCTTTGTGAAAAATAATGATTACTAGACTACAAGTAGAGAATGCATATTTAAGCCAGCCAGTAGCTTCGAAATAAAATAGACACATATTTTACGAACATTTAATAAAGTTCGATAGACCAGATAAACCATGCAGAAAAGATGCTTCAAAATGTAGATGCCCTTACATTTGCAATAGCACATCGATTTGATGAAGTTTAAGTATTCTGGCATGCAATCCAAAAACACAGTGCCCAGTGAGGGTTGTGTGCTTTAATTCATACGAATTGTCCAACTATTAAAAGTTAATGATTAGTTATGTAAAACTCTGAACTGATTTAGGTCAAAGCTTTAACAATGATAAGCCTTAAAATTATAGGGTATACACTCTTAGTTTTAGATACATACGTGAAATATATAGCTTTTGAATGGATGGATATCAGCTTTGTCGGAAAAGTTATTAAAGATTTACTTATTAATCTAAAGTTAGTTAATTAATTAAAATGAACACTTCATCAATAATATTTGGGATGTATTGTTCTTTCGACATGTCCGATGGATGTTTGGAAAGTTTTGCTCTAGTTCCTTGTGCAATTTTAATGTGATTTAATTTATCAGCATTAAATCGATTCCCGGTCGGGGTTATATGGGAGATTTCACTAAATGTGAGTAGAGCTCGCCCATTTTCAATATCGAACTTTTCAAGAGATCAGAAATACTTTTGTCAAATGTTGTCCCTCTAGAAAGTTTATTTTAGGCGCTATTGCCCTGAATATAAATATTGTACAACGTCTTTATATCGGGTGTTTTTTATTGAGGTATAGAACTTTAAGTTGGCATCACTTTTTTAACTGGCGGCCATTTTGTCAGCTGTCAAGTGATTAATATTTAGTTTGGTTTGCCATTTCATCATGAACAGGTTGACAAAAGAACAACGCTTGCAAATTTATTTCGAAAATCCGTCCATTTTATGGTCGACATAATCGTCCATCAGAGCAATTAATTCGGTTAACCATGGATCGTTTTCGCACTACGTTTACTCTATGTGATAATACGCATCCGCAGCGACGTCGAACAGTGCGCACCGAAGAAACAATTGCCGCTGTAGAGCAAAGTGTTGAAGAGGACCCGAATGAATCGATTCGCCACCGTGCACAGCAATTGGAGCTTTGTCCATCAACTTTATGGAAGATTTGCGCAAAGATCTTGGCTTGCGACCTTACAAGATCCAGCTTGTGCAAGAATTAAAGCCGCGAGACCATGCAATGCGTCGTGATTTTGGTGTATGGGCCGAAAATGAGATTGATCTCGATGCTGATTTTCATAGCAAAATTTTGTTCAGTGATTAGGCTCATTTTTGGTTGAATGGCTACGTCAACAAGCAAAACTGCCGCATTTGAAGTGAAGAGAATCCACATGAGACCCTTGAGACGCCATTACATCCACAAAAACTGACTGTTTGGTGTGTTCTATAGGCTGGTGGAGTCATTGGGCCATACTTCTTCCGAAATAATGCTGGAGAGTCAGTTACCATAAATGGAGACCGGTATAGAGCCATGATAACCGACTATTTTGTTCCCCAGTTGGATGGCATGAATGTGGATGAGTTGTGGTTCCAACAAGACGGCACTACATGCCACACAGCGCACGTCACAATTGATTTATTGAAGGAAACATTCGATTAGCGCATAATTTCGCGGAATGGACCTGTCAATTGGCCACCAAGATCGTACGATTTGACACCACTGGATTATTTTCTTTGGGGATATGTGAAGTCGCTCGTCTACGCCAGCAAACCAGAAACGTTAAGGGACTTGGAAGCCAACATTCGTGGCGTTATTGCCAACATACGGCCCCATATGCTCGAAAAAGTAGTTGAAAATTGGACCTGTAGAATTGGCTTTATTCGAGCCAGCCGCGGCGGCCACATGCCCGAAATCATATTTAAACATTAATGGCATAAAATTATCCTTCCAATAAAGCCAAATTGATGGACATTAAAACAATTTTCTTGTGTTTTATTTCAATTCGAAGTTCTATACCTCTAAAAAAACACCCATTACATATTTATTGCAGTTAACATTGATATTTTATTTGTATTCTTCTAAAAAAGTTGATTTTCTTAGCAATTTTTTTATAAATATAATCTATATGGTCTTTAAAATTCATATTTTTGTCTATTATAAAACAAAGGATTTAATTTTTTCCTCTTTTTCTATAGTTTTGTTATTAAAACTAAAATCTAAATTACTACTCATAATTATTTCCATAATTTTCGTCTTATCTTCGTTGAGTTTAAGTTTATTAATTTTTAGCCAATTATTTATATATCTTATGTCATAATTCACGTTCCTTTTACATTCTTCATCCGATTCAGAAATATTATATATAAGTCAGTGTATCATCCGCATATAACACTTTTTCACATTTTTGTAAAACATTAAAACAAAGCTTCAAGAATTGATCCTTGCGGGACTACATATTCATCGGCGCTTTTAGCACTAAGCCACACAATTATAACTTATTACTAATCACATGCAATATGCTTGACCAATATGTTGTTGCTTCTTGTTCAACTCTCTACCTCGAATTTTTCTTCTCAATGTAATTCTGAAGAGAATTTGATGTAATTCGGTACACATCTATTATTTGATTTAAGAAAGAGCTCTAATAATTTTTAATTACTAATTTTTATTAAAATCCGTCGAATCCTTGAGTTACCTGCCTCGGACCCCCAATTTTAGAAATGTGTAAGGGGAAATTCTTAACATAATATAATGAAATTCGGTACACGTTTATTAGTTGATTAAAAGCTCTTCTTATTTTTGGCTGAAATTCGTCGAATCCATGGGGTACTTGCCTTGGGCTCCTTTTTAATGTATAAACCTAAATTCGGCAAATGTCTTTCTGATCCAAATAGTTGATCCAAGAAAGAGTCTTACTAATTTTAATTCTTAAGAGAATGCAATCTGAACGAAAAAATGTTGTACATATATAAATCTATTGCATAAAGATCAATCTCATCGAAAATACGAGGAACTAACCTTATTTAATGATTTAGCTCACTTACCTGGTTGTTTTTGGACTCACTCCATCATGGTGACACTCCTATTTTCCTTTTAAACCGTCTCCTCCATCCAGGGAAATTTCATTTAGTCCGTCCCGGTCCAATGTGTCCTGTATCTCAGTCCTTGGAGAAGATTTGTTGCCCTTTCCTAAAGTTATCGAGCCGTACAACCCTCACCTTAATTGATAAAAAAATTTGTAAAACTAACTCACGTTAATGAAAAAATACCATCATGAGTCAATTTTGATTATGTAGGGGATGTTGAACACCAAACACCATTCTAATTGGTCTTAACTTGGTAAGCCCAACTTATCTGGGTCATCCTTCATCTCAACTGTGGACACACACCTCCTCATGGTATCACCCGGGGATATATATATTAATAACATGTTCCGAGAGTTGTCCCATAAGATCGATAAAAATGGGTTAGGATTACGGGCTAGTAACCCTCTCTTGAAAAAAATACAATGAAGAGAATAAAATTAGAATTGAAATGTCCCACTACCTAATGTTAGAGGAGGACGTCCGAAACTTCGATAGAAAGACCGAGTAGAGGAACATTTTTCAAAGCTTGGCCTATAAAATTGGAGAATATTCGCACAAGATCGAAATCCATGGAATTCTAAAATATGCTCGGACTTTGACCTTAACAGGTAACATTTAAGTAAGTAAGAGTCAATCTTATGTAAAGACTTATACAAAAAAGAAGATTTAAATTGTTTAAGTTTTAAAATAATTTTAAAAAAGTTTTAAAATAATTACAAAAAATCATAAAAAAATATTTTTTCAAAAATTACAACAAAGCAAAAAAAAGCAGGGAAAAACAAAGTTATTTTCACATGATTTTGGATCTAAAAATAAAAATTGTTTATATTAATTATAAGCTGCTTAGTTTTCAACATATGAAGTAGCTCAGTGGAAGAGTCTCTGCCTAGCAGTCGGAGGGTCTGGGTTCGAGCCCCCATGGGATCATAAAAAAAATTTTGTATTTCGTTTAAAAATATATGTTTTTAATAAAACAACAACAAAAAAGTTGTTGCTGTTGTTGTTGTTGCTTTCAAATTGCTTACCCAAGTCATTACTTTTCTGCAATTGGTAAGTACTTGCCTCCAATGACATCCCCATGTTAATGTAATGACTTAAACAGCGAATGAGTAAGTAGTTCGTGTTCAATAGTTTAACTGTTTAACTCATTATTTGGTAATGAAAAGTTTTACTGGGTAGTTTTTCATTCACACCAGTTATATCCGCAACAAGTGCTGGGTTGAAAAAAAAACTTCATTCGGTATTACCATCGTTTAATGTCCCAGATCCTTGCTTTACAGCATTCACGTGGAAGCTCATCCCTTCTTTAACCTCAGTCTGAATCCGTTGCTTATTCTCTTGTTTTAATATTTTATTTTGTGCATTGGCCGCAGACCACTTACAGAAGAGGTTCTTGTCTTCTACATGGGAGTGCATACTCATTGCATTTCATTCTATCGTATAATAAAGAAATTCATAATTTACAAGCTTCATTATCCATATTCTTCTTAATTAATCATTTCTGAGGGTTAAGCTTTACAAATGTAACATACAGTTGTTGGACTATTATTTGTAACGGTATGAGCTGTTTTACCATCGAGCATAGCAAACACCAAATTATGCATTACGTTGAAATTTTTGTTATTTACAGAAACTTTCGTTTTTTGCAAAGCACCTATGCTAAACCTCATATTTAATGTGTAATGCTTACCGAGTTAGAATATAATGTAACCATTGAAATGGTAACAGGTTTTTGTTTTATTTTAGAAATAATATCTAATCGATTTATTAAAAGTCCAATCAGTCTTCTAAGAGAAAAGGAGTGAGGACCCAAATGTGACTTGCCAAGTTCCAAAGGAAACTGTAAACTAACTTTAAGTTTGGTTTGTAAGAAACCTCAGTTTTCCTACATACGAAAATTTAGTAATACAATGATATTTTTAGAAGTAACGAAATACTGGGGGGTTATCCCGTAACTCGATTCAAAACAAAAAATTTTCGAGTTCGTACAAATGGTACTGCCTAATACGATCTTCGTATGTTTTGTTACGAAAGTGCGAACAAGTTTTTTCGCTTTCAACAAATAAATTTCCCTTTCGTAAATGCAACTGTGTATTACGAAAACGGACATGTTTGTCGTTTAAAATGATAGGAAATTGTTCGAAAGCTATTTAGGTAGTGACAGTTGAGAAAAATGTAAGTATTTATAGAAATTATACTTTTTTAAATAAAAATAAGTCTTTATAAAGTGAATTAAATAATAAATTTGTATTGTTAACATTTTTAAGGAATATTCCGAAAAAATGTATTTACACAAACAATATGAGGAAATGGTGGAATATATGACAAGGCATCATGGCTTGGCAAAAGGGCATTTAAATGTCGCTGATGCCAAAAGAAAATGTGGGAAAAGTTGCAGTGATTTCAATACACTTGGACCGCCTGATCGTGATGTCAAGGGCTGGAAAAAAGTAAGATGTTATTAGCAAGTCAATATTTTGAAAAAATTATTTGAATTTATTTTTAGGTTTGGGTTTTCTACAAAAATAACGTAATGCCATAGGAACCGTAGCAGTATTTCTGGGACTGGAGGTGGACCAAGCAGATTAGAACAGCAAATGTTCAATTTTCTTTCGATAGAGGAAGCTGTAAGCAGCATGTCTGGGACACAAGAGTTTGGAGCAAAAAGCTAATCACAGAATGTGCCATAATTAATTCGAAGACGTAGTCTTGAAAATGATTTAAATGAAAATTCCAATTCCTCCACTGAAGAATGACCTTTTGGAAAAACAAGTACAAAATCAAATAGCGTACCAAGAGAGTTCAATAACCGTTTTTAAAGAATTTAATGAAGGGCTCCAAAAATATTTAAGACGAAGTTATGATGTACAACATAGCATGTAAAGGGTGGTTAAATTGTAAGGGCCGATGTTGAATGTGAACTACACCTTAACGCCAAGTTTTTTTCCAAATTTTATTTGACATTTCTCTATTTCAGACTTACTCAATTTGAACCATGGAGAGATACACAATCCAACAACGTATTAAAGTTATCCAGACTTATTATGAAAATGGGCGTTCAAATCAAAATGCATATCGTGCACTTCGTAATTTTTTTGGTCAATTTGATCGTCCAAATGTGCGTACAATCGTAAAAATCGTGGAAAAATTAAAGTAAACCGGGTCTGTAGAAGATGCGAGAACACCAGTGCATGCTCGTAAAGCTCGTACTGCAGAAAATATTGCTGCTGTTCGCGATAGTGTGGCTGAAGAGCCGTCCACCTCAACTAGTCGTCGTGCCCAACAATTGCACCTCTCACGCTTGTCGTTGATGAACATTATGCATAAAGACTTGCATTTACACGCTTACAAGGTGCAATTGGCTCAAGAACTAAAGCCTCTTGACCATTCCAAACGTCGTGAATTGGCAGAATGGTGGCAAGAAATGGCAACAGTGGATGATCAATTTTCGAAGAAATCATCTTCAGTGATGAGGCACATTTTCACCTCAATGGATTCGTCAATAAACAGAATTGCCGCATTTGGGCGAATGAGAATCCGAGAGTGATTGTCGAAAAACCAATGCACCCACAAAAAGTGACTGTTTGGTGCGGTTTATGGGCTGGCGGCATCATCGGGCCGTATTTTTTCCAAAATGAGGCCGGTCAGGCAGTTACTGTGAATGGTGTTCGCTATCGTGAGATGATAACGAACTTTCTATGGCCCGAATCGGAAGATATGGATGTGGACGATATGTGGTTTCAGCAGGACGGTGCCACTTGCCACACAGCTAACGAAACAACGGCTCTTTTGCGCAACAAATTCAATGGCCATGTTATGTCACGTAATGGCGATGCCAATTGGTCGCCAAGATCATGTTATTTGACACCGTTGGACTTTTTGTTTTGGGGTTATTTGAAGGAAAAGGTGTACGTCGATAAGCTAGCAACAATTCAAGAGCTTAAGGACGAGATAATTCGGCACAATAACGGCATAGAACCTCCATTATGCCTCAGGGTCATCGAAAATTTGGACTATCGGATGGAGGTGTGCCGCCGTTGTCGCGGCGCCAATTTGGCCAATATTTTGTTCCATACATAATTGAGTAATACCAATATATCATAATAAAATAAAATTACAATAATTTCCCAAATAGTTTGTGTTTTATTTAAAATCAAAATCGGCCCTTGAAATTTAACCACCCGATATAAACACGAACTTATTTAAATTTGTATACCCTTCACCACCATAGGTGGAAAGGGTATTTGTCCGTCTGATGTTTGATGTCCGTCCATCTGGCTGGCTGAACCCCCATGTAAACCTTGTAATCAAACTACAGGTCGCAATTCTAAAGATAATTTGATGAAATTTGGCACAGATCATTTGTTTGATAAGGGGACCATGGCTATTGAAATTTGTAGAAATCAGTCCCTTATTTATGGTACCTCCCATAGGTCCCACTTCCCGAAATTGATATATTGGCCACAAAAATTTTTTCAAGAAATTTAAATCATATACGGCTTATGTAAACCTAAATCACTGTACCAAATTTCATTGAAATCGGTTCACATTTGATCATAGCTCCCATACAAACTCTTTTCTCAAAACGCACTAAATGGGACTAAAGGCTCGTAAATCCGAAGATAATGAGAATTTTGAGTTTAGTTTTTGCATACATAATTTTTGTAACAACTGTAATCCAGTCGCCAAATTTCGAGATCATCGGTCTACATTTGACCCTAGCTCTCATATAAGTCCAAATGACGGAAACTGCTTAAATGTATAAGTTTTGAGAATATATTTGTATGATGGCAAAATTTAGCAAATATTTGTCTTTAAATAGTAAAAAGAACACCTTTGACCTTAGTGGTGAAGGGTATCGTTTTCTTACTTGTTTTCCCTTATGTTTGTGAAAACAACACTGTGTTCGTTTCGAACGATTTACACAGTACGGTTAACCTTTCGATTCTGAAATTTCTTTCGAAAGATTTTACTTTTCGAATCGACTTACGCGGTAACGGCCCTGAACATTTTCATCCAAATTGGTTTTGGGAAGATCTTTTTTCAATTTCTAAAAGAAACGTTTTTTGTTGAAATTTGAAAAAAAAAAAAATTGGTGATACTTACTATCATCGTTATTGGCTCGGTCTGCACCATTTCTATAATGTCCTCATCTATTGAAGATAAATTGGATTGCGGTTTTGGAACACCACCCGTTTCGTATCTTTCCTTCTTGTCTAAGGCGTAATTTTTTTTAATTCTTTTTTAGGTTATCACACTTGATTTTTAATGTTTTGTGTGACCTATATCCTCCAAATTGGGCATTAAAATCATCCTGGACTCTCACCCAGCAGTCCATTTTTTCTGCAGCTGTGATCGGTCTGCTTACACTCTATGACGTCTTTCTTTTCATTTACTAGTTTTATTAAGTTCTCGACTTCTTCTGTTGTAAAAATCGCCGATCGTTTTTTTCCAGATTGCTGCACATGTAATAGTTTTTCTTTTTTTTTTGTATTAATTTCTTTTAAGTATCAATAAATCAAATTTTAATTTTATTTGTAAACTATGAAATTCGCGCAATGTCTTCTTCTTCTACAAAAAATGTTATGTCATTTTGACAACACATTTGACATTTGCAAAAAAAGGTTACAATTTCTTGTTGATCGATATGGCAACACCATGAAGTTTAAACCACCACAAAAAAAAATCAAATGCAAATAATATGCACTTTTGGATTAGTTAATTAGAGAATAAATTTAATTTTGATCTCAAAGTCAAAAAGTGGCTCTAAAAATATTTAGTCGTAATCATAAAAATATATTTTGATTAATTAGTCGTAATTATTAATCGTTAGTCGAAATTACAAAATATGGTTGTTTATAGTTGAAAGCAATTAAAAAATAATCAAAAATATCCCTTTCACTAAATATTATGAGTGTTTAGAAAATTTTGCAGTACACAGTGGACTAAAACTGTTAAAGTTAAAAATGCACAGGAGTATTACATTTGATAAAAATATTTTTTATAAGCGTTCTAACAGGTCTATTTCACGTTCTAACAGGTTCTTCGGCAAAAAAGTTTGAAACCATCAAGTTTGCTTTCGTTTTTACTTTTAATCTTCAAAAATTTCACTGTCCGAACAGCTGCTTTCTTCCATCATCCCAGTTGGGAACCAAGATATCTTTTTTAATATCTTTACTTATAAGACGGATCGGATCCGAACATAACAATAAATGCGTCATTAAGTCACTGTTTGTGTGTTCCCGAGATGTTTTTCTGGTATGAGAATACCGAAACATTTTAGCGATTTCCCTGGCGGATTTGCCCTTATAGTGATGGAAATACGCTAATTCTATAACGCCTTTCGAAATTAATCTTGCAGGCATTTTTTTAAATATAGGACAACTAATGTACACATTTTTTTCATAATACTTTTTATAACTTTAATTTCATTGGATAATACTCATAAAACATCATAAAATAAAAAATATAACGGTTAATAAGAACATTTGGTGTTTTTGTTATTCATTGTGCAAACATTTATTTGACGCCTTTTTGCAATGCATGTATTTATTTAATTTTTTTTACGACTTTTTGTAGTAGACAGTTACTTTAACGGTATGTGTTAAACAAAATAAACAAATTTAAACGATTTGATGTTTAATTTTCGAAATTTAAATTACATTTTTACTATTTTTGTTTAATGCAAACAATTACTTGACAAACTGTATTTTTCTTTACTAAACTAAAAATTTCTTTTGACATTTCTGCGTCTGAATAAGGGTTAAGAGCAGAATCTGTTGCTGGAGAAGGATTGGTTCTCTTCCTAGAACTAGGCTGTACTGAGTTGTGTCAGATAAAGTAGCGCTCACCTCCAATTGTGCCTCCAGTAGAACAATTGTGTCTCTAGTAGAACCATGTCTTTTGATTTTGACCAGTGAACTGAGCAATCATAGTTTTCTCCGTTCTATTTGCACTTTTTGTGGGATTCTCTTGGGTCGTGCTTATCGTCAACTTATCGGCCCGTAGCTCAGTCAGTTTGTATCAGATTTTATTTATTTTAGCAGCAACTTAAAGAAAACAGATTGTGCTTTAGAATGCTTGTTTGATACATTTGTAAATCAAAAGTATTTTTGTTTTTGTTAAGAATATCTAAAAAAAATTTTTGACATTAGTAGCTTTTTATTGCTAATTATACCCTTCACCACCATAGGTAGAAATGGTATTCTAAGTTTGTGCTGATGTATGTAACGAAAATAAATATTTGTCTCAGACCCATCTTTTAGTATACCAATAGGCTTAGAATCACTTTCTGAGTCGATTTAGCGATGTCCGTCCGTCCGTCCGTCCGTCCGGCTGGACCCCCAAGTAAACCTTGTAATCAAACTACAGGTCGCAATTCTAAAGATAATTTGATGAAATTTGGCACAGGTAATTTTTTGAATAATGGGACCAGGCTATTGAAATTCCTCAAAATCGGTTCATTATTTATGGTACCTCCCATAGGTCCCACTGCCCGGAATTGATATATTGGCCACAAAAATCAAAATTTTTTTAATGAAATTTAAAACAAATAGTGCTTATGTAAACATAAATCACTGCACCAAATTTCGTTGAAATCGGTCCACATTTGACCATAGCTCCCATACAAACTCTTCTTTAAAAACGCACTAAATGAGACAAAAATCACTAAAACGCTCATAATTGCCAAATTTCGAGATAATCGGTATACATTTGACCCTAGCTCTTATATAAGTCCAAATGACGGAAACAGCTTAAATATATAAGTTTTAAGAAAATGTTTGTATGATGGCAAAATTTAGCAATTATTCTTTTTTATACAGAAAAACTAACATCTTTAATATTAGTGGTGAAGGGTATAGTATGGTCGGGCTTGACCGACTATAGCACTTTCTTACTTGTTTTTATATGAATTTTGTTTCTAATAAGCTGTGGTTTAAATTGTTTAAATCAGATGAAAAATCGATAAGTTCTTAAGCTTTGCAAACATTTTTACCAGACATTTATTATAAAAAGTATTTTGTTTGCAATCGAAAAATGTTAACTTTCGAAAAAGTTAAATAACTTTTGGAATTGTAAACAGATATCAATAATTATAAGTAATGTCGCTTTTTTTTAGAAAAAAAAAACTAGCTTTAAAAAAACTATATAAACCAAGCAAGGTTAATATCTCAAAACATTTTAAATCCTTTCTTATAATTAGGAGACTAAAACGAATAAAAAATACATACATATAATGGTAATCACTTGTAGTGTATTCGAAATTTAAAAACAAATACATAAATATATTCTATATAACTTTAATGTGAGTTCTAATAATGTTTGAAATATCTAAGTAAAATAAACTATAAAAGCATTTTTATACCTCAGTATGTACACTAGAATGGAACGATTTATTGAAATTCGATACGACTGGGTTTAAAACCGATGCTCTACATCAGGAGCCTAGAAAAAAAAATTGTCTTCCTAGGTCAATGTCCTAAGGTGGCACACAGGACATTTATTTCTAGGACCCATTTGTATGGGGAAGTTTTTCGGTTTTATATGGGGAAAATGGGAGTTTTTCGGTTTTGCAACCAATAGAGATATGTTTTTGGCAAAACCAATATTTGGATGTAAAAGACAACAATTTGTAATTTGCGCCAGAAAATTCATGTTCTTTTCAACACGCCTTTAACTTTAGAGTACAGAAATTACAAAATAAATATGACATTTCTTATCATCTGAAGACTTATAAGTAATAAATAGTTGAAATTTATTAAAACTAATTTAATTTACAAAGTTTCTTTATATTAGAAAATGGTACTTTTTTAAGTTTTAGAAAATTTTGTTAAAAAAATATTCAAAATTTCAATATAAAATCCAAAAAAGTTCAGTTTGATATCTCATATGATTTCGCCGTACCTGTGACTTGAAATCGTAAAATTTTGCGAAAAAGTAAATTTTTGGTCATTATTTAAGTAGATGCATAGTAAATTTTAGGTAAGTTTCCTTTTGATATAGATTATACTGAATTTTATTGACAATCATTGAGGAATGTCCTCTAAAACATTCTTTGATAACCTTTTTTCAGTGGCAAAAGTAAGAAATGTTATGAATTTAGTGACGACTTTCGATCAAAATTAATAAAAAATGTTATTTTTAAGAATGTTCAAATTGTTTTATTAAAAATATTTTTTTTAGCCCTTAACAGACATGGGGACTAAAATAACCCATTTTTTTTCGAAAATATGGCATTTTTCTATAAATAAAAATTATTTTTTTATACCCTTCACCAATAGGTGAAAGGGTATTATAAGTTTGTGATTCCGCTTTTAATTTTTTTATTAGTGATCGTAGACCCCATAAAAATTATACCGATCGACTCAGAATCGGGAGGAGAATCGCGATGTCCGTCTGTCTGTCCGTCTGTCTGTTGAAACCAAGTTTCTGAAGCCCCTGGAGGATGGACCTACATAAATTATATATCAGATTTTAGGAAATTCTCCCGCTATTAAATTTCATTAAAATCGGTTTATAAACACCGAAAATATCGAAAAAATACCAAAAATTGGACGAAAATTTAAAAATTTTTGATTGAAACACACTTTTAAATAACAAGAGAAAAAATATACTCCTGGTGTACATGGGATAATATATTATATATCAGATTGTAGGAAATGGTTCCCCAAAGCACTCTGTAAAATTTTATCAAAATCGGTCCATAAACCACTGAGATATCGCCAAAACACTAAATTTGATGTTTTGCAAATTGCCCAAAGTACGCATTAGGGAATGTTTGTTGAAAAAATGAAATGCAGAGATAGGAAAAACCATCCTCCTTTAGCACGGACATACATAAATTTTATATCAGATTTTAGGAAATTCTCCCGCCAAGCATGTTATTAAATTTTATCAAAAGCGGTCCATAAACAACTGAGATATCGCCAAAACACTACTTGTGATGTGCAGCAAATTCCCCAAAGTACGTGTCTAAGAAATTTTGTTGACATTTTGTAAGTATTGTTTCAGCGATATCTCAGGTGTTTATGGACCGATTGACAGCGTTCTTTGTGGGAGGATTTCCTAAAATCTGATGTATAAACTCTACAAATCTGATTATGAATACCATTCAAATTGTACCGATCGACTCATAATCGGCAGGAAAATCGATTTCGCGATGTCTGTCTGTTTTTCTGTCCGTCCGTCTGTTTATATGTCCGTCCGTCTGTTTGTCTGTCCGTCCGTCCGTCCGTCCGTCTACATGTCTGTTATTTTTTCTGTTGTAGTCAAGTTTTTGGAGCTAATGTTTTTTCGATATCTCAGATGTTTATTTTGATGAAATTTAATAGCGTACTTCGCGGGGGATTACCTAAACTCTGATGCATTCGGTAATTTGTGGTAGATATAATTTAGTGTTTAAGCGATATTTCAGGTGTTTTGATCGACAATGATGAAATTTAGGGTGAGACGATATCCTAAAATTTTTTATAAAATGCATATGTTTATATCTTCCAGGAGCTCCACAAATCTGATTTTAGCAGACAGACACACTGCATTTATCTTAATTTTGTGTCTGACTTTTGAACATTATGATAACATTTGAGAATATATTATATATCAAATTGTAGGTAATCTTCCTAGGAAGTACAAAAATGCAACTGAGTACATGATACAAAACCTACATATGTATGTATGTATGTATCTCACATATCAACGAAAATTAAAATTTTTTAATTGCAATTGGGAGAAATCCGTTCACGTTTGACAATTGCATCCGCATAACTTCGCCTGAGGCAATATCTTAGTAGCTAATAAATGACAAATTATAATAGATACGATGATGACATTTAGTATAAAGACATTGTACAATATCGTTATTCAGGGCGATAGCGCCTAAAAAAACTTTCTAGAGGGACAACATTTGACAAAAGTATTTCTGATCTCTTGAAAAGTTCGGTATTGAAAATGGTCGAGCTCGGTTCACATTTAGTGAAATCTCCCATATAACCCCGACCGGGAATCACTTTAATGCTGATAAATTAAATCACGTTATAATTGCACAAAGAACTAGAGCAAAACATTCCACATATCCATCGGACAGATCGAAAGAACAATGCATCCCAAATATTATTAATGAAGTATTCATCTTAATTAGCTAACTAACTTCAGAATATATGTAAATCTTCAATAACTTTTCCGACAAAGCTGATATCCATCCATTAAAAAGCTATATATTTCACGTATGTATCTAAAACTATGATATACACCCTATAATTCTAAGGCTTGTATACATTGACAATCATTGTTAAAGCTTTGACCTAAATCAGTCCGCTAACTTCAAAGTTTTACATAACTAATCAAGAACTTTTACTAGTTGGATAATTCGTACGAATTAAAGTACACAACCCTCACTGGGCACTGTGTTTTTGGGTTGCATGCCAGAATACTTAATCTTCATCAAATCGATGTGCTTTTGCAAATCTAAGGGCATCTACATTTTGAAGCATCTTTTATTAAGTGTTCGTAAAATAGACACATATATCGAAGCTACTGGCTGTCTTAAATAAGCATTCTCTACCTGTCCAACCTAATCTTTGTGTCCATAACTATTCCAGATGATGACGCCACCGAAAAGCTTTTCGTTTTCCGACATAGCTAAATATTGCTAGGAATTACATTTAGTATGAACAAAAGAAAATTAATATACATATCAAGCATTTGTGCGGGGCTCAACTAAGTCAGTAATCAGAAACTATATAATTATCGATATATTCTTACGATTTTGTACTTTACTTTTGGAACACCATTGGTGAAGTGTATCCAAGATTCGGCAAAGCAAAGTTTTAAAGTAAATTTACCTATACCTATGATGATATACATATATTAATTTAAGACTCATCTAAAGTAAAATACATAATTTTGCAGATATAGATATTTTATTCGAATTTTTCGATGCATTTTATTAAAAGTAGCGGCACTTCGTTTCCAGTTTAATATTACGAGTAATACATATTAAGAAATAACAAGTAAGAGTGTTATATTCGGCTGTGCCGAATCTTGTATACCCACCATCAAGTTGTACAAGAGTGCAGCTAATTCAAAATGTTGACCAAATGTGGTATTGTTGGTAATATATTTGGACTAAATTCGGCTGCAGTGATATAGTTACTATAGTTCAACATTTAAAAGTATCTAAGTGGTTTCCCAAGTATTTACCTTGGACAAAATGCTGTTCCATAACCGAATATAGTTTTATATAAATACAGTAAAATCTTTTTTTGCACTGTCTTTTTTTACACGATTTTAAAATAACACGGTTCGTCAAGAAGAAATTTGAATTTTTTTACACGTAATTTTTGATGTAACACGAATTTAAAAAAAAATTAACGTCTAATTTAATTCGTGAGGGCTTGAAATTTGCAACATGTTTGGAACAACATTTTCTTGACCATGATCCTAACATGGAGCGTGTGTAACAATTCCAACGCAAACTTAAATCTTGTGTTGCTGGGTACCGACAATTAAGTAAACAACTGGAAAAACCAAAAAACAACTTCTTTTAACAGACTTTTTAACCAAAAAACCTATAGAGGCCACTAATATTGAAGATAATTCTACATTAGATCAAAACCCAACCCAGTGTCAGACATATCTTCTGACGATGGTGCTATTTTTAAGCCAATCCGTATAAACGTACACGATTGTTATCAACTAGCGATCAGTAGCTATACTCTTGTTTCCTAATTTTTTTGTGCTTATGGATTGAATTTAAACTGTAAACTTAATTTATTTTCTTGTAATAAATATGAATTGTTTTGTTTTTTTATTTCTTAATGAAATATAATATAACTCTTTTGTACGGTTTTTTAAGAAAATATTTGAATTTTTTAATTTTACACGATTTTTATAGATTGTGGAACAGATCCTCAAAATTACATATGAATCGTGTATTTTTTTACACGGTTTTCTTAGGAACGTACCTACCGTGTAAAAAAAGATTTTACTGTAAGCTCTTCGTTGTGCCATAAACATGTTGATAGCAACACGGCAGGTTCATATATTATGTTAGGAGTTCCTAATGCATCTACCGTGTATAAAGTCTGGACCTAACATTGATTGATAGCTATCTAATTTCGTAGATGCAATTTAAATATACTGAATGTACCTCCAAATCTTTTTGATAGTAGATATAAAAAGGAGATGTTATATATATAGGAACTATAGCCAAATGTTGACCGATTGTTACAAAATTTAATATACTGGCTGGTATTAATATATTTAGTTTATTTGTGCAAAATTTAGTGGCCATAGCTGATATAATTTATAATTTAATAGCTTTTAACTGGCGTTTGTGGCATTTTAGTGGTTACCGGGAGCGGTTTTTATATGAAAGCTATGGTCAAAAATGGACCGATTCCTATAAAATTTGACATACTGTCTGAAAGTTGCATAAAACTTCTCTATTCTAAATTTAGTAGTCATAGATTTTATAATTTTATTCAATTTATCAGCATAAATGTAATTCCCGGGGCAGGCTTATATGAGAGCTCTAACTTAATGTGAATCGATTTACCCATTTTCAGCACACAATTTCTATACTTTTGCTAAATTTTGTCTCTCTAGCTCTTGTTAAGGAGGTATCGTGCTTTTTTCTGACGGAAAGACGGACATAAACCGTATTTTCTTTTTGTATTTTTGTGTTTCCGTAAGTCAAATGGTCAAATAGTAACCGATTGTAACAAAATTTTGCACACTGGCTGGCATTCTTCCGTTTGTAAAATTTTGTTGCTGTAGCCCTTTTCGTTAAGGCGCTATCGCGCTTTTATCTGACGGACAGACGGACATAAACCCCCTTTTCTTTTTGTATTTTTGTGTCTCCGTAAGTTTTTTATATGGGAGCTATGGTCAAATGGTGACCGATTGTGGCAAAATTTTGCACACTGGTTGGCATTGACACAAGACCTCCTCGTGGTTATATCTGTTATAGTTTTAGGTTTATTGGCATTTAAGTGTATTTTAAGTGAAATTTTGGCTGTTTCCGTAAGTTTTTTGTATGGGAGCTATGACTAAATGTGAACCGATTTTGTTGAAATTTTATATATCAAATTTTATCATCATAGCTATTATAGTTTGTTATTTATTAGCAAATAAGCGAATAGTGTAGGCGAGGTTATACGGGAGCTATGGTAAAATGTTGACCGATTTTGCCCAATTTCAATACCAAAATTTTCTCAGAGATGAAGAATATTTTTACTAAGTTTCAGTGAGCTAATTCTTTTTGTTTAGGCTTTATCGGGATTTCAACAGACAGACAGACGGACATCGCTCGTCTTGGAATTTCATAAGGATTCAGAATATATGTATATCATTTTTGAACCAATTTTAAGGAAATTACAAACGAAATGACAATTTCAATATACCCCCCATTATTTTTGATGGTGGGTATAACAACAAATAGTTAAGCCCACTAAGCGGAATGTGCGTATCAAAAAGTTATCACTATACTATTACGGTAAGTAGAAAAGAAGTTCAGAGAAAAAAGGTTTTCACATATAAATTTTCTACTGAGGTGGAACCTCAGTAAATACTTATAACTAGTACTCGCATTAAGTTATTATTTATTTTGTTTAAGTAGAAGATTCTTTATGGTTAACACAAACATTTTCGTAGTACATGAATAATTGAATTACAGTTAAGTCAACTAAGAACAAACTGTTGTAACTTTCAATTAGACATTTGCTAAGTTTTAATCCTTTTTAGGAGAATAAGAATCCAAAGGAAACGAATAAGAACATGAAATGAAATCAAAAAGAACAACATAAGTACAAGTACGAGACCAACCAAACAGGAAACATTGTATTGCTTGGCTTTTTGCCAACCGTAATCAAGAGTAAAATCATGTGGATGGAAATCTGTATGCCTTCGTAAGCAATTAAGGTGTAAATTTTCTATTTATTCAATTAGGTTTTACAAAAAACTTTTTGCAACAACTACCAACTACAAACCACTCAGATACTACTCACAGACAGACACAAATATTCACTTGTCTTTCTTTTCCTCTAGTACTAACATCTAAAGTAAATACTCGCAAATGTGTACGTGTTTTGAATTACTTGATCGAGTTTGTATGTGTGCATATCTATGTGTGTATGTACTACGTTCAACAGGACTATCGATTAGATAGATGCAACTTTTAATTGAGCAACAAGTTGTAAGATTGTTGATATCAATTGCCTCATCAATCGGTGACTTTCGAGTTAGATTTGGACGAAAGGAGGAAATAATGAAACGTTTTGTCATGAGAAGGCAATCATAAGAAATAGTTTGTTGCTTTATTATCACCACCTTTGGAATATTTGCTAGTTTTGTTGTCTGTCTTTCAGTCTAACTGCCAACTTGTTTGTTTTTCACTTATTCACTTGCTTTGGTTTGGTTTTATTCATGTTTTTTTTTTGGGCTTTTTGCACGAAAGATGTTGAGATACTAATTATGTTTTCATTACATTTGTCTCATGATAACAACAAAATACTTGTACCAGTGCTTGCAAAAACTTTATTTAAGAAATATGTACGTAAGTAAATATACGAGCAGCAAGATTATTTATATAATGAATAAATATTTAAATTTCAATTAAACCTGATTAATAATAATAATTATACTTAATTAAGAAGCAGCTGAAGTAATTTTCAGAAAGTTTTATAATTTACTTCGGAATCTCTTTTGCATAAGTTTAGTTTATCCATATATAAGTACGAGTATATGTCAATGGGTGTTATAGGGGATGTTGAATACCAAGCAACGGTCCCGATTGGTCTTAACTTGGTAAGCCCAGGTTTATCTTGGTTATCCATCATCTCAATTGTGGACACTGACCTCCTCGTTGTACCATCCGGGGTACTCCATTTATATCCGTTAATGTAGTGAGCTGACATGTGCCGCGAGTTCTCTTATAAAAACTATAAAAATATGGGTTAGGACGACGGGTAAATAACCCACTCCTAAAAAAAACAATTACTATGAAGAAATAGCACTTAATAACTGTCTTCCTCTAGACATGATAAGACGCGAACCCCAATATGTGTGTTTCGCGCTATAATCACCAGCTGCTCGTTCAGGAAAATTTAAACTTCCTTTTTGTACTGTCTAAGGCCGTCTGCGTCCAAAAAACATGTTTTCGAAGGATTCACTTTCTTTCCAACAAAATTTGCATAGACATGCTTCGATTTCTTATCATCTCTTGGAACATATTTTGCATATTGAACGTAAAGTTATTCATTGTTTCAATAAGCTTTTCAATAGAGCTTTGGAATTCTTCATTTTGAGTTGGCGAACCCTCTTTAACCATATGAGCGAAGATGTTTGTTGTCAAGACATAAAAATACAGGACATCCACGGAAGTTAGCTGTATATTGTTGTCCACAATTACTGCACTTGTTGTGTCGGATAAGGACAATCGGGAGTTTTGTGTATATCGCCGAATATTACACATACTGTGGGCAACTTACAATATAATTTAGTATGCCCGAATTCCTCGCAATTTTGGCATTGATGTGAATTTCTGCATTCAAGTAGCTCTTCCACAGTAATTCTGCGGTTAAGCAAATATCTTAAGTTAAAGATAGGATGAGATTACCCTTTTTCAGTTCGGAAGAATTGAATGATATTTCAACTCTGAAAAGAGTTTGAGGATTTTTTTTTTGTTTAGTATATTGTGAATAGACTTCATAGCCTTCAACCTCTAGAGCGCTTTTTATTTCATTAATAGGAACCAAGCTTTCAATGCCTTTAATTACCACACTCAGGTCTTTAGTACTTTTTACTTGGAATGTGCAATAACTTTTAGTATTTGAATCAAAAAAAATAACCACTTAACTGTAATCTTTAATTAGATTTTATTTTTGTTTCCAATACATTACCTCTACGAATAGAAACAACATGGAAAATGTCTTTGCCTACAATCCTGGATAAGGCATTAACCAGGGCGTTATTGTTCCCTAGGGAATTTAGGTGGAGGTTTAAGCTCCTTAACAGTGGCGTTTGCCTGGATTTCATTTTCAGTTGTGGCAAGCAATTAAAGTCGGTTTCTACTAACCGACATGTCTCCTACTTGGGAATTATTATTTAATCTGGCCTGTTTTAGAATGGGTTCCGGAAGCATTGCCATAGAACTCAACTTATGTTTTGTGATAGTAATATATGTACCTATCATAGATACTCAAGAAAAAAAAAAAAACCCGGAATGGTAAAATTTAACCCTACCATACTTGTTTGAACATAAAACAAGTATGAGTGCTATGTTCGGCTACGCCGAACCTTAAATACCCTTCACCAATTGTAACAAAGTAAAGTACAGAGTGGAAAGAGTTTTTGGTCAATTACAAGTGTTTATGTCTCTGAAGAATGATTTAGGTGAATCCTACGAAAATACTAATATATGTATATTGGTTTTCGAATCTGAAAAAGTTTCAAATCATACATTTCATTTTTAGGCGATATATGAATAATACTTTAATTAGTGAATAACCTTGTTTTATATTGTTATATATTGGGTCTACATTTTGGAGGTAGATTGAAATACAAACAATTTCAGAAATTACACAACATTGTAACATTTCGCACTTTGAGAGAGGTCGTATTTAAATGCATATATCCTTAAAATTAGAGAACCGATTAAATGGTTGCTTTAATGAGAATATTTAGCGGGCCTATTTAGATTAGACTTTTGGCAACAACACTTACGTAAGATATGAATAAAGGCCATAATGTTCAAAAGTCACTTATTTAAGACATATTTCGGTAGGCTGAAATCAAGTTTGATGAGCTTCTAGATGGCATACCGACATAATTTATATGTATAGGTATTAGATGTTAATAGTGTTCTACGAAGTACACTATTAAATTGCAACATATACTTACAACTGAGATATAGCCAAAACTCGAAAATCGGTGCTAAATTACAATTTTTTTATTTTCTATAAACACCAGAGATATCGCCATAATTTAAAATTCGATGAGAATTAATTTTTTTTAATAACTGTATTTTTCAAAAAACTATGTTTTTTTAATGTTTTTTGAACTGTATATCAAATTTTTGGGAATCATTCAACGTAATACACTATTGAATTTCATCAAAATCGGTAGATCAGAAACTGAGATATCGCCAAAGCAAAATATATCGATGTACGCAAATTGGCATATTTTAGAAAACATTTTTTTAAAAACAATATTTAAAAACAAGTAAGAAAGCGCTATAGTCGGTCAAGCCGACCATACGATACCCTTCACCACTAAGGTCAAAGGTGTTATTTTTCCTGTGTAAAGACAAATATTTGCTAAATTTTGCCATCATACAAACATTTTCTCAAAACTTATATATTCAACCTGTTTCCGTCATTTGGACTTATATGAGAGCTAGGGTCAAATGTGGACCGATTATCTCGAAATTTGGCAGATTGATTACAGTAGTTACAAAAATTATGTATGCAAAAAATAGACTCAAAATTTCCATTATCTTTAGATTTACGAGCGTTTTAGTGATTTTTTGTCTCATTTAGTGCGTTTTTAAAGAAGAATTTGTATGGGAGCTATGGTCAAATGTGGACCGATTTCAACGAAATTTGGTACAGTGATTTAAGTTTACATAAGCAGTATTTGTTTTAAATTTCATGAAAAAATATTGATATTTGTGGCCAATATAGCAATTCCGGGAAGTGGGACCTATGGGAGGTACCATAAATAATGGACCGATTTTGACCAATTTCAATAGCCATGGTCCCATTATCAAAAAAATGATCTGTGCCAAATTTCATCAAATTATCTTTAGAATTGCGACCTGTAGTTTGATTACAAGGTTTACATGGGGGTCCAGCCAGCCAGCCAGCCAGCCGTCCAGCCAGCCAGACGGACGGACGGACGGACGGACATCGCTAAATCGACTCAGAAAGTGATTCTAAGCATATTGGTATACTAAAAGGTGGGTCTAAGACAAATATTTCTATGCGTTACAAACATCAGCACAAACTTATAATACCCTTTCCACCTATGGTGGTGAAGGGTATAAAAATCGAATTATGTATCAGATTTTAGAAAATACTCCATTGCAGCATGCAGAGATATCGAAAAAATTCAAAATTCGATAAGAAATTAAAAAAATTTAGTTTAAAAAACTGCATTTTTCATAAAAAAAAATAATTTTGTCAAAAAACTGTGTTTTTTGTAAAGTTTTTTGAACTGTATATCAAATTTTAGGAAATCATTCAACGCTGCACACTATTGAATTTCATCAAAGTCGGTGGATCAATAACTGATATATCGACAAAGCTAAAGTTATCGATGTACGCAAATTGACAAATTTTAAAATTAAAAAAAAACAGTAGTTTAAAAAAAAAAATTGAGATTATATATCAGATTTTAGAAAATACTCTAACGTAACATGCAATTAAATTTTATCAAAATCGATCTAAAATCACCAGATTTATCGCCAAAAAAGAAAATTCGATGAGAATTAAAAAAATAAAAAACTCTATTTTCCAAAAAAAAATTTTGAATTTGATCAAAAAACTGTGTTTAAAAAAAAGTTTTTTGAACTGTATATCAAATTTTAGGAAATCATTCAACGCTGAACTCTATTTCATCAAAATCGGTTGATCGATAACCGAGATATCGTCAAAGCAAAAATTATCGATGTACGCAAATTGACAAATTTCAAAAAATTAAAAAAAAGGATTAAAAAAAAAATTTGAATTGTATATCAGATTTCAGAAAATACTCCAACTTAACATGCTATTAAATTTTATCAAAATCGGTCTATTAACACCAGAGATATCGCCAAAATTCAAAATTCGATGAGAATAAAAAAAATTAAAAAAAACTGTATTTTTTGAAAAAAATTTTTAAAATTCGTCATCGAAGTTTAGTATTTTAGCGATATCTCGGGTGTTTATGGACCGATTTTAATGAAATTTAATAGCGTACTGCGTAGGGAAATCCTAAAATCTGGTTAATAATTTGTCTGGGTACATCTACCAGGTGCTCCACAAACTTGATTTCAACAGACAGACAGACGGACATGGCTAAATCGACTCTCCTGGCGATTCTGAGTCGATCGGTATAATTTTTAGGACGAATAATGAAAAAATTACAAACTGAATGACAATCTAATAATACCCTTTCACCTATTGGTGAAGGATATAATAATGGAGTTATTAGATATTTAACATATCTTCTTGCGGTCGTTCCTCATAATTTTTGATACACCAAAATTATATGTCATTATGAAGTATTCTATATCTATTGGATCAGTAGGAGGAGGATTTTACTGTTAATAATGAAGTCATATTGTAGTTGGATTTTAAAAATTCTAAAATGATATTTTACAGAATTATACGGATAAAGAATTATATGATCAGACTTGACAGAATATATTTCAGCAATTGTGTGCGGGTGTGGTATTTTTGAATAAACATTTAAACTTGTTGAATAAGCAAATGAATAAGAGATTTAACACGAACAACGACGACAGACCTTTTTCTATTCATTCTTGTATATCTCCTTTCAGTTATTCCTTTTACGCTAAGACTAACTGTAGAAAAAGGCGAGGAAAGAATATGTAAGCAGACAGACATGCTGAGTTGTGTGGCAGCAAGTGGTATAAAGGACGAACAGAAGATGTTTGTGTGTGTGTCTGAACAATGTAGCATGAAATATGAAAATGTATTTATGCCTCCTGGCACATTAACATAAAACTGTCTACGAAGTGGTGGCAAAATATATTATGTGACGATGACAATGAGAGGGCGAGGTGGCACTGACTAGTAGATTTGGTTAATTGTCGCCTTCACACTAAAAATGTTCCTAATTAACATTTTTAAGTGCTTTGTGCATAATGAACACAAACATACAACTGGTACAGATTGAATTTTATAAACTAAAAACTACGAGTACATAATGCGAATTTATATACTTACTCGTATTTTTTTATAAAGTACTTAATATTTGTTATTTTTTAATATACAGGCAAACACACTCTCAAAGAACACACAAACATTTAAATGTTTTATCCTTTGTAATGCTTCTAAATGAGCTTCCTATACATTCTTACGCACAAAATACATTAAATTATCAAATTTACATTTCGAAAGTAGGCGACAAATCCGACTGGCTAATTGTTTCAAATGTTTTGTGTATACAGCGTGCCTTTGACAAAATTTACTTTATCTAATGCCTCATTAATATCCCAGTGTGTGTTAGTTTCAATTTTTAATTGCCCAAGGACAATTAAATGAAATAAACTTAGAGCAAGAAAACTTGTTAATTAATAATTTTATTAAAATGACCCCAAGAAATACTAAATTTGCAATCCCTTTCGAAAAACCACCACCTGCACGACAGATTTTTTTTTACTGATATCCGTTAGAAAATTCTTAAAAATTAGATGCGAAGACAATAAGTATTTGTGAAGTATTTTTACTCACACGAAAACTTTTTGCCTTTAGTCTCGGTAATCACTTCCCTCGAATTGTATCTAGTTTTATTGTGCCTCGCACTAAAGAGATAAGAGGTTTCGTTCCAGAAGAGTGGACAATATTTGTAAATAACAACTTTGTTCCGTATATATTAGGGTGACAGGAAAATTTATTTTCTTTGATTTCAAATGTTTTTCTACGGAATATTGTGACACTAGGTCTAAAAGTTTAAATCTAAAAATTTGAGCCAAATCGGATAACGTTCTATGGGCGCGCATCGAGTCCAAAATTTAAGAGCCCCTTTGTATGGGGAAAAATGGTTTACTTTTTTGTTTTTGCGAAATTTAGACCAAAAATGAATAATTTTTACAAGAAATGGAATATTAGAATATTAAAGAGAACTAACACAGCTTTATTTCAAATCGTGAAAAACGAAAATCCATGAGGTAGTTTGAAAGTTATTGCAGTTTTCCCCCGAAAATTCAAGTCCTTGAAAACGCGCCTAAGGATATGCACCAAAAATTGTATTTTGTAAATAAAGAAATTCCAAAGTTAGACATGATTTATCATTTAATGGCTTGTTACTAGTATTCAATTTCAATTTTGTTTAAATATAATCAAATTTACTTAGTTTATTTCATGTTGGAAAAAGGCACATTTTTCTCAGGTCGGTTTCAAAAATCAGTTTTTAATTTTTTGAAAATTTTGTTCAACAAATATTACAAATTTAGAATTTGCTCTCCAGTGTTTTAAAACAGACAAATGGGAAAATAAAACCCCAAAAAAATTAGGTCGATATCTGCCGTACCTGAATTTCGCGAAAATGTAAATTTTTGGGCCAAATTCGAGTATTAAATTTTAACAAAATAGATAATTAATGTTATTGCTTCGTTTATGAAAAACCTATGCTAAAGCGTTTTTTATTATAGGACGAGATTAACCCTTCTTCACCGCGGTCAAATGTCAAAATTTGAATTTTCTGAAAATTTTCATAGGCGCGTTTTCAAGACATGAATTTTCGGGGGAAAACTGCAATAAGTTTTAAACTACCTCATGGATTTTCATCTTTCATGATTTGAAATACAGCTGTGTGTAGTTCTCTTTAATATTTTATTATTTTTTCTTGTAAAAATTATTCATTTTTGGTCTAAATTTCGCAAAAACAAAAAATAACCCATTTTTCCCCATACAAATGGGCTCTTAAGCTTTGGAATCGATGCGCGCCCGTAGAACGTTATCCGATTTGGCTCAAATTTTTAGATTTAAACTTTTAGACCTAGTGTCACAATATTCCGTAGAAAAAGTTATAAAATTCGAAAAATCATTTTCCTTCATACAAAAAATGGTCACCCTAATATATATTCAAAAAAGCAGCTAACATAAAATATGGACCTATTTGATACAAAAAATGTCAACATCAGTAACTCCTTTAAAATCGATTAAATAGAAAAAGAACATAAATTTGGAATCACCAAAATCATCGAAACTTTTCATATAAATTCTACATTTTTACATTTTCAATTTTAGTTTTGGAGATACAAAGTTATTGAACTTACCGTTTTTACTCGTTTTGACTCCCTAAAAGGCAAATTGGCAAAAATTACCGATTTTTATAATAATTTATTTCATTTTCATTGCTCAAGTCAATGCAGTTCCACTTTTATTTCTGTCCCTCTTGGTTTAGAATAAGGTTATCTATTATAAGGTTACCTATTTTCCTTATTTTACCCCAAAACTTTAGAAAATTTCCTCTATTTAAAAAATTTTCCTTTGTGGGATATTTTAATTTATAAGGAAAATTTATAAAAGTTTTCTAAATGTATAGTAAAAACGCTATGTTGCTGGCAAAACTTTAAAAAATATTACAAATTTCTTCTATTTAAAAAATTTCCTTTTATGGGAAATTTTTGTTATTTAACAAAATTTTAATGTTTTTTACAGATTCATCACTAGGATATTCTTTTGCTTCAAAATCGAAAGATATTAGCAAAATATTCCTTCCCAAAAAAATTTTCCTTTAAGGGAAATTTTGTTTTAGAAGAAAATTTTAATTTTTTTATATGCCAATTGCCAATTCCTCTATTAAAAAAATTTCCTTTTGTGGGATATTTGAATTCATAAGGGAAATTTATAAAAGTTTTCTAAATTTATAGTTAAGACGCTTTGTTGCCGACAAAGCTTTAAAAAATATTTAAAATTTTGACTTAAAACAATTTTCCTTTAGGAAATTTTCTTTTTTGTGGTGGGAATTCAAAATTTATTTCTTAATTGTGAATAAAAACTTTATATTGTTTTCAAAAACAAACAAAAATTAGCTAAATTTCCCTTTTAAAAAAATTTCCCTTTAGGGGAAATTTTTGTTATTAAGCAAAATTTTAATTTTTTTACAGATTCATCACTAGGATATTATTTTGCTTCAAAATCGAAAAAAATTAGCTAAATATCCCTTCCCAAAAAAAAAATTCCCTTTATGGGAAATTTTTGTTTTAGAAGAAAATTTTAATTTTTTATAGTTTCATAATTAGGGCTTAATATTATAATTTAGAAAATAACATTTTCTGTCATTTTTACTACATTTACAAAATTTCCCTTTAAATTCAGGCTTTAAATTGATTCAGTATGTAATATCTTTTGCAAAATTTCTTCTATTTAAATAATTTTCCTTTAGGGAAATTTATAAAATTTTTCTAAATTTATACTGAAGGTGCTATGATGCTGTCAAAACTTTGAAAAATATTCAAAATTTCTCCTATTTAAAAAATTTCCCTTTAGGGATTTTTTGTGGTTGTTTGCAAAAACGAAAACATTTAGCTAAATTTCACTTTAAAAAAAATTTCCCTTCATGGGAAATTTTTGTTATTAAGTAAAATTTTAATTTTTTTTACAAATTCATCATTAGGATATTATTTTTCTTCAAAATCGTAAAAAAATAGCAAATATCCCTTCCCAAAAAAAATTCCCTTTATGGGAAATTTTTGTTTCAGAAGAGAATTTAATTTTTTTTATATAACAATATTGATAAATTCTTTGTTGTAAATTTTTGCATCATTAAATATTTTCGTATTCAGCCTTAAACATTATATGTGAGCTATGGTTAAATGCGGACCAACCAGTTATTGAAATATCTATAACACTAGTTTGCTTTTACTATACATGTTGTGATGAAATGTGCTGTTTGCATGAAGACAGTAATGTCTTCATATACCCTATTGCTTCGACGTGGATTGGCACTTTGGTGTTGGGCTGTAGCTCGCCGGATTGGGGGGGATCTTTCCACTCAGTTGGGTAGCACATTCACAAAAGAAGTTTCGTGCCAAAAAGAAAGTCGATATTATGACAGGAAGCTGAATACATTTAACGTTGAACAAAACAAATATTGAACTAGCATGACCAATGGGACCGGACGGACGTTAGACGATAGGAAACTGCACCATCGATTGCCTTGATGATTCTTCCGGACTTGATGTATCGTCCTGGACAGGCTGCCCACCCCCTATGACTTGGATAAGTCATCCAATGACAGGTCTCATCGCCTTAAAATTTGGAGAACTGTCCCTAATTCGTTAACTCACCACATTTTTACTTTATGAGCTCCATATCAACCGGGAAATAAACGGGTTACCACATAATTTCAAATAATGTATACATAGTATATTTATTATAACAATAATGTAAAAAGAAATACAAAATATAATAACTTATTAAGATGTTCTACATCTATATTATAAAATATTAAGTTCAAGGGGTTTTTTTTTTTTTTTTTAAAAAACTACAGTTGGCAAAATTTATGAAATATTGAAAGTACTGATATTGATTCTCAAATTCATTTGTATATCATATCATTAGAAAATAAAAATGAAATTATATCTAAAGTAGACATGTGGTTTCCTTAAATTCCATTTGTTATGTGATTTTTAGGCTTTTGATAAAAAAAAATCTTGTTGTTTCTTTTAGATTTATTACAATTTAGTTTGAAATTTTATAATTTCATTTTTGAAATATTTACTTATTCAATATTTTATTACTTTTAGTTATAATTCTATCTATTCAGTATATTATTTATTTATTATTTTTATCATTTAGTTATTTATTAAAATATTTATTTATTTAGTTATCAATCTATTGATTTAGTTATGTTATTTATATATTTATTAATTTATTTAGTTATATTTTATTATATTCATTTATGTTATTTATTTATAAATTTGTAAGTTAATTTAGTTATCTATTTATTCAAAAACGTCTAAATAAATGTATTAGCTCATTAAGATAATTATTTTAAAATGTATTTAATTAAATTATCATTTATATATTCATTCATTTAAATTTTGATTTAATTTTTAAATTTATTTATGTAAAAAAAAAATTTATTTATTTATTTATATAAAAATTTAAATTTATTTATTTCAAAATTTATTCATTTGTTTAAATTTTGATTTCATTTTTTTTTATTTATTTATTAAAAAAAGTTATTTATTTATATAAAAATTTAAATTTATTTATTTCAAAATTTATTCATTTATTTAAATTTTTATTTCATTTTTAAATTTATTTATTAAAAAAAATTATTTATTTATATAAAAATTTAAATTTATTTATTTCAAAATTTATTCATTTATTTAAATTTTGATTTCATTTTTTTATTTATTTATCAAAAAAAATTATTTATTTATATAAAAATTTAAATTTATTTATTTCAAAATTTATTCATTTATTCAAATTTTTATTTCATTTTTTAAATTTATTTATTAAAAAAATTATTTATTTATAAAAAATCTAAATTTATTTATTTATGTATTTTATATAGCCTTCAACCATATATCATATAATTTTAGATTATTAAAAATTTATTTGCAAATTATTCATTTAAAAATTTTTTTTTAAGTTTAAAACTTTATTAAAAAAAAATTTCAAAAGAAAATTCAATTTTTAAATGAAGATTTAAAGAAGGTATTTGTTTGAATCATATTCAACAAAAAAATAATTATATCCTTTATTAGGTTTAAAAAAAAATCGTATAACATTTGGTTAAGGGCTTATTTTTTTCTTATTAGATTTATCTTATTAGAATTATTTTTAGTTAGATATCTTTAATAGAATTCTTTTTGTTGGAATTTATATATATCAAGAATATGTATTATCATTCTATCTTTTTTTTTTTATTAGTAAAATATTCTCAGAAAATGACAAATAATCCAATGTTCAATCAAATGTAATTACGATTAACAGCCTGTTTTTCGAAAATGAAAATATTGTTTCGTTCGTAAAAATAACGAAACGTAAATCAATTTGGTTTTTGTAAAATGAAATCATTTATAGTGAGTGACAATTTAAAAGCTTTCGTGTCTTTAACTTTTTTTGGGTTTTTCTTACACAAATTCATTCATATAAAGCGAATGAAAACGTTAAAATTTCTCGATAACCAAAGGTCTTTCGTGTTTGAAATAAAAACTAAGGCCCTGATATATTTATCTGTGCAAAGTTTTAGTAAACAAATGCATTTATCTTCAGATTTATAAATGTTCTTGTGCATTCATTATTATTTTAGCTACTTTTGAGAATGTTTCTTGTATGGGAGGTATGGTCAAATATGGGTCGATTCCTACAAAATTAGGTGCACTGATTAAGGTTATTATAAGTAATATTTATGCTGCATATTATTGAAATACAACTAAATTAGTGACTGTAAAGGACCTAAAACTCTTTTTCGGGAAGGTATTCCTATGGAAGGTACCCGAAATAGTAAACCGATTTTGACCAAAAAGTATAGGGATCGTTCTTGGACCAAAATATAAGCCTGTGTCAAAACAACTCAGGAAGTGATTCTGAGTCGATTGGTATAATTATAGGTGGGTCTCAAAATATAAGCCCGTGTCAAAACAACACAGGAAGTGATTCTATACTTAAAGGTATCAGAGCAATATTTCTATGCGTTACAAACATCAGCACAGGGCCCTGCCGTTTAAAAACTTTAAAACAACTTGAGTTGCAAATATATCAAATATACCATCTATCATCGGCAACTGCTACAAAAGTTGTCGTACATGGTTTGCCTAAACCTGTTATTATAAGTAAATTGTCCCCACGTGAACACAGTAAGAAGAACCCGTTCGAACGATGAAGTTATATTTGAGGAGGTTTCCTTTCTTCACATTTATTAGTGGCCGCGAATGCCTCCCATCTATTTAGGCATCAACACCACAACCTATATCAACCAAAAATTTAAGAAAAGAAAACAAAATAGCCAGATAATGAAAGAATTGGTACTACTGAGGAAACAAGTAGCCCGACAGGAGACAATTTTAGGTGTGATGCAGTCTCAGGATGTATCTGTGAAATTTCCAAAGCTGCAAAAACTATGGCTGATTTTATTAAATATTTTAAATAGATTTTAATTTGGTAATTGTGAATTTAAAAAATTAAAAATTTAATTTTTTTATTTTTATAAACAAAGGCAATTGACTTACAGGGTTACCACCGACAAGCTACATTTTACATATAAAAAAGCTTGGATATTTCAAAATACATATATTGGCAATAATGTTTCCTCACGAAAGAAGAAAGCTCTTTTTATGTCAAAATTATATTGACGAAAGCTTTTAAACGTTTTAGAAAAACCTAAATTTGAGCTTAATCGCAAGCAAACGAAAACGAATGTGACAAGACTTTTGTTTTCGAAAAACAGGCTGTAAGTAAAACAAATATTTTTTTTTTATTTAATTGTAATTTCCATATTGTTTTATTTGATTAATTGAAAATTTTCTTCATTAATATTTAACAGTCTTAAAGTTTTAAATAGTTATAAAGTATATTTTAGTTTTCAAATTATATTTTTCCTAATAACTATTGGTTTTATTAATTAAGTATGTATATCAAAATATCCCTATATATTTTATAAGTTAATATAAGTCTAAGTATATAGGTATTATGTAATTAGTATATAAGAGTTTAGGTATCTAAGTATTTTTACATAACTATCAGTATACAACTATAGTTATATAAATATGTCCATGTAACTATATACACATAGGTGTTGTTATATAAACATAGTTATATAATTGTAGGTGTATACACATAGTTATGTAGGTTTAGATATAGGTATAAGATTAATTATATAGGTAGATTTTAAGTGTAGATTAAGTTAATATAAGTAGATATTTAAGTATAATAAAAGTATGATACAATTTAAGTATATAAAAGTAGGATATAATTTAAGTATATAAATTAGATTAAAAAAATTAAGTATATACTTATATCGCGTAATATTTGTAGCTTTAGGAGATTTATGACATATATAGGTAGAAAGATGCTTATATCAGGTTATATAAACATAGTTATATAATTGTAGGTGTATACACATAGTTATGTAGGTTTAGATATAGGTATAAGATTAATTATATAGGTAGATTTTAAGTGTAGATTAAGTTAATATAAGTAGATATTTAAGTATAATAAAAGTATGATACAATTTAAGTATATAAAAGTAGGATATAATTTAAGTATATAAATTAGATTAAAAAAATTAAGTATATACTTATATCGCGTAATATTTGTAGCTTTAGGAGATTTATGACATATATAGGTAGAAAGATGCTTATATCAGGTATACGAAAAAAAAAGTGATTGATAAAAACGTGGTTAGCCGCTGACGGCGTACACAGAATATATGTATTCAATGAGTGATACCGTTATTCATCTCATGAATAAACAAGTTGTACTGTTATTTATGTATTTGTAGCACGTGAACTTTGCGTAAGAATGCCTACTTTATTTTAGGAATTTACTCACAGTTTTTTTGTTGTTTTAATAACTTTAATTTTTTTGTTGAGATGGCTTTTCATACCCCTGAGTTAGTGGTGGTGACCAAGCTACCGATTTCCAAGAGTGACGACGTCGATGCTTCCCAAGCGACGACTTTAATGCTCCAGATTTTGCGATAAAGGGCTTTTGGTATATTTTCATCCAATTTCCTTCTAGAGACTTACTATGAGTAATCTGTAGTTAACTCGTTGAAAGATCTTGCCTATGTATCAAAAATTAAAACTATTTTTACCGCCATTTTATATTCCTACAAAATTTTCTACAAACCTTTTTTTTTTTTTACAAATGCTTTTGGCTGGTTCAGTCCGAATGTGATCAATGACGATCAGAAAATTAACTGGCACACACTTCTGTAACACACACTTGTGTAATAATTAAAATTTATCCACAGCCGTATTTTACTTTAACAAACGTGTTCACAAAAAAAAAAAAAATTTTTTTATAACTTTTTATTATTTTCTTTTAAATGGTCAACTGACCTGTTCAACTGAATTTTTGCGAATGACAAAAATGTGCATGCCGCCAAGCAATTTGCAATTTGAATAAGAGTTGCAGTTTTAACGAATACTCAAGTATCGACAGAACCCAGCCATATTTTTAGTGTTACCATATCAATCTCAAGGTATCTACACCTGACAAATTTGTTTATGGTATGACTTTTTTCTGTCTAATGGCAACCAAAAGAAAATAAACAAAATAAGTTAAGGCAAACTGAACTACCCGTCACAATGTGTAATGGGTGACTTCAACGCTCAAGTGGCCTGTGATAATAACTGCAGGGAGTGCATGATGGAGAAGCATGGGTCGCATGACTGACAATGGTGAAAGACTGGTAGAGTTATATGATAATATTACTTTTGGGCTGGGTGGAACTATGTTTCCTCATAAGAACATCTTTAAATGCACTTGTATGTCCCTGGATCATATAACCGAAAACCAGATAGACCACTTTGTAATAAGCAGAATGTGGACTACTTTACTTTTAATAGATATTACAGAACGTTTTTTCCAAAAGCCGAATATAGAATGCAGTTCCAAGCAACTCGATCTTCTTCAATTTCTGACACCAAGTTTCGAGATGTCTTCTTTTACCTGGTCTTTCCATCGGAGCTATGGTCACTCCCTTCTACGTGAATAATCGCCGGGTTCATATTCAAAGAATTTTTTGGCTGAAGCAGTTTCATCCATTCTCACAACATGACCCAGCCAGCGTAAACGGTTAATTTTAATACGCTTAACTATGTCAATGTCGGAATATAGCTCATGGTTCATGCATAGTCTTTCCGAAGAATTTTTCTCTCGCATGATTCTGAACCATATAATAGCACGAGAGGTGACTTTGTTTTTAAACTGCCTACTTAGGCCATAGAAGCATCTATTAGCCTTTGTTACTCTTTTTTTGATTTCATAGAATAAAATGTTAGTTTTATGTTTATTTCATCGATATCGAGGTAGATAAAATCGTTTACTATATTAAAGTTGTAGTTTCAGAGCCGTTACTTGGTATCCAAAATCATACGGGGTCTCTATTGTATGTGAAAAATAAGAGTGGTGCTGATGTAGAAAGCGATAATCATTTGATTGTCGCTAAAGTTCGGCTAAAGTTTAAAGCAGTGTCACATAAACCAACTCCTAGCCGAAAAAGACTGGATTTACAGAGACTGAATTCATCTTAAGTTGCTACTAAGTTCTCTAATGCTTTGAGCAATATAATATCTTTTGGATATCGCTGCCTGGCAGTTAATTGAAGTGACAAGGAAAACAATGATGCCCCCCAAGAGAAGTAAGAAATGCATAGCAAGTAAACCGAAAGTAAAGCGCAGTTCAAGGGAAAACAAGCGACAATGGGCTGATAATTTAGCTAAAGAAGCCTAAATAGCCAGTGGAACAGGTTGGTTGGTTCCATCGTAAGTGCTAAGTCGATAGATGATGAGTCCAAAAACAAGAGCCAAGTTTGTAAAGCGAGCCGTTCGATACGAGACAGACGCCCGCTTGCATTCGCAACTAAGATGTTGAACAGACGCTACAGTTTCGTACTTAACCAAGTACAATTATCTTATACCCTTAGACCAAATACGTCACAATGGCTCCAAGATAACGTTATCCCTGACCTAGAATCCCACTCGGGTTGTTTACCGCATCTTCAACTAGGTTGCTCAGGTTTTCAGAATGTACCACGAGGAGGTGTGAGTAGGAATTGAATACAGCTATTACCTGTTAGCAGGAAACCTAGGCAACAACTGCATCCGATTGCATCTAGGTCGATCAAAGAACCTAAACCGTATCACCAAAGAAATAGCTGGCCATAACCGCTACAACTCGAAGCCGTTAATGAATGAGAGGGGAGATCTGATTTACCCTAAAGATTAACAGATGAAAATGTGGGAAGATCATAACCAAAAAATGGAAATTTGCATGACTAAACATTTTTGGTCTATAACTTGCCCATGTTATACAAAGCCGCACAAGCAGGCTTTAGATCAAACAAATCATGTGTTGATCACATCAACAGCTTAAGAATTATTGTGGAACAGTCGGTTGAATGGCGACCCCCCTCTTCCTACTATTTATAGACTTTAAACGCGCATTTGACACTTTAGAATACAGCGCGATCTAGGAAGCTTTAATGTGTAAAGGAGTCCCCGAAAAGATTATATGACTCATAAACTCATTGTGCTGTATTCTTCATGATGTGTGCTCACTCCACTGCTATTCAATATAGAGCTTGATGTTATCTTGTGTCACTCGATGTCTGGGCAACATGGTATCTCGTGGGGTCTTCATGATAGACTATAAGAAATCGAAATTATATATACATATAATTTCAATATATTTTCGATGTTGAAACTTTCTGCTACCTAGGAAGTAAATATAATCTCTAAAAGCAGTTGCAGCAGGGAAGACATCCAAAATAGATTATGCAAAGCAAAACAACTTGAGGCCGTATGCACCAGTGGGAGTCAATGATAACAGAAGAAGAAGACAAACAACTACTCGTACTCGATAATATAATTGGCTGGGACATACACTTAGAAAGCCAGCTACTGGGGACCCAGAATACAGTGGTATCCCGGTTTAACGAATTATATATTGTCAGGCCCTTTCGTTATATCGAAAAATTCGTTAAAAATAAAACAATAATATTTTAATAAAACAAACAAAAATTGTTTATTTCCATTTATAACAAAAACGAAAAATAAATACTTCAAATCATTTTCATTTAAATTAGTACATAGTGGAGAAAAAACTAATAATCAGGGGTGTCATAGAAACCAATTTCATTGGTATTGGTTTTGAAAACGACAAAAAAATTAAATTGGTGTCATGAATTCCAATATTAATGTTCGAACTACATTTTCTATTGGTTTTATGTGTCACAGAAATTAATATTATTGGTTTAGTATTGGAAATAAACCAAGTAACTTATAGTTAACAGATTTCATTTCAAAATTGGTATATCTATTTAAAACAAAGGCGTTACTGTGGGGGATAAAAAAGGGTAAATTCAGTAATGATATGATTCCAAAACAAGTCGAGTTTGGATCAGCTACAAAAATAACAGTACAAGTGGTAAGTAATTTTCGAAAAAAGGGAGAAAAAGAGAAAAATTATTTTTGGTACTTTTTAGCTTTAACTTTCAAATAAAAAGAGATGGGTAAAAAGTTTACATAGAATTTTTTATCAAGTAATAAGATAGAAGCAAGTTTTGGTACTTTTTTGTGTCTTTGGAATCAATGAACCTTATCGACCAACATAAAAAATTTCAAAAATGGGGAAAATTGTAAGGCTACAATATTCTTCGTGTAAAGGTACTGGCGAAGCAAATGCATATCAATTTAACGGATATCCCATGTAAGTGACAATCGTCGTTTGATTGGCTGTGGTTTGTTTCTTGGTGTAGGTAGATTAAATTTTTTTCAGTCCGCAATTCGGTCATTCCATTATGTTGGGGTATACAAGCTTCATTTGTCCAAATAGAAGCGTTTTTTATACCTATACCACAAACATCGCAAAAAACTGAACATTTTTCTTCAAATTATTTTTTTTTAATAATTTTTATTTGATTTTTGATGTTTCACAAAAAATTCAAATGAAATAATAAACAATTGATTCGAACATTTTGTTTAATTTCAAACCAATAATAACAAAATCGACTTGGTTTCATATAACCAAATAACACCAGTATTGGTTTTCAAAACCGAGAAATTTTAAAACCGACTTGGTTTCTATGACACCCCTGAATAATTAACTTAAAAAGTGTGAAACATATTTTAGTTATTTAAAATAATCCTTTGTATTTGCTCAAAGTGCTTTATTGAGTCCGAATGTTCAACTTTCACTTCAATTTCTAGATGAAGCTTGCTTTCTTCATTTTCATCACTTTCAGGACCTTTAGCGCTTATGGGATCATCATGATTTTTATTGACCCATTCGTTTAGATCGTCTGGTGTTAAATTAAACTAAAAATTTTAAAAGAATTTCAACAAAATTGTTAAAGATACACACATACAGACTTTCACTTACATTTGGAAAAATATAGTAGCATCCCATTTGAGATCATTATGACATTTTCGTCAATCTGTAATAATCATGACCACGGAATGTTATCCTCTCATCAAAATCGTCATTTGTAGGAAATATTTTATTACCGCATTTTGATAGACTTGTTTCTTTTACTGATTCAAAGGACTGTTGTTAAAATGTTAAATTTTGTAAAACTGTCAATACGTTTTCCTCATCGGACGATATAACTTTCGACAACAGGCTACTTTTGTAATGCAATTTAACGAGTTTTATGGCATTTTGGTCCATTGGTTCTATCAACGTTGTGACATTTGGTGGCATATGCAAAACCCAAATTTCACCGTCACACATTTCCTTAATCAAATATTCTGCAGGAGGGTGACAAGGAGCATTATCCAAAATTAAAACAGCTTTTTGCGGAAGATTTATTAACTTGAGATAAAAATCCACCTAGAATTTAAAAAAATCCTAACTGAGACACTAAGTCCTGAACTTGGTTTAGAGAAAACTTACCTATGGGACAAACGAGTAATAAACCAATTTTTTAAAAATTACTGTAGACATCCATGCATTTTGAGAATTAGCATACTTTACTGGCAAGGTTTTATTCCGGAATGCCCTTGGATTTTTCGATTTCCCTATCATCATAGGTTTAATTTTTTTTCCTTTGAAACTCTTTCCTTTAAAACTTTTCTTCCTGGAGCATCCTGAATAGATAAGTTTTCTCAGGAAGAACTTAGCAAAAAAGCCCTCTTTTATCTGCGTTAAATATAGCATCCCTGGATAAGTTGTGCTGGGCAACTTAATTGTTCAGTTATTAATGGCCGCGCTAACTCTTTGTTGGAAGAAAGTTTCTCCCCACTTTGCTTCATTAAACGATCTCTATAGCGTTTTTCGAATCGACAGAACCAGCCATGGATGGCATTAAATTGTCCACGGTATTTTTTTGTATAGATCAAGGGCTTTTGCTTTTAAAATAGGACCACTAATCGGAAGGTTCGTCTTCCTCTTATTTTGGAACCAATTAAATAATTATGTTTTCATTCTTGGAAATTCACTTGTTTTTAAGGCCTTTCTATTATTTGATCCAAAATAAGTCTTTTCCATTTCACTCAAAAGTTTAGGTTTTGATTTCAAAATTGTACATATTGATGACTTTGGCAGCTGACATTTATTGGATAAAGCACTTAGAAGCAGACCCTTTTGATAACTGCCAATAATGTTTAATTTTTCTTTAAGAATTAAACGGTTTCTTTTAGGCATTTTGATGTCAATATAAAATTTTACGTAATTTTTGTGAAGTTTACAAAAACTCACAAAAATGACGTAAAAAACTCACAAAAATGACATAAAATTTTAAGCAAAAGACAAACATTTGTAACGTACAAATTTTAAATTTTACAAATTTGACAAATTTTTTTGTAAGCTAAGAAAATGAAGCTCTTAAATTATATATTTTTTTAGTAAAATCGCTCTTAAAATATAGCAAAAATGTACACAAAAACAAAAGAAAAAGGATGCAAATGTTTTCTATTTTGTTTTACTATTTTTTTTTTTTGGAAAAATTCGTTATATCGAGTACAAAAAATGGTTGTTTGTTCGTAATATAAGGTACTCAATAGATAAAATATGACCGTACGTTAAATCGCGTATATATTTATGGGATCTGATATTTTAGGAATTCAATATGCTTCTTTAGCGACACAAAAAATCGGTAAGTATATACAAAGTGAATCGCCGTGGTATAGCAGGTAAGTCACCCGCCTAGCATACCAGAGGTCCCAAGTTCGATCAAGTTCAAAAAAGCGGCGGTTCACCTCATAACTCAGCTAACCACTGGTTATTGAGTAGTAGGCTATGCAAAACTTCTCTAACTAATGCATTTGCCGTTCGGAGCCGGAGTTAAAACATAGGTCCCTTTCAATGAGTCTAAAAATAGAATCGGATGCAACTCATTGTCTGAGAGAAGTACCACTTGTTCCAATTGGAATGTTGTCGTGGAAATTATTATACCCTTCACCACCATAGGTGGAAAGGGTATTATAAGTTTGTGCTGATGTATGTAACGCATAGAAATATTTGTCTTAGACATCTTTTAGTATATCAATAGGCTTAGAATCAGTTTCTGAGTCGATTTACCGATGTCCGTCCGTCTGGCTGGCTGGACCCCCGTGTAATCCTTGTAATCAAACTACAGGTCGCAATTCTAAAGATAGTTTGATGAAATTTGGTACAGATCATTTTTTTGATAATGGGACCACGGCTATTAAAATTCGTCAAAATCGGTTCATTATTTATGGTACCTCCCATAGGTCCCACTTCCCGGAATTGATATTTTGGCTACAAAAGTCAATATTTTTTCATGAAATTTTAAACAAATACTTCTTATGTAAACCTAAATAACTGTACCAAATTTCGTTGAAGTCGGTCCACATTTGATCATAGCTCCCATACAAACTCTTTTCTCAAAACGCACTAAATGAGACAAAATTCACTAAAACGCTCCTAAATCCGAAGACAATGAGAATTTTAAGTTTATTTTTTGCATACATAATTTTTGTAATAACTGTAATCAATTTACCAATTTTCGGGATAATCGGTCCACATTTGATCCTTAAAATGTATAAGTTTTGAGAATATGTTTGTATGATGGCAAAATTTAGCAAATATTTGTCTTTATACAGGAAAAAGAACACCTTTGGCATTAGTGGTGAAGGGTATCGTATGGTCGGGCTTGACCGACTATAGCACTTTCTTACTTGTTATTATATACAAAGTTGCAGTGAAAGGTTTTAAACAAAAACTTTTGAAACTGCCGCCGTAACAAACATTAGATACTTTTGTCTACTTTATCAGTACATACTTAAGCATTAGAATATTTAATAAAATATAAGCATGTGGCAAATAGTTCATTAAATATCTTAAGGGTACAACCTTTTTGGGCTCAATCATTTTGAATAGGAATATCTCTATAAACACAGTGTAAATTTAGCAGCGTTCGCAAAACTGCTACAACTTCTCTTTACTTGGATTTTGCTTTCGCTTTTCTTTCTAAAATTAACAAAAGTTCCATCCGAAGCTAAACAAAGAATCGAATGACAGACAGTTGAGAAAAACACTTGGCAGTGGTTGTTTTAAAAATTTGAATTTTGATTTTGCCTTTCTTTTAAAGAGTGCCAAAAGTAAAAACATAAGCAGCCTCGTTGCTTTTGAAAGTCACGAGCAGTCGAGCTGAAGAACTTTTTTGTGTTTGAAAGTTGTAAGTCATAACTTTCAAATACAGAAAAGTTATTTCATTTCGGATGCTCACTTTTTTGTTTTTCTGCGTAAACACATCTACATAGTATATATTTGTGTGTATGATCGGTAAATGCATGTGTAAAATAAGATGACGAAATTCGTCTACTTGCCTGTGTTCCCTGTAGGAAATGTCAATAGTGAAGGTAGCACTAGCGCTTGTTCTGCGAATAGCCAATTGTCTTTTTTATATAGTTAGGTAACTGGTTGCACACAGTGATTTGTTCGATTTAGTAAACCTTGCACATCTTGCAGACCTAGTATATTTCATATAGCACTAAGCCTACATAAACCAAAATATCGTTATCTATTTTCTAAAAAAAAAAAATTATAACGATAAAAACTTCCCCAGATCGTACCCAAACAAGTAAGAAAGTGCTATAGTCGGTCAAGCCCGACCATACGATACACTTCACCACTATGGTCAAAGGTGTACTTTTCCTGTATAAAGACAAATATTTGCTAAATTTTGCCATCATACAAGCATTTTCTCAAAACTTTTTTATTTAAGCTGTTTTTGTCATTTTGGCTTATATGGGGCCTAGGGTCAAATATGGACCGATTACCTTGAAATTAAGCAAGTTGATTACGGTTTATACAAAAATTATGTATGCAAAAAATGATCACAATTCTCATTATCTTCAGATTTACGAGTGTTTTAGTGATTTTTGCCTTATTTAGTGCGTTTTGACAGAAGAGTTTGTATGAAAGCTATGGTCAAATGTGGACCGATTTCAACGAAATTTGGTACAGTGATACCAAAATGGAATTTTTACTTTTTAGTTATTTATTTTTAATAAAAAAAAGAAAAAGAAAATTAAATTGCTGATTTTACTGATTAACTTTTTTTATCGAACTATATTTTGAGGTTTTTGTCCAACTATTAAGGAATTCTTATTAGGATATGAGAACCGTATACATATTTTGGAACCACTAAATCCACAATCCCAAAAAATTTACAGAAATTGTTTAATTATTTTCCATAAAATATTTTTCAATCCACTGTGCAATGCTGACCCCATATTAAATTATTTAACTTAAATGTTTATTGTGCATACATACTATGTACATTATCATCAATAGTGAATCACTATTGACATTTCCTACAGGGTACCTGTTTCTCTGTTTTAAAAAAATAAATACAACGGCTAAAGGTGAGTGAGTATGTTTGTTAGAGAAATTAAAAAATATTTGTCTGCTTTTACCTACTCAGAATGAAAAAAATCAAAACAACGAAAACCATTCAACAGCGACTGAATAAAACTTTTGGAAACGAAGGCGCTGCTTTTGACATTGCTTTTGTTACTTATTAAAACCAAAAGTTGACGAAGTTGTAATTTTCAACCCGATTAATGTTTTATGTTTTGTACGACTGTTTAGAAATAACTTTTCTCTTTGACTTTTGATTTCGCTTTCGTGTTTTTGCAAAAGTTAAAATTGAAACAATTTGAAATTTTAAAAAGTGGAGGAAAGCAACAGTATTGAAAAGTAAAAATTTTGCGACTTTTGGAATTTTGACTTAAGTTTTATTAACACTGAAATTTAGCAACAAACGAAATGGTTAAGTGTTTTTTACTTTATCAACATTTTACTCTACTCAGCCACTAATTAGGAAATAGCACATTATATTTTAATTTTCATGGCTTCCAGCACAATTTCCGTTTAGCCATAATTATGAAGGTCTTCCGTCGTCCAGTTTCAGGAAATATTTAAATAAAAAACTTAATTGTAAAAAAAGAATTAGATTAGAATAATGTAATGTAATAAAATACTTTTTTAAATTAACTCCAAGTTTAAGTTATTAAAAAAACATACAATAATTAAATAAACATACAATAATTTGTCTCTTAAGCTGTCACTAAATGAAAATAAGGAACATAACTGATGATGGGAGGAGGCTTGTTTTATTTTTGATTTATAATTAACTTAGCAACTTTATGTACATTCTTTGGCTATTGCCCTAACGATTGACCCTGAAAATGGAATAATCTAGGCCCTAGTCAAAGAAAATCATTTGAAGGTCAGTTTTTCTACTTTAGAACCCTACGCTGACAGAAAACTCTTCTTGTTCTGTCTGTCATTTATTTTTGTTGAATTCTGTATTTTCTAAAATATCAGCAGCATGGGTCTTTTTAATATTAAATCTGTTAAAAAAATAATGATTTGAACAAAGCTGACCTATCTTAAATTTGAAATAAACAAACCTTTTTGCGACGTCACGAACTTCTTCTTCTTCTGTTATCCTTGACTCCCAGTGGAGCATAAGGCCTCAACCATCGTTTTATATCGAACTCTATTGCGAGATGTTAGGCATACATCATTCCATGAATAGTTTGCTGCTTGTAACTCCGCTTCAAATGACCTTCTCCACGTTCTAGCAGGAGCACCAACACGAAGCCGCTTCCTTGTGGATTCCAACGAAGCGCTTGTCGAGCAATGTTGGTATTTGGCCTTCGAAGTGTGTGGCCTATCCACTGCCATTTCCGTTGACATACCTCTATAGAAGAAGGGATTTGGTTTGTAGCGTTAAGTAGATCTTCATTTCTTATGCGATTTGGCCACCATATATTAAGGATTTGCCGCAAGCATTTGTTTGCAAAGGTTTGTAGGCGCTTATCGATGGCATTTGTGCGTTTCCAAGCTTCGCAGCCGTAATACAAGATGAACTTGACATTCGAGTTATATATTCGTAACTTAGTTGTTGTTGATATTTGCCGCGATTTCCAAATAGCTCGGAGAATGCCGAATGCTGATTTTGCCTTATTAATATGCGATTCAATATTCTCGTCGGCGCCACCTTTTGTAGATACCAAACTACCAAGATAATTAAAGGTACCTACACATCCAATAACCTCGTTATCCACATTGATGTGTGGCGACGGGTTTGCGCCATAGCCTCCAGGCATAATCTTTGTCTTGGAAATATTGATTTCCTGCCCAGCTGCTAGTGTTTTCTTGAAGGTGAGCTGGTCTTTGGCTTAGAAGTCCAAGAGTTGCTTAAAGGGTGTCCATTGGATACCACGTCTACCATTCAGTGCCGTGCGCATTGTATTGTTGATGACAAGGATAAAAAGTAAAGGTAATAATATACATCCTTGTCTTACTCCAGTAGTAACTTCGAACGGATTAGACAATTTACCTTTGTGTAGAACCCGGCATTTAAAGTCCACGTACATTACCCGAATCAAGTTCAGAATTTTCGTAGGCATGTTACGGTGTTCTAAAACTCTCCATAGACATTCGGCACATTAGACACTGTCGAAGGTCTTCATAAAGTCGATAAACGCTAGATAAATGGGGGTGCGGAATTTATTATATTGCTCCAGTACTATTCTACTATGTTGATTAGATCAATACAATATCTATTCTCTTGGAACCCAAACTGATTTCCTCTCGGAACCCAAACTGATTTTCGCAGAAACTCCGTCAGACGTTCTGTTCAAAATTACTCGACTAAGTATTTTGCTCGGTATTGGAAGAAGTGTTATTCCCCTGTAGTTATTGCAGTCTTTGGAGTCACCCTTTTTTGGTATTTTGACTAGTATACCTTCATTCCAGGAGGTTGGTAGAGCTTCTTCTTTCCACATTTTACGCACAAATGGCTGCGTAAAATATGGTGGGTCACATACTCGACAGTACCTACCAGAAAAATGATATAACATCCCAGAAACTTTCACTTTATTTTTTTGTCGCAGTGTATTGTTTATCTTTGAGAATTTATCAAAATCTTTTAAGAAATCCAAATCATTTTTGGCCCCATGGATTGTTGACTCACAAGTAAACCAGTATTTTAAATAGATGGTAATGTAGTATGCTATCAGTGCTTAATATTTTTCCACCAGTTCCTCAGGTATTTCAAAGTGGTCCTTGAATAACATTATTTTCACAGATACCTAGCGTGATGGTCTGCTTCACATGTTTTTATTTTGTAATTAGGAATGGACCAAGGCAAGTTCTGCTAAATCCAAGTGGTCTGTCTTTCGATGTTTAGTTCAAGAAAATAAACAGTTTTTGAGTTACGTGAGTTGCGCAACCTCCTCCATTTTTGTTTAATAACGTTATATATCTCGAAAACTAAAGATAACCTGAAAAACAGTTAGCACCATTGAATTAAGCATACTCGAATTATGTTTACCCACTAGGTCTCCCTTTTGTTCGTTTTTTTTTTTCAACTTTAAGACGGCAGCTACATTCACGTCCATTTCATTAACGCAACGTCAATATCACCACCTGAAATATGTTAATAAGTATTATTAATAATAAATAATAAGAAACTTACCAAATAAAACAAAAGCCAACCTATCGACAATAAAAAAAATTAAAATGAAAATGTGCTGATCATGAGTGATGCGTTGTTCATTTGTAATTACGTTCATGGTTTAATAATGAACCAAACTAAATATGTTTGACTGTAACATGTTACATAAAAATACTGAACTGCAAAATCACTCGATAGTAGAATGGTTCTATGAATAAAACGAACATTGAGCAGTAACCTAATCAGTTTTAACATAAATTACAATATATTAAAATTTTATATAAATTATTATACAAATTATTATTAAATTTAAAGTACTAATATATTTAAAAAGTATTCTTCTCGTATGTATTACCAAGTTAATTGTAGAAATGTGAAATGTTTATTTAAAAATAAAATTGTACTCGTACAGATATAAATACTACTTACAATATTTACAAATGTTATTATATGATTTGTAATACTGCAACACATTTATGTACCATTTTAAGGATACAGCAAACATATTAGACATCTCAGTACTTACACAAGTACCAAGTATCAACAATCTGCAATACTCGTACTGGGAGTATCAATGCGTATATGTAGACGTCCGCACCAAAACGTCACAATGCACTTTAATAGTTGTGTTAAATAAAAACGTTTAATACCTCAAGTAAACAATTTTTAGAGCAAAAATTTAATTTCGTAGGATTTTTTAACGACAAAACATGTAATAAGGGCACAATTATTACATGTTTTGTATAAAAAAACCATGAAAATTTTCGGGGACTAAAAATTTTATAACAAGAGATCGCGGAGGCCAATTAAAATTGCTGTTACGAGAAATTATTCTTTCACCAAAGATGTCGCGTAAAAGAGTCATTGTGGCCCTCGCAGTGTGCGCTGTGGCTCCATCCTGTTGGAACCATATTTGCGGATGGTTTTCCACGGCTGGCCTTACAAAATTTTGCAACATGGCCCGATATCGATCACCATTGACGGAAATGGCGACACCTTGTTCATTTTCAAAAAAAATGGGCCAATGATCCTTTCTGAAGAAACACCGCACCAAACGGTACACTTAACTGGGTGCAATTGTCGTTGATGAAGTACTCTCGGGTTTTCCGTAGCCCATATCCTACAGTTTTGCTTGTTAACGAACCCATTTAATTGAAAATGGGCTTCGTCACTCATTATTAAGTTATGAATAAAATTTGGATTCTCTTGTGCTTTTTGCTGGAAATAAATTGCATAGTCAAGTCGTTGCTGGTAATCTGTTGGTTTCAATTCTTGGACAAGTTGAATTTTGTATGGAAACAATCCTATGGTGTGCAAAATTCGCTGCAGCGACGTTCTTGAGAGGCCCAGTTGTGACGAACGTCTCCTGGTTGATGTTTCTGGATCCTCCCGAATACTCTCCTGTACCACTTGAATATTGTCAGCCGCGTGGACAGTTCGGTGTCTGCCGGGACCAGGAAGGTTCCTTACTGCTCCTTGTTCTCGAAAATTTGCAACCAGACGGTTTATTGTTGACTGAGAGGGTGCAACCCGCACATTAAATTGACGACGGTATGCACGCTGAGTCAACACAATGGACCGTTGATTTGAAAAGTAAATTTCAACAATTTGGGCACGTTGTTCAATTGTGTATTGCTCCATTATAAATTATCCAAGTCTTCTTTACAAAATACTGAAAAGAAAAAAAAAAAATTATAATAAAAAAGTTATAAGGAATTCACACCACTTCGGTCTTTCTGGGCCACCCTGTATAAGAATCGTAATGAAGTACGTAAATACTAAACGGATGGTTTTATTATTTATATTTTCTTCTGCGAGGACGGCGAAGGAAACCTGGTTCCAGATGCTAAAAACGTACTGAAAATGGGGAAGAACAAGTCAATGATAACGGGGTATATGTCCACCATCATACCAAAATGTTGTTAGAATTGCTAGTGCCCATGTTTTGTCAGCAGAGCTTTTAAAGCCGGAGGTGATGAGTTGATAAGGCGTATGTTTCAACTTATAGAAACCATATGGTTAAAATAATGAATGCCAGACGATTGGAGAAGTCTCAGTGTTCTTTGTCCAGTGCACTAAAATAGTAATAAAACCACGTGTGCCAATTAAAGAGGCATACCCCTCCTTTTAATTGCATATAAGGTCCAATCGACAAGGCTAAGGAACAAAGTTAACGAAATAATTGGGACCTACCAATGTGACTTTAGACCAGGTAAATCTACCACTGACCAGATCTTCACACTACGCCAAATCCTGGAGAAGACTCAAGAGAAGCAAATAGACACATGTCATCTCTTTATTGACAACAATGCTGCTTTTGACAGCTCGATACTAACGAATGTGTTCAAAGCAATGCCTGAGGATGACATTAACTAATACAACCTCATCAGCTAAAAGGTAGGAAAATATCGGATTCCTTTATGACTAAACGGGGAACGCCTGACACAATTTTTAACAGAAAACACATGCTACTCGCTTTTGCCGATGACATAGCTATCATGGGACGCACATTGCTCGAAGTGACTGCAGTCTTTTCAGGTATTAAGAAGCAATCAATGGGTCTTGTTGACAGCGTATCCAAAACAAAACTGATGGTTTATACAAGCAGACAGTCCACTAGAATTGGACCACATATAGTTTTGAGGTTGTAAAATAATTTGTTTACCTTGTCAACATAAATAAAGACATAAGTTTCGAAATCAAACGTAGAATTATACTTGCCAACCGATCCTCTCTGTAAGAACTAAAATTGCAGCCTACAAAACGTTTATGCAACCCGTGTTATTGTATGAAGAAGAGGACGACCAAAACTTCGATGGAAGGACCAAGTAGAAGAAAATCTATCAAAGCTTGGCCTACGAAAACGGAGAATGTGTGCCCAAAATCGAAGCGCATGGAATTCTAAAATATGCTCGGCCTTTGACCTAAGCAAGTTGTAATATAGGCCATTTAATTAAAGCAAGTAAGTAATAACATTTATTAGTTGATTTTGAGATAATTATTTCCTCATATAGAAACTAACTTTATTAAACAATTTATTACTAAAAATTATTTACAAGTGAATTGGTACGTTTTGGTGCTGACGTCCAAATATGTACTAACATCTTTGAAAGAGTTGGTTTTGTGTTTACTATTTTTTACATCTTGTGGAATATCAAATGATTTTGAAAATAATTGCGTAAATACTTATTTTGGTAGGGGTCACATACATGCGGCACACGAATATATACTTATACTCAAATTTGCATAACTTCTGGTCTTAGACATTTCCAAACAAAGTGGTTCCTGTGATGAAGGTGGCCATAAAACAATATTAACAGAAGAAATCATTGGCCAGCAAATCGATACATACACAACAACCAAGAATGCGCTATAGTCGGTCAAGACCGACTAGTGGTGAAATCCGTTCTGCAGAGTTTGACAGTCAATTGTTGACTCCGCGGAAAATTTTAATTCTTTTCAGGAAGAATTAGACAGTTAGAAAGAAAACGAAAAACATACCTTTTATACCAATATGTTAGACCAACAACAGTTGACATTTGTAGATAGGAAATTATATGCAAAAATCCCCCCACACTGTAAAAAAATCTGCATATGGGAAGTACCCGAGTGTAAACTGATTTCGACTAAAACAAATGTCGGTCTCATAAAAAATCTATGCACTGTTGAAGTGTATATTAAATTCGAGTCCTACATGCATATTATTATTTGAGAGTGACCATAGGACAATGAGGTGGCCTAAATGAACATTGTTTCCGGAACGACTACAGTATAACAATGTTTTGTTTTTAATATTATATCCCAATTAACAGTACCATTGTGCAAAATGTTAAAAAGGACAGTAAAATTTTTCAAAGGCCGTTACACTTTGCTTAATCATTCGTATTATTACCGTTTTAATTACAAAAACATACATCTTTGGTCAACTGGGATATAAATGTATGTACAAATGCAACACACTCACACTATCTTCATTTATTTGCTAGTAACGCACTGGCTAGGATTCAGATTCAGCATGAACATATTTTGGAAGTATACGATTACAAAGTCAAGTGATCTGCTCTTCGAAACGCCTTTCTTATGTTGGATGATACAATTAATCATCAGAGGATTGCAAATGGGAATTGCAAGTTTTTGCATTATTCGGATATTTAATTGATTGCACTTTTTGCAAAAGTTTAATGTTTTCCGTATTTATTCAAGGTTTGGACTTATTATTTTGATACATAGAAAAGAGTTATAGAATTTTTTTTATTTATTAAGTTGAAAATAATACTCAAATTTTGTATGGATTAAATTATCCATACCAAATTTGCTATCATTTATAAGTTTTTCAAAACTTTATTTTTCGTATATTAATAAGAGGATACCTTATTTATTGACAAACACTAAGAAAATCTTATGATGAAATCTGCTATGCAACACTTGTTTGGAACCACAAGGTATCCGATAATATGATTCAAAGCGAAAAGGCAAATAATTTACGAAATACGGTTAATATTAATTAAAAGACAACAATGGATATTCTATATAAACAGTTTACGTTCCTGGTGGATGAAAGCTATGTACATATGGGGGATTTTATGTCAAGTGACCGAACTTTTTTGAAAATGGGTCTTAAAAAAAATACAAAAAATAATTTAATTAAAAAAAGTATTGAAATTTTTTTTTTAATTTAAGATTTTTTTTAATACTGAAGAAATACCTAAATAATTTGTTTGGGACGAATTTTTCTTACACCAATAAATATTAAGTTACATGGATGAGAGTGAACACCTGTTTGGCCAAAATGTCGAATTTTGGCATAACTTAGAAACGTTTCTACCGATTTTGCTTAAAATTTGGCTTTAAACTACTATACAATAGGACATCGTTTTCAAAAGTTTGGTCACTTGACGTGAAATCTCCCATAAGTAAAGTGGATCCTAAAAAAATTATAGAAAAATCAATGCACATTTTTATCAATATTGACTATTTTTTACGAAACTTGTTACATTACACTCTGTTATATTAAAAAACTTGGGAAACGACCTAGCTTTGGGCTAAGCATGACAACTATTTACAGTCGTTGGATACGCAAGGGTTAATTTATAAAAAAATGCATTTAAAGGCGCCTTTGAAAGATTTAATTCTTATGAAAATATAACAAGAAAAATATATAATTTCTAGTACTTTTTTTTTTTTTAAAAACTGAAAATTTGTAAAATTTTACTTTTGACCCTGGTAATAGAAGGGTTAAAGACATCCTATTTCAACCAAAATTAAAATATATATTTCTTTCTACCCATTGATGCAATAATTATTTCAGTTGTTTTCAGAAAAACTGCTAATATTTAACAATTCGCATGCTTTTTTATAACTTTGATGAAAAATAGGGCTTTTGTCGAAATCCTTTGATTTTAGAGATGGCGATCTAACTTTTTCTTTGCTGCAATCTGCAGGATGTTTTTACTAACACTCTGGAACTTTTGTTTGATTTTTTTTCCAATTCGTTTAACAAACTATTGAAAAAAAAAAATAATAAAAAAAAACTTTTTTTCTTCTTATGCGTTAGCCCATTGTAGCAAAATGGATATTTAATGAGGTCCCAACAATTAAGAAAAGTCTCCAAGGATGTAGAATATTTTGGAAAATCTTAATAATAAGGAAAGTTTTTAACCGATTTTAAAGTAATATATTTTATTGGAAAGCCCATTTTTGAAAAGTACCTGGTTGACCGAGCCTTGCTCGGAGCTTTATGATAAGCATTTTATGCAAATATTTAGTTGATTTTGAATTATTTTATTTATTTTATCCGATCAACACATAGTTTGCATAGTTTACAGACAGAGCTTCGAAAGGCTTAATTAAATATTAGCTTAATTCCTAGGAATTCAAAAATGATTTAACAATACCTTAAGTTTAATTCCCATAAAACAATTAAAAAAAAATGTGTTGATTTTTAATTCTTAGTGAATTGATTCACATGGGAATTTAAAATCAACTTGAATGAATAAAATGTTTCTTCATTCCTCTACTCCAATTTGAATTAACATTTTTTATTCTTAATTAAAACCAGTCCAAATTGAATTAAAATATTTTTTGGTAATTCATTTTGTGCAAATCATTAGGGTGGATATAAACTAAAGATACTTGATTTTAAATCAAAAACTTAAATTCTGACTTTTTCGAGGGAAAAGTTTTTTAAAGTATATCAAACCAAAAAACGAAAATTGAAGTTTTAATTTATAGGGTATTATTGGATCAAGTGCGATATACATTGTTTGTAAAAACCCTAGATATAAAATAGAACAAAATTTATCATAACCTATTAAAATATTCTTACTTTTTATCAGAAAGCATACACATTTAATAAAAGTATGCATGTATTCTTTAATGTTCGTTCAAAAAAACGGAACTACCCTAATGTGGCTATTTCACCGCAAACTTGTGTATATTTTACATTTATTTGTTAAACTATAACTTTTAAAAGATATTTAGATATGCAGGAATATAGTAATATTAATGGTCTTTCGTTTATAATGACCTAATCTTTACCAGAAATTCAATCAGTGAAGGAATCTGCTTAATTAAAAATTTTTTCTAAAAAAATTTATAAAAATAATTTGTTTTTTGTGACATTAGTTTTTGTAAATACATACATATACATGTAAAATGTGCTAATATGTAAGAGTATATTATCTCTGGTTTTGTTGTGTTGCTGCGAAATAATGGATTTTATATGTTTTCGAATCTGGATGAGATTATAGATTATGTGTACAAAAACTCTTTAGTTTTATGTGTATCTATATTTTATTTTAAATAGTTTTTCTGATCTTATGACCAATAACAAAGAATTTTTTTAAAAAGTTTTACTGTGGTGTATTGTACTAAGAATCCCAATTTATTACAATTATTTATTATTGTAATAAATAGTTTTTTGATAAAACCAAAAAATGTTGGTGGGGAAACCTTTCCTCGACGCGTTGGTTAGACCATCTCATCGGGAGGATTATCCCTAATTCTAGACAGAGCGAAAACCTCACATTATGTATAATTTGAGGGACTGAATAAATACGAATTATTATTATTGTGTCCAACAAATATCAACATAAAGCGAAGATTATCATCCGAACAGAAACACACAAACATTTTTCAGTTTTATCATTTCTTTATTTTTTTAAATTTCGCCTAAGTCAACTTAATAAATTTTTGAGTTTTTCTACAAAAATGTTATTTGTATATGACCTGCAGTCTCTGAAAAACATCAGTCCCTTAGCAGGAAGATATATTACATAGCTGAGATACATACACAATTATGATGGAATTAGAATAAAATTACAAAATTCAGTACAATTAGAAAATGTATATATACATATGTATATATGTCGATAATGAATAAATCAAATTTTAATCATATGACTTTTCATACATGTTTTTTAGACAAACCAAGTCCACGGTTTTGTTAAAATCGAGATGGAAATCATCTCAGCTTAAAAACCCTTTTTTAACCCAATAACTTAAGAAAGAGTAATTTCTTTATCCTCTAAAATAGGGACTTTTTTCATGGGTATTAAATGATATTTAATCCCTAATGCAATCCTGAAACTTATTTTATGGTTAAGGACTTGTTTCGTTGAGATTTATTTTATTCCGTTCTTTTATAGGTATTATATATTTTTGAACTGTAGGGTTCGTTTGAATACATTTATTTTTGTATGCCTTTACAAAATGATTTGTTTATAAAATTTTTAATTATTTTTGTATAAGATTAAGAATTGAAATAATTTAAATTAAATCTAACTGATTTTAAATTCCCTAAGAATTAATTCTTAAAAGTTAAGGCTTATGACTTGATTCAGGTGAATGTATTATGGGAATGATATAAACACTAAAATAAATTTGATTTTAAAATATGGAATTAGGAATTGAGCCTTTCGAACCTCTGTTTACAGATTAACCCATTTTGAAAAATTTTGGAAATTGGTCATACCAACAGAAACCTTCATCGACTTATTTCCTAAATATTATAGCCTGATCAAATGCACAGTTTACGATTTAATTCGTTTTGAGTAATTTTCAGTAGCGCCACCTGTTGGACTTTGGTTATTCCCATTAATAAACCTTCGTCGGCTTATTCGCATCAACTTTGCTAAAGATTGTAGCATGATTAAATATACAGCTTACGAATTAATTGACTTTGAGTAAATTTCAGTGGCGCCACCTGTCGGAAATTATTCATACCAACTAAAAAGCCTTCGCCGGCTCATGCGCTACAACTTTGCTAAAGATCATAGCATGATCAAATGTACAGTTTTTATTAATTTTTAGTAATTTTTTTAGTCTTATCAACTTAAAAACCTTCGCCGGCTTATCCGCAACATCTTCGCTAAAGAGCATAACACAATCAAATTCACAGTTTACTATTCTATAAAGAACATACATACAGACATACATTCATTTGTTTAAAATAATACTAATTTTTCCCCCTTTTTATTCCCTAATTTCTAAAAGTTCCATATGTATATTTGGTACTTTTTTGGTGCCAATTGAATTCGGTACATTTTTTTAAAACGCATTTAACATAATGTATAATGTTCCTATTCATATTACTTTGGAGATGTTAAGTTATCATTTTATCCCTTTTTTTCCCATTTTGTCTCCAAAATCAAAAAAGTACCAAATACGTGTTTCAAGTTTTTTTTACATCTATTGATTGCAGTACCAAGTTTCTTTCTATATTCTTTATTTTAAAATATAAGAGTGGGTTAAAAAGGTGCCAAAAAAACTATTTTCACCCTTTTTTACCCCCTATCGGACATAGTTTCAAAAAAGTACCAAACACCTGTCCGCTTATTTTCAAAGCTGTTTAAAACGTAATTTTAATTTTGTTTCTATACCTATTACTTTAGGAGATATAGCGTTTTCGATTTTTTCCCCTTTTTACCCGTTTTTACCCTCTTAGAGGTAAAAGTTCCAAAAGTCCCTTCTTCTTCGACCTATACATCAAAAAAGATACCCACTGTCCAAATTTTATCAAAATCGTTAGAGCCGTTTTCGAGATAGCCATTCTATATATATATATATATATATATATATATATATACAATTATTGCTCGTTTAAGAATATAAGATATATATATATATACATACAATTATTGCTCGTTTAAGAATATAAGATGTATTCTAAGTGGAATTTTTGCTCATACATTTGAACAAACCCACTACAAATATGTTTTCCATATAACTCTGGCATGGCCAAACTTTGGCGTCAAATCGGCACGCTTTCCCGATCTGAATGAAACTTTGTATTTGGATTATTGGGGTCAAATGAAAAAATAATTGTGTCTTTCTGTATTGCAAAGTTTTATTTTCTTCATACATATGTGGGACACTCTAATGTACATACAAAAATGGTAATATGGTATGGAAACATTTTTTCCGGAAATTCATTAGTATTTCGTTTGCAATCGAATAAATTTAACTTTGGAAAAAGCTTAATAACTTTTGTAAAAGTAGACCGATATCTATAAATACTATCTCGTTTTTTTTTCTATATAGAACTAGCTTTGAACGACTGTATTAAACAACGTAGGTTATTTTTTATAGAAAAAGTTGAAATAATTGCTTTTGAATTCCAAAGATTACAAAAAAATAAAGGAGAAACTTTTGACAAAAACTTACAAGCTGTATTCCCTATGCATACAGCTGGTAAAAGCTTGATCCCTTGACTTTCCAAAACTGTTGAGAATTTTGGAATCTCTCCGCAAATGTGAGAGTTGAAAATACTAAAGTACTACACCTACAAGAAATCAGCTTTTTGCGAATATGTGAAAATTTTGCACGTGTTTCGAAATTTTTGAAAATTGTTTTTGTATGTCCCACTAGGTCGCTTTCCAAGTTTTTAAAAAAGTTGCTCAGTTGCGATACCGTGTTATCGTACTCACTGGCTAAAAAATCACCCTTTTGTATCAAATATACGAAAAATCTTAATAGTTACATTCCCTTTAAATAAAATCAAAGATGAAATCTATTTTTGAACTTTGGTTTATTTATATTTTAGAAGAATATTGACTTCTTTTTAAATTTGTTCTATATTAAACAGTTTTTTACATAAAACAGTTTTTTGTCTCTCCTTACAAATATCATATGGGCAAATCCGAAAAATGTTAAAATCACGTAATTGTGTTTACAAAAAAATGTACCACGTATTGATCCTTTAGAATATATAATGGATACAATTTTAGGTTGTTCTCTTCGTGAATGGCAGGGTTTTATTTGCACCCATCTTTCATAAAAATCGCAAAAACATACATTTTGGTATCAAGTTTCAGTAGGGGCTCAAAGTTTGCTTAATTTTATACAATTAGATGTAAATGAACCCATCAACAGTTATTGAAGTGATATAAATAATGTCAAGTAAAAAAGGGATCACAGTGTGTAGCGTCCGTCACAGAAATAAATGTTTTTTGAATTTGACTAGTGCAATTTTTCTTTCTTCTCCAATTGAACTTAGTTCGTAAAGAGAACTTATAGTTTACATTAGGCGAAAAATATATAAATGCTAATATAGCATTTTACAGAATAATATGTACGGAAAAGTGTGTAGCGTCCGTCACAGTATATATTTTTTACAAAATGACTTTTATTAAATACAAAATTTACGAACACATGTATGTCTTATTCATAAAGCAATAACACTATCTATATCCACAGATCAAATTTAGGGTATTATGTGTTAAAAAAACATACAGTGGGGTAAATTTGATGCTTTTGAAAAAAAAATATATTTTTGGGACACTCTAACATCTAGCCTCAGCATTCTTGGGACGAAAAATAAGATGTAAAAAGTGTAAAACTTTAAATAAATATATGTATGTAGACGTTTTGCGAAATATTAAATTGTCTCCAAAAATCGCATTTTAAACTGCGAATATGAAGATGAAGGAGATGAAATTCGGGAACGAATAACACCATTATTTTTACTGATTTAGGAAGCCTTAAAAAAATATGAAATATGAATTTTTCCTAATAAAAAACATGCAAGTAAAAACTGTATCGTCCGTCACGTAGCGTCCGCAACAGTTCATTTATGGATTTTTGGTGGAACCGGACTTTTAAATATTTTATAAAAGCGGTTTTGTAAATTTTTTATTACTATGACCGTTTTGATGAAAATAACAGAAACACGCGTTGAAAAAAAATCACTCCATTTTTGGTAGCGTCCGTCTTCTTCTTCTTCTGTTATCCTTGACTCCCAGTGGAGCATAGGGCCTCAACCATCGTTTTATATCGAACTCTATTGCGAGATGTTAGGCATACATCATTCCATGAATAGTTTGCTGCTTGTAACTCCGCATCAATTGACCTTTTCCACGTTCTAGCAGGTGCACCAACACGACGGCCGCTTCCTTGTGGATTCCAACGAAGCGCTTGTCGAGCAATGTTGGTATTTGACCTCACAAGTGTGTGTCCTATCAACCGCCATTTCCGTTGACATACCTCTATAGAAGAAGGGATTTGGTTTGTAGCGTTTAGTAGATCTTCATTTCTTATGCGATTTGGCCACCATATATTAAGGATTTGCCGCAAGCATTTGTTTGCAAAGGTTTGTAGGCGCTTATCGATAACATTTGTGCGTTTCCAAGTTTCGTAGCCGTAATACAAGATGGACTTGTCATTCGAGTTATATATTCGTAACTTAGTTGTTATTGATATTTGCCGAGATTTCCAAATAGCTCGGAGAATGCCGAATGCAGATTTTGCCTTATTTATACGCGATTCAATATCCTTGTCGGCGCCACCTTTTTTAGATACCAAACTACCGAGATAATTAAAGGTACCTACACATCCAATGACCTCGTTATCCACATTGATGTGTGGCGACGCGTTTGCGCCATAGCCTCCAGGCATAATCTTTGTCTTGGAAATATTGATTTCCAGCCCAGCTGCCCGAGATTCAACAGTAATAGCGCTAGTGTTTTCTTGAAGGTGGCCTGAGCTTTGGCTTAGAAGACATACGTCATCGGCGTATTCCAAGTCCTTGAGTTGTTTAAAGGGTGTCCATTGGATACCACGTCTACTATTCAGTGCCGCGAGCATTGTATTGACGATGACAAGGATAAAAAGTATGGGTGATAAGATACATCCTTGTCTTACTCCAGTAGTAACTTCGAACGGATTAGACAATTTACCTTTATGTAGAACCCGACGTTTAAAGTTCACGTACATTACCCGAATTAAGTTCAGAATTTTCGTTGGCATGTTACGGTTTTCTAAAATTCTCCATAGATAGCTCCTATTGACACTGTTGAAGGCCTTCATAAAGTCGATAAACGCTAGGTAAATGGGGGTGCGGAATTCATTACATTGTTCCAGTACTATTCTAGCGTCCGTCACAGCACTTTAAAATCGAATATCTTTTTCCTCCAAAGCAAGTTTGTAAATTAATAAACGCCATTCGAGAGCACAATCGATGGCCTAATATTCTCCGAAATCTGTGCAAAGATATCACGTGTAAAACGACAATGGGATTCATTTAAGTACAACAAAAGCCGTACAAATGTATCGTCCGTCACGCAGGATTTGCCCATATTTGGTTTATAGTCGGTATTGAATATAGACAATAGTTGCGTCCGACAAATAAATAATATTACATTACTTACTTTACTTTAATGGCCTAAATTTACAGCCCTCTAAGGTTAAAGGCCGACCATGCTTTAGAATTCCACGCGCTTCGATCTTGTTCTCCAATTCCGTAGGCCACACTTTGAAAGATTTTCTTCTACTTGTTCTTTCTATCGAAGTTTCGAACGTTCTCCTACATTAGGGGGTCCGTTTTTTATTCAAATTGTAGCCTTTTCATAGTATTGATTTTTCTAGGAGTGGGTGGGTGGGTGGCCCGTTCCTAACCCATACTTTTATAGTTCTTATGGGAGAACTCGCGGCACATGTTAGCTCATTACATTAACGGATGTTAACGTAGTTCCCCGGGTGATACCACGAGGAGATCAGTGTCCACAGTTAAAATGAAGGATAACCAAGATAAGTCCATTCTTAAATAATTAAGAACAATCAGATCATCCAATATTAATTTAAATATTTTAAATAATATTAAATTTTCAAAGTCGAATTTGTCGTGCTGAATGAAGTTAGTCGTTCTAAACTGTATTTCTTCCTTTATCGACTTTTTTATTTTTTATGGAAAATTGGATTTACTTTTCGTTTATGATATAAAATCAAAAAATACAATTATTTGGAAAATTAAAAAAAAGTTCCAGAATAAGCAAATTAAATTCCCATTTAATTAGTAAATGTTTAAACAAGTAATAAATTATAAATGTGTTGAAAACATTTAACCAAATATTGTCTTGTCCAAGAGAGCTTCTGCCTTAAAAGAATGACAAATGTATCAAAATCTATGGTTTATGTTATGAAAGATTTCAAGGATTTCCTGCATTTAAAAATATGAAAAATGTCTCTAAATTTATTTATGTTTAATGCAGACAACTACTCAAATATTATAAAATATTTGCGTAGCAGGGATTCCCAATTATATAACATAATTTGTAAAATTTAAAATCCTAATAAACAACATTTGGGAATCCCTTCGCCTTGTTCAATATTTGTTTATATCTTGTTCTAACAATAAAAAAATTCACATTGAAGCAAAAAAGAAATGAAAAAACAAGTGCCCAGTAAAAGGACTTATATTCAGGAATTAGGATAATAAAATTACATCTGATACTTTGTGTAAACAAAAGCAAACGCTGTTTATTTTAGACGTTTATTTATTCTTTTCCTTTACAGGCTCAAAGTAGGGATTATTTAGCTTAAATTGTGGTTGAATTTTAATATTATTCCGTAACAAAAAAAACAAAAAAACAAATCTTTTTCACTCAAAATTATACTTCAAAGACTTTTATACAAAAAATAAAAAACTTTAAATTAAATTGACTTTTAAAGACAAAAAACACCAGATTTTGTGGTATGCAATTGATCATCAACAAACACGTGCGATTTATTAGTCTGGCTGGTAATGGGTGTTATTACCTCTACTTATTTTGATAATGACTTTGCTTACAATTATTATTTTGAGAGCTTATATGTATGACAAGGCTTGTTTGTTTAAAAGATAATTCGATTATTTTGAAACATTTGTTTTGGTAATAGGATCATCGCTATTGAGATTTTCCGAAATTGGTAAATTATTTCTGGCATCCCTCATAGATACCTATGTCTTCCCGAAATTATGATAACTTTACCGATATTCGTCCGTTTATAATCAATTTAATTTAATAAAATTTGTGTACTTCGACCATAGCTATTAAAATTGTCCGAAATCGATCCATATGTATTGAAAAAAAAACATTTTCATTCTTTGGACCCTATTTCACCTATCATATGATCTGGCTTGACCGGTAATAAGAGTTTATTACTTGTTTTATAGGATAACTGTGATCAGCGATGAACCTCATTTCTGATTGAATAGTAAAACCTGTATAACTGCTATGCATTCCGATAAAATGAACAAAATGAGATTCGAGTTCGGTCAATTGACCGCCTATATCGTAATATTAAAAACCTTCAGACTATTTTTGCAAGGTTATGTAAAGGCTTTTTGGAAAAGGCCACAAAGGTCGACGCACTGAAATTCAATCTTGAATATACCGGCCGATATATTGGAGAAATTGTACCAAAGCTTGATATAAAAAATAATAATTTGTCCTTTTTTTCTCGTTCAAAAATATGCATATAGTAACTATAGCTCTTATATAAGAAATACACTAAAACATTTCGTACTAACCAGCTATCGAAAATTTATTATGCTGACTAGAACTTTTGTCTAAGTTTCGAAGTAGGATAGAAAAACATGGAGTTACATATCCTGAAAATAGATATTCTTCGTACACTGACGTTGTTTAAGCCTCCCTTTCTTCGTCCTTATCCGAATCACATACTGATTGCAAATGAAATTGTGTGTGGTTTGTAATGGATGCAGTTGTTGTCTGTCGTATCCAACAATCAGGTAAGAATTGTATCCAATTATTATTCTAACCTCCTCGTGGTACATCCGAGTAACCTCAGCAACCTAGTTGAAGATGCAGTAAACAACCCGTGTGTAATTCTAGGTCGGGGCTTATATGAGAGGGAGTTTTCTTGGAGCCATTCCGAAGTATTTGGTTTAAGGGTCTAGGATGATTTTACTTTCTAAAGTACGAAACTGCAACGTCTGTTCAACATGTTAGTTGCAGCTGCAAGCAGGCGTCTGTCACGGATCGAGTGGCTAGCTATACAAACGTGGTTTGTGTCTTTGGACTCTTTACCACTTACGATGTTTTAAGCATGGAAAGAAACAACATAACTAGATATACAATTTCAAGGATTTTGGAGGTGCCTAATCTATGGGAGAACATTCTTATGAATGAAACGAATTCTATCTGAAGATATCGGACTACAAAACCTATGTGGAACGTGAGCACGTTATACGAAACTGGAAACTGTTGGTGGCGCAAGAAGCAAGATGTACAGGGCAAGCAGAGGTACATAATAAAAATACTATTTCTTTACTCGGGTCGCCCGGATGACAATGAGCATAGTAGGTTTGTATTCATCCTGATAGCATGGTATTCTGTCAATGAAAGGCTAATGACAATCTAACTTAAGTAATTTGGCAATAATCAATGCCTACGCCTGAAAACGATAAGGATGAATTTTATGATACACTTAGCAGTTGGATGAACATACTTGTGATATTACAATGGTACTTGGCGACTTTACCGCCAAGGTAGTTTCAAACAATACCGTTTTGGAGCATTACATTGGTAAGCACTGTGTCGTAGTAAGAAACGTTAACGGAAGAAAATTGATCGATCTATGCTGTAGAAGGAAACTCATTGTAGGTGTCACTAGTTTTCCTCATAAACTTCAACATAAAATAACTTGGATATCGCCGAACGGCGTTGCAAAGAAAAAAATTGATCATATTTTGATCAATGCTAAGTTGCGATTGTCATTACTTAATGTACGGTGCAGGCGCGGAGTAGATATAAAATTTGATTAAGAGTAGCGGCTCTGAGGTCTGATACGGCAAAAGCCGATCGGAAATTTGGAAGCAGAAAGTCATCGAAATGCCTTTATTACTTCCGTAAGGAATCGGCTTCCTGATGTTATTAACAACAACGATGCCAGTATTAACGAAATTTCTAGAAGTGTCATTCAGGCGTACAATGATGTTTGTCAACAAACATTAGGATTTAAAGATTATTAAAGAAAAATTTGGCTCACCCCAACAACATGGGACCTGGTTGAACAACGTATAACTCTAAAAAAAACAATTTTAAATGAAAACGAAGATGTAGAAGTGCACCGTACAGAGACCTATCCAACAGAAGGAGGAACAATATAATGTGGATTAGGGATATAACTTTTTTTGCACAAAATTCCTTCACCCCAGCACGCGATAGTAAAAAATATATTTTGACCAAAAACATTTCCGCACCAAATGCAATTTCTAAAGCTCCTCAAACATTTAATATTCGCAAATATTGCAAAAAGTTATCACCCTAATGTGTATACTAGTTAAATACCAAAAAAAGGTGACTCTAAAGACTGCAATAACTTCAGGGGTATAACACTTCTTTTAATTCTAAGCATAATACCAAGTCGAGTAATTTACGCGGAAATCAGTTTGGGTTCTGAGAGAAGCTAGAGCATTTATTATCTACTTAATGAAGGCCTTCGACAGTGTCGACAGAAGCTTTCTTTGGAGAATTTTGGAAAACCGTAACACGCCAACGAAAGTTTTTAACTTAAATTGGGCAATGTACGTAAGTTTTAAATATCGAATCCTTCACAAGGGTTAATTGTCAAATCCGTTCGAAAACACTAATGTCGTAAGGCAAGGATATATCTTTCCACCTTAACTTCTTATCCTTATTATCGACGGCTCTAAATAGTAAACGCGGCATACAATGGGCAGCCTTCAAACAAGTCGAGAACTAGGAATATGCTGTTGACGTATGTCTTCTAAGCCATCTCGGGCAGCTGGGATATAAATCAATATTTCCAAGACAAAGATTATACCTGAAGGCTATGTCGCAAACCCATCAATACCTATGAGGTTACTGGAAGCGTAGGTACATTTAATTATCTTGGAAGTTTGGTATCTACAAAAGGATGAGCCGATGAGTATATTGAATCGCGTATTAATAAGGCAAAATCTGCATTCGGCATTCTCTGGAATTTTGGAAATTTGGAAATCTTGGAAATCAAGTTTCAACAATAACATAGGTACGAATATACAACTAGAATGACAAGTCCATCCTGTATTACTTCTGCGAATCTTGGAAACGGAAATGGCGATTGATAGGCCACACACTTTGAAGGCCAAATACCAACAAGCTCGACAAGCGCTTTGTTGAAATCCACAGGGAAGAGGCCGTAGTGTTGATGCACCTGCTAAAACGAGGAGAAGGTCAATTGATGCGGGGTTAGAAGCAGCAAACTATTCATGGAATGATGTATGCCTAAAATCTCGCAATAGAGCTTGATATTAAAGGATGGTTGAGGCCCTTTGTTCCACTGAGAGTCAAGGATAACGGAAGAAGGAGAAATTTTGGGTTCGAGAACATGTTACCCGAATCGCAGTGAAGCAAAAAAGTTGGCCTCCACTAGAAGAATAACAAGCACGTTCATGAGAGTTGCATTCGATATATAGGTGGTATAGATATGAAGTAGGTCAGATATAAGAAAGGATGTCGTTCGTTAAAACGTTGAATAGACGGGCACTACTTTTTTGATAGTAAGGCTAGAAGATTATCTATACACCAGTCCCCAAAATATTCGCTTGTGGCAGTTGTTTAGTGCTTTGCAGCAAGTGTGAATTACCTATTTCAAAGAATTCAATTAAGATGTTAGCTTTATACACTGGTTTAGTGAATGATTGATTATTCTTTAAAAGAGTAAGTATTGAAGAACTAGCATTATACTCGATCCTTTAAGAGAACGGGCAAAAGCGTTTACTGCATTATGTTGTGAGTAGTAAGAACGTTAGGGCCAAGACCTTGTTACTTCAAGTCTTTTTCAGGTTTTTTATCTGGAAATCGGTACCCGGTTTAAATGCTTTCTCTCTTTGGAGTTTTGGTCGATTTTACAATTTCAAATTGTGTAGAACAGGGAAGAAAAACGGCTTCCCTGATTTTGTACCAAATGTAAAAATAAAATGTACCTTTCAGACCATTAAGGTACTATTTTTTAGATTTATTGAAAATAGAAACATGTATCATATCATATCATGTATCATATCATGTATATACCAGGTATCTGAAAATGCTGATCCACAGGATTTTCACATACCTGGGTATCAATTCCTATCCCTTTTTAACCTTCATAGGGGCATTGCAATGTACATTCGCGATGAAGTTGCGTACCAGTGCCAGCAATCATTAGGCACGCATGATAACGAATTTAGCTGTCTCTGGGTTAAATTCAGAATCAGGGCGCATCTTTTGTACTTCGGGTTTCTTTATAGAAGTCCAAACGCGGAAAGGGGCACAACTTTATCTGGCTTCGATGCCCTTTCCGATTCAATTTCGAAGATCCTCGAGAGTTGTCCGAGCAGTGAAATCGTTATTGCTGGTGATTTCAATGTTCACAACTCGTCCTGGCTTCGCCATTCGAGCCACACAACTCCTGAAGGCCAATATGTTGAGTTATTTGCAGCGCACAATCACCTTGCGCAACTGGTGAATGAGCCAACACATATTCCATGTGTTGATGGGCACCAACAAAACATCCTTGACCTTTTCCTTACTTCACACCCTGATAAGTATGAAGTAAAGGTTCTTGCACCTCTCGGAAATTCCGATCATTGTACCATTTCCGCCTCTTTTTCGCTCTCCTCACTTCGCAGCATTTCGCAAACAGCTACGAAACGTTCAATTTTTCTATACGAAAAAGGTCGTTGGGCAGAGCTCAACGAATTCTATAGGCATTTTAACTGGAAACTGTGTTTCCTCGACAGTAATGTCAATGCCTCGGCGGAAATGGTTTCTAATGTTATTAAGCTGGGAATGAAAATGTTTATCCCAGTGAAAAACATTTCGATTAAACCAAAGGTAAAAACTTGGTTTAATCAGACGTGCAAACAAGCAGTCAGATCCCGAGAGGAAGCTTTCAGAAACTGGCGCAATAACCAAAATCCAGTTACTGATTTGCAACGCAAACGTGCAAGGCGTACATGTGCCAAAGTATTAAGACGTGAAAAAGCTCTGTACGAGCAGCGTCTTCGTACTAAAATTCTTGCTGCTCCTCGGGGCAGCAAGAGTTTCTGGTCATTCGTTAAAAGAGTTAAGAATAATGCTAGTTCTTCAATTTCTTCTCTTTTAAAGAATGGTCAAACATTCACTGACCCGGTTGACAAAGCTAACCTTTTAGCTGAATTATTTGCAAGCAATTCCCGCTTGCCGGAAAGCACTCAACCTCCGCCCGAGCTCGAAAGAGTATCTGTAACTATGCCAAAGATATTCTTTCGCGCCCGTGCTGTAAAAAGGGTTTTAGCAGATCTCAACATAAACAAGTCTTCAGGGCCGGATGGCATTCCAGCACTGGTCTTGAAGCAGTGCTGTTCGACGCTTTCGCGTCCATTAGCCAACCTTTTCAGCACCTTGTACCAAGCTGGTACATTTCCTCGGTGTTGGAAGGTTGCTAATGTAACGCCAATCCCTAAAAAGGGTGAGGCTACCAACCCTGAAAATTACCGCCCAATAGCAATTTGTTCTGCACTCTCCAAAGTTTTGGAGAGTATGGTAAACCACCATCTTGTGAAATATCTGGAATCTAACAACCTACTAAGCGACCGCCAGTATGGATTTCGTAGGGGACGCTCTACGGGAGACCTGCTAGCCTTCCTTTCGGAAAAATGGTGTCATTCAATACACCGTTTTGGCGAAAGTAAAGTTGTGGCTCTGGATATTTCCAAGGCGTTTGATAGAGTGTGGCACGGAGCACTTCTATCAAAACTTATTGCTTTTGGTGTCGGTAATATCTTCTCTCGATTTATATCGAGCTTCCTCAGAGATCGCACTATAAGAGTTGTTGTAGATGGGATCTCATCAAACGAGTTCAAGCTAAATTCAGGGGTACCGCAAGGCTCCGTTCTTTCTCCTACTCTATTTCTTATCTTTATAAACGACCTTCTACGTCAAACTTCCAATCCTATCTACTCTTTTGCAGATGATAGTAACATTTGCCATTCGTATTCATTCAATCATAGACCAAACCCTTTAGAGATTGGTACTATGAGGCAAAACATGAATGAATCATTAAACCGCGATTTAGAAGCAATCTCAGAATGGGGTCGTGCGAATAGAGTCGATTTTAATGCGCGGAAAACTCAATGTTGTATGCTCACGCATAAACGCACGGCGGATCATGTTACTTCATCTGTATTAATGGGTGGTGAAAATATCGAGGAATCAGATACTCTTGATGTTCTGGGCATGAGAATTCAATGTGATGTCCGGTGGACTGAACACATTTTTCAAGTGTCGAAAGAAGCATTCAAATGTCTCGGTTTTCTAAAACGGTGCAAGACATACTTCACTTCATCTGATCTCCTTACTATTTATACCACCTATATCCGACCGAAAATGGAATACAACTCTCATGTATGGGCCGGTGCTTCAAAGTCTATTTTGGAGCTTCTTGACCGAGTACAGGAGAGGGCGAAGGTGCTTATTGGTGACAGTAGGGTATCCAACTCTATTGATTCACTGGAGCACCGTCGCAATGTGGGTTGTGTCACACTGTTCTATCGTTACTACTTTGGAATGTGCTCTAATGAAATCAGGGAACTCGTTCCCGAAACTAGAATTTTTTTACGCAATACACGTCTATCTGTTAGAGCTCATCCCTTCGTAGTCGATTGGCCAGTAGACAGAACAACACACTACAGAGAAAATTCATTCTTTAGCCGTACAGTTCGTATGTGGAATTTACTTCCCGCAGAAATTTTTCCTGCCAGTTGCAATATAGGAAAGTTCAAATCAAATGTCCATAAACACTACTCCATCTATCCACCCTCCCATAACCTATTTTCCTAGTTCCAACACAATGCATTGCATAAGTAGGGGTCATCCCCTGAGTGCTGGTCCTAATAAAAAAAAAAAAAAAAAAAAAAAAGAAAATAGAAACATGTGGACTTTGGTATCAAATTTGACAAGTATCAATTATACGCGTAATCGGAACATGTATCTGAAATCTATTTAAATTTTTACAAACAATTATTGTAGTTTGAAACTGGACTTTTTTTTGCCATCCCTGGTGTAGAAGTAATGTTAATTGCTACATCCCAGCTTATTTTACTAAGTATGTAATCTATTAGCCAGAGATTTATATCGCGTAAAGAAATAAAAAATTATATTTTATTAAATTATAGAGTCTATATAAATAATGATGGTGTTATCTGAAAGGATTCTTGTGCAGATGAATAGGTAACAGTTAAACATTCGTTTATATACAAAGTAAAATTTAAATATATTTATTCACACACTCTCTCATATGTTTAGATAAATATTTAATAGTTTACTTACTGAACAGATGCGGGTCATAAACAATATAATAAATTTCAATAAATCACGTTTTTCCAAAATCTTTAGAAAAAAAATAAAACTAAAAAGAATCACAAACATTGAAATAAACATTTCGTTAGTAAATTTTCAATTGTAATCGAATTTTAGCGGCAAATTGATTTACTATTTAGTGACATTCAGTGTCACTATATCGAATGTTCATATGTTTTCTATCTCTGTAGCACACCACCACCAATGTATCCTCTGGAAAAACTCTTCAATAATACATCCGAACCGATTTATAGAATAAATACTAACATACACAGACACACATCCGCATAACTGTTTGTACGTACTACATATGTATTGATAGACAGCAAAAATCTGTTTGTTTAAAGCAAATTCTATTTATGCCATAAATTACGAATGTTATCTGGATTTATCGATGGAAAATCATTCACTTGATTGAGTTTCAATTTTATTCAATTCTTTATTTTTTATATTCATTTTTTTGTGAATCTACATTAGGGTGGGTTTTTTATTTTATCGAAACTTTCTCTGTGAATTTGAGCCAAATATTTATTTTGGTACTAAAAGTTTTTTCCAGTCAACATAAAACAATAATATTGAATTAGAAGCACTTACGGCAGTGCAAAATGAAACCAACCATGACAGTTTATTCAATGGAATTTCAGACAGCCCACAAACAATACCAGAAGTGAAGAATGCCATTTAAAGCCTTAAGCGCAACAAGGCCCCGAGCAATGACAATTTCTCAGCGGTGATGCTTTTATGTGATGTTGAAGGGCGAGACTGTGGCACCCATTTGTGCGTAAAATAAGGGAAGAAGAAGCTCTACTAACTTCTTGGAAGGAAGGTATACTAGTCAAAATACCAAAAAAGGGTGACTCCAAAGATTGCAATAACAACACTTCTTCCAATACCGAGTAAAGTACTATGTCGAGTAATTTTGAATAGAACGTCTGACGCAGTTTCCGAAACACTCCGCGAAAATCTGTTTGGGTTCCGAGAGAATCGATCTTATCAACACAGTAAGAATAGTACTGGAGCAATGTAATAAATTCCGCACCCCCATTTACCTAGCGTCTATCGACTTTATGAAGGCCTTCGACAGTGTCAGTAGGAGTAATCTATTGAGAATTTTAGAAAACCGTAACATGCCAATGAAAATTATGAATTTAATTCGGGCAATGTACGTGAACTTTAAATGTCGGGTACTACATAAAGGTAAATTTTCTAATCCGTTCGAAGTAACTACTGGAGTTAGACAAGGATGTATCTTGTCACTTATCCTTGTCATAGACAATATAACTCGCGCGGCACTGAATGGTAGACGTGGTATCCAATGGGCACCCTTTAAACACCTCGATTACTTGGAATACGTTGATGACGTACATATGTCTTATAAGCCAAAGCTTAGGTCACCTTGAAGAAAACACTAGCGCTATTACTGTTGAAACTCGGGCTGAAAATCAATATCAAGACAAAGATTATGCCTGGGTAAGGAGGTTATCAATGTGGATAAGGAGGTTATCAATGTGGATAAGGAGGTTATTGGATGTGAAGGTACCTTTATCTTGGTAGTTTGGTATCTACAAAAGGTGGCGCCGACGAGGATATTGAACCACGCATTAATAAGGCAAAATCTGCATTCATCATTCTCCGAGCTATTTGGAAATCTCAGCAAATATCAACAACAACTAAGTTACGAATATATAACTCGAATGTCAATTCCATCTTGTATTACAGCTTCGAAAATTGGAAACACACAAATGCCATCGATAAGCGCCTTCAAACCTTTGCAAACAAATGCTTGCGGCAAATCCTTAATATATAGTGACCGAATTGCATAAGAAATGAAGATCTACTAAACGTTACAAACCAAATCCCTGCTGCTATAGAGATATGTCAACGGGAATTGCGGTCTATAGGCCACACATTTCGAAGGCCAAATACCAACATTGCTCGACAAGCACTTCGTTGGAATCCATAAGGTGTGGTGCATCTACTAGAACATAGAGAAGAGTCAATTGATGCGGAGTTACAAGCAGCAAGCTATTTGTGGAATGATCTATGCCTAATATCTCGATATAAAAGGATGGTTAGGGCCCTGTGCTCCACTGGTAGTCAAGGGTAACAGAAGAAGAAGAAAAGTTTTTCGTACTTGATATAATATTCTTTTGTTAATATCATTAAGAAGAAAAATTTAGGAAATGTTCCAAAAAATTCTTAAAAACGTAATTTTTAAAATTAAAGTCTTTGCGGTGACCCATAAGAGATATAGATCTAGTTATGGTTTGCAAAAAACCGTTAAAATGAGAAACCGCGGTTTCGGTTTTAAAACACCCAAAACCGGCCGGTTTCGTTTCGGTTTTCGGTTTTTTAAGTAAAACTATTTCAGTTTAAATTTGTAGGAAAATTTAGATAACTTCATTAAAACATATTATAATTTAATACTAAAATTCAGGAAAATAATTCAGGTTTTTTTAAATATGAGGGATTTCTTAAATAAGTCTTGTTTCTTTTGGAGAAACTGCAGAGCCCCTTTAGCGTGAATAATTTTTGCATCCGAGTGACAAATTGCTTCAATAGTAATTTTTACAAATAGCAAATATTTTCAAGAATTTACAATTTCAAAGTCGATAGAATGAAGCAAATCTAAGGTCGACAGCATGTCTAAACTTTCATGAATACTTTGTTTTAGAAGCAGAAATGTAAGAGTAAACTTAATTCACGATTATGATGCTTTTTAACGCTTGTTTGTTAAATATTATAACGAACTGACGAATTTTTTAAATACCGAACAGTTTTTCTTAAAGCCTCTAGGTTCAAATGTATATGGGCAATCGGTTTTAAATGAGTCAAAATTTCATCGTCACCGTCTTCAAAATTAATTTTCAGATACAAATTTGATATTGGCTGCTGCTCCATCTATAGTACATGCTACGATGTTTGTATTAAGTAAAATATCAAACTCCATTAGCCTTTGTCTAATGGTTCCTTGCGTTTGCTTGAAATTACACGTTCCTAAAATACGGCCCAGGTTATAAAATTTACCATGAGAATCGTGAATATTTACGTTCACATACCGTCTTCCCCTTAGACCTATCCATTCGTTCATTGTAAACACCTTTTGCTTGTTTCATTCTTCTGCTTCATTAAATAGACAAATTACGTGCAAATTTATGATAAGCTAATGTTATTTCTGAATAATACCAACAAAAAATTTTGAAAAATAAATTGCTAAAACCGCGGTTTTTTCTACGGTTTTCGGTTTTGATGTATAAAAAACCGAGGTTTCGGTTTCGGTTAAAACCGAACTGCAAACCCTAGATCTAGTTCAACAAAAATATAAAATCATCTATTTTAACTTGTTAAAGAGGTTTTTTCAACGTTTTAAAAACGTTTAAGGATTAAGCTTAAATTTCAGTATTAAAGTAATAATTTCTTACACCGAAAAAATACCATCCTAATTTAAATTTACGGGAAAGTGTCGCTTTTGGCTCACCAAACTGACACACACAAACAACCAGCGGCAATAACAAGTCGCTTTAGAACATTTGTTCAAATGTACAAACAAACACCAGTTCCACACTGGGAAAAAATACTTAGGTTGTCTATTTCTATACCAGGAGTATAATAAAATTCAATTCGTCTATCTTTGTATATTTGTATGCTGGCTTACATAGAATATCTACATGTATAAATAGATATGTAGATGTATCCATATATTCACCATGTAGGTATATATAGTACAGTATGTCAGAAAATTGATCTACTAAACAAAAATTTACCATTACAAATAAAAAAATGTTGCAATTTATCCGGTAAAATTAAATTCAGCATTGATTTCAAGATATATTTGATTCAATCATGGATGTATTTAGCTTAAAGACAAGTTTTATGAATGTCGTATAATATTAAGCATATACGAGGTTAACCCCCTGAGTCCCAATAAGAGCATATTATAATTGATAAACTCTTTTTCAGTTGGCACTAGCATACTTGGCATTTTTTATTCCAATAGTCATCAAGGGGGGTTAAGGTTGGTATAAAGTGATCTTTATATTGGTTTCAGTGATCTTTCAATTTTCGAAAAAAAATAGGTTAGTGGTCTATAGATCCCCTAGGCATTAGTTAGTAGCAGACTTAGAGATATCGCCTACTTCCCATGACGCCAACACAATGGTCATTCGGACATCGTCACCGTCACTCCGCCTCAAATAAGGTGCAAAGGTAGTGGGGTTAAAACTTACGAGTCAACTACCGTGCGTAAAACGGGTTTTAGCGGATCACAATATAAATAAGTCTCCAGACCTGGATGGGATTCCAGCACTGGTCTTGAAGCAGTACTCTTCGAGGCTTGCTCGTCCATTAGCTAACCTTTTTAGCATCGTGTGACATGCCAGTACATTTTCTCGGTGTTGGAAGGTTGCTAATCTTACGCCAATAAAAAGGGTGAGGCTAACAACCCTGAAAATTACTGCCCAATTGCAAATTTGTTCTGCACTTTCCAAACTTGTGGAGAGTATGGTAAATCACCACCTTGTTAAATATTTAGAGTCTAACAACCTACTAAGCCACCGCCAGTATGGGTTCCGTAGGGGACGCTCTACGGAAGACCTGCTAGCCTTCCTATCGAAAAAATGGTGTCAATTTTGGCGAAAGTAAAGTTTGTGGCTCTAGATATTTCCAAAGCGTTTGATAGAGTGTGGCACGGAGCACTTCTATCAAAACTTATTTCCTTTGGTGTCGGTAATAACTTCTCTCGGTTTATACCGAGCTTCCTCAGAGATCGTACTATACGAGTTATATATGGGTTCTCTTCCAACGAGTTCAAGATTAATTCAGGGATACCGCAAGGCTCTGTTCTTTCTCCTACTCTATTTCATATCTTTATAAATTACTTTCTACGTCAAACTTCCAATCCTATCTACTCTTTTGCAGATGATAATAATATTTGCCATTCATATTCATTCAATTGTAGGCCAAGCCTTCTTGAGGTTGGCGCTATGAGACTAAACATGAATGAATCATTAAAACGAGATTTAGAAACAATTTCAGAATGGGGCCGTGGAAATAGTGTTGAGAATTTATTGTTAATTATATGAGAATGAGAATTTATTGTTAATTATATAGTTTCTGCTTACTGAACTTTACCTCAAACATTGGCGTTATTATATTTCAGATTTAAATTATTCGGATGAAAAGAAAAAAATTAAAGGTATACCGCAAAACTCTCTATTAACCAAAAAATATTCAAACAAAAATTTTAAATTCGGTTCGAAGAGGGTATTGAATATCAAATATAGATGCGTGATTTAATTCGAACATATCATATACATATATAGTAGAAGTTCTTGATTAGTTACGTAAAACTCTGAAGCTAGCGGACCCATTTAGGTCAAAGTTTTGGCAATGATTGTTTTGTCATTTTACACAAGCTTTAGGATGATAGGTTATACACTCTTAGATTTAGATACATACGTGAGATATATAGCTTCTGAATGGATAAATATCAGGTCTACATTACATTATTTGCTTATCTCGTCGTGCGGGAGTTTATATGCTCTTAACGCCAAAAATGCATTTTGAGAAAATCGATCTTGAAGTTTTAACTTAATTTTTCTACAAAACTATATGATATGAGATTTTTACACCATATATTTGGCATATAGAACAAAATAGCACAAAAAATAAGTTTTGAAGGATATAGACCGAAACAGACACTATTTATCTCAGAAACTAGACGAGATAGCCGAAAACGGATTGCAGATTTGAAACATTTAGGATCGAAAACCTAAAATGGCATTATTAACTTAAAATGTGTAAAATGGCGGATAGATTACATAAACTTCCGCACGACGATATGTATATCTGAAGTTAGTTGACTAATTTTGATGAATATTTCACCAATAATATTTGGGATTTATTATTCTTCCGATCTGTGTAAGTCTTAACTTCTGATGACTCTTTAATTAATACATGTTCTTACGATGAACATAAGCTCCTAGTAAAATATATAGCGATTACATGGAAATTAGCCACGGTATGCTGACTGCTATAATAATTTGATTTAATTTATCAGCATTAAAGTGTTCGCCCATTTTCAATACCGAACTTTTTCAAGAGATCAGAAATACAAATGTTGTCCCTCTAGAAAGTTTTTTTAGGCGCTATTGAGCTAAAAATGGTAGTCAAATGGTATACGATTGAGACAAAATTTTGCACACTGGCTGGCATTCTTATGCTAAATTTAGTGATTGTTATTTATTCTCATTAAAGTGGCTTTTAGAAGGAAGGTTTATATAGGAGGTATGACTAAATGTGAACCGGATTCCATGATATTTCGAATGCTGAATAACGATCATGCATATAATGGTCTAAGCGGCATTTTATGTACTTTCTAGGAAGATTACTTATAATTTGATATTAATACATACTTAATATTATCATAATGTTCAAAAGCAGTCTGTCTGCTGAAATCAAATTAATTACACCCTTCACCACCATAGGTGGAAAGAGTATTATAAGTTTGTGCTGATGTTTGTAACGCATAGAAATATTTGTCTTAGACCCACCTTTTAGTATACCAATAGACTTAGAATCACTTTCTGAGTCGATTTAGCGATGTCCGTCCGTCCGTCTGGCTGGCTGGACCCCCATATAAACCTTGTAATCAAACTACAGGTCGCAATTCTAAAGATAATTTGATGAAATTTGGCACAGATAATTTTTTTGATAATGGGACCATGGCTATTGAAATTGGTAAAAATCGGTCCATTATTTATGGTACCTCCCATAGGTCCCACTTCCCGGAATTGCTATATTGGCCACAAATATCAATATTTTTTCATGAAATTTAAAACAGATACTGCTTATGTAAACTTAAATCACTGTACCAAATTTCGTTGAAATCGGTCCACATTTGACCATAGCTCCCATACAAACTCTTCTTCAAAAACGCACTAAATGAGACAAAAAATCACTAAAACGCTCGTAAATCTAAAGATAATGAAAATTTTGAGTTTATTTTTTGCATACATAATTTTTGTAACAACTGAAATCAATTTGCCAAATTTCGAGATAATCGGTTCACATTTGACCCTAGCTCTCATATAAGTCCAAATGACGGAAACAGGTTGAATATATACGTTTTGAGAAAATGTTTGTATGATGGCAAAATTTAGCAAATATTTGTCTTTATACAGGAAAAATAACACCTTTGACCTTAGTGGTGAAGGGTATCGTATGGTCGGCTTGACCGACTATAGCGCTTTCTTACTTGTTTTATATAAAATTTTAGGATATCGTTCCACCATTCATCATCGTCGATCAAAATACCTGAAATATCGCTTTAAGTACTTATAATTATACGTACCACAAATTACCAAATGTACGTATTTCAGAAATTTTGTTAAAAAAAATGCAAATAAATAAAACCGTGCTCCTGAAGCATAAGCCTATACACTAAGAGAAAAATGACGATCTGATTTCAAGAAAAAAAATCTACAATATAAGATTGCGAAATCTTGAATTTTCAATCTTGAAAATATAGCCAGTAAGATTTATATTCTTAAATTTAAGAATAAATTCTTAGTTATGAAAATACAATCTAAAAATAACATGCAATTTGTTTGCTTTTAAGATTTTAATCTTATTATAAGATTTTAAATCTTAATTTTTGATCGTATTCTTTATTTTAAGATTGTGATCTTGATTTCAAAATTTTATTCTTATTTTGAAGATTGTAAGTTCTAATCTTAAGATCGTATTCTTGATTTTGTAGATTTGTGTGCTTGTTTTAGGGAAATTTCTCAGTATTTTGTCATAAATTGTAATCCGCCGATCAAAGTAGTTGCGAAAAAGTGAAAAACTAATTTTTTGAGAAAAAATATAAATTTAATAAGAAATATAAATGGAAAACCTTAATCCGAATGAAGTGATCCTTTTAAATATTCCAATAGAAGGCAATTTAGTTCCGGTGTGTGATGGGGAGTATGAAATGAACTGCCCTTCACAAGAAATTTCATTAGATTTCTTGGACGATGACGCGTTGCTGAAAAATCTTTTGAAAGAATTCGATCTGGAATGCGTTTTTCCGTACCTGCAGCGTAAGTTTTTCATTATATTTATAAATACATAAGTAAATTTCTTTATAAAAAATTATATTTATTTAATTTGTTTCAGGCTCAAATGTAACTTTTAGAAGTCTGCAGTATATGAAAGCAGTGAAAAATTATTTGTCTGGAAAAATAAACAGGTTTTAATATTTTATTTAGAAAGTAAATTAAACCACTAATAGTTTTGTCCTTTAGTTTGAAATTGATGAAGATACACTTTCGATGCCGTCGAAGGTAGGTCAGTGGCTACAAAAATGTCCAGATGTAACTTCCACTTCATCGTCTTCTGTAAATGTGGAAGTTAACAAAAAAGTGTTTGACAAGGTAAAAATATTAGATAATTACTTAATATTTACATTTAAATGTGTACAAAACATAAAATATTTTCGTTTATTTATATAGGATTTAGCTTCATTATTGAATGAATCAGTAAGTGGCAAAAACATCCTAAAATTTTATTAATCACACAAAGATTTAAACAATAACTATCGTGATGAGCTGATCCAGATTATAGTACATCAAATTCTAAAAAAGGATTTCGCACTTCATCCTCACGATTTTCAAGATATATGGACAGAAATATGCACACTTTTTCCAACGGAAGATGAAGTCAAGGTATTTTTAGGATAAAATTTTTTACTAACTACCTATAATCTAAAATAAATTTTAAAATATAGGAATACTATTACATTCCTCGAAAGGGGGAAAAAAATAATAAAAAATGTATTTTATTTTATCTTTAAATACGAATACGATAATAAGAAAAAACGTGCTTAAAATAAGATTTTCTGCTTGAAATCGAAACTTTTTCTGCTTGAAAGTAGAGTAAATGCGAAAAATCTTATTTTAAGAATAAAATCTTATTTTTCAAGATTGTTTGTAAGATCGCAATCTTGAAAAAGTTCTAAGAACAATATCGATAATTAAGAATGCGTTCTTATTATTTAAGATTATGTTCTTATTAATTAAGAGTGCATTCTTAAAAATTAAGAATTTAATCTTAATTAATAAGAACACATTCTTAGTTATCGATCCTGTGCTTAGATTTTTTTTAAGATTGCGATCTTACAAAGAATCTTAAAAAAATAAGATTTTATTCTCAAAATAAGATTTTTCGTATTTACTCTACTTTCAAGCAGAAAAAGTTTCGATTTCAAGCAGAAAATCTTATTATCAGCACGTTTTTTCCCTGAGTGTATAAAAGATGTAAATATAAGAACGCTATTAAAATTCATGAAAATCGCTTCATAAACCGATTGAAACAAGAGCTCCAAAAAATTGTTTTCCAAAGACACACGGACAGACCGACGGATAGACAGACAGACAGACGGACATCGCTAAACCGATTCTCCTGCCGATTCTGAGTCGATCAGTATAATTTTAATGGTAACTGTTATCAGATTTGTGGACTTCCTGAAGGGTATATATATACATATATCAGATTTTAGGAAATCCTCCCGCAAAGGACTCTGTCAAATTTCGTCACAATCGGTCCAACACTACTTACAAAATGTAAACAAAATTTCTTAGACCCGTACTTTCGGCAATTTGCTGTACATCAAAAGAAGTATTTTGGCGATATCTCAGTTGTTTATGGACCGCTTTTGATAAAATTTAATAACGTGCTTGGCTTGGGGGAATTTCCTAAAATCTGATATAAAATGTATGTATGTCTGTGCTCCAGGAGGATGTTTTTTCCTATTTCTGCATTTCATTTTTTCAACAAACTTTCTCTAATGCGTACTTCAAATTTAGTGTTTTGACCGATAAAACCGATTTTGATAAAATTTAATAGCGTTCATTGCGGGAGAATTCTCTAAAATCTGATATATAATTTATGTAGATCAACCTCCAGGGGCTCAGAAACTTGATTTCAACAGACAGACGGATGGACAGACAGACAGACGGACATCGCTTAATCGATTCTCCTTCTGAGTCCATCGGTATAATTTGTATGGGGTATTATAAGTTTGTGCATCCGTTTGTAATTTTTTTATTAATGATCGTAGACATTAATAAAAAAATTACTAACGGATGCACAAACTTATAATACCCTTTCACCTATTGGTGAAGGGTATAAAAAGCACTAAAAAGGGACAAAAACACTGAACTGATAAGGAATATGTTGCAATTTGCAAAAAAAATGTTTTGTTGTCTAAATTTTTTCGAGACACACTGTTTGTACCAAAGCCAGTATTTTAGTAAGTTAAATTTATCCTGTGTTGAAAATGACATTGCTATTTTAGTGTTGACACTTTTGTGCAATCACAATTCAATACAAATACTCTGGGTAAATGAGCATTTGTGTATAAAAAATTAAAAAAAAAAAAACACAAAAAACAGCGAGTGAAAGTATAAATTTATACTTACAACGAATACATAGAAATTCTATGATATTTTACCTACTAGACATACAATTCTGCAGATAAATATAATAAATATTTCATTGAATTTAAGCCAATTGAGTCTAGATTTTATTGACAATATACAAAAATAAGAAAAACAAAAACATTCGTACAAAATTGAAACTTTTATATGAACATACTAACACACAAATGAAATTAAATAATTGATTGTTTTACTGAAAATAAAATTAGACAATTACATTCTGTCAAATGTAGAACATTTGATAATTTTGCCAATTTGGAAAGTATAATTATTGTAATTGAGACATTAAGTTGTAGCAAATCTTTTCTATTTACACAATTTTACTATATAAATATTTCAAAATGATTTTAGGTTTTAAATATAGAAAAAAATTAAATTTTTAACTTCTTGATAATAGTTGTGTATTTTTTTAAATCAAAAATAAAAAAAATACTGACACAGTAGCAAATATTTCTACCTTAAAATCTTGAATCAATTGAAACCCCAAAATCTGAAATCTTATGATTGTAGATGACCCCTCTCTGGGTTTTGAATTATTAGCAATGATTAATTTTTAAGGTTTAAGGAGGGTTTTAGTATAATGCTCTTTATAAAAACATGTACTAATTCTTAAGTCTATCTCTCGTTAACTATTCGAAATATAGCTTTTATCTCTTCGGAAAATTTTAACCTCTCGATCAGATCTAAAAATTGTCCTTGAAATAAAATTAAAAAAATTCAGCTTACTCAAAACAACAAAACTGCAAAAAAAACAAGTAAGAAAGAGCTATAGTCGGTCAAACCAGACCATACGATACCCTTCACCACTAAGGAACACCTTTGCTTTTTCCTGTATAAAGGCAAATATTTGCTAAATTTTGCCATCATACAAACATATTCTCAAAACTTATACATTTAAGCAGTTTCCGTTATTTGGACTTATATGAGAGCTAGGGTCAAATGTGGACCGATTGTTTTGAAAGAGGTTAATTCTCAATATCTTCGGATTTACGAGCGTTTTAGTAAATTTTGTCTAATTTAGTGAGTTTTGAGAAAAGAGTTTGTATGGGAGCTATGGTCAAATGTCGACAGATTTCAACAAAATTTGGTACAGTGATTTAAGCAGATTTTGTTTTAAATTTCATGAAAAAACATTGATTTTTGTGGCCAATATATCAATTCCGGGAAGTGGGACCTATGGGAGGTACCATAAATAATGGACCGATTTTGACGAATTTCAATAGCCTAATCCCATTATAAAAAAATTATCTGTGCCAAATTTCATCAAATTATCTTTAGAATTGCGACCTGTAGTTTGATTACAAGGTTTACATGGGGGCCAAGCCAGCCAGCCAGCCAGACGGACGGACATTGCTAAAACTACTCAGAAAGTGATTCTAAGCCTATTGGTATACTAAAAGGTGGGTCTAAGACAAATATTTCTATGCGTTACATACATCAACACAAACTTATAATACCCTTTCCACCTATGGTGGTGAAGGGTATAAAAAAAAACGTAAAATTTTGTCATAGATTTTTTTGTTGATGATGAAATAAATATAAAAATATTAAATCCTCATGTCTGTATAGGGTTAACATTTCTTTTTTTAACACAAAAAAATATCTTATTAAAAATAATATCTAATATATTTAAAATATTCTATAATTTTGCTATACAAAATTTTGTAGACCAAATTTTGACCTTTGACCAGCATGAAGAAGGGCATTAACTTTCACTAAAACCAAAAACATTCCCATTTTTTGCCATACAAATGGGATCAAAAACGTTTGAAACGCTACCCGTGCTTGGTCACTAAAAATAAATTAATAATAATTTACATGCTTTCGATTGACAAAAGTTGGCCATCAAATTTTACTTTTGGAAGTTAATAAGAGATAAGTGTAAAAAGAGTCACCCTAATGTGATTAGATAAGAATTTTAATATTCAGTAATTGAGACAACGCACAGTGGTATTTCTTCATACAACAAAGTGCAAAAATAGAAGGAGTAATCCTACAACAAAGAAATTTTGCATACTTGTTCAGTTTTATATAAATAGTACCTGGTTGACCGAGCCTTGCTCGGAGCTTTATGATAAGCATTTTGAGGCAAATTTGAAAGTTTTTATATATTTTATTTTATAAAGTTAATTTTGAATTATTTTATTTATTTTGTCCGACCAACACATAGTTTGCATAGTTTACAGTTTAACTCATTTTAATAATTTTGGAAATTGGTCATACCAACAGAAACCTCCGTCGACTCATGCGCAACAACTTTGCCAAAGATTATAGTCTGATCAAATGCACAGTTTATGATTTATTTCATTTTAAGTAGTTTTTAGTGGCGCCACCTGAAATTGTTCATACCAACTAAGAAACCTTCGTTTGCTTATGCGTAACAACTTTGCTTATGATTATAACATGATCAAATGCACAGTTTACGATTTAATTCACTTTGAGTAATTTTCTGTGGCGCCACCTGTCGGACGTTGCTCATTCCAATTCATAAACCTTCGTCTGCTTCTCCGCAACAACTTTGCTGAAGATTATAGCATGATTAAATGTACAGCTTACGATTAAATTGACTTTGAGTAAATTTCAGTAGCGCCACCTGTCGAAATTTCTTCATACCAACTAAGAAGCCTTCGTCGGCTCATGTGCAACAACTTTGCTAACGATTGTAGCATGATCAAATGTACAGTTTTGCGATTTAATTAATGTTTAGTAATTTTCAGTGACGCCATCTATCGGAAATTAGTTTTATCAACTTTAAAACCTTCGCCGGCTTATCCGCAACATCTTCGGTAAAAAGCAGAACATGATCAAATGCACAGTTTACTATTCTATAAAGAACATACATACAGACAAACATTCATTTGTTTAAAGGTATAACATTACTAATTTTTTCCCCTTTTTATCCCCTAATTTCAAAAAAGTTCCATATGCGTATTTGGTACTTCTTTGGTACCAATTGAATTCGGTACATTTTATTAAAACGCAGTTAACATAATGTTTCTATTCATATTACTTTTTGAGATGTTAAGTTATCATTTTATCCCTTTTTTTCCCATTTTGGCCCCAAAATCAAAGAAGCACCAAGTACGTGTTTAAAGTTTCTTTCACATCTATTGATTGCAGTACAAAGTTTCTTTCTATATTCCTTAGTTTAAATATAAGAGTGGGTTAAAAAGGTACCAAAAAAACTATTTTCACCCTTTTTTACCCCCGATAGTTTCAAAAAAGTACCAAACACCTGTCCGTTTATTTTCATAGCTGTTTAAAACATAATTTAAATTTTGTTTCTATACCTATTACTTAAGGAGATATAGCGTTTTCGATTTTTTCCCCTTTTTACCCGTTTTTACCCTCTTAGAGGCAAAGGTTCCAAAAGTCCCTTCTTCTTCAACCTATACATCAAAGAAGATACCCACTGTCCAAATTTTATCAAAATCGTTAGAGCCGTTTTCGAGATACTCATTCTCTATATATATATATATATATATATATATATATATATATATATATATATATATATATATATATATATATATATATATATAAATACATACAATTATTGCTCGTATAAGAATATAAGAGTACAGCATACGATTAAATTGACTTTGAGTAAATTTCAGTAGCGCCACCTGTCGAAATTTCTTCATACCAACTAAGAAACCTTCGTCGGCTCATGTGCAATAACTTTGCTAAAGATTGTAGCATGATTAAATGGACAGATTACGATTAAAATTAAGTTTCTGTAGCGCCACCTGCCGGAAATTATTCATACCAACTAAAAAGCCTTCGTCTGCTCATGCGCTACAACTTTGCTAAAGATCATAGCATGATCAAATGTACAGTTTACGATTTAATTAATTTTTAGTCATTTTCAGTGGCGCCATCTGTCGGAAATTAGTCTTATAAACTTTAAAACCTTCGCCGGCTTATCCGCAACATCTTCGCTAAAGAGCATAACACAATCAAATTCACAGTTTACTATTCTATAAAGAACATACATACAGACAAACATTCATTTGTTTAAAATAATACTAACTTTTCCCCCTTTTTATTCCCTAATTTCTAAAAGTTCCATATGTATATTTGGTACTTTTTTGGTGCCAATTGAATTCGGTACATTTTTTTAAAACGCATTTAACATAATGTATAATGTTCCTATTCATATTACTTTGGAGATGTTATCATTTTATCCCTTTTTTACCCATTTTGGCTCCAAAATCAAAAAAGTACCAAATACGTGTTTCATGTTTTTTTACATCTATTGATTGCAGTACCAAGTTTCTTTCTATATTCTTTAGTTTAAAATATAAGAGTGGGTTAAAAAGGTGCCAAAAAAACTATTTTCACCCTTTTTTACCCCCTATCGGACATAGTTTCAAAAAAGTACCAAACACCTGTCCGCTTATTTTCAAAGCTGTTTAAAACGTAATTTTAATTTTGTTTCTATACCTATTACTTTAGGAGATATAGCGTTTTCGATTTTTTCCCCTTTTTACCCGTTTTTACCCTCTTAGAGGTAAAAGTTCCAAAAGTCCCTTCTTCTTCGACCTATACATCAAAAAAGATACCCACTGTCCAAATTTTATCAAAATCGTTAGAGCCGTTTTCGAGATAGCCATTCTATATATACACTTTGGAGCAAAATTGAGCCAATGTTAATAATTTTTTTGTATATTAACTACTATTTAACTATTTTTTTCATAACAACGAAACTGTTTGCATTTTTTAATAACATATATTACATTCTCTTAAAAAACTAATAAACATTACCATATTCGGTTCTCTTATTTGGAATATATTGATCTCTTTAAATCAACTGCATTGGCATACTTTTGCTCCAGCCAAAAATTACTCAATTAACGGTACTTTAACATGAAGTCTTTTTTAATAATTATTACTGGTTTGTAAAATTTGAACATTTAGTGCATAATTAAGAAATATATCAAAACAATTTGGAATGAAACCATTATCGAAAGAATTAAAAGACGAAATTATAAATAGGGCTAAAAATGGTGATACAACTCGAAAAATCGCAAATTTTTATAAAATAGGACAGCGATCAGTGGCTAGAATTATTGCGAATTATAGAATTTGTAATCCAGGTAAAAAATTTGAAAGAAAAAATGGAAGACCTAGAAAAATTTCTGATACAGAATCCAGAGCCCTTGGGCGTTTATTCGTTTCCGGGAAAATAAACAGCACTAAAGAGGCAGTTACTGCCTGCTCTGTTGATGTCAGCAGATGGACTGTCCAGAGGGCTCTTAAAAATATTGGATACAAAGCTTCTATAAAAAAAGAAGAAACCAAAATTATCTGATAAAAACGTTAAATCCAGAAAATCTTTTTTTGAAAAATACAAGTCATACACAGTACCAGATTGGCACACGGTGAGTGTTTAAACTTTTTTTTTATATATATTTGACCTTTTTTGTTTGATTTGAAGGTCATATGGTCAGATAAGATCAAAATTAATAGATACCAATCGGATGGGAAGGTTTGGTATTGGGCCAAACCATCAACCACTCCAAATCCAGCTCATGTATCTCAAACCATTAAGCATGGAGGCGGTTCCCTCATGGTTTGGGGATGTATAACTCCAGATGGCGTGGGTCCCATTGTTCGGGTAGAAGGCATAATGCGTAAGGAGGACTATCTTCGCATTTTGCAAGAAAATTTGCCCTAGCTCTGGCCAAAATGCCAGAAAGGCCCGAAAATGTCATATTCCAACATGACAATGACCCCAAACATTCTGCGAAAATTGTCAAAGAATGGCTTTGTTCTCAGGAGTTTGGGGTCATGGAGTGGCCAGCGCAGAGTCCCGATCTTAACCCGATCGAAAACTTGTGGGCTTATCTAAAGCGTCGGCTCGCAGGATACGAAGAAGTCCCAAAAAGTATTAACGAGCTATGGGAGAGGGTAAAGGCTGAATGGGAAAAAATTCCTCCAGATTATATAGCTAAACTTTATCAGTCTATGCCAAAGAGGATGAATAAGTTGAAAAAAGCTAAAGGATATTGGATTAGTTATTAAATTTTTATGAGAAATCCTTGGTGCAAAAGTATGCCAATGGCTTGAATTAGAAATCTTTTGTTTTTATAAAATCAGATGTTATGAATAAGTGTTTTTGTTACCGCTTTATATTTTTCTCATATGGATATTTTTAATTTAGCAAAAAGTTTAAAAATAATTAAACAAAAACGATTAAAAATAATAAGTTGTCTTTTTTATTTAAAACATTGGCTCAGTTTTGCTCCAAAGTGTATATATATAAATATATATATATATATATATACAATTATTGCTCGTTTAAGAATATAATAAGATAAGATAAAAAGTTACAGAAAATTTTTAATTTTGTTCTACGATCGGTAAAATTCTAAAGAAGAGATTTTCGCTTTTCATGTGGTTATGGTGGCAGTACCCAGCCAACTTAGTTTTTGTCCAAAGAAAAATGAAAACACGGAATTTTGTAGAGCTTTTTTGATTTCCTAATATCTTCTTAACTATATACGAGATTAAGTTCTTTCTGCAGACTAAAGCCAAGGTTATATATCTTAATTAAATCGACATCAAGATTAAAGCTGTGAAACTATATTCGATGCAAGAGCTATAAAGTTTGAGTTTGAAAAATTTCATCACTTTTCGCATCATTAAATTTTTCAAAAGCGGTGGTCAAAAAATGTGTTTTTTTTTTTCAGTAGAAGTTTCATAGTGCGACGTAGTAGTACCATGGTACAAAAAAGTACAATATAACAAAAATTGTTAGTCTTACTATCGCTGTGTACTACTGAACTCGAAATTGCCCAGTAACAAGCTTATGTTTTAGCTTATCGTTTAAAACTTAAACAAATGTTTCAAATGTCTTACTTTTAACAGTGATTATTTATGGCTTAAGCAAACTTCTCACAAACTCACAATTTAGGTAAAAGACTTTTATGATACCAATATTTCAATCAAATCGAATAAATTTTTTGCGACGTCTACACTAGGGTTGAGCAGTACCGTTTTTATAATGTATATCGGCCCAAAATTACTTTTTTTTTTTTCAAATTATGTTAATTCCGTAATTTTAATCTTTGTATTTGGATCGGTGAAGGGGAACTTTGTTCCCCCTACATATGAACTTATCCACATGTATCTTTAGAACTTTCAAAGGCAAAGTCTTCAAACTTTGTATATTTATCTTGTTTTAACGAATGTATTTTGGTACAAAATAAGCGGGATCGGGGTGAGTTACGCCCTCCCATATAAAAAGATTATTCTTAGAAGGGTTTGGACAAAATTAAACAGGATAGAATCGAGGAAAATTGATATTATTGTATTTAAAAGTATCCTCTGAATTTCTTTGTTTTTTTTTTAATTTATTATTATTTGGCGCAATAAAAAAAGTACACTTATTAATATTGAAGACAGACATTTAATCTTATCTTATCTTATATTCTTAAACGAGCAATAATTGTATATATATATATATACATATATATATATATATATATATATATATATATAGAATGACTATCTCGAAAACGGCTCTAACGATTTTGATAAAATTTGGACAGTGGGTATCTTTTTTGATGTATCGGTCGAAGAAGGAGGGACTTTTGGAACCTTTGCTTCTAAGAGGGTAAAAACGGGTAAAAAGGGGAAAAAATCGAAAACGCTATATCTCCTTAACTAATAGGTATAGAAACAAAATTTAAATTACGTTTTAAACAGCTATGAAAATTAACGGACAGGTGTTTGGTACTTTTTTGAAACTATGTCCGATAAGGGGTAAAAAAGGGTGAAAATACTTTTTTTGGTACCTTTTTAACCCACTCTTATATTTAAACTAAGGAATATAGAAAGAAACTTTGTACTGCAATCAATAGATGTGAAAGAAACTTTAAACACGTATTTGGTGCTTTTTTGATTTTGGGGCCAAAATGGGTAAAAAAGGGATAAAATGATAACTTAACATCTCAAAAAGTAATATGAATAGAAACATTATGTTAACTGCGTTTTAAAAAATGTACCGAATTCAATTGGTACCAAAGAAGTACCAAATATGGATATGGAACTTTTTTGAAATTAGGGGATAAAAAGGTGAAAAAATTAGTAATTTAAACAACTGAATGTTTGTCTGTATGTATGTTCTTTATAGAATAGTAAACTGTGCATTTGATCATGTTATGCTCTTCAGCGAAGATGTTGCGGAATAGCCGGCGAAGGTTTTAAAGTTGATAAAACTAATTTCCGATAGATGGCGTTACTCAAAATTACTAAAAATTAATTAAATCGTAAACTGTACATTTGATCATGCTACAATCGTTAGCAAAGTTGTTGCACATGAGCCGACGAAGGTTTCTTAGTTGGTATGAAGAAATGTCGACAGGTGGCGCTACTGAAATTTACTCAAAGTCAATTTAATCGTAAGCTGTACATTTAACCATGCTATTATCTTCAGCAAAGTTGTTGCGGATAAGCCGACGAAGGTTTATGAATTGGAATGAGCAACGTCCGACAGGTGGCGCCACAGAAAATTACTCAAAGTGAATTAAATCGTAAACTGTGCATTTGATCATGTTATAATCATAAGCAAAGTTGTTACTGTGCATTTGATCAGACTATAATCTTTAGCAAAGTTGTTGTCGACGGAGGTTTCTGTTGGTATGACCAATTTCCAAAATTATTAAAATGAGTTAAACTGTAAACTATGTGTTGGTCGGACAAAATAAATAAAATAATTCAAAATTAACTTTATAATATATATAAAAACTTTCAAATTTGCCTCAAAATGCTTATCATAAAGCTCCGAGCAAGGCTCGGTTAACCAGGTACTTAAACTTTAATTTGAATTAATATCTAGTTAAGGTATAGTTCAACCCAGTATACAATGGGTCGAAACAGGCAGGATGTTTTTTTACATCTAACCTGACAAATTTCCTAATTGAAAACACTTACATGTCGTGTGATACCTTAAAATATTGCATCTGTAAAAGTCAGACTTAATGTCATATGACAATTAGATGGTATTATATTTTCTTCTGACATCATAAATAAATACGACATTTAAAGTGGAAACGTCAGATTTTAAAAATATTAAGACTAGCAGTAAAGTTGTACATCTTTCGCACAAATTATGTAAACGATTTTTTCAACAAACATAATTGTAGTGTTTTTGGTCCTGTTGTTTATTTTTTCAAGTTTCAAAAATTTTCTATAAATGTGATAAATAATTATTTTTCTAGTATGTTGTTCTTTTTTAACTCTATTAAGTAGTAAATTGTTCATGAATATAATAAAGTTTAAAGATAAGTTCAGATGTAACACATTTCTGTTGATATTTGACCAAACAAAAGTAACCAGCTGTAATATGACCAATGTGTTGAAATAAAAGTGCATAAAATATTTACAAAGTGGTTATTTATTGTTCCTTAAAGTTGTATCTCATGTGAACTATGCTACAGTGTAATGAATATGGCGTTTTCTTAAAGTTTACAAAATTTGTACTTAGAAAATTATGTACACTATGCAACAAATAAGGGCTTAGGTAAGCTAAATCGGAAGAAGTCATAAGATACACTCACACTATTGGTGTTATTATATGGTGCTAAATCTTTAGTATTTGCGCAAGCAGATGAACCTATTTTTGGAATTTTGGAGTGGAAGATTCTACGAAAAATTTATGGACCAATCAGCGTCAACAATGAATAACGACACCGATTTAATCATGAGCTATACGCTGACATTCACATAGTACAACGCATTAAGCAACAGCGGTTCCAATGGCTAGGACATGTTGTGCGAATGGATAATAATACTCCGGCACGAAAAGTGTTCGAAAATGATCCCAAGGAAACTTGTAGAAGAGGACGACCGAAACTTCAATGGAAGGACCAAGTAAAATAAAGTAGGGAAGCCAGCTCTATTAATTCGCTGGAGCATCGACGCAATAAGTTTGTGTTTCACTGTTCTATCGCTGTTGTAATAATATATGTACATTAATGTACCCTAATGTACATATATTATTTTACGAAAGTTTGAAATTGAACCATAACTCCAACTAGAAATGCTCTATGTAACATAAAGATAAGCTGTTCAATTTTTTTCCAAAATTGCATAAGGGGAACACGTGCCGCAACCACCCACAAAGTGTTAAACCTTTTTGTACGGGAAAAAGTTGCTTTTTTTAATCATCAACGTTAAAAATCAATGAAGTAGTTTCGGAGTAATTGCATTTAAATATTTTTTTGAATAAAAAAAAATACTTAATATTTGTAAAAATTAATACTTCTTTGAATTTCGATTAAAATTCTTTAATATATTTTTAATATTCTGCTATTTTGTTATTGTTGGTTGATGCGGCACGTGTTCTCCTAATGCAATTTTGAAAAAATTTGCACACCATGTTTTTATGTTACGTAGAACATATTCGTAATATAAGGTGCACCCTAATGTACATTTGGGTGGAGCGAAAAACAACTTTTATTGAAATTCAATACGCCTGGGTTAAAAATCGAAGCTTTACATCCTAAGGCGCTCAAAAAAAATGTTGTCTTCCTAGGTCAATGTCCTGAGGTGGCGTGCAGGACATTTATTTTTAGGACCCATGGAAAAATTTGAGTTTTTTTGTTTTTTTGTAAATTTCAACCAATAAAGATGTGTTTTTGACAAAACCAATAATTGGATGTAGAAGACAACAAAATCAGCTTTTATTAGAGCTGTAAAAACTAAAAATCCATGGAGTAGTTTTTAAGTTATTGCAATTTGCCCCAACACGCCTAAGGATATGCAGCAATAAAATTATTTTAGAGTACAGAAATTACAAAGTAAGACATTTCTTATCATCTAAAGACTTATGAGTACTAAATAGTTGAAATTTATTAAACTATAATTAAATTTACATGTTTTTTTATACTGGAAAATAGTACTTTTTTTTCAAGTACCGTTTCAAAACTCACTTTTTAAGTTTTAGAAAATTTTGTCAAAAAAATATTCAAAATTTCAAATTTTTTGATCGGCATGTTTCAATAGACATTTGTGGTAATAAAATCCAAAAAGTTCAGTTTAATATCTCATATGGTTTCGCCGTACCTGCGACTTGAAATCATAAAATTTCGCGAAAAAGTAAATTTTTGGTCATTATTTAAGTAGATGCATAGCAAATTTTATTTAAGTTTTCTTTTGATAAAGCTAATACTGAATTTTATTGCCCAGTCATTGGGGAATGTCCATTGGAACTTTCTTTGATATTGGGTGAGCTTAACCCTTTTTTCATCAGGGTCAAAGGTCAAAAAAAAAGTCACAAAAACTACTTCATGGATTATTAGTTTTTACAATTCTAATGAAAGCTGATTTAGTTGTCTTCTACATCCAATTATTGGTTTTACCAAAAACATATCTTTATTTGTTTAAATTTACCAAAAACCTAAAAAAGTCTCATTTTTCCCCATACAAATGGGTCTTAGAAATAAAAGTCCTGTGCGCCATCTCAGATATTGACCATCTTTTTTCTGAGCACCTTAGAATGTAGAGTATCGATTTTTAACCCAGGCGTATCGAATTTCAACAAAAGTTGTTTTTCGCTCCACCCTAATGTACATACTTATGTTGTAAAGAAATGAAGAATCATTTGGGAATTAATTATTCGAACTTTAGAATTAATTGAAAAATTAGGTTTCATCAGGCTAGAGTTCATTTAATTTTCAAATTATTAATTTTGAAAATTGGAAAGTTAATTATGGAGAAAAACTGAAAAAAATATTTTTGAACGCGGCTAGTGGATTGAAATTTCGAACGTAGTGATGTTCGATCAAACTCAATGAGTTAAATTGAACTGTGGTCGAGGGCGTTAAGTGCTGATGACGTCCTGTGGCGGGACAGAAATTGCAATCCACTAGCAGCGTTCAAAAATAATTTTTTCAGTTTTTCTCCATAATTTACTTTCCAATTTTTAAATTTAATAATTTGAAAATTAAATGAACTCAAGCCTGATGAAACCTAATTTTTCAAATCAAGAATCTTATTCTTGTAAAATGAATTTTTAAACATTGTACTCGATTGGCCATTGGAAGGCACAAATTCATCCTTTAGCCACACTTTCAGTGTATGGAAAATAATATATCTTCTCATAGGAAGTACTTGCATATTTTTCTTTCACTTTTGTCTCACAGTGTAATTAGTTAAATTTTAGAGGCATTAACAAACTTTGATAGAAGCCCATATATAATGAATATACATACAACTATTTATGTTTTGCATAAAATGTTATGTTAACAAATACACACACACAAACACACACCGATACATGCACATTCATAAATTCATTTATATATTTTACATGCTGTTAGTTTGAAAGAATTTACATCAAAAACATTTCACAGGAATTTTTTCGTACAAAATTCTATTTACCGAAAATTATTATTATATTTTAAATAATTTCCAACAACTTGTTAGATACGCCTAAACATGTCTAACCCCCATCACTCCCTTCGCCACCCCTTTCACCAACAACACAAACATGATGATGCTGATGAGTTCCAACTTTTGGTATTCCTTCTCCTTGGTATTTTCTGTTCTGTGTGAGGTCCTGAACATCAGTACTCGAGTGGAAGGATGAAACGGTAAAACAATACCACAAGTGAAATTCCATCGGAGTAGATTTAAAATAAAATAAAAAAAAATTAAAATTTGTTTATATAAAATTCCAAATGTTTTTCTACTCTTTACTATTTTATTTTCCCTTTTTCATGTTTTTTTTTTCTTCTTCTATTTCACATCATTCCTTTCTGCCTTTGTTGGGAGATATGTTTGTCTATTGTTACAGTGTATTAGTAAGAGGGTATGAAAAGTTGTGCCTTGGTTCGACTCCAGTTTGAGTAGAGTCTTTTTACCTTGAGTGAAGAGGAGCATATTTGGCATTCCATTCTTTTGTAGATTTTAAATATTTTGTTGTTTTGTGGAAAAATTGTTACAATAAAAAAATGTAAAAATGTGTGTAAGTATGTGTGCTATATATTTAATACCAAATTTTGTCATTGCATATTTACCTGTAAGGGAATTTCATTCATTTATACAACATAACGATGAATGTATGCATGAATTTTATATTCATAAAAACATGATTTTGATAACCCTAACAAATATTTTAAAGAAAAATACTTTTTATATACAAAAAAATGTTTGGTCTTCGAAGTTCAAACGTTTTAAGTATAAGATACAAAAAATATGTTATAATTGAATTTTTCGATTAACCAATAATAAAAATTATACTAACGAATTTATATAAATACTTTATAATGGCACGCAAACAAATTGTCCAGGTCACCTTCAAAAATTTAGTTTGGTTTATATGATCTCAAAAATGTCTTCGGTCATAAGTTTTCAACTGTTTACAGTTTAACTTGTTTATAATATTAATACACTGTGCTACAGTAAACATATACAGCTTATATTATATTTAGACTTAAAAAGTTACTTTTCAAAGTGTAGATTTTGCTTTTTAAAAATAGAAAATACTAACTATAGAAATTTTTTAATTAAAAAGTTTCATTTACAATATTTTCTATAAACAAATTTTATCCGAAAATTTCCTATATAGAAATATTTACCTACTATAAATTTTTTTTGTTATTTTTTTTTTACCAAAATATTTTCTATAAATTTTTTTTATCAAAAAATTTGCTATTTTTTTTTTAATTTGATAATTTTTATACGAGATCATTATTACAAAAATAATTTTTTATAGCAACGCTGCACGGTGGCTTCGGAAAATTAGGGCAATAATTCAAGAACTTTAAATTTCATATGGCTATTGAGGAAAAGTACTCGAGCTTAAATTTAGAATTTGGAGTCTGTCGACTCATCAAAAGGGGTAGCTGTATGCCCTTAAAGTATTCTCGAAAATTAAAAACTATCCAATAGTAACATTTTTGATCCGATATATGTGAAAAATTTGCTAGATAAGATCTACGAAAAATATTGCTACTCGTAAACTTTTCAACGTTTTTTTCTTAGGCCTGGAATTTTGTTTACATCGGATCCTTATTTTTCCCAAATTTTCCGAAATTTGTTTTATGCTTTTGTTTTACTTTATTTCAAAGAATGTATAACTCACAAAAAAAAAAACATAAGCCAAATAAAAGTTATATGTATGTATTAGAGTGTCCTAAAAAAACGTACCCCCAAATTTGTTACATTTGACCCCAACAATCCAAATACAAAGTTTAATTCAGATCAGATATCGGGAAAGTGTGCCGACTTGACGCCAAAGTTTGGACACCCCAGTTATATGGGAAAACTGAGGTGTTTCTAGAGCGGTTCGCCTTCCATACAAAAAAAAAGTTATGTCAGTCACCCCCTAGGATTAAAGATAATGTTAAAACAATTCCAAAAAATATTTTTTTTTACCACGCCTACAAATACCAATATATTTACTATTTTGTTCACTGTGTCGCCATTTTAAATCCGATCATAATATTTTATATATCTTTAATCCTAGGGGGTGACCGACACAACTTTTTTTCGAACCACTCTAGGGGTTTCTTTAGAATTCTTCAAAATGTTTTTACTTAGAATATGGTTTTAAATAAATTTTTAACAGCATGATACAGATAACAAAATGGCATTACCAACGAGATATAAGACATTAATATCGGCTGAAAGGTTTCTTAGTTATTAAGGTTTCACAAAAAAATTGTATGTCCTTAAAGACGATCCTGAACATATGCAATAAAAAAGTTTGACCGGTTTTACTTTTTTGAGACCTCAAGATATATAATTATCCATTTTTGTAGGACAAAAAAAATTTTATACCGTTTTCAAAACTGCTTTTTTGTTTTTTTTCCAATAGTTTGTTAACAAATTCGAAAAACTAAACAAAAAGTTCCAGAGTGTTAGTAAAAACACCCTGTGAATTAGCACACAGAAAGAATTAAATCGATGTCTCTAAAGGAGATATCGACTGCGAACTAAAGTCAAAGGATTTGGACAAAAACCCAATTTTTCACCAAAGTTATAAAAATGCACGTGAATTGTTATATGTATATTAGCAGTTTTTATAAACAGAACTATAATTTGAAATCGGTTGTCATTATTAAATTAACCCTCAAATAGCCTGGGAAAAATTTACTTTTTATAAGAAAATTTTTCAAAAATTTACTTTTTATAGAACATTTTTAAAAAATTTACTTTTTATAAGAAATTTTTCAAAAATTTACTTTTTGTAGAAATTTTTTTAAAAATTTACTTTTTATAGGAATTACACTATAGTAAAACTTTTTAAATAAATGTTTGATGTCCCAAACTTTTTGATAAACCTTTTAAAAAAATAGTTTTTAGGGATTTAAAAAAAATTTTGAAAATTGTCGAATTGCTGCTGACATTTTTTTTGTACAAAATTTTATTAAAATCATTCCAAATGAATTTATTATTGAAAATTATAAAGTCTTAGAGAATTTTTTTTTTAATTTTTGAAAAACCTGGGGCCAAATTACCGCTTTCGATATCGATCGAAAACTCAGACTTCTTAGCCAATATTGTGAAGTATACTTTAGGGATGTTCATAGTTACTTCGATGAAAAAAGTTTATTGGAATTTGGTATCCATTTTGATTCCTTTTTTAAAATATATAGTTCAATTAAAACTCTTTTACTATTGTTCATCTTTTGGCAAATAACTTCTAAAAATATATAGTAAACTGTGCATCTTTTAAATAATTTTGATGTATGCTATACAAATGTTTTGAAAATAGCTAAGATTTCGATCGATATCGAATGCCGTAATTTGGCCCCTGATAAGTCTACAAGCAGAAATTTTATTTCTTTGTAAATTGGAGTTTTATTTTGAGCGCTGTATATTTTGTTATTGGTCTTTCTTTAAGAAAGTGGCATCATTTTGCTTTGTTGCGATCAGGAGATCTACTGAATGTACTTACTTACAATTTCATAGGCCAAGAAAAGTTTTTCCTCTACTTGGTCTATGCATCGAAGTTTCGGACGACCTCTTCTACAAGTTCCCTCGAATTCGTTTTCTAACACTTTTCTTGCTCTATTATTTTCATTCGCACAACATGTCCTAGCCAAGGCAGCCACTTTTTAATGCGTTTTACTATGCCGATGTCAGCATATAGGTTCCAATTATTTTGTTTGGACTTTAATCTTTCGCACAGTTTGATCGATAGAATCGTATATACAATTAAAAGGAGGCTTGTAATGGGTGTTTTTTTTAGAGGTATAGAACTTCGAATTGAAATAAAACACAAGAAAATCCTTTTAATGTCCATCAATTTGGCTTTATTGGAAGGATAATTTTATGCCATTAATGTTTAAATATGATTTCGGGCATGTGGCCGCCGCGGCTGGCTCGAATAAAGCCAATTCTACAGGTCCAATTTTCAACTACTTTTTCGAGCATATGGGGCCGTATGTTGGCAATAACGCCACGAATGTTGGCTTCCAAGTCCCCTAACGTTTCTGGTTTGTTGGCGTAGACGAGCGACTTCACATATCCCAAAGAAAATAATCCAGTGGTGTCAAATTGCACGATCTTGGTGGCCAATTGACAGGTCCATTCCGCGAAATTATGCGCTCATCGAATGTTTCCTTCAATAAATCAATTGTGACGTGCGCTGTGTGGCATGTAGCGCCGTCTTGTTGGAACCACAACTCATCCACATTCATGCCATCAAATTGGGGAACAAAATAGTTGGTTATCATGGCTCTATACCGGTCTCAATTTATGGTAACTGACTCTCCAGCATTATTTCGGAAGAAGTATGGCCCAATGACTCCACCAGCCCATAGAGCACACCAAACAGTCAGTTTTTGTGGATGTAATGGCGTCTCAAGGGTCTCATGTGGATTCTCTTCACTCCAAATGCGGCAATTTTGCTTGTTGAATGGCTATTCAACCAAAAATGAGCCTCATCACTGAACAAAATTTTGCGATGAAAATCAGCATCGAGATCAATCTCATTTTCGGCCCATACACCAAAATCACGACGCATTGCATGGTCTCGCGGCTTTAATTCTTGCACAAGCTGGATCTTGTAAGGTCGCAAGCCAAGATCTTTGCGCAAAATCTTCCATAAAGTTGATGGAAAGCTCCAATTGCTGTGCACGGTGGCGAATCGATTCATTCGGGTCCTCTTCAACACTTTGCTCTACAGCGGCAATTGTTTCTTCGGTGCGCACTGTTCGACGTCGCTGCGGATGCGTATTATCACATAGAGTAAACGTAGTGCGAAAACGATCCATGGTTAACCGAATTAATTGCTCTGATGGACGATTATGTCGACCATAAAATGGACGGAGCTTGCGGTAAACTTCGCGAACTGAACCATTATTTTCGAAATAAATTTGCACGATTTGCAAGCGTTGTTCTTTTGTCAACCTGTTCATGATGAAATGGCAAACCAATCTAAATATTAATCACTTGACAGCTGACAAAATGGCCGCCAGTTAAAAAAGTGATGCCAACTTAAAGTTCTATACCTCAATAAAAAACACCCGATACCTCTATAATTGGCACATAAAGCTTTATCTCCTTTTTTGTGCACTGAAGAAAGAACGCTGAGACTCCAATCATCAGGTATACGTTCTTCTATCAATATGGCTTTTATAAGCATTATCAACTTACACCTCCGGCCTTAATAAGCTGTGCAGGGAAACCCTCAGCTTTTTTTTTTATTTTTCAGTCGAGTTTATGCAATTCTACCCATATTTTGATTGGGTGGTGGACTTATAACGTCGTCATCATTGATTTGTCGAGGCGTGTCATCTTGGTCGCTTACATTTGATACCAGCAATTTGCTAAAGTGTTCTTTCCATAGTTTCAGTTCGCTTTCTGCATCTGTCACCAGGTTTCCCTGGTCGTCCTTATAGGAGGATATACAACTCCTTAAACCATCCCTTTGGATGAGAAGATACAACTATCAGCAAACTACATTAAATATCTCAATCCTAGGTTATACTAAACGAGAAGAGATATCCAGTATTATCTACAAAAAATTCCAAGATCAGAAATAAGTCCCCTGATTTCATTGCCATTGCACAGTGGTGCAAATGAGTTTTTTTTTTGTATTAACTCATCAATTTCTATACTACTAGACGAATTTTGACGAAATTTTAAAAACCAGTAGAAGAGGCGCTAGGCTTTTAGAGCAATGTTTAAGATGTATCTATCGGTAGTACAGCGAGCTCTACAGTGGGCCAAAGTTAGCTACCTGGGGTACTTAAAACCTTTGAAACCGTGGAACAAAGGTTTTAAATACTCCACGTTAATCGGACTAAATTGGCGAAAGTTTTACGGACCCAAAGGTTTTACATACCGAAAGTCAAACTTTTGTACTTTTAAAAAAATAGGGGTCATTCTTCTATATGATAAACTGATTTGTTTAAATTTAAACACAATCAATTTTGGGTTACGATTCTCTTCTTTAAATTAACGATTCAAAAACAAAAGGCTACTTTCAAGCAATTATTTGTTTCCTCTGAAATGGGAAATTATTAAACGTACTTTACTGTACTGAAGCAGTAAATATCACAAAAAAAATCAAATGACTAGATCAGTGCACTTCACTTTCTACTTCTATCACTGGCCACCCAACGGATTTCAATTGTACATGGGCTATGAATTAATTCCATGTTCTATAAGTACCAATACATATTTACTAGACATAAAAAAACATGAACATATGCATGCATGTGTTATAAAACAGTGGAAAAAACTCAGTTTCCATATATGGATGTATGTATAATATTAGATCGGTTCACGTATAACTTTTTAGTATTTTAATCAAGGAAGTGACAAAATAAAATATATGTGTAAATAAATAAATGGTTCATACATAGTTGCCAAAAAATTATATTTTAAAATATATTAAAGCTCAAAATCAGTAAAAACTTACTGTGTTTTAGCATTATTCCCCAAATTAGTACACCTGTCACTTATGATGTAATATAGTTATGTAATATAATCTTATAAATATTATAGCCATCGACTCAGAATTTGCAGGAGAGTTGATTAAGCCATACCTTTCTGTTGAAATCAGTGTACCAACATGAATTATGTATCATAAGTATAATAATAGTTTTATGGACCCGTCGTCAATCAACAATAAAAAAATAACCCAATTTTTCCCATACAAATGAGCTCTTAAACTTTGGACCCGATGTGCGCCCATAGAACGTTGTTCGATTTGGCTCAAATTTTCAGAGCTAAACTTTAAGACCTAGTGTCATAATATTCCGTTGAAAAACATTTGCATATCTTTTAAAGATATAAAATTCTTATTTGGTCCATCAAATCGTTAAACCGTATAATATTTTGGTGTGCTTCAGATCTAAGGAAAAGCTTTATTAAAGAATAGTTTTAAGACCATTCCAGATCAATTTTGTGCTAAATTCGCGATGTGCATCAGTGAAATGTTTATAATAAATAAAACATTCGCGTTCTCAGCTATTAAAGAGATGTTTGACAAACTTTTGATGCAAATCGGTTATAAATGTCATCGCTTTTATGTCTTATGTGATTTTGTCTCAGTTTGCTATCTACAACCATTAAAAGCAATATGCACTTTTTTGAACGATTTTCAAAAACTTCATTAAATTTTAGCAAAAAAAAAAAATAAATGATTTTTAGTGCCCTTTTGCTTTTAGGTGTTAAATGCCAGAAAAATCGGTTTACGCGGTAGCTTGGAAATTTTCATACATTTTTGCTAGTTTGCACCACGAAAAACAGGTATTTTGAAAAATTTACGTTCAAGTTTTCGTCATTTACACCTGTCGTATGATATACCTATGTGAACCACATTAATGAGATATACTTATGTATATCAAACGATGCAAAAATTAAAAAAATGATAGATCTACCAATCCTTGAATTCATTGAGGCGGCCAAAAAATATGCGAACAAAATTAAAAAGTTGCGAAAACAAACTTCAAATTTTGTCTGCCATTAAGTAGTATTACAAGTGACGAAATTTAAATTAATAGGGTAATGGATTCATTCCCAAGTGTGTTGTATATTTCGTAGAATAACGACTTGGGTCCAAATGTTGAAACAAATGAAGAAGAAGACAAAATATGAAAATAAAACGTGAATGCTTCAATCGATTTTCGATCGACGTTTCTTAAACTTGCATGCCAAATACGCTTAGAAGCGCAAAATTGCGCTACTAAGATATTGTGTTCAGTATACCTGAAGTCTTGGGAGTTCGAAATCTGTAATTAGATTTTCCGAATTCCTAAGAGTACAAAAATTATTCGAGTTGAAAGTCGGTTTCAAAAGAAATGGAAACTGCTTGATTTTTTCCCATATGTCTTTTTTCGAAAAAAAAAAGAAAACACATTTGAACTCAGAGATAATATGGCCGGCTTGACCGACTTAAGCATTTTCTTAATTGTTCTTTAGAGGAACTGGGCGATATGTATTCAAAACTAGCGTGAACCTAAGAAACTACTGATAGCATAGATCGACAGAACGATCGATCTGGAGGTAGATAGATTATTTTAAGTGTTTTAAAATATTTTGACATTTAATAATAGGTTGAACCAAACAATCTTCAATCAGAGTTCTTTTAGGCAGAAAACTATTAAATTTCATAAAAAACAACGAACAATCAAAATCGATGTATATTTTTTAATATAGAATTAAAAAAGAAAATCTACCTATTAGTTTTTTTAGGAATAACCATCTAAGTCGTTTCATTAACTTTAGATATATTAGTAATAACCTACAAACTTTTCAAAATTAGATTTGATATATATTTCAATATTTTACATTATAGATCTTTGGCTAGTTGCTAAAAGGGACAATATCAGTTTTTTGCTGTTTTGAGTTAATCATTGCTTTAGATTCTCTTATTTACCCTCTTTTTTGGTTCCAACAGCTAATCACTAACTTAACTCAGAACAGATTTATAAGGGTTTATCTAGGCAATGTTACTATGAATTTATTTGGAAAATAAAAACGTTAAATAAAATTTTCTCAAAACTATTTTTGTTGACTTTCTCCCTTTTATCACCAAGCCACAAACATTTAAATTGGTCAACTAACTTCAGAGATACGCGATTTAACATCAACTTTCCCGATAAGAAAAATTCAACATACCTATTTTGAAATTTATTAATATTTTGGAAGCCATTACATTTAATTAAGTGTTTGAGGCCCTATGCTCCCATGGGAGTCAAGGATAACAGAAGAAGAAATGTTGTAGGGATTTGAAACTTACACATATCAACAGAGCGAAATCTCCTGCATTTTATCTTAATCAGTCCGCTAACTTTAAAGATATATATTTCAAATAAAATTTCTTTCGTAGTGCATAAAATTATCTGTTAACATAAAACTTGTTTGTCTGTAAACATACAAATATTAAACATCGGCATACGAGCATATCGTCGTGCGGAAGTTTATGTGCTCTATCTGCCATTTTACACATTTTGAGTCGCCATTTTACACTTTAGGGTTTCCACCCTAATTTTTTTCCGTTTTCGGCTATCTTGTCTAGTTTCTGAGATAAATAGTGTCTGTTTTGTTCTATATATTGAACCGCCGTGGTATAGCAGGTTAGTCATTCGCCTAGCATACCAGAGGTCCCAAGTCCAATCCCCGGCTAGGCCAACTTGAAAAAAAATGAAATTTCAAAAAAATATTAGGCTATGTAAAACTTCTCTAACTAATGCATTTGCCGTTCGAAGTCGGCATTAAAACGTAGGTCCCTTTCAATGAGTCTAAAAAATAGAATCGGATACAGCTCATTGTCTGAGAGAAGTACCCCTTGTTCCAATTGGAATGTTGTCGGGGAATTATATATATAGTACCTGGTTGACCGAGCCTTGCTCGGAGCTTTATGATAAGCATTTTGTGCAAATATTCAGTTAATTTCAAATTGTTTTATTTATTTTTTCCGATCAACACATAGTTTGCATAGTTTAAAGATTAACTCATTTTGAAATATTTTGGAAATTGGTCATACCAGAACAGAAACCTCCGTCGGCTCATGTGCTAAATATTATAGCCTGATCAAATGCACGATTTATTTCATTTTGAGTAATTTTCAGAGGCGCCACCTGTTGGACTTTGGTCATTCCCATTAATAAACCTTCGTCGGCTTATCCGCAACAACTATGCTTAAGATTATAGTATGATTAAATGTACAGCTTACGATTAAATTGACTTTGAGTAAATTTTAATGGCGCCACCTGTCGAAATTTCTTCATATCAATTAAGAAACCTTCGTCGGCTCATGCGCAACAACTTTGCTAAAGATAATAGCATGATTAAATGTACAGCTTACGATAAAATTGACTTTGAGTAATTTTCAGTAGCGCCACCTGTCGGAAATTATTCATACCAACTAAAAAACCTTTGCCGGCTCATGCGCTACAACTTTGCTAAAGATCATAGCATGATCAAATATAAAGTTTACGACTTAATTAATTTTTAGTAAATTAGTCTTATCAGTTTAAAAACCTTCGCCGGCTTATCCGCAACATCTTCGCTAAAGAGCATAATATGATCAAATTCACAGTTTACTATCCTATAAAGAATATACATACAAACATTCATTTGTTTAAAAGTTATAACACTACTCATTTTTCCCCTTTTTATCCACTACTTTCAAAAAGTTCCATATGCTTATTTGGTACTTCTTTGGTATCAATTGAATTCGTTACATTTTATTAAAACGCAGTTAACATAATTCCTATTCATATTACTTTTGAGATGTTAAGTTATCATTTTATCCCTTTTTTACCCATTTTGGCCCCAAAATCAAAAAAGTACCAAATATGTGTTCAATATTTATTTTACATCTGTTGACTACAGTACAAAGTTCCTTTCTATATTCTTTGGTTTAAAAAATAAGAGTGGGTTAAAAAAGTAACAAAAAAACTATTTTCACCCTTTTTTACCCCCTATCAGACATAGTCTCAAAAAAGTACCAAACACCTGTCCGCTTATTTTCATATCTGTTTACATCGTAATTTTAATTTTGTTTCTATACCTATTACTTTAGGAGATATAACATTTTCGATTTTTTCCCCTTTTTCCCCGTTTTTACCCTCTTAGAGGCAAAGGTTCCAAAAGTCCCTTCTTCTTCGATCTATACATCAAAAAAGGTACCCACTGTCCAAATTTTATCAAAATCGTTAGAGCCGTTTTCGAGATAGTCATTCTATATATATATATATATATATATATATATATATATATATATATATATATAGATATATATACATACAATTATATTTAGAAAAATTAAGTTAATTAAATTAATCAAGATCGCGCGACGATATGTGAATTAAGTTTCGGAAACACCTTTGACATCAAATTTTAAAGTCTCCTTTTCAACTCCATGCAAATTGGATCACTCTAATAGACATAGATACGTATTAATGTATGTAGTAGTTGTACAATATAATATCATAAATACATGTGTATTTAAAATTCACACATGAGCATTTTTTATCTACTAAAGACCGGTTAAAAAATATGTTGCCCATTTAATTCTTGATATTGAAAAAATCCTAGAAAACTTTGATTTGTATGGAAATAGTGACGGTCTAACGTACTTATGTGATTGCTCATTTTGCGTTTTTTTTTTACTGAGTTTTAAAAACTTCCACTTGCCTAGTCAAAGTCATAGTCGTATTTGGAAATGCGAACATTTTGTGGCTCACAATCATTTTGTTTTTGCTTTAGTTTTTCGAAAAGATTAATTAAACTTGAAAATTCAACGAAATAAAAATTTGCTTTACAGGGCGTTTTCCGTAGAGATTATTTGTCTTAAAGCTCCCCATTTATTTTGTCTGGTTTCAAAAATTAAATAAAGATATTTTAAATTGAGCTAAAATTTGTATTTTATGAGGAATTATTGAAAAAAAATTAAATCGGTCCTATATTTCAAGTACCTTCTCAAGGCCTTTTGCAGGGTCAAATTTTATCTTATTTAAATGAAATTTAGTACGAATAATATTAAAGGGGCTTTCGGTGGTGTTGGTTGGACTGTTACACAAATGTGTACACTGGCTTTTACTTTCATAATACTTCTTTACACTAATCTGTTGCAATAAATGAGATATAATTTAGTCTCCTTAAATGTTGTTATTAAGGCCCTATCTTGCATTTAACAGACAGATAGAGAGTGGGTTTAACCCACTTGTGCGTAAAATATGGGAAGAAGAAGCTCTGCCAACCTCCTGAAATGAAGGTATACCAGCCAAAATATCACAAAAGGGTGACTCCAAAGACTTCAATAAATACAGGGGTATAACACTTATTTTAATACCGAGCTAAATACTAAGTCGAGTAATTTTGAACAAAATATCCGATGCAGTTTCCTCTACACTCCACGACAATAATTTTGGGTTCAGAGAAAATCGATCTTGTGTTGACCTAATCAACACAGTAAGAATAGTACTAGAGCAATGTAATAAATTCAACACCCACATTTACCTAGCGTTTATCGACTTTATGAAGACCTTCGACAGTGTCAATAGGAGTTATCCATGGAATAACATGCCAACGAAAATTCTGGGGCATTGTAAGTAGATTTTAAATTGTGGGTTCTACACGAAGGTAAATTGTCAAATTTGTTCGAAGTTATTGCAGGTGTAGGACAACGATGTATCTTGTCACCTATAATTTTTATCCTTGTCATCGGCAACATAATGCGCACTGCTCTGAATGGTAGACACCGTATCCAATAGACACCCTTTAAACATCTCGAGGACTTGGAATATGCCAAAGCTCAGGTCACCTTCAAGAAAACGCTAATGCTATCTCAATTGAATCTCGGGCAGCTGGGCTGGAAACCAATATTTCCAAGACAAAGATTATGCCTGGAGGCTATGGCGCAAGCACATCGACACAAATCAGTGTGTTATTGGATGTATAGGTTCCTTTAATTATTCTGGTAGTTTGGTATTTATAACAGGTGGCGCCGACGAGGATATTGAATCGCGTTCGGCATTCTCTGAGCTATTTGGAAATCTCGGCAAATATCAGCAACAACTAAGTTACGCATATGCAACTCTAATGTCAAGTACGTCTTGTATTACGGTTTTAAAACTTGGAAACGCACAAATGCCATCGATAAGTGCATACAAATATTTGCAAACAAATGCTTGCGGCAAATCCTTAAAATAATTTGGCCGAATCGCATAAGAATTGAAGATCTACTAAACGCGACAAACCAAATCCGTGCTTCTATATAGGAATGTCAACGGAAATGGCAGTGGATAGGCCAGACACTTTGAAGGCTAAATACCAACATTGCACGACAAGCGCTTCATTGGAACCCACAGTGAAGCGGCCGTCGTGTTGGCGCACCTGCTAAAACGTGAAGAAAGTCATTTGATGCTGAGTGCTTGCTACTATCCGTGGAATGACGTATGTCTAACATCTCACAATAGAGTTCGATATAAAAAGATGGCTAGGCCCTATGCTCCACTGGGAGTCAGTGATAACAGAAGAAAAGGTATTAGTCCGAAACTGAACAACAATCGTGTGTATGGTGATTCCAAGACGAGCAAAAACTTATTCGGCCTATAAACACACATCGGCATAGACAAAGGATGTTTTGAGTCACATCGTGGCGTGGCTCAACGCGTCGAGTTCTGACATATTTTTAAGTAAAGAGTTGCTATGTCAATGTTTTTCAACACCTGATGAAGCGTTTGACGCGGTTTAGAGGTAATCTCGACATTGAAACGTTTTTCTAATATTATATTCGTTAAACTAGGAAATAAGGTTATAGGTAGGAAGATAGAGGGAGTAGTGTTTGTGGATATTTGATTTGAACCATATGATATCATAATTAGTAGAAAGACTTTTGCAGGAAGTTTGTTTCACATTCTTACGACCCTGTGCGACCCTCTGGTCAATCGACTATAAAGGAATGAAGTCTGGTTGAGTTACGTGTACTACGAAGGAATGTATGGGTTTCATAAACAAGATCTTTAATTTCGTTTGAGCATATGCCATAGTAGCTATAGAAAAGTGAAACCCAACAAACATTGCGACGGTGCTTCAGTGAGTCAATAGCGTTGGCTACCCTACTGTCACCGATAAGCACCTTCGCCCTCCCCTGTACACGGTCAAGTAACTAAAAAATAGACTTTGAATCACCGGCCCATACATGAGAGTTATATGCCAATTTCGGTCGGATGTAGGTGGTATAAATATATAGTAAGAAGATCAGTTGGAGTGAAGTATGTCTTACACCGCTTAAGAAAGCCAAGACACTTGAATGCTTCTATTGAAACTTGAAAAATGTGTTCAGTCCAACGGACATGGCAGTGAATTTTCATGCCCAGAAAAGAAGAGTTTCTGATTCCTTAATGTTTGTACCACCCATAATTACAGATAAAGCAAAATGATCCATTACACGTTTAGGCGTTAGCAAACAGCATTAAAATCGAATTTATCGTATCATTCATGTTTCGACTCACAGCATCAATCTCCAACATGCTTGGCCTACAGTTGAATGAATACGAATGGCAAATGTTGCATCTGCAAAAGCACCATCATTCCGATAGTAAGGCTAATACGTCAGCTGTAGAGCGACCCCTACGAAATCCATATTTTCGGTCGTTTAAAAGGTTGTTGGACTCCAGATATTTTACCAGATGGTAGTTTACCATACTTTCCATAACTTCAGAAAGTTCAGAACAAATTGCTATTGAACGATAATTATCGAGGTTGCTCGCCTCACCCTTTTTGGGTATTGGCGTTACTTAGCAACCTTCTAACACGTAGAAAATTCACCGAAAAGATATGAAGTGCTGAAAACATTGGCTAATGGACTAGCGAACGTCGAAGAGCACTGCTTCAAGACCAGTGCTGGTATGTCATCCGGCCCAGGATATTTATTAATTAATTAAGATTAGCTAAAACTTTCACTCTCAAAAAGAGTTGTAACTGAAGAATTAGTATTATTCTTTACCCTTTTAACAAATGACCAACAGCTTTTTCTATATTTAGGGGCAGTAAGAACTTTGGTACGTTGACGCTGCTTATACAGAGATTTTGCATGCCTTAGTACCTTGGCACACGGTGATCAGTATCTGGAGTTCAGCTTTTTCTCCATATAGGGCTTTTCTCAAACAACGGATAAACAAATTTTCAATCACAAGGTAACATTTTAATTCTTTATCCACTCAATTTCAAATTGCGACAAAAATAAAGGGTTATCCGTTTCGTGGTTTCAAAAGTATAGGACTGGAATAAGACATTTGTCAAACTAAACTAAACATTGACGAACATGGATCGCTTAAGTATCGCACAATGCATTAAAATTAACAAAACATACTACAGAAATGGTTATTCTCCAACAGCCATATATCGTGCTTTAAGAAGAGATTATGGTTTACAAAATCGTCCAACTACGCAAGCAACTTTGTGAAGAAATTTGAAGAGACTGGAGCGGTTACAAATATTGTAAGCTCCGTTTCCGTCGTTCCGCTGAAAATATCGCTGCTTAAGGCCCGATTAACTGACATTTTTTTGCCTCCTATTGAAGAATACGACTTGGAGAATATATGGTTTCAACAATACGGTGTCACACAACTCGAGCGAATATGGCTTTATGGCAAGAGACATTTCCTGGCCGATATCAACTGACCACCACAATCATGCGATTTAACACCATTTGTCTTTTTTTGTGGGGCTACGCGGAAGACCGTCTTGAGCACTTAAAAACTAACATTCGTCAAGTTATGCCTGAAATATTGCTCGGTAATATGTGTCAAAAAGTGGACGAAAATTACCTCAAAAGAATCAATACTTGCAACATTTCGCGTAGTGGTGATGGTGAAGTGTTTCACAAGAAATATCATGAACATGGTTCCTGTTGACGGTTCCATAAGCCATCATCAATATTTAAGAGTATTGAATGAATATGTATTTCCCTCTGGCGATAAATTGATCGGAGAAGCATTAATTTTCCAACAGGATAACGCTACATGTCATAAGAGCAAGATGATCACAAAATTTGTAACAGAGACTGGTGTTCAAAACTCTGGATTGGCTTCCCCAAAGTCCAGTTTTTTATGTAATAGAAAACGTGTACTCATATAGAAAGCAAAACAGATCTGCGGATTTGACAAGAAAATGGTTATTGAGGTCGTAAATGTTTGTAAAGAGATTTCAATGGAGTTTCTGCAGTTCTTGATGGATTCTGTTCCGAACCACCACCAAAAAGTTTTAAATGCTAAAGGAGGATACATTTTTGATTAATTTAAATAATTATTATTAATTATTGTAGACCTTGAAGTTCACAATTTTTTTAAATACGCTCTCTAAAAACATGTCAAAATACTTATGCCACATCCTGAAATTTCCTTCTTTAGTTTTAATTAAAAAAATGTATACAAAACATTTAAAATGTGAAAGGTCTTTTATTTTCTAATAAATTACAATATTTTATACTATTTTCAATATTTTTAATTTAATTTTTTAATTGCATAGGAGCGGAAATATAAAAAGAAGAAAAACAGCTGGTATGTCAAAATAATTCTGCCGACTAGTGTATGTCCGCTTTATATCTTTAGAATGTAATTGTGGAAATAAAACTATTCCGATAGGAATGTACGACATCCCTGTTAACCCTCTGTGACTGACGTTATATATTTTTTACATTTCTATTGACGTAGTACACTGTCAGTAGGGTGTTCATTTTACTCGACTTTCAATTATTTGAGTAATCAAATAACTTGAAAATGGGTTTTTTGAATTACTCGGAAAATCGATTAATCGACAAAAATTACTCGAGTTAATCGAGTAAAATATTCGTTTCAAAATTACTCGAGTAAAATGTTTGCATAAGCTGTTTTTAATAAAATTATATAAACAAAAAATTAAAGAATTCACAATAAAAAACATAAAACGATAATAAAATTTTATTTTTAATAAAAAATAACATTCCCAGTAAAACTTTTCATTACCAAATAATGAGTTAAACAGTTAAACTATAGAACACGAACTACTTACTCATTCGCTGTTTAAGTCATTACATTAACATGGGGATGTCATTGGAGGCAAGTACTTACCAATTGCAGAAAAGTAATGACTTGGGTAAGCAATTTGAAAGCAACAACAACAACAGCAACAACTTTTTTGTTGTTGTTTTATTAAAAACATATATTTTTAAACGAAATACAAAATTTTTTTTATGATCCCATGGGGGCTCGAACCCAGAACCTCCGACTGCTAGGCAGAGACTCTTCCACTGAGCTACTTCATATGTTGAAGACTTAGCAGCTTATAATTAATATAAACAATTTTTATTTTTAGATCCAAAATCATGTGAAAATAACTTTTCCCTGCTTTTTTTTTGCTTTGTTGTAATTTTTCGAAAAATATTTTTATACGATTTTTTGTAATTATTTTAAAACTTTTTTAAAATTATTTTAAAACTTAAACAATTTAAATCTTCTTTTTTGTATAAGTTTTTACATAAGATTGACTCTTACTTACTTAAATGTTACAACCTGTTAAGGTCAAAGTCCGAGCATATTTTAGAATTCCATGGATTTCGATCTTGTGCGAATATTCTCCAATTTTATAGGCCAAGCTTTGAAAAATGTTCCTCTACTTGGTCTTTCTATCGAAGTTTCGGACATCCTCCTCTAATATTAGGTAGTGGGACATTTCAGTTCTAATTTTATCCTCTTCATTGTATTTTTTTTTCAAGAGAGGGTTACTAGCCCGTAATCCTAACCCATTTTTATCGATCTTATGGGACAACTCAAAATTGACTCATGATGGTATTTTTTCATTAACGTGAGTTAGTTTTACAAATTTTTTTTAAGTTCTTAAAATTCAAAAATCATTTAAAAAGACTCTTTTAATAAAAAAAAAACTAAAAAAAATTGTTGCCCTTGGTGGGATTTGAACCGGGGCCATTCAGTTTAAATTACCATCTTAATTACAAATAAGTACTTCTGTAATAACTTATTATTTATTCGGATGGTATGTTGTAGTCGTTACAAGGTAACCAGTTATCAGAGTACTTGCCATTACCAAAGTTTTGCTGGGATTTGTACCATATCGTCACCCTAAATATTTAAAGTGAGTTCATTTACTTCTATATATGTATTCATGTCTACACTAAGCGCCTAAAGTAATCTTTTGATTTGATAAATCCTGATATTGATCTAATAGATTAATATAATCTACTACCTTTTATCTACCTTCACAATGAGATCTTCACCCCCGTTTAAACCCGTTTAAATAACTATAGTTCGATCTACAATTAATTGAACTATAGTAATAGTACGTACGATTACATAAGAATATTTAACTAAACTATAGTAGTACCTATGGATACATTGGAAACATCAACTGGACTATCATTATACGATTACAATGGTACCTTGAACTGGACTATAAAAAAGCTACAATTACACTAGGACCTTTAAATTAACAATAGTAGAAATTGCATTGGATACCACAACTGGTCCATGGTAAACTATTATTTCTGAAGATACAACCAGCTATATTTGGATCTACGATTATTGAATCTTCAATGGACTATATTACAACTCTCTATTATTGCTTAGAATTGACAATATTAAAACCCACGATTATAATTTTGAACCAACGTTGGCCACTATTTGCGTGACAGGGGAATAACAAGAACATACATTAAAAACTTTTTCTTTACTCGTACTCAAAAAAGCAGAAACAAAAATGCATACTAAATTAACAATCTTAGAGCACATTCCCATTTCGAGATTGAGCACTTTAATTTTAAAACGCTTTCTATTTGGCCAATATTGTTTCAAATAAACTTAGCAGTTAAGGAATACACTGTGGCAAACTTTAGTCGTTTTATTTTATTAATATTTTTAAAAAATGCTAACAAAATTTATAAAATTGTTTTACTCGAGTAACTCGATTACTCATAGAAAATTACTCAAATAAATCTTTATTTTAAATTAGTCGTTTTTATTTACTCGAGCGATTAATCGATTTTATTTTTCCGATTAATCGAGCAAACATAACTCGAGTAAACACCCTAACTGTCAGGCACCAAACTTAAACATTGTCTGCTACCCTACCACGTCAGTCGCATATTGTTAATGTTTCTTATAGACATTATGAAACCTTTTAAAACACTAAATTTCGGTTTTCAAGAAAAAGAAAAAAATTATTATAGATTTATCACAAACATTATTAAAGCAGTTTTGAATTTAATTTTTTTATACTAACTATCCTCTACATTTTCCATTAATCCCAACCATTTCCATTTATCCCCTCTTTGATCATCTTTATTCTGTCTTAACTTTTCTTAAAAGAAGGCTTTTTTAACCAGTAATTTTACCCTGCTCTTATAAGTACCGAACTCTTTAATATGGTGGCTCTTTAAAAATATGTTATTATGTTACTTAGTCTATGAATATAAGAAATCTAAAAATATTTTATAGTAAATCATTAATTTTGTCGTCAAATGTGCTTATCCTTTTTTTAAATTTAGGCACCTTTTACCCTTATCCTCCAATTGGTAAAAACTGATGCGAAAATATCAGTCAAAATTTTGAGTAAATTTAACAAATTATGTGAATGCCTTATGATATTTGTAACACATCACCGCTTAAGTATTTTTAATATTCAATGATTTACCAGTCATTCACGTCCTTCTCATTGGTATGTACAGCTTAATAGCTCACCTAATACCAGTCAAATTTCTAAACTTTAAAACAAAACTACAAACTTGATACTTATTATGAAATATTTTTTTTAACTTAAATACTTCTAGTTAAACTTCCTTTTTTACTTTTAACTAAACTATTCCTTTCACGTCCTCTGCTGCTGCATATATTTTACATTGAGTCTGAAGAAAACTTTTGTACGAAGAGACAAACAATGAAAATTCACAGCTTTTTAAAGTTGTCACCAATAAAAGCTTAAAATTAATACCATCTTTCTTTTGTATTCACTACCTGACTTTCTAAACCCAACTCCAAGTTCGTAGTTTTTGACATTGTGAGTAAAATTAAAGTCCTGTCAAAAAGAACAACAATTATGATGACAAAGCATTTTGACTGAAAAGTTTATATGCGTGACAAGTATTTCAAAATATCTCAATTTATTAAAAACGAATCTCCAGACTTGTTGATAGACAAGTTAACAATCACACACATAGGATATACCCATTTTTAGGTGACATAAGGTAAACAAATACGTAAATATGCATTTTAGAAGGCCTTATTTTCCAGAAAAATCGCTTCGACTGCCTTCTCTTGGAAACCAAAACGGCGTCTAATATTTAATATCTTAGTTGATAGCAAAGTTGGATAAAGATCAATATTGAAAGCTGTCAGTAGCATTGCAAGAACTATCATGCTATCCGAAAAATGCACTGTTTAATGTAGATTATGAGCCGGATGCATCAGGATCGTACTTCATCAAAGAGAAAGCAGGCCGGAACGCTACTGTGATTGACAAACTCTTCAGTGTGATTTTTGATGATTTCATTATACCCAAAATAAAAGTGCTGAAATTTTCTGCTTTCAACAAGACGATTGACAACATGCTACACGCAGCATTTATCATGTTGATAACTAAGAGGCGAATACGGTGAACAGTTCGCGTTTTAAATCGAGCGATTTAACTTCGCAATAGCTGACGTACTGGAAGCCAATATCAAAGAATTCGTGAAATACAGAACGATATGTTTTAAACAGTATGACAAAATTAATAGATTGAAATTATTGCTATTGTGCTTGCCTTGATCGGCGGTAGGGTTGCCAGTCAGGCTGGATTAGACAGAATTGTCCAGCTTTTTTAGTGCTTGTCCAGTGTCAAGTCAAAATTAAATTTGTCCAGCTGAAAGGTGAATAACTGAAATTTTTTTAAAATTGTTTAACAAAAAAATATTTCCCCATTGTACTTACTTTACTTAAATGGCCTATATCAAAAGCCTGTTAAGGTTAAAACCCGAGTATATTTTAGAATTCTATACGCTTCAATCAAGTGCGCATATTCTCCAATTCGTAGGTCAAGCTTTGAAAGATTTTCCTCTACTTGGCCTTTCCATCGAATCTTCTGACGTCTTCTTTTACGAGTTCATTCGGGATCGTTTTCGAATACTTTTGTTGCTGTTTGAAGTATTTTTTTATACCCTTCACCACCATAGGTGGAAAGGGTATTATAAGGTTGTGCTGATGTATGTAACGCATAAAAATATTTGTCTTAGACCCTTTTAGATCTTTTAGTATACCAATAGGCTTAGAATCACTTTCTAAGTCGATTTAGCGATGTCCGTCCGTCCGTCTGGCTGGATCCCCATGTAAACCTTGTAATCAAACTACAGGTCGCAATTCTAAAGATAATGGAATGGCAATTCATTTGTTTGATAATGGGACCATGGCTATTGAAATTCGTCAAAATCGGTTCATTATTTATGGTACCTCCCATAGGTCCCACTTCCCGGAATTGATATATTGGCCATAAAAATTAATATTTTTTATGAAATTTAAAACAAATACTGCTTATGTAAACCAAAATTACTGTACCAAATTTCGTTGAAATCGGTTCACATTTGACCATAGCTCCCATACAAACTCTTTTCTCAAAACGCACTAAATGAGACAAAATTGACTAAAACGCTCGTAAATGCGAAGATAATGAGAATTTTAAGTTTATTTTTTGCATACATAATTTTTGTAACAACTGTAATCAATTTGCTAAATTTTGAGATAATTGGTCCACATTTGACCCTAGCTCTCATATAAGTCCAAATGGCGGAAACAGCTTAAATGTATAAGTTTTGAGAATATGTTTATATGATGGCAAAATTTAGCAAATATTCGTCTTTATACAGGAAAAATAACACCTTTGACCTTAGTGGTGAAGGGTATCGTATGGTCGGGCTTGACCGACTATAGCACTTTCTTACGTGTTTTACTATGTCGATGTCAATGTATAAGTCATACAGCTCATTCTTCATACAATGTCGATATTCATTTTTGATGCAAAATGGTCCAAAGATTTTTCGTAGAATCTTCCTCTTGAAACTCCAAGAATAGCTTCCTCTGCCTGTACAAGTGCCCATGATTCAACACCATATAATAACACGTTTAGAATAAGCGTTTTGTAGAGCGTTGTTTAAGTTCTTACAGAGAACGCTTTATTTCTTATCTGCCTGCTTATGCCAAAATAGCATCTGTTGGCAAGTATGATTCTACGTTTGATTTCGAAACTAATGCCGTTTTTTTTTTGTTGACAGCGGTACCAAGTTAAACAAATTATTTTACAACCTCGTAGCCATAGTTCTTGAACCGCCGTTGTATAGCAGGTTAGTGATCTACCTAGCATAGCAGAGGTCCCAAGTTCGATCCCCGGTCAGAAAAAAATATTCAAAAAGCAGCGGTTCACCCCATAATTCAGCTAGCCACTGGTTATTGAGTATTAGACTATGTAAAACTTCTCTAACTAATGCATTTGTCGTTCGGAGCCGGAGTTAAAACATAGGTCCCTTTTAATGAGTCTAAAAATAGAATCGGATGCAGCTCAATGTCTGAGAGAAGTACCCCTTGTTCCAATTGGAATGCTGTCGGAGAATTATAGGCTTATCAAAAATTGAAAGATTTATTGAAGCAAATTATTAAAGCAAGTTTTTATTATTAATGTCCAGCTAATTTTTGGGTTGTCAAGTTTTGTTTTTCCTTATATCTAGCATTTTCAGGATTTGTGTCTGGCAACCCTAGTTGGCAAGTATGATTCTACGTTTGACTTCGAAATTTATGTCGTTATTTATGTTGACGGCGGTACCAAGGTAAAAAAAATTTACAACGTCGAAGATATAGTTCTCAACGATCACATGTGGTCCAATTCTTGAGGATTGCCTGCTTGTAGAAACCAGCAGCTTTGTTTTGATTCATTGACCAATTTATTAGATTTCTTCTCGATACTTGAAAAGGCAGCAGTCAAATCGCGCAATACGCGTTTCATGATATCAATTTAATCGACAAACGCGAGTGCAAGTGTTTTCTCTTGAAAATTGTTTCAGATCTCGGACGATTTAATTTTCTCTCGATATCGCTGCGGTTAATTACGGTATTCGCAATTCGGTTTATCAAAAATTTAAAGACTCATCGAAGCAAATTATTAAAGCAAGTTTCATTATTATTAATGTCGAACTAATTTTTGGGTTGTCAAACTTGTTATTCCTTATATCGAGCTTTTTTAGAATTTGTGTTTGGCAACCCTAGATCTACAGAATTAATACGACGTCGATGTTAAAATAAATAAAATTGTCAGTAAAAAAAATGGTTGAATAAAGCCTAATAATAGATGGGAAAACTTCATAGTCTTAAAAATAGACATGATGTTCTAAACTATTGAATCATTTCATAACCTATTACCTCTTTACTATCTATCCACTTTCCAAAGGTAATTTCAAAAAGGTAACCCAATTCATATACTTGTGTACTATATAATAAATTCTTAAAAGGCCTCTTTTTAGCCAATAACTTGCCCTTTTCGGTTATCAATCACGTGCCCCAAATTTTGATCACAATCAGAAATTGAGTTACCTATTTATAAGGTCATTTACATATATCATCTGTTGTGATGGCTAGAAATAGCGTTTTATTTAAATAATAAAGAAAGTGTTATAGTCGACCAATCTTGGATTTCTAAAACCTTTTACCACAAATGTCAAATATGTACTAATTGCCAATATATTCGATAGACTTTTTCAATATAACAAAAAATAAAATGAAATTTAAGTATATATAGTTATATACAAGGCTCACTCACTCACTTCAATGTGGTTATACAAAGTTTTAGCAAAAAAAACTTCAATTATTTTAAGATTTATAACCGTTTTTGTGATTTTATGGATATTTAACTGACGTTTTGTACTTGCGTTGGAATTACATGTCGTTTGGATGAAAATACTTCAACAAAAAATGTTTTCGAAAATGATCCCGAGAGAACTCGAGAGGACGCCCGAAATTTCGATGGAAAGACTGAGTAGAAGACAATATTTCAAAACTTGACCTATGAAATTGAAAATATGCCCATAGTATCAAAATGCTTCTGATTCTAAAAAAGGCTCTGCCATTGACCTTAATGGGTTATAAATGTAGGCAATTCAAATGAGTAAGTACTCTGGTGGTGAAGGGTATAGAAACTTGAAGGCCTTTCGATATATTACTCCATTTGCACGCACATAATGACGAAGAAATAGTAGCAAATTTCAAAAGCCAACTGTCATTGTTTGAGCATTCGTCAGGGTTGAGTAGCGTGGGTTGTTATTTACACAGATAAGTATATACAAATGTATTTATTTTGGGCTTCTGCAAATTATATTTTCGTGTTGCGTTGGAGCTATAGAAAATGATGGTACAAAATTAAACTGACTATGGTTTTCAAAATTCACATCTATAAAAATGTTTTTCTGGATATGCAAAATCAATACAAATTTGTTCAAATTTCATACAACATATACCCAACACTACCAAATGTGAAGAGGTCATATAATGTGAGGGTTACTCTTACCTCAAAGCATACCGATCGGCTCAGTCGATATAATGATTTTAAAAATAAATTGATTTAGTGTTGTACTGCAAACTTGCCATTTGGAACCTGTCTTATCGGAAAAAATTAAATTCACTTTAATCAGTAAATAGGAAAAGCCCTACACTATTTATAAAACTTTTTTTAAATTGTGTATAATAAAATTGTAAAATAACAACAATAAGACAAAAAATACTAAATTAAAAATCCCAAACAACCCAATCAAAATCAAAATCGACAAATCAGAGTAAATGTACATATCAAAATCAATCATTGTTAGGTACTCAAACATTTCATTGTTTCCATTATTTTCCCTAAACAATTGCACACAACAGTTGTATTTGTTAAAAATAAATCAATTACGAGCCAAATTTTAAAATAATTAAGCCTTAAGACAAATAATATTTGTGGCAAAGTATTGTGGTCTCAAAAAAAAAACCAATCAATTTAACTCATATCAAGAAATTGCAAAAAGTTTCTCACACATTTATTTATTGTATTTATACCAGTTAATAAACACTCCTTGAGCTATTTATACGAGTATATCATATAACATATACACATGCACATACATACATAACTAAGTGGACTTGTAGTAGTGATGGCATTTAAAATAGTAAATTAGCAATTTATAGTTCATACGTACTGATGGCAGTCACCCACCCGTACCCTGACCGTCACACAAATTGTGGTTACACTTGGGGCTGTATGTGACATGACCGCCCATATCATTAGTTTTGATATCAAATTTCATTAAGAAAATTGTGTTTTATTTTTCATTTTCTATAAAAAGTCCATTAAATATATAAATATTATTATTGTTATTATTTCCTCTTTGTTGTTTCATATTTTTCTCTATGTTTCTATTTCTCAATTTATCCAAGTAAAAGGATATAATGTCTTATATGTACATGTACTTATATATGTAAACAAATACAGTACATTCTTGTTTATATACAGTATGTTCAGAAATTCTTCTATTATAACTACTTTTATGTAAAAACAGTTAAGAACGTGATAAATTTTTGTCAAAAGCCGCATAAAATATATATCCCGATCGCATTTTCCCACAAAACAAAATATCAATCCTATCTATATCTATAAAAAAATGTCCGCGTCTGTTTGTATGTTGTTTGTTGGGAAGGATCTCCGAAACTAGCAGACAGATTTTTCTGAAATTTTGACAGTGTAGTATGGTGTGGCCGCTGGTGACTATAGGATACATTTTTTTGAAATCTCAAGTGGGCGTGAACCCTCCCATATAACTCATATATTAAATATGACAAATATAGGAGACTGAGCGGCCCGATTTTTCTGAAATTTTGACAGTATGTAAGGGTGTGACCGATGGATCAAATAGGCCAGATTTTTTTTCAAATCTCAATCCTTCTATATAAGTCAGATTTCAAAATATACAAATATGGATGATCAAATCGACCGATTTTTCTGAAATTTAGACAGTGGAGTAAGGTGTGAGCGCTAGTTAAAATAGCCTAGAGTTTTTTCAGAAATCTCAAGTGGGCGTGACCCCTCCCATATAACTCATATATTAAAAATGACAAATATGAATGACCGAGCGGCCCGATTTTTCTGAAATTTTGACAGTATGGTAAAAGGTGATCGGTGGTTAAAATAGGCTAGGTTTTTTTTTGAAATTTCAAGTGGGCGTGACCCCTCCCATATAACTCATATATTAAAAATTACAAATATAGATGACCGAGATGCCCGATTTTTCTAAAATTTTGACAGTATGGCAAGACGTAACCGCTGGTTAAAATAGGCAAGGGTTTTTTCAGAAATCTCAAGTGGGCGTGACCCCTCCCATATAACTCATATATTAAAGTTGACAAATATATCAGATAATGAAGCAAGATTTTTCTGAAATTTAGAGAGTATGTTTAGGTGTGACTGGTGGGTAAAATAGGCCAGATTTTTTTTTGAAATCTCAAGTGGGCGTGACCACTCCCATATAAGTCAGATTTTAAAAATTATAAATATGGATGATCAAACCGACCGATTTTTCTGAAATTTAGACAGTGTGGTAAGGTGCGACCGGTGCTTAAAATAACCTAGGTTTTTTTCTGAAATACCAAGTGGTCGTGACCCCTCCCATATAAGTAAAATATTGAAAATGACAAATATGGATGAGCTAGCGGCCCGATTTTCCTGAAATTTTTACAGTATGGTAAGGTGTGGTTTTTTCAGAAATCTCAAGTGGACGTGTCCCCTCCCATATAACTCATATATTAAAAATGACAAATATAGATAACCGAGCGGACCGATTTTTCTGAAATTTTGACAATATTTTAAATTGTAATCTGTGGGTAAACTAGGTCAGGTTTTTTTTGAAACCTCAAGTGGGCATGACCCCTCCCATATAAGTCAAATATTTAAAATGACAAATATGGATGACCGAACTGACCGATTTTTATAAATAGGAAAAGTTTTTTTTTCTGAAATCTCAAGCGGGCGGTGCCTGTCGTATAGAACTCATATATTAAAAATGACAAATATAGATGACCGAGCGGACCGATTTTTCTAACAGAAATTAGTTAAAAACTTTAACTGCCAACCCGGGCAACGCCGGGTAAAGTCAGCTAGTTATTGATAGAAAAATTCATAATCAGGTTTGTTTAAACCTTTTAAAGTGGGAAGTAAATGGGATGCAGTTGTTGCCTGCGTTTCCGGCTAACAGGAAATAATTGTATTCAATTCCTACTCACACCTACTCGTGGTACATCCTGGAAACCTGAGCAGCCTAGTTGAAGACGCGGTAAACAGCCCGAGTGAGATTCTAGGTCAGGGCTAACGTGAGGGGGAGTTATCTTAGAGCCATTCCGAAGTATTTGGTCTAAGGGTCTAAGATAATTGTACTTGGTAGAGTACGAAACTGTAGCGTATGTTCAACATGTTAGTTGCGGCTGCAAGCGGGCGTCTGTCTCGGATCGAGCGGCTCGCTTTACAAACGTGGTTCTTGTCTTTGGACTCATCATCCATCGACTTAGCACTTACGATGTTTTAGAATATACTACTCCAAGCGGTAATCAAGCGAGAAATCCCCCTGCTACGGCAGCTGGTACAAGGATTTTGGAGGTGCCTAATCTATGCAAGAATATCCTGATGAATGAAACCAGAGGCCCTATGCTCCACTGGGACTCAAGGATAACAGAAACCTTTTAAAGTATGACCGGATACAAAGCAACTGTTTTGATTGGATTTAACTTGATAAGCCCAGACTTATCTTGGGTTTATTTTATTTGAACTGCGTTAATACCCATCAAAGTTCTGATTAATTATACACCACGAGTTTTCCCATAGGAGAGAACTTATAGTAAATCTATGAGAACGCAAAAAATAAGAATTACAACAATCCCCCTAATGTTTACAAACAAAAAAGGACAATGATTTAAGAATCAGCACCTGGAACATCCGAAGATGATAATAATTAAGAAATATTTTAGATCAACTTGATTGATACCCCAATCAAGACGTTAGAATAAAACTGGTTGATTTTAACGCAAATATTAGGCGAGAAAGTTGCTTTGCACCCACGTTTGGTAAATTCAGCATCCACATCTGACAATGGTATGAGATTGATCTCCTTTGCGGCGGCTCGCAATATGGTTGTTCACGCAGTGAACACTGTGAACCCTAATTCTGTCACTGACATGTCAAAGGCCATCTCTAGCTTAATAGACTGCAGCCAACTTCACCCAAAAAGAAAATAAATAAAGAAAGTGTCAAACAAATATACCATCAACACTTCTCAATAATCATCAACCGGAGAACTCAACCCGAAGATATATAAGTCGACATCGGTGAAATTAATAAATAAAAAAGTTTTTAAAATTAAATAAATAAACCCTAAAATTATTATAAAATAAATTAATTAAAACTACCCTTAAAATAAAACATATAAAGAAGCTTAAACCAAATATTGCACATAGTATTGCTCTTTATTTATAAAACAAATTCTGAGAAATAAATTAACCTTTTATAACGAATTATTTACAAAAATAAATTTGTGTTTCAATATTCCCTAGCACCCTATAACCCGTCAAAACAATGGTACCTAGTTTCTCTCATCAAATAATTTCTTACATCGAACAGTAAAAATATGCGAAAAGCAATGTTAGTTGAAACAATTAGTTGGCAACACACATTTTTTTTAACAATTTTACTGTTCGATTTGAGAAATTACTCGATGCGAGAAATACAGAAACTAGGTACAGGTTTCAACACCTAGAAATACACAAAGCGATGTGGGTGTCTCTCTATCAAATATCGGGTTTTTCAACAGGGACGCTACAAAAGTAAAGCGACAGGGACAGCAGAAGACGCCATATTTCTTGCTGCTCTTTTGACATTTCTTTTCAGTAAGGTTTGCCATCTCATGATGGAAAGATATATGAGCCAACCACGAGTCGAAATTATTAAAATTTACTACCGAAATTCGGATTCAGTGGCCTCAACGTTAAGAGAAAAATCATCTGCAGCGATGAGGCTCATTTCTGGCTGAATGGCTTCTTTAGTAAACATAATATACGTTATTGGTCAGACCGCAATCCACACGTACTCCATGAGTCATCATTGCATCCAGAAAAAATTACTGTTTGGAGCGGTTAAAGTATGAAACACAATTGAAACGAACGACCAATTTTTCGGAACGAATATTAGTCGTTAGAAATGGAACATATGGGTTTATATGAGTATGCGCACAATTAATGCGTACGACGAAATTTGTCGTGCGTATCGAACAGCATGATAGGTTTATTTCTATTTCATACGCAACAGAACGACGACTAAACTGGGTTAGAGTGAATGTATTTCTTTTTCTGTTGTAAAATATTAGAAATTGTATGTTTTCTTGTAAAATATGGTCACCTTATAAAATGTAAACAAAAAAAATTTTTTTCAAATAAAATAATTTAAATGTAATAATCTTGTGTAATAATAAAAGATAAAATAAAAAAAAATGCAATTGTTGTGAGTGCGCGATATGTCCGAAAGTATAAGTAATTTGTGGAAATAAAAAATCAACAAAAATGACGTCAACAACGTTTATTCGTCCCAAATGTGTTCAATGGAGGAATTTACAAGACGAATTTTTAAATCCGATTTCGTCGTGCTGGACGAAATTAGTCATTCATTCCAATTGTACCTTCGTGGGCTGTACTTCTTCCGGCACGTTACTGTGAATGGGAATAGCTACCGTTCAATGATAACCGAATTTTTTTTGCCCCAATTGGAAGATATGGAATTGGAGGACATGTAGTTCCTACAGGACGGCCGCCTCGTTCGTGCGATTTGACGCCATTAGACTATTTCCTGTGGGGCTACGTCAAGTCTATGGTCTATGCCAACAATCCAATTTATGCTTGAAAACCATCGAAAATTGGGACTTCATCAAAACGTGCTTTTACAGGAATAAAGAATTTCATTGATATCTAAAACCGTTTTTATTTCATTTAAACAATTTTTTGTAGAGCTTTTATTGAAAACCCCCTTAAAAAAGTGGACCATATAATTGACGGAAGATAAAATGATGTGTTTTGGATGTGAGTTCGATTTGGGGAGCCCGATCATTGAGAACAGGACGCAGAAGGTACTAAAGAAAGTTCGACGCCACCAAGCTACAATTTTATCAACTTGTCACCGATTGCTCACAACGAACAGCTTAATTGCTCAGAGAAAATAGTCTCAACGACATCAGCGCGAAACGGCAACAAATTGCAAACTTCATAAAGACCATGTTTCTTGGTATGACCAGGAGTGCCGCAATGACTCGACTGCAAAATAACAAAGCTGCGGGTGCCGATGGTTCGCCAGCAGGGCTTTTTATGACCGGAATTGATGAGGCAGATTTCCCAGCTTATATTATTTGTCCAGTGCACAAAAAATTATATAAAACCGTATGTGCCAAATATAAGAGTATAAGCAATCAGCTGTTTTTTGACTTGTCAAATTTGAAGCGGCAATGGAAAAAAGTAAAACTTTGTTCTACTTTTCCGCGCGCTAGATTTTTTCAGTGCAGCCAAATTTAATTATATCCTACTCAAATATTTTTTTATATGAATATTTTTGTAAACAAACGAACATTTTATGTACTAAGATTAAGATTCTTTCGACCATAATGTGTAAAATACTAAAGCCCAAAATAAATTAAACAATTGCGACCTACCAATATAGCTTTAGACTAGGTAAATCTACAACTCACCAGATATTCACGCTACCTCAAATCCTGGAGAAGACCCAAGACAAATAGACACATTTTATGTCTTCGGGCTGTCAAAAGCTGCTTTTGACAGCCCGATACGAACGAAGGTGTATAAAGTAATATTTGAGTTTGGTATCCCTACGAATTTCATAAGGTTATGAAGGATGACATTAACTGATGAAACCTCAACAGTTAAAATGTCGTTGATATCATTGGAAGGAAGCACATCACGGAAGGTGCCTGCCGCCTTTTCAAGTATCGATAAGGCATCTAATAAAATGGGTTTAGTTGAATTAAGACTTCTCTGTAAGATGAAGCTATTCTTGGAGTTTTTGGGAGAAAGATGCTACGAAAAAATCTTTGGACCAGTCTGTGTCAACAATGAATATCGACATAGACGAAATAAATAGCGACGGCTGTGAATGGACAAAAATACTTCAGCAAGAAAAAGGTTCGAAAATGAGCCCGAATGAACTCGTGGAGAATATGAGCACAAGATCGAAGCGCATTGAATTCTAAAATAATTTCGGCCTTTGACCTTAACAGGTTGTAAATATAGTCCACTTATGTAAGTAAATACAAATGGTGGAACCTATCGCTCTTCGATTGAAAACCTCATTGGCAAGTCATTGCTTATTTGCCATATTCACAAACCTTTTATGGAGCTCAGTACATGCACTTGTTTGGGATGTAATTGCAAATCGAAATTAATTTTTGATCATATATCCGTATTTATTAAAATAAATTATACAAAGAATATCAGAAGATATTTATATATTTAGGAAAAATATAATTTTGTATGTTCATTAAATTCCACGACACACGGTTATTTATTTGGACTCACGTTTATAGTCGTAAATGGTGCATGTGTTTGATTTTGTAAATAAGTCTTTACACATACACCCATACATACGTAAGCATGTATGTATATATGTTTGTGTTAGTATGTGTATAGTTATTATAACTATAAAAATATTATTTTGCAATCAATAAAATGTCAATTTGTTATAATGCCAATAGCAATGATGTTTTTACTCAGAGATGTCTGTAACTGTTTACAAGTGACACAAGATATTGTTGTGCACACACAAGTCCATAAAAATGTACTACGATAATTTTATACTACGAGTTTATGGTATGGCTTGTTTTCTGTTTGAATGAATGTATGATTTTTAGCAAAAATGGATGTATGGGTTTAAATGGATTTTATAGAAAGGTATGTGAAAAATTGTTTGACTTTTTGGTTGAGTGCATAAAACACTGATTGTTTACTTAATAAAATGGATACAAATATTTTAATACACATTAATATACAAACACACACACACACAAATATATTTGTGTATGCGTTTACAAATACATTTGTACTAAGTAGCTTGTACACAAATAAATGCTTAGAGTTGGTCCAAATTGACTATATTTTTAAACTTAATAGTCTAAGATGTGAGCACTTACTGTTTTTGATAAAGCAATTCTTATGAGGTAAAGTTAACAAACGAAAGTTTTAGAAACTATTTTGAAAGATGTAAGAATACACGGAATTATACTCTATTATGATTCGTAATGTGTTATTGTTATCGTCAAATAATTGTTTCCCACTGCACAATTTTTTTCTAATTTGTTCTGTTATTCGTTATCCAACTCCGAATTATAAATTGAATTCTTTAATTCCCTATACAAAAATGTGGTAATAAAGCTGCAGTAGCCTTACGAATTAATATGAAATCAGTTTTCAACTGTAATGTGTATAGGATATTTGCTACCGCCAGACCGCCTTACGCACCAACTAAAGGCTCAGAAATTTGGACAACCCACATGTGCAACTGCCGAACATACTGTTACGTTTTTTTTTCTTTGAAAACGTGAATTTCTTCTTTTTGCAAACAACCGAAAACAAAACTTAACTTTAGAGTTAGTTTACTTTTTAAACAAATCACAAAACTGTAAACAAACTTGTAGCTTTACAAACATTCTGCTCTTATACGCGTCTCAATTAAAACTGTTCCCACAATATTCGTTCATCGGCCTTATATAGTAGAGAAGATAGTTTCTAGCATATTCTGCAGACGTAAACAAAGAGCTGCTGTCGTTGGTTACACTAACAATATGGCTTACGAAAGTTTATGCATGTTCAAGAACACACTCACACATGATCAAGAACACACTCACACAAATGGATTATCTGAAGTTAACAGCACCAGAGAGAGAGTGTAGATAAAGAGAAAAATGTTTCTCTACTCTTACAGCAAAACATAAAGAGAAATAAAATGTTTCTCTACTTATAGACACAAACAGAACAACAACACAAATAAAAACATCTAGAAAACGAGGGGAAAAATTTTAATCAGCGAACTTTGCACAATGGGACGGAGAAGTTTAAAATTCGTCGCAATATGTTTTCTATTTACATTAAAAAGTAAAGACAAACTAAAGCTACACAACAATCGATAGATTTAATTTTTGTACAATATCGATAGTTTCTTTCACTATCGATCCTATCAACAAAATTTAATAGTAAATATAAAGTCGATTTAATGCAGCCAACGTAAAATTTTTACAGTTTTTTAGCCGCCGCCAAATTTTTTTGTATTATCTTAACTAGCAAATAAAAATAAGTTATTCTCGTATTTGTCCAATATGGAGTAGAAGTAATAGAAAGTAAAAAATTGTTTAACGAAATTAAACTGATTTCTTCGAGTAAAAAGAAAAAAACACATACATAAAAGATAAGTGTCACGGTGGCTCAGAATCAATTTTCATTGGACAAAATCTATATTTTTCATGACAGATACTTAAAATTTGTATGCCCTCAGAAAGGAAACATATGAAAACTCAGGTAGCCGAAGAATGTTGTGAAAATATTCGCAGCATTTATAGTGCAGCTTTTAAAGGACAAAAAAGGAACTTTGGCCATTTCCCAACCGATTTGAAGAATCATTCTGTATAATAAATGTATAGGGTAAGATCTACAAAAAAAAAAAAACGTCGCGACATGCATATTCTGTCTCTTAGAGCTTTAAAAATATTCGACTTCAAAAATTAAAATTTTTTTGTTCCATTTGGACAATCCTAATAAAAATACGGAAAATACCTTAATGAAAATAGGGGAAAACCTAAGCATAACAAAATATTATATTGTCGTCCAAGATTGGCTTGTGACCTAAATTTGAGCCAAATCGGTTAAGAGGAAGTGGCTAAAAATGAGTTAGCACATTTGAAACGGAATTATAGATCGAAAATTTATCTTTAAGCTAAAATTTCTTTACAACCGCTGCATAGATCTTAATAAAAGCAAAACTCGATAATAGCTTAATATGTCACATATCAACTAAAAAAAAAGAACTACTACAAAATCTCTCTTAGTTAAAAAGCTATAGAGTTTTAGCCATTGAAAAACGATTCTGAACCACAGTGCGCCGGCAGGAGCAGCAGCTAAATATCGACTTCAATATAAACGACTTTGTTATAAGTTTGTCATTCAGTTTGTAATCAGTCATTATTCGTCTTAGACCAAATAAAAATTGAACCGATCGACTCAGAATCGCCAGGAGAGTCGATTTAGCCATGCCCGTCTGTTTGTCGAAATCAAGTTTGTGGAGCTCCTGGAGCGAGATAAATTGTATATCAGATTGCAGGAAATTGACCTACGCAGCACGCTATTAAATTTTATCAAAATCGGTCCATAAACACCGGAGATATCTCAGGTGTTAATAGAAATGTATATTGAAATTTGATAATAAACTTCATAGAACACTATTAACATCTAATATTTAACTTATGTCGGTATGCCATCCAGGAGCTACACAAACCTGATTTCAGTAGACGGAAATACGATGTACATATGTCTAAAATTAGTGGTATGACTTTTGAACATAGTGATTGCTCATTATTTGCGACATATAATAGTATATTTATATTAAATTGTAGGTAATCTTTTTATGAATTATGCAAAATACAACTCATTACAATGTTATCCGTTCAAAACCATACAAATACATATGTATAAAAATCTAACCGAACCTATAGGTTAATATATTAATTATATATGATTGCATATATTGGAACTAATTCTGCCTACTAAATTCACAGACATTCAAGATTAACCATGTGCTTTTCCACGTATTTTAAAATGTTGTGATATTTGTTAGTTGCCCGATATAAAGTCAAGACACCGAAATCAGGATACAAAATTTTGAACAATATAGAACTTTTGCGTTAACTTTTAAATGTATTTTAGGCCCAATTTATGTAAGTTTAACATATCAAAATATAGGTAAGATTTCCGTGATTAACACAAAAAACAACTTAATAAAAATGAAAAAATTAATTTTGAAAATATCCTTTCAAAATCTATATACAATATCATAGATGGGCACTTTGCAGTACCAGTACTTTTTCAGTACTTTTTTTCTTTTACTGATTACTGAAAGAAAAAATGAGTATTCAGTAATTTTTACTGATTACTTAAAAAAAATTTCAGTATTCAGTAAATTTTACTGAGTACTGAAAAAAAATTTCAGTATACAGTAAATTTTACTGATTACTAAAAAAAATTTTCAGTAAACAGTAAATATTACTGATTACTGAAAAAAATTTTCAGTATTCAGTAAATTTTACTGATTACTGAAAAAAAATTCAGTATTCAGTAAATTTTACTGATTACTGAAAAAAAAAATTCAGTATTCAGTAAATTTTACTGATTACTGAAAAAAAATTTCAGTATTCAGTAAATTTTACTGATTACTGAAAATAATTTCAGTAATCAGTAAATTTTACTGAATACTGAAAAAAAATCAGTAATACTGATTATTGAATGCAGTATCCGGTGGTTTTGATTATATAATTAAAAAAACAAGAACTAAACTACACAATAAATGAACATATTTTTAAAAGTGCAAGGCCGTGACTATATGGGTCCTATTCTACTATCGAATTGTAGTAAAAACCCTATACTAAGTTTGTATAGTTTAGTGACCTTTTTTTATTTTTTATTTTTCCCAATATTAGCATGATGCCAACAAAATCATTTTTTCCCAAATGGCTAATCAGCACTTAAAAATATCGCTTAACTATGTTGGGAAAAATGTAGCCAAGAGCATGTAAAATATTTCTTAATAAAATTTTATGATGTCTTTTTTAAAATGTTTAAGAAAAAATTGTTTTGTCATAACTTTTTGGAAATCCTGATTTTTCACACGCTATATTTTGTAAAATTATAGCCACCGTAAAACTAAACAACTTTTGTGAACACACCAGTATAATCTGAACGTGTTTAGATACCAAAAAAGGTCATAAACTCCCTTGTGTAAACAAACAGAGGTCCCAAGTTCGATCCCCGGCCACACCAGTATTAGCCTATGTTGAACTTTTCTAACTAATGCATTTGCCGTTAGGAACCGGAGTTAAAACGTAGCTTCCTTTTAATGAGTCTAAAAATAGAATCGGACGCAGCTCATTGTCTGTGAGAAGTACCCCTTGTTCCAATTGTAATGTCGTTTGAATTTTCTATGTATGTACTCAAGTCCCTAATTGGTAAGTACTTACCTCCAATGACGTCACCATGTTAATGTAACGATTTAAACAGCTAATGAGTAAGTAAAATTTACTGAATACTGATTTATTTTTTCAGTAATCAGTAAAATTTACTGAATACTGATTTTTTGTTTCAGTAATCAGTAAACATTTACTGATTACTGGAACGCTTAGTGCAGTAAAAAAGTAATGCAGTATGCCCATGTTTGTACAATATCAATCAATTAAAGAGTCTTAGTATACCCTAAGAATATAATAAATAAGAATATACTTTCCAAATATTATTTCTGAAGTATTTATCTAACTTTATAACAATCTAAAGCATATATTGATCGACTGAAGAATTACTACCAAATGTAATTGCCATAAGTCTAACATAAACTACTTCTGGAGAATGGACCTACATAAATTATATATCAGGTTTTAGGAAATTCTCCCGCAATGAACGCTATTAAATTTCATCAAAATCGGTATATACCCGAAATATCGAAAAAATACCAAAAATTAGATGAAAATTTTAAAATTTTTGATTGATACATTATTTTTAAATAACAAGAGAAAAAAGATACTCCTGGTGTACATGTGATAATATATTATATATCAGACTGTAGGAAATGGTTCCCCAAAGCACTCTGTAAAATTTTATCAAAATCGGTCCATAAACAACTGAGATATCGCGAAATCACTAAATTAGATGTATCGCAAATTGCCCAAAGTGCGCATTAGAGAATGTTTGTTGAAAAAATGAAAAGCACAGACATACATAAATTTTATATCAGATTTTAGGAAATTCCCCCGCCAAGCACGTAATTAAATTTTATCAAAAGCGGTCCATAAACAACTGAGATATCGCCAAAACACTACTTTTGATTTAGGCCACCACTAATTTTCTTGAAAACTAACTTATCTTTTTGGATGCTGTAATCGATTTTATATTCGTTTATCATTGATATTCTATATCTCATATTTTGACTGCTGTAGCTTTCATATTTAAAACATCAGGCGTGATTAATTGTTTCAGCAGATCCTGAAAAAATATTTTGCTACAAGTATTTTTGTAATATTTTCCTTAGTTTTTCATTATCCTAAGAAATTATTCATTACTTTAATAAACAATATAGTATTGAGAACAAATATTTTAAGTTTTTAACAATAAATCTATTTCTTATGTGAAAAATAGTTCTTTACATCTAACGACTCTACCTAGGGCACATTTGCCATACACATATAACAAAGCAACTCGACGAAATTTTTTTGAGCCCGGCATTTGTAATATCCCTAAAAAGGTTGCAAGGCCCAATCCATCTTCCATCTTTTTTTTTTTTTTTTATATGTTTGTACTTTATTATTGAATCTTTCTAAAAAGAAAATAACAATAAGTAATCAAATCTTAATCTAAAATTATATTATATAGAGTTTGCCAGTGCAACTCCATTTAAGATTTATAACGAATTTGAAGAAAATTAGTGAGTGGCTAGGTCCAAGGTATCCATCCTTCTTAATCGTTGGTGGCCTTCAAATTGCAAAAGCTGTCTTGCAAGAATATTTGGGTGAACATGCAGCTTGGAAATATATTTTGTACAGAACCTTCTAATCTCCTCTTGGACTAGTGGAACATTTAAATCTCTATGGATATTAGTATTTCTGATGTACCAGGGAGCACCAGTTATTAAACGTAAGATCCTTGATTGTCTTCTCTGTAATTTGGCAATGTTAGAAGCAGAAGCCGTTCCCCATATCTGAATACCATACGTCCATATTGGTTTAATAATTGATTTGTACAAAAGGACTTTGTAGTCTAACTCCAGAGCAGATTGTGGGCCAATGAGCCAGTTTAGTTCAGCGGATTTCAATTTAATCTGAGTTAACTTACAGTCGATGTGATGGGACCAAGTGAGACGGCGATCTAAATGTATGCCAAGGTACCTAACGTGTGAACACTCGGGAATCGTCACGTTGTTAATCATGATTGGAGGACAGTTATCTCTTCTCAGAGTAAACGTTACATGAACACACTTTGTAGGATTTACCTTAATTTTCCATTTGTTCAGCCGTATTTCCAGCTGGTGAATATGGGATTGTAGTAGTGCAGAAGCGATTTTGGGATCGGTATCAATACTAATAAATGCTGTATCATCTGCGAATGTAGATGTATATGTATGTGCATTAGTTGGCATATCTGCTGTAAAGATAATATATAGCAGAGGACCCAATATACTACCCTGTGGAACACCAGCAGCAATTTTCCTAGGAGAAGAATATTCATCTTTTGATCGAATTCGGAAGGTTCTATTGGACAAATAACTTTTTACTTGCTGGAAGCAGATTTACAATTTTGCTTATAAGTCCCTCATGCCAGACCTTATCGAATGCTTGTGAAATATCGATGAACAAGGCGGAACAATATTGTTTATTTTCGAAGGCTTTACGGATCATTGTTGTTATTCTATGTACTTGTTCGACTGTACCATGACATTCGCGGAAACCGAATTGATGATCAGGAAGAATATCCATCCAATTTATGGTTGTGCTTAAAGTGGAAATAAGTAGCTTTTCAAACAATTTCGAAATAATTGAAAGTAAGCTTATAGGCCTATTAGATGAAACTTGAGTAAGGTACTTACCTGGTTTTGGAATCATAACGATTTCTGAAATCTTCCAGGAAACTGGAAAATATCCCAAACGAAGAATCGCGTTGTATATAAATAATAAAATTCTTAAAGCTGAATTAGGAAGGTTGAAAATCATTGACGGAGAAATTCTGTCAATTCCAGGAGACTTTTTTAGGTTAAGCCTTTGTATATTTGATATAAGTAAGGAAAAAGGAAATCTCAATGGGGAACTCACATTGTCATCCATAATATAAGAGCTTATGTCACTATTTGTTTCGTTTGGTGTAAAAACTTTTTCTAAATGCTTAGCAAAAGCATCAACTTTTCCGCAAGGATCTCTTGCCCAAGAACCGTCTTCGAGCCTAATTGGAGACTCATATGCAGTTGGACATTGCATATGTTTAACAGCCTTCCAGAGGCTGAAGTTTTTTTCATTAGAGGAATCTAAGTTTTTTAAGTACGTGTCAAGAGTTTTTTGTTCATTGGACTTCAATGCGGCTTTCAATTCTTTTTGACATTGGTTAAGACGACTTTTTAAGGCAGGTTAACGACATTCTTGCCAACGTCTTCTTAGCCTTCTCTTTTCATTTACTAAAGTTTGAATATTTTGTGGAGTATTTTGGAATAGCTTATTCTTGGGTTTAATGATTGGTGTTGCCACACAGGCTGCATATGTGATGGTGTTTGTAAAAATATTTATTGCAGACTCGATGTCTGTAGAACTTCTGAGAGGAATATTTAGTGGGAGATGGGAACTCACATACATTTTGTATTTCAACCAGTTTGTATTCCTGTTTGGATAAAAATGTCTCTGTTCATGAACTACACTGGAAATTTCATAAAAATTTAAAATAGAAGGTGAATGGTCGGATGATAAATCTAATGATGAGCAGACGGATATTTGGCTTCCTTTTATATTTTTTGTAACGGCAAAATCGATCAAATCGGGAATCTTATTTAAATCGGAGGGCCAATACGTTGGATGACCGCTAGATACTGCGTCCAGCTTATGCGAAGAAATGGCACTTAATAGCTGTCTTCCCCTGGGCGTAATAAGGCGAGAGCCCCAAAACGTGTGTTTCGCGTTATAATCACCAGCCGCTATGAAGCTTGATCCAAGTGTATTGAAGAAATCAAGGAATTGATCTTTTTTAGTGTTTTGTCTTGGAGGACAATAAATTGAAGACAATGTAATTTTATAATCTATTAGTTTAATGGATGTTGCCTGAATATGTTCTTTTCCGTAATCTGGCAATGAAAAGTGCCTAATTTTGTTGTGTATAAGTATAGCCGTACCACCACATGCTCTGCCACTTGGATGTTCTGTACCATAAGTCAAAAACCGATTTATTCTGAAACAATTTTTTTGAGTAAAATGTGTTTCAGAGACCAAAAATACATCTTTTTCCTGCTCGAGCTGGAAATGTTCAACTTCTTTTTTGTGTTGGCTGAGGCCGTTTGCGTTCCAAAAACATATTTTCAACATACTCATTTTCTTTCCAATAAAATCTGCATAAGCATGCTTTGACTTCTCATCATTTCCTGGAACATATTTTGCATGTTAGACATAAAATTGTTCATTGTTTCAATAAGCTTTTCAATAGAGCTTTGAGAACCGCCTTTTTGTATTGGCGGACCCTCTTTGACCATATGAGCATAGGAAAAACTCATTGGAGGTGGAGGAATATTTTGCTGTGAACTAATGTTTGAGCGATCTGGAACAGTGGAAAGCGATGGGAAAAAAGCACCCTGATATTGAGCAGCATTAGGTCTTCCATCTTAACATTTTTTTTCAATGTTGATGTCACAGTACAATATTAACAGAAGCCCAATAGCTTAAATTTTGATCTCTGAATTTTTTACTGTTTTGTTTAATTTATCCATCTGAAATGAACTTGAATTAATTTTTTGGTTTATTTGTTTTGTATATTAACGGTCCAATTTATAAAAATTTTATATTTTGGCTTATAAGCTTACAATATTTATCATACACTTATTGTTTAATAAGCCATTAATAAAAATTTGATTTTATAAACATGTCATGAACATATTATAACAATTACACACTTTTATAGCTTTTGTGCTTTTATGTTGGTAAGACCACGTTTCAAATTGTCATTTTGTGCTGTTCAAATAAAAATTATATAAGTAAATTACAATTTGAAAAAATTTCGGTATATGAAGTAGCTCAGTGGGTAGTGTCTCCGCCTAGCAGTCGTAAGTCGTGAGTTCAAATCTCAGTGAAGAATTAAGCAAGAAATTTTTTTTTTTTTTAATTTAGTTCTTTAATTACATTAAAAAATGTATTTTTATTGATGCCAGTGTTCAAATCGGACCAGGTCATTTTCACTTTTTTAATTTTTCTTATTAAAAATTATTTTTTAATTAAAAAACATTTTCAAGAAAATTTACTCCAATCTGGTTACTTTTTTCAAGATTTTGGAAAATCGTGCCGCTAAGCAATCTACTGATTTAATATAAGATATACTGTGAAAGTATACATATGAATGTATATATGGTAAGGCGCTACTTTAGGTAGAATCAACATATTTTTGAATAAGGAGAAATGAATTATCGATTTGTTGTAAGGATCAATAAAAAATGCATTTATAAAGTCTTTTTTCTTTAATCGCAGATAAATAGTATTAAATAATATAAAAATCTTATTCCTTTTTCAATTAATGTATTAAAATTTATATAAAAAATCATTTTGTTTGCTATCAAATGTGTTAAAAATAAAAAAAAGTCGTAATTATCAAATTTTTAAGCAACCAAACTTTTTATTGTATGCTTATAGTTGGGTTGAGGCCGCAATAAAAATTTCAAATTTTATGATAGGTTATAACAGTTTAATAAAATATTTTTCCTTTTATAAATTCAATTTTTCCCATTTTAACTTATAGTAGCTTTAAAACCTATTATAGTTTGTTTATAAATTAGGCTGTAAAGCTTTATAGAAATAAAAATTTACTTTATTGCAACAATTTTTTTACTTCTTTTTTGTACCAAACTTATTGGTAAATGTGCCCCATGGATGGGGCACATTGGCCACTTTTAGTTAATTTGCTATTTTTCAAATTTGATACATAAAGAAAAGCCGTAGGCAATCTGAACCAACACAGTTTAAAGCTAACATATATAGGTACCTATGAAGAACAAAAAAATTGTGATAACTCTCACGGTAAGGAACCTAGAGCACTTTAAAAAAAGTGGCAAATGCTCCCCCTTCTACCCTACAGCAAATTGCCCAAAGTACGTGTCTAAGAAATTTTGTTTACATTTTGTAATTATTGTTTCAGCGATATCTCAGGTGTTTATGGACCGATTGTGATGACAGCGTTCTTTGTGGGAAGATTTCCTAAAATCTGATATATAAACTCTATAAATCTGATTATGAATACCATTCAAATTGTACCGATCGACTCAGAATCGGCAGGAGAATCGATTTGGCGACGTTCGTCCGTCTGTCTGTTTGTATGTCCGTCCGTCTACCTGCCTATCCTTTTTCTGTTGTAGTCAAGTTTTTGGAGCTCCTGTTTTGTCAATATCTCAGATGTTTATTTTGATGAAATTTAATAGCGTACTTTGCAGGGGATTACCTAAACTCTGATGCATTCGGTAATTTGTCGTAGATATAATTTAGTGTTTAAGGTGTTTTGATCGACAATGATGAAATTTAGGGCGAGACGATATCCTAAAATTTTGTGTAAAATGCATATATTTATACCTTCCAGGAGCTATACAAATCTGATTTTAGCAGACAGACACACTGCATTTATCTTAATTCTATGTCTGACTTTTGAACATTATGATAACATTTGAGAATGTATTATATATCAAATTATAGGTAATTACCTATATAGATTATATTCTTCCTTGCAAGTAAAAAAATGGAGCTAAGTACATGATTTGCATTCAAAACCTACATATGTATCTCACATATCAACGAAAATTTATATGTATTATATATCAAATTATAGGTAATTACCTATATAGATTATAATCTTCCTTGCAAGTAAAAAAAATGGAGCTAAGTACATGATTTGCATTCAAAACCTACATATGTATCTCACATATCAACGAAAATTTATATGTATTATATATCAAATTATAGGTAATTACCTATATAGATTATAATCTTCCTTGCAAGTAAAAAAAATGGAGCTAAGTACATGATTTGCATTCAAAACCTACATATCGTTACTTTAATATAGAAAAGCCCTAACTAATATTTTAGTTACATTACAGGAGAGTGGAAAAAAACTAAATAAAATCTTAAGTTTTGAAGATAGAGAAATTTCTTAAACGCAGTATTTTACTAAATTCTCTAAAGAATTAATTACTATAATAATGTTTTTTAAAATTAAAAGATTTTTATAAAATTATATAAGATAAAGCTGTAAAAAGCGATTTGAATGAAAAACGACTTAGGGCCTTTCCATATTAAAGTAACGATATGTATCTCACATATCAACGAAAATTTAGATTTTTTTATTGCAATTGGGAGAAATCTGTTCACGTTTGACAATTGCCCCCGTATAACTTGGCCTAAGGCAATCTCTTAGTTGCTAATAAATGACAAATTATAATAGATAAGATGATGACATTTAGTATAAAGACGTTGTACAATATCGTTATTCAGCGCGATAGCGCCTAAAATAAACTTTCTAGAGGGATTGAAAATGGTTCGCCCATTTTAGTGAAATCTCCCATATAACCCCGACCGGTAATCACTTTAATGCTGCTAAATTAAATCACATTATAACTACACAAAGAAGTAAAGCCAAACTTTCCACACATCCATCGTACAGATCGGAAGAACAATACATCCCAAATATTATGGATGAAGTATTCATCTTAATTAGTTAACTAACTTCAGATTAATAAGTAGATCTTCAATAACTTTTCCGATAAAGCTGATATCCATCCATTTAAAAGCTATATATTTCCCGGATGTATCTAAAACTAAGAGTGTATACCCTATTATTCCAAGGCTTGTATACATTGACAAAACAATCATTATTAAAGCTTTGATCTATATCGGTCCGCTCACTTCAGAGTTTTGCATAACTAAAGCATCTTTTCTGCATGGTTTATCTTTATTAAACCTAACCTTTGGGTCCATGACTTTTCTAGATGATGACGCCACCGAAAAGCTTTTCGTTTTCCAACTCTTAATTTAAAAGACTCTGCATACAATACTAGTATAACCAAATATTGCTAGGAATTACATTTGGTATGAACAAAAGAAAATTAATATACATGTCAAGCATTTGTGTGGAGCTCAACTAAGTCAGTAATCAGAAACTATATAATTATCAATAAATTCTTACGATATTGAACTTAACTTTTGGAACACCATTGGTGAAGGGTATCCAAGATTCAGCAAAGCCGAATATACCACTCTCACTTGTTTAAAATACGTTGCAATTATAAGGAATTAATATGTTGCAATTCTAAGCAAAAATATTTAAACAAAACATTTTAAATAAAATTTATTTACATTTATTAGAAAACAAATATATAAAACAATTACTAATAGATGGTTCTTAAAATGAAGAGGAATCTTTAAAAGCCAAATGGTATGTATTAAAATATTTTTAAAATTCCACTTAATAATTTGCGCATATTTAATTCGTTTAGAAAGTGGCATCGAAAATATTAAAGAGGAAACTGATAAACAAAAAGTCCCGTACGTCAGAATCAGATGTCTGGAAATATTTTAAATTGACGAAGGAAAAAAAATCTGTGCCAAATGTTTCTTTTGTGGAAAGTTTTATAAAACCAGTGGAAATACAAGCATCTTAAGAGATCACTTCCGAGTTTCAAATAAGAAAAGAAACATATGGTTCAGAAACAGACCGTAAGGGCAATCTTAATAAAGCTCTTATGTTCACGATTGCTATCGATTTAGAATAGTGGACAATATAGGATTTAGAGACTTCGTAAAATCTGTTGACACTCGAAATATTTTACCTTCACGTACAACATTATAAAACAAAATGATGATCGAAATCTACAAAAATACAAGAGCAAAGGTGAAATTAATTTAAGATGAAGTAGAGTACTGTGTAATAACCACATATTGTTGGACCTAGCGTCCCAATGAGGGATACCTCACTGTTACTTGTTACTTCATAGCAATACTGCCGTTTTGTCGACACAGAAACTTCAAACTGCAAAAAACATTTCTAAATCATTGCAGACAGTGTAAGATAAGTGGGGTGTCGAAAGTAACGTCTTTTCTCACTGATAATGACAGAACCATTATTAAAGCATTCGAATTATTACAAGAGACATCTTCCTTGTTTTACACATACGCTGAACCTTGTAGTGCAGGATTGTTTTAGTCAAAATTATATTAAACAAATTTTTGCAAAATGTAAGAGGTAAACTGTATATACATATAATTCCCCGACAACATTCCAATTGGAACAAGGGGTACTTCTCTCATCCGTTTCTATTTTTAGACTCATTGAAAGCGACCTACGTTTTAACGCCGGCTCCGAACGGCAAATGCATTAGTTAGAGAAGTTTTACATAGCCTAATACTCAATAACCAGTGGCTAGCTGAGTTATGAGGTGAACTGCCGCTTTTTTTTTTGAAAATTTATTTTTTCAAGTGATCGAACTTGGGCCTCTGGTATGCTAGGCGGATGACTGACCTGCTATACCACGGTGGTTCACAGAGAGGTAAACTGTAGCATATAAAAAATTTAGAATTGAGCAAAGTAAAGAAAAGCCATATAGTTAACTTCAAGAAGCAGCCACCCGAAGGAACAGCGCCTGAAAATTTGTTGAAAGGATTTTACTAACTGTTGAATTTTAGAAATACTATTAGCAAAGCCAAAAGCACCACCACCTCTAACAGCTGATGATATTGGAATAATGGATGAATTTTTAAGCCATTTGAGTCAGCAACGATCCAAATATCCTCCAGTATTTCCGTTACAATATCCCCAATATCCCATTCTAATAACGTGTGGTCTTTTTCAATCTTTCGACGAAGTAAAACCAAACCAAACAGGCAAGGTTAAAAAAATACTTTTTCCAAATGAAGAACGAGCTGAAGCAAGGTTGAGAAAATTCCTAGAGCTACATTTCAAAAAGGAACTCTTTTTCTTTAACAAATAATGCTGATGATGGCTTCCAACTTTTAAAAGGTGAAATAAGCTTCGTAAGTCAAATACTTACTTACTTTTTTTTACCATGCATCAGCCTACACTTTTAAAATTGTTAAAATAAGCCAACCAAGTCGACGCCATAATATCCATCAGTCAATATTTGGAGAACGAAAATTCACTTGTAGATAGTGTTCCACTACAATAATGGAAGGCAAATAGTATGCTTAGTAATGTAAAGTAGCAACAAATAATTAATTTAAATCTTTGGAAAATATTGGAACTAGGGTGTTTACTCGAGTTATGTTTGCTCGATTAATCGGAAAAATAAAATCGATTAATCGCTCGAGTAAAATAAAATGACTAATTTCAAATAAAGATTTATTTGAGTAATATTCCACGAGTAATCGAGTTACTCGAGTAAAATTATTTCAATAATTTCGTAAGTATTCTTTTAAAATAAAACGACTAAAGTTTGTCTCATCGTATTTCTAAACTGTTCAGTTTGTAAAAAAACGTTGGCTAAATGGAGAGCTAAGATGCTATGTACTTGATGTATGTTTTGTTAGTTTAGTATGCATTTTTCTTAGCTTTTTTTTTAATTACGAGTTGAGAAAAATTTTTTTTATTTGTTTAATGTAAATTGTTGTTATTTCCCTGCCACGCAAATAATGGCCAACTTTAGCTTGAAAATATCTGCTGCTACTGAAATAATCGTGGATTTTAACATTGTCAATTCTAAGCAATAATCGAGACTTGTAAATTACAATTTGTAATATAGTCCATAGTATATATAAAGTCAATGTAATTTCAGATATAAATAGCCTAGTCTACCATAGACCTGTTGTGGTATCCAATGTATTCGTAATTTCTACTTTTGTTAATTTAAAGGTCCTAATGTAATCGTAGCTCCGGTTTAGATTAGTTGAAGGTACCATTGCAATCGTAAAACCAGTTGAAGTCTTCAATGTATTCGTAGATACTACTATAGTTTAGTTGAAGATCCCTGTGCAATCGTAGGTCCTACTATAGTAACAGTACGTCCTACTATAGTTCAGTTAAAGGAGGCAATGTAATCGTAGATCCTACTTAAGTGCAGTTGAAGATCCCATTGTAAACGTAGAGCCTACTAATCTATTAGATCAAACTCAGGATTTATGAAATCGAAAGATTGCATTTTACATATAGAAGTAAATAAACTTATAGCCCATTCACATTATGAATTCTTATGAGTTTTCGATAATGAAAACACCATCGAAAACTCTACCGTTCACATTTTAAGAATTTGACTTTTAATAAGTTTTCGAAAGCAAATAATTTTTTCATAAGCAATTTTCCTTCAAAACCGAACACTAAACACTTCATTATTTATTCTTTTATTGAAATAATATAATTTTTATCACAATTAAAGCCTTATTTTTAAAAAATCTTTTAAAGAAAAAGTTTGTTTTTTTTTCATTTTTAACTGACATTTATTTTTGTTATTTTCCTAATTTTCTCCATCAGAGTTGTAATAAAAGGTATTAACTCAGTGTTGCATCGGTATTTTAAACGTTTTCAAATAGGTTTTCGTTGAAAACTTACACTCAAGGAGTTTTCATTTTGTATGTGAAAATTTAAGTTTTCAATATTGTTTTAAGCCGAAAACTACTTGAATGAGTTTTCGAGCTTAAAGGTAGAAACACAATTGGGACGAAAGACTAATTTCGTCCAGCACGACGAATTCGGTTTTAAAAATTCGTCTTGTATATTCGTCCATTGAACACATTTGGGACGAATAAACGTTGCTGACGCCATTTTTGTTTATTTTTCATTAGCACAAATTACACATACTTTCGTACATATCGCGCACTCACAACATTTGCAATTTTTTTTATTTTATTCTTTAATTTTTTCACAAAAAGAAAATATTTAATTAATTTTATTTGAAATAATTTTTTTTGTTTACAATTTATAAGGTGACCATATTTTACAAAAACACATATAATTTCTAATATTTTAGAACAGAAATAGAAATACAACCACTCTAAACCAGTTTAATCGTCGTTCGTCTGCGTATGAAATAGAAATAAACCTATCGCACTATTCGATACGCACAACGAATTTCGTCGTACGCATCTATTGTGAGCACTTTCATATAAACCCGACGAATATTCGTTCCGAAAAATTGGTCGTTCGTTCCAATTGTGTTTCATACTTAATGTGAATGAGCTATTACTTAAAATATTTAGGGTGACAATATGTTACAAATGTTAATTTGTATTAAAAATAATTTTTCTTATTTTTGTTTTATGTTTTTTATTGCGAATTGTTAAACTTTTTTGTTAATAAAATACTATAATTTTATTAAAAAAATTGTTGTATTAAAAAACATATATAAAAAGCTTACAGAAAAACCTTACTCGAGTAATTTTAAGATGAATTTTTTACTCGATTAATTCGAGTAATTTTTAACGATTAATCGATTTTCCGAGTAATTAAAAAACCCCATTTTCAAGTTATTTGATTACTCGAGTAAAATAAACAACCTAATTGGAACTGATATGCCGACCGATAGATCATGTGCGTTAAGGTATTTATGTATACCAGCAACATATTTAGATACATATTTAATATGTATCTAAGTTTTATTGTATGTTATTTTTAAAAACCAATTGAGAAAAACAGAGCTCCGATCGTAATTCAGAATACATGCAATCGAAAGAAACTTAAATGAATCGAAACGCAGAATACCAAAATTGTCAGATGGAGAAAATTTATATTCAAATCGAAATGAAGAATAAGGGTGAATGTTTCAAAATAAAGTCGATTTTTTAAAATCGACTTGAAAGTTATGTGGTTAGGCTTAATATATCTAAAGTAAAACAAGTTTTAATTTTTTTTTAAACATTAAATGTTAATGTTCCCAAATTACTAAATAATGATGACCTTTCTACACAATATCTCTGAGAGTTTATTACTAATCCAATCAAAATTTAAGTTAAAAAAATTAGTTTAACGCGGAGGAAAGATCACGGTTGTAGTTGCTTTTGTAAGTTTCCTATCTCAAAAGTTCCAAATGATTATGAACTAGTTTATGAATTTAAACTACACAATAAATATTTACCCTTTTAAGCTATAGTAGTATTAAATCCTATCATAAATTTGTAAAAATTGTTTATGAATTCTTTAGATACTTGTTACTGAATGATTTTCAAATAAGTTATTTGAATGATAGGATTAAAAATATATTTGTGTGATATATTTTTATAAAAATTATATATGTGTATAAAATTATATATGAATGAATTTTCGAGAATCCACTGGGATGTTCTAATATGTATTAGTGAATATGAAATTATGACAACAAAAGTAAATGTGTTGAATTTATAAAAAAAAAACTTTTTTCATTAAGTACATTAATGTAAGTCGATTGACCCAAAGTTATATATTTTATCTACTTTAAACAAAATACCTACAAAGCTCTGTCGACTTTACAATGAAAACTTCATTAAACGATTTAAAAACAAGTAAGAATGTGCTATAATCGGTCAAGCCCGACCATACGATACCCTTCACCACTAAGGTCAAAGGTGTTATTTTTCCCGTGTAAAGTCAAATATTTGCTAAATTTTGCCATCGTACAAACATTTTCTCAAAACTTATATATTTAAGCTGTTTCCGTCATTTGGACTTATATGAGAGCTAGGGTCAAATGTGGACCGATTATCTCGAAATTTGGCAAATTGATTACGGTTGTTACAAAGATAATGTATGCAAAAAATAAACTTAAAATTCTAATTATCTTTAGATTTACGAGTGTTTTAGTAATTTTTGACTCATTTAGTGCGTTTTTAAAGAAAAGTTTGTATGGGAGCTATGGTCAAATGTGGACCGATTTTAACGAAATTTGGTACAGTGATTTAAGTTTAAAAGAAGTAGAAGAAGTATATGATTTAAATTTCATGAAAAAATATTGATATTTGAGGCCCATATATCAATTCCGGGAAATGGGACCTATGGGAGGTACCATAAATAATGGACCGATTTTGACGAATTTCAATAGCCATGGTGCCATTGTAAAAAAAATGACCTGTGCCAAATTTCATCAAATTATCTTAAGAATTGTAGTTTGATTACAAGGTTTACATGGGGGTCCAGCCAGCCAACCAGACGGACGGACATCGCTAAATCGACTCAGAATTTGATTTTAAGCCTATTGGTATACTAAAAGGTGGGTCTAAGACAAATATTTTCATGCGTTACATACATCAGCACAAACTTATAATGCCCTTTCCACCTATGGTGGTGAAGGGTATAATGACTGCCCGCTAAGACCGTTTTAACTGCTCGAGCCCATAAGAACATTTCGATTAAAGGAACTAATGCTCCTTCAAGTTCCAGCTGTGTTGTTGAGTATTTACTTTCAAACAGTTTAGCTAAAAGGTTAGCTTTATAAATTGGGTCAGTGAATGTTTGATCATTATTTTAAAGAGTCGGAATTTAAAAACTTTCATAATCCTTTATTCTTTTAGTGAATGGCCTAAACATTTTTGTCTCGGAAATTAGTAATAAGTTTATATATAGTGTAAGCGAACACATAAAGTAACTGAAACTTTCATATCAAAGAATATCCATTTAACTTTAGTTTAGCCAACCTACCCTAGTTTAAGTTAATATGTATCGTAAGTTTTCAATTATTTGCGCGTATGAAATTGAAATTATCAAAACTCATACACAACCATTGAAAGCCTAATATACAAGGCCTTTTTGTTAAACTTTGCATTTGACTTTCCATACACATACTATAACATATTTGTATGGGATGTACACATTTGTGTTTTTGCCTCCTTTGAATTTGTGGATTATTTGACGATTGTACTTTACTTTACTTTTTGTTTCTAAACATCAACAATACACTTTGAAATATGTGGGAATGGCTTCTATTTAAGTGCCTGGCTGTAGGCAACTGATATAAACTAATCCTTTGTCAGACGAAAAGTTGAAGATTTTTATAACTACCACAAACTTTTGCAATGAAAATGATTTCTTTTAAGTAGTTTTGTTTTTAAGTTAAACAATTAAACTGGCATACTCAATAATCATAAAAAGATGAATTTTAATTAAAACTATCATCGAAACATTTATTAATTTAGAGCAAAATATACATACATACACTTTGGAGCAAAATTGAGCCAATGTAAATAATTTTTTTGTATATTAACTACTATTTAACTATTTTTTTCATAACAACGAAACTGTTTGCATTTTTTAATAAAATATATTACATTCTCTTAAAAAACTAATAAACATTACCATATTCGGTTCTCTTATTTGGAATATATTGATCTCTTTAAATCAACTGCATTGGCATACTTTTGCTCCAGCCAAAAATTACTCAATTAACGGTACTTTAACTGAAGTCTTTTTTAATAATTATTACTGGTTTGTAAAATTTGAACATTTAGTGCATAATTAAGAAATACATCAAAACAATTTGGAATGAAACCATTATCGAAAGAATTAAAAGACGAAATTATAAATAGGGCTAAAAATGGTGATACAACTCGAAAAATCGCAAATTTTTATAAAATAGGACAGCGATCAGTGGCTAGAATTATTGCGAATTATAGAATTTGTAATCCAGATCAAAAATTTGAAAGAAAAAATGGAAGACCTAGAAAAATTTCTGATACAGAATCCAGAGCTCTTGGGCGTTTATTCGTTTCCGGGAAAATAAACAGCACTAAAGAAAAAAAGAAAACAGTTACTGCCTGCTCTGTTGATGTCAGCAGATGGACTGTCCAGAGGGCTCTTAAAAATATTGGATACAAAGCTTCTATAAAAAAGAAGAAACCAAAATTATCTGATAAAAACGTTAAATCCAGAAAATCTTTTTTTGAAAAATACAAGTCATACACAGTACCAGATTGGCACACGGTGAGTGTTTAAACTTTTTTTTTTATATATATTTGACCTTTTTTGTTTGATTTGAAGGTCATATGGTCAGATGAGACCAAAATTAATAGATACCAATCGGATGGGAAGGTTTGGTATTGGGCTAAACCATCAACCACTCCAAATCCAGCTCATGTATCTCAAACCATTAAACATGGAGGCGGTTCCCTCATGGTTTGGGGATGTATAACTCCAGATGGCGTGGGTCCCATTGTTCGGGTAGAAGGCATAATGCGTAAGGAGGACTATCTTCGCATTTTGCAAGAAAATTTGCCTCTAGCTCTGGCCAAAATGCCAGAAAGGCCCGAAAATGTCATATTCCAACATGACAATGACCCCAAACATTCTGCGAAAATTGTCAAAGAATGGCTTTGTTCTCAGGAGTTTGGGGTCATGGAGTGGCCAGCGCAGAGTCCCGATCTTAACCCGATCGAAAACTTGTGGGCTTATCTAAAGCGTCGGCTCGCAGGATACGAAGAAGTCCCAAAAAGTATTAACGAGCTATGGGAGAGGGTAAAGGCTGAATGGGAAAAAAATCCTCCAGATTATATAGCTAAACTTTATCAGTCTATGCCAAAGAGGATGAATCAGTTGAAAAAAGCTAAAGGATATTGGATAAGTTATTAAATTTTTATGAGAAATCCTTGGTGCAAAAGTATGCCAATGGCTTGAATTAGAAATCTTTTGTTTTTATAAAATCAGATGTTATGAATAAGTGTTTTTGTTACCGCTTTATATTTTTCTCATATGGATATTTTTAATTTAGCAAAAAGTTTAAAAATAATAAAAACAAAAACGATTAAAAATAATAAGTTGTCTTTTTTTATTTAAAACATTGGCTCAGTTTTGCTCCAAAGTGTATATACTTATACAGTGATATAGAGGAGATATACGATGATGTCAAAGATGCATTTTATGATCAGCTTAAAGAAGTTTACGATACCTGCCCCAAAAATCATAGGTGATTTTAACGCAAATATAGGGCAGAAAAGTTGCTTTGAACCTGCTTTGGGTAAGTTGCCACCAAGATGAAAACACTTTTGGGTATGTCCTGGAATATACAGACGGTAGCACAAAATATGTTTGATGTCTCAACAAATAACTTCCAATGAATCACCAAATTCGAAAAGGTCACATCTGCACAAAGCAATTAGAACTGATTGGTGTCAATAAACGTACATATGTATATGTCAAAAAACTGGAGATGTGGTCTTTTCGGATTTAACCATGCAATTGCTGAGAGAAAATATTGATGCTACTTATGACATATATATCCATTTAGAATACTTCAAAATCTGTGCTATAAATCCAAATCTCTCTTTAAAAAAACTCTTAGTATGACGTGGAGTGCCACAATGTCCCTAAAAAGGCATCAGGAATAAAGCTAATGGCGTTCTCTGTTTCATAAAATGATGGGCAAATACCTAAATACGTATCAGTAATTTGGGATCCGCAATATAAGATATACATTGATAAATTAGAGTCCGTCCAAATACAGTTTCTCATTTTCTACTTACGTAGTTTAAATTGGAATCTAAATATTAATCTTTATCCGTACCGCAGTCGTTAAGCTCTCATCAGCTTACCAACACTTGAAAGCCGAAGAGTAGTTTCCAAAATTTAATTTTTCCTAACTTATTTCAAGGGAAAATTGACTCCGTTTAATCCTTAATTCAGATTAATGTTCCCAACAGACGTCTTAGATATTATGAACCTGTCCATTTAAAATTTCAAAGATCAAACTACGCGGATTAAGATCCTTTCCGAAGAATATATTCTGAAGTCAATTCATTTAATAATTTTATCGACTTCTCAAAAAGGGTAGAAGAATCTAAAAAAATCTTCTTCTACTTCTAAATTCAAATAATTTTAATTAAGAATCCGAAATACGTTTAACCAAAAACAAAATTTTAAAACTGTCAAAATCGCGTATTTGTGCTTATGGAAAAATTAATCCTTTAGAATATATAATGTATACAATTTTTGATTGCTCTCTTCGTGAATGGCAGGTCTTTATTTGCACCCATCTCGAATTTTTATACAATTTTTAAAATAATAGGTTTTTTAAAAAAAATTCATGCAGATATATAGTTCCAGTAGGGACTCAAAGTCCGCTTAATTTTATACAATTAAATGTAAAAACCCCATCAAAAGTAATTGGAGTAATAAAAATAACGTCAAGTAAAAAAAGGGCTCACAGTGTGTAGCGTCCGTCACAGAAATAAAGGTTTTTTAATTTGACTAGTGCAATTTTTCTTTTTTCTTCAATTGAACTTGGTTCGTAAAGAGAACTTATAATATGATTTATATTAGGCTAAAAATGTATAGATTTTGCAGAATAATATGTCTAGGAAAGTGTGTAGCGTTCATCCCAGAATATATTTTTTATAAAATGATATTTATTAAATACAAAATTTACGAACACATGTGTGTCTTATTCATAAAGCAATAACACTGTCTATATCCACAGATTAAATTTAAGATCGAATATACAGTTTTTTTTATTTTTGGGACACTCTAACAGCTAGCCTTGGCATTCTTTCGACGAAAAATAAGATGTGAAAAGTGTAAAACTTTAAGTAAATATTTGTATATAGCCGTTTTGTGAAATATTAAATTGTGCCCAAAAATCGCATTTTAACCGCGAACATGAAAAGGAATCAGATGAAATTCGGGAACAAATAAAATCATTATTTTCACTGATTAACGTATCTTTAAAAAAATATGAAATATTATTTTTATCTAATAAAAAAACATTCAAGTAAAAACTGTTCATTTATGGATTTTGGTTGAAACTGGAAACTTTAAAATATTTTATAAAAGCTGTTTTGTAATCCTCTGACTTTCCTCTAAATTTAATGTATTTACAACTTTTTTATTACTATGTCCAATTTGATGAAAATTACAGAAACACGTGTTTAAAAAAAGTCACTTCCATTTTTTGTGGCGTCCGTCACAGCACTTTAAAAGCAAATATATTTTTCATCCAAAATAAGTATGTAATTAACAAATGTCATTCGATAGCACAATCGATGGGCTAATATTCTCTGAAATCTGTGCAAAGATATCTAGTGTAGAACGACAATGGGATACATTTAAGTAGGTACAACAAAATTCGTACAAATGTATCGTCCGTCACGCATAAAAAACCTTCTTTCCATTGCATCTAAGATTCCATACTGTGTGAAAGGCACAGTAAAAGTTTGCGTTGGAACCTACCGGGTCAATTTGGACCAGGTAAATCTACCACTGACCAGATCTTCACATGTTAAATCCTGGGGAAGACCTTACACTCAGAAAAAAAATGAACTAAAATCTAGGAAAATTTACAAAATTTGAGGAAAAAATGGTTGTCGTATGGCGCCAAAGCCGTTTTTTACACCAATTGAGTAAAAAAATTCCTTAATTCCAGGAAAAAAATTTCCTTAAGTTTTTGATAAAATATCTTATATTAAACAAATTTTAACTTAAATCAAATAAAATTTAACTAAAAACTTGGAAAAAAATTACTATAATTTAGTTTATATTTTATCTGAAAACTTCTTAAAAACAACTAAATATTTCCTTTAATTTAGTTCAGATAAATATTTTGCAATGCTTTAATTAAGGAAATTTTTCCTTCATTTTAGTTAAAAGATAATTTATTTTTACTTAAAAGAAGTAAAAACTGCAGTAAGCTTATGATCAAATTTTCTACAATAGTAGAAAAAGATTACAGAAATTCAGTAAATTATTTATTTAGATCTTATAAAAAATGTATAACTTTTAGGAAATATTTTCCTTAAAAGTGGGAAAAACAGTCAGAAATTAAATAAGTTTAATACTTATATTTAGTAAAATATTCATTCCCAGTATAAAATATTTTCTACATTAATAAAACTTATTTCTAGTTTTCAGTAAATTATATACTTATCTGAATTTTATATTTTCTAATTTATACAAAAAAAGAACTAAAATTAGGTAAAATTATTTTCTAAAAAAATGTATCCCCTTTATAAAACAAAAGTATAAAAAATGGTACTAAATATTTTTATTGATATTTTTCATAATTTTACAAAAATATTTTTAAAATACATATACATATTTAAATAAGAAATAATATTTAAATTTACATCAATTTTTACATTTACTTATATATATTAAAGTGCACCTTATTTTTTTAAATTTAACCTTAATTTTCGCAAAGAAATGTTTTTCTTAACAAAATAATATGTTATAAAATGAGTTCCGCATCCGCCCCCAAACAGTAAAATTAGTTCTTATGGGAAAAAATGGGAGAATTTTTGGAAATTACAATCAATAACAACTTATGTAAAAAATACAATAAATTTAAAGTCATAGAAATAAAAATGAATGAAGTAGTTTTGTAATTTCCCCCATTCGTATTTAAGAAAGTTTCTTCCAATTAAAATAAATTCTCAATGTATTTTATTACCCATTCTTTGCCATTAAATATTTGATCTTCTTTTACAAGTTTAAGAATTAATTTATTTGAAAATGTAATATAAACTTCAATATGAAAGCATTTTGGTCCAAGTTGAGAATTAATAGAAAAAAGATATGGACTTATATAAATATATTTATTAATGATGACAAATTTTATAAGGTAGATACATAAAAAAATCGTACTTCAGAATTAACTGCAGTATAATACAATGAAAAATATGAAAGCCTTTTTATAGTCAAATTGTTATTTACTTTGATAAAATAACATGGAAGGGACGCTCTTTGTGACGCACGGCATCTTTGGCTACGGAACACTAAAGGTCCTTAGTCTTCCCAATTTAACTAATCCAAGGTCATTTTGCAAAAAATATAAAATATCGTATAGGTGTTTAATATATATTTTTTAATATCTTTTATTTAGGGCATACAGTTAGTTAGGGGAATAAACTAAAATATATTATTTATTTTTATTATTACTAAAACGAAAAAAATTTAAGAAAATAAATAAAAATAAAAGTATTTGGATAAGGGAACAAAATGTATACCAAACAATGACTTTTGAGTTTTACCTAAAATTTTTTCGATTTTGTATTAATAAATAATGTGTTAAGTTTTGCCCCTTACTGTAAGCCCAATAATTAACTGTTACTTTAAAACACCTACACAATTTTTTGAATTTTAGATACTTATCAATGCATTACGCAAAAGCTCAATCTAAAAATGTATTTACCTTATAAGCCTATAGTACTCGCCTTTAAGAAGCTAGAAAAAACCGATCCACATCACCTAAGGCCGATCCACGTCACCAGACATACGACACAAAAGAGATGCAGGCAATATCTTTCCCGATTTTCTATATTGAGACTGTAAACACAATAGTTATTGATTTATCTAGAGCACAACAAAAAGATGAGGAATTAAAAGGTATGGTTAACAACAACAAAAACTTACATCGTTGGACCTCTGCCGCCGTCAAATGAGTACAGATACTTGCTAACAATCATCGATCGGTTTACTTGATGGTCAGAAGTAGCAGATTAATAATATTAAAAGCGAAACTGTGGGACAAGCTTAAATATCAATTTGAATATCCAATTTTGGCGTTCTCTTGAAGATCACAACAGACCAGGAACTTTAATTTGATTGTCATTTATTCCAAGAACTCACCTAAAGGCTAGGAACTAATTCATTTCATCCAGAAACCACTTCATTTCATCCGCAAGGCAATGGAATAATTGAAAGTATGTATCGTACTTTGAAGGCAGCACTGAAATGCAAACACTCAACCAAGTGGACAATTGTACTACCAATGATGGGTCTTCGTTTAAACAATACACAAAATCTACCCCCGTCGAATTAATATTTGGTAAATTATTGCAGCTGTCGCCAGAATTTTTATTAATACTCAATAATTTCTTTAGAAAAACTACGTCTCACTATGAAAATGAAAATAATAATTAAAAATAATGAAATTAATTTATTGACATTTATTTTTCAATAAACATATAATAAACTAATTTTTAAAAATATTTTAACTAATTTTTAGGAAATTTTTCTTTAATATAAGTTATAACATTCAAGAAATTATTACAATTTTACTCATTATAAAGAAAATTTCTAATTACTCCATAAATTTGAACATGATTTATTCTGTTTTATCTGATATCATTTTTAGGAAAATTTTCTTAAATATTAGTATACAACTTTTACCAAATTATTACAAGTTTACATTTTTTAAGGAAATTGTATACTATTGGAAGTTGAAAATTATCTGTACTAATTTAAAAGAATTTTTTCTTAAAATAAAGAAAGTCTTGAACTTAAAATGCATGTTTAAGAAATTTTTTTCCAAATTTAAGTACAACTTTTTAGTAATTAGGAAAATAATGAACTTAAATTTACGACAACAACTTCCAGATTTTAAGTAAGTTCAATTTTATGAACTATTTTTGAATAAATCATTTACTCGATCAAATTTTTTGAACTTTAATTCAACATAACCTAGTTTTACGATATGATGAACTAAAATTTAGGACATATTTTATAGTTTTAAAAAAAATTTCCCTAAAATAAATAATATTTTACAAAATTCATGAAATTTTTCTATGAAAAAATATTTATTCTTTTTAAGTATATGAACTATAATTTTTTTATATAAATGTAGTATTTTTTACTAGAATGTAACAATTTTTCCTTGTTTTGAATAAAAATTTACTTTGAATATGGAATTTTTTTTACTATTTTCAAGGAATTATTTTTCCTTAAATTTAGTACATGTCTTTTTTCTGAGTGTAGCGAAAAAATAGAATTCGTTGACTATAAAGTGCTCGCGTTTTCCGATGACATTGATATCATGAGTCGCCTTTTCTAGTATTGAGAAGGAATTAATAAAAATGGGTATAATTCTTAACGAATCAATAAAAAGCTTTTCGTATATATTCCATAGGTTCTGGTCAGGTTCAAGTAGGATGAAAAAGACCAGAGGAAAATAAAAGGAGAAAAGGATAAGGTGCGAAATCAGCTCAGCTCAATGTATAAAGCAAAAGACTGTCATTTTTATATAAAATTCAAAATCGGAATGAACAAGTAGAGGGTCTTTTAGATAGTGGCGCTATCGTAACCTATCTCGACAAAGAATGTACGGAGTTATTGGAGAAGGCGGGATTGAAAGTCATTAGATTTACATCCTTCATCAAGCCGCCTGATACCAGCCACCATAAGTTTGTGGGACGTGTGAGAAGTACAATTTTCTTTTGTAAATCTTCTGAAGAGATTGAAACCCATGCTTAATCTCCTGATAACGTTGTAGCCAAGTTCCATTGCTACACAAGAAACAGACTTGTGAAGACGTACCTTGAGATTAACACAATTGATACCTACGACGCAACTCCGGTGGAGGACAGGATAGGATACTTGGTTTTGGGGTCAATGAGCATCCTTTTAAACTCGTCCGCAAGGGCGAGAAGTATAATCTGTATGTGGACGCTCACAAGCTAAATGCCCTCATAGTAAAGGACGCCTATCATCTGTCACACATTGAAAGTCTGCATTGTAAGTTAGGGGATAAGCATTAAATGTATATTGAGCGTCGATTTGAAAGATGCATTCTGGCATATACCATTAGATCTGCGACAGGCAAAAGCTAGACCGAGAGCATTTATCTTTTTTTATTTTCACACATAATGAGCATTCAGACAAACAGTACGATACTAACAACACAAAGATAAAGGGAGAATTACAAAAATAATCAACACAATTACAAAATGCAAGTTTTATTTTACGGGACAATGCATTACATGCATTTAGTAGAAAGAAGAAGTAAGTTGGGTCATGCAGCCCAAAGACTTTCCCGTTTAATGGATAAAGTGATTTCAGCTGCACTTCGTAATAGAGTCTTTGTCTACCTATCTATCGACATATTTTGAAACTCACCTGGGTTTACATCAACAGGTATCTAATTATTTGGAATCGACTGGTTTAAAATTTTGCTTCAAGGAGCTAACGTACCAAAGGTAAATAGTGGAAGGAGGTAAATTTAAGCCTGATAAAAAAAGGTGAATTCTATTCTGAGATATACTTACCCCAAAACTGCACGCCAAGTTCGAATCATCCAGATTACGCCTCAATAAGTACGTCAATACGATGAAAAAGTTAAAATTATTCATCTTGATAAGCTCAAATTAGCGTTAACAAAGCAGCCTAGTGCTCACTTATCCGGACTTTGGGAAGAATTATTACGTGCAGTGCGGTGCATGCGATGTGGGAGTGTAAACAGTGTTATTCCAAAAGGATTAAGCTAAAGGATAATATCACATCGAATTCTTCTCCGACAAACTACATCGAACTTATACCGTTTTCGGTCACCAGAGCAGCCTTAAGTGACTGATGCGCTACAAGGACCTCAGTGGTTGTTGGATCTTTCACGTGCAATCTTTTGTATTCGAGGTAGTACACTGTCCTAGTTCCAAAAACGTGGAACCTGATACATTGTTCAGGTATGATATTAATGAGATTACAGCAGATGTTAAAGAACTTGTTTACTTAGATTCAAAAGCATTTAATACTAATGATTACCTGGATTTCATCAAACCCATTTAAGGAAACTGTGGTCAACTTCCAGGCCTCAAGGTAATAGACAATCTAGTTTACAAACGCGTCTTACTTTACGATGGAGTACCAATAAATAAAGATTTTAGCTGGAAATTTTGGGTTCCCTTAGAATTGACAGGTGAAGTTATAGTTAAATGTCATAATCCTCCCGAAGCATCACATGGTGGTTTCCAAAAAAAGTTGCAAAAAGTTAAATATTATTTCTACTATGTCGCAAAATGCCAAATTTGCCATAAGACGAAATCTGCTAAGACTATTTCAGAGCGTCCTTTTCAACTAATATTCGTCTAAGTTTTAGGTCCACACTCGCGTTCAAAACGAGGCAACAGTTATATTTTTATTGTTTAAAAAACCATCTCACAAAATGTGTGCGTACATAATTCATTTGCTCAGAAGTGAAATATTTCACAAATTTGGAACGCCAGTTTTCAATAATGGAATGGTTTTCAAAACTTAATTAAAAACTTTGGCATAACTCAAATACGGACAGCTTTAAGTCCAAATGCGTCAACCAACCTACTTTAGCCGCAATAAGGTCATTTTCACAAGAGGATCAAACGGGATGGAACAAATAATTGTCCGAAATTAAATGTTAGCTAAGGTGATCTGTGCACACATCAATCGGAGTGACAACCTCAATAGGGAACGATATAGTCGGTGAAGCCCGACCGATTGTTTTCAAATTTTGGTTATTGGTTTATATTTGCAAAATATTTATCTGTGCAAAGTTTAAGTAATCAAATGCATTTATCTTTAGAGTTATTAACGTTTTTGTGCCTTTATATGTGTAAAAACGTCTTTTGAGAATGTGTCTTGTCCGTCCGGCTGGCCGTAACTTCGGTGGGTCTCAGACCAATATTTCTATGCGTTACAAACATCAGCACAAACCCAATATACCCTTTCCAACTATGGTGGTGAAGGGCATAAAAAGATATATAACGAAACAAAATATTTTATGTGTGTGTTATTTATGTTCACTTTTGAAACCGCAAAATGGATAATGGATATTGGACCAACATTCAGAGGATGACTCCTACGTATGCATATGCATTGTGATGGAACTAGGAAAAGGGAAGGAGGATAGAGAGTATTTAGTGTTTGTGGATATTCGATTTGAACCTTCGGATATCATAATTAGAGGGGAAGACTGATGCAGAAAGTTTATTCCACATTCGTGCTGCGCGGCTAAAAAACAAGCTTTCTCTATAGTGCGTCGTGCGATCCACTGGAAAATCGACTGCAAAGGGGTGAGCCCTTGTTGAGTTGCATGTGCTACGAAGAAATGTAATGTGTAACAATATCTCTAATTTCGCTTGAGCACATGAAATTATAGTAGAAATGTGAACCGTCGTGGTATAGCAGGTAAGTCATCCGCCTAGCATACCAGAGGCCCAAGTTCAATCCCATTACGACGATGCTCCAATGAGGCAATAGAGTTGACTACCCTACTGTCACCGATAAGCACCTTCGCCCTCTCTTGTACACGGTCGAGAAGCTCCAAAATAGACTTTGAAGCACCGGCCCATACATGAGAGTTGTATTCAGTTTTTTTTTTAAATTTAATAAGTTTTTCGTTTTTTTTTTTTTTAATTACAGTTGTGCCCATATAAGGTGCAATTGATAGGAACTTAGAGCCATTCATTAACGCCAATTGCACTCCATTAGGTGTACAGTATGGGGTGGGATCACATCTAAAAATATCATTGGGTATTACTTCTTCGAGAATGAAGTTGGAAGTGCTGTAACCGTAAATGAAGAGCGGTATCGGTTTATGATAGAAACATTTTTACGTCCTGCTCTTAGAAACAGACCTGGTATGTTTTTTCAGCAGGACAGAGCCACTGCCCATGCTGCCCGGGACAAAATGGCACTTTTAAGTCAAATTTTAGGAGAGCAAATAATTTACAGAAATTCGGAAATTATTTTGATTATTTGATGTAGCGAATGTATGTGAACAACCAGAGACAATTCTTTAACTCAAGGCAAACATTATTGCAGAAATTCAAACGTTACAGCTACGTTTTCAGTTTCGCACTTGTGGGCTCTAAAATGAGCCCACAAGTGCGATACTGAAAACGGTGTCAAAAAATATCCATTTTGTATATTACATAATCTAAGAAAAAAATAATAAATAAACAAAAAAAGTTATCAAACTTTAAAACCCCATGGTAACTTTTTGCCCACCCTGTATTTGAATCTCATAATATTAACTTAATAATGGGATATTTTATTAATTCTTACGTACAGCGACATCTTTTATGAAACCCATACATTCATAAACAGCTTATAAATGCTTATTTCCGAAAGCTCATATTAATTTCATCAAGTAATAAAAATAGCTTTAGAGCTTAAAGCATCAAGGGTTTGCTCTAAAGTTAACTCAAGATGGTTCCACAACTCAATAAAAAAGATATTTCGTTTTTGACATGTGCAGAAATATTATAATCTACTTTCCTTTACCCTTATATGAGGCGCTTTATTGGAACTCGTTCAAAAAATTTAAAAGTCCTATACAAATCTGTAAAAAATCTTAAAATATTAACAAAGTGTTAAAATTGTTGTATTGTATATTTATTTTAAGACATATATTTCTGTGGTACTATTTCGTGTGTCACTTGAATAAGGAACTCTTTTAGTATTTATCAGGAAGACTGTAATTTGAATTTCTTTCAATATAAACGGCTAGAGAATTTTTAATGTGATAGTTTTTTTTAATAGTTTTTATTTAAAACGGAACGTGTTAAAGCTCATAATAACTCAGAAAAAGAAAAATCTCAGAATCAAAAAATAGCAAAAACATTAATAGCTGTGTTTTTTAGAAGTTTATATAAACTTCCAGTACAAAATTAAGCAGATATAAATTTCATAAGTAGTGATATTTATAGCTACTTAAAAGTTAAGTAGGAATAAAAATGCTGCCAAGTCTACTTTTTTAGATTTTTTTAGATTTTCAACACTGAAAATCAAAAAATTATCACAAAATTAGTCAATTAAAAAAATGGCTAACCAAAACAAAATGTAAGTATTAAAATAAAAAGTGTTTTAATAATTATGCTCTTCACCATAATAGATGGAATGGGGTTTGTATGATCAGCACAAACCCCTTTTTCAGATATGTTGGTTATGGCTATCCATGTAACCTTGTTATTAAAGAATTTTAATGATTCAAAAGTTAAGAAATTCTTTTTGTTTATTGATAAGTGGTCCTAGTGATGAAGAAACCAGAGAAGAAACTCTGGGTTTCCTTGAGTGCTACAATGCACGCAAGGATGAGTTTAACAGTTATATGTAGTACCTACATACGTATATATAGTTATCCCTTATATTTATGTATGTTGTATAATGAATAGTTAAAATATAATTGTATGTTCTTATTTTGTTACTAGGTGCTTGTTTTGGATGATTTTTAAAAATATGAATTACTCAAAATTACTGATTTAATGTATTGTTGCTAATTGTAATAATTGGGCATGCAGAATCATGAATTTACAGCGTACATTTCAATAACACTAACATACGTATGTACATGAACATGTACATACGTTTGTTTATTGCTTTTGACATGATCATGCATGCTTTGTTAGTTTGTTTTGTCACCAATGTAATTTGGTTGCTGCAGTTGGGAGTTAAGTTGAGTTATATCAATGTACATACAAACGTTCACACATTGTAGCCGAACAAGTATAATAAAATCATGTGTAAATATGTTTATACATATCTACACACGAATTTACATATCTACTAAAATTCTTTACCTTCTTATGTACATGGCATAACAACGTAAAAGATCACTTGCCCAATCACGATCGTACATGATCGATTTAGTTTTTATGCTTAAGTAAGAACCAATATCAATTTTTCGATTGAAGGCAGTTCGGCACAAATCTTCAAAGCAAGCACGCAAAATAATAAAAAATAGTAATTTAGAATCCTTTTAGAGACAATTGATTTTTGTGTAATATCCTTAAAGGATAACCGAATTTTAAATAAGGATATTTAGTATTATAAAACTTTCTAAAAGGAAAATTTAACTTAAAACATTTTTATAAGAAGTGAATTAATAAAATTTATTTAAAAATAAAAATATTGTGTTTTAATAAAAAAAAGACTTATTTTTTAACCACGCAAGGAAGAAAAAAATGTTTTAGAAGACATGCTCGTCAAAGGTCTAACGGTAAGATTTTATCTTTACAATAATTTTATTTTGAATATTTCAATTTTATATTCTAGGATGAAAATACCACACCATTAGCACTGGAGTGTAAGATGAGGACGTTGCTTTCTTCTTATAAGTCTGCAAAAGACAACTCCAGTACCACTGGAGCAAGCCCATGTTTGCCGCCATTTATGACAGAAATGGAGGAAATATTTGGTGACAAACCAATAATTTCAAATATCCATACAATTCATTTGGGTCGAGGGCAAACAAAACCTTTAGAGGATAAGGCGCCACAAATCCACAAAATGTCTGCAGATACGGACGCAAACGGAAATCGGATAATTTTTATAAGGAAGAAAATAACAAATAAAATAACAAAATTTGCTGCAGGCTTTTGTCTGGAAGTGATAAAAATATACTTACATATAATTTTTTTTTTTAAATAGCACATACATGTCTCTAAGAAAAACTAGTAAAGTTATTTTCAAAATTTGACCCTAGTAGTGAAGGGTAAACAATTGTTCGGCAGAACCGACTTTAGCATTTTTTACATGTTTAAATATCTACAAAAAAGGTAAAACATAATACGACAAATAAATCAAGTTTAGATCAAATAAATTAAAAGCGAGGTCTCTAAAGTTTTAAATATGATAAAATTATATTTAATATTTATTAAGGATAGTTGAAATAAGCAAATTAATATGTTAAATTATATTCTGTTCAACTAGATGATTAAATAAAATATCTCTTCTACTTCCATCATCGATAAATTCAAGACTATATGCATTTTCCCCACTGTCCTCCAATATTTCAGTATCGGTGTTATTTTGATCATGCAAATCATGTTTAGATATACATATGTATGTTGTGCATACATACAAACAATAATGTTTGTTAATGTAGGTATATTGGTTTGCTCCGTAAATTTAAGTGGTCTCCTAAATTTATTTTTCAGTAGCCCAAACGCATTTTCCACGATTATTCTAGTAGAAGAGTGAATTTTGTTGATTTTTTTTGTGTTTGCGAAAGGTTTCCATAGTCTTTAAACGGGGGAACTATCCAACGTATAGGGAGATAAGCCGAATCGCCAGTAAGAAATATCATTAAACTTCATGTCAGCATCAACAACAGCCTGAAGTAGTTTTGTTTTCTGTCAAAGTAGCATTCCTTTTCATTCGTAGGTGCTCTAATATTAATGTGTCTACAGTCCATTGCTCCGATAATGCCCGGGATATTTCGTTTTTGTTGGAATTTTCTTTGCGTTTTTAAGAGGTCTTGTCCTTGAGACCATTTTATGTATTCATGACCGATTGAAATAAGGAAACACGCTACTCTTTTTACAGCGTGCCATGCTGAGGACTCCAAAATGTACTGCCAACTGCCTAAACGTAATGGTGTTAGCAATATACCAAATATACATATAGAAATTTATTTTGGCATTAAGACTTTGTTTCCCACCATGACACATTTTTGGACAGTATTCGGAATCTTTAAAACGATCTTATATTGCAGTTAAGAAAATATACTTATACTATTAATCGAATTTGAGTAAAGATTACCTATAATGTATTGCACAGTGCTACTTTCCATCCACATATTATTCTTAAATTCCGTGGAATTGAATTTATCAATCATTTGGCCAAAGTCTATGTGTGTGGGAGTTTGATTATCATCTGAATCATCTTCGCAGCTAGATGAGCTTTCAGAACTGTCTGAACTATTTTAAGAAATTACCATATCGATTGCTTCCAGTATTGATTCAAATTCTTGGTGCCCAGACAGCAGATTTCTTAGCTTAAAAATATATTAGGCAATAATTCGAAATTCTTTTAATATTTTAAATTCTTACCTCTTCCATTTTTATTTGGAAATATAAAAAATATTTTTTTTGACTTTACAAAGTGCTACCAAGTTTTTAAAGCTAAGTAGCGATATCGTTTTATTCGAAATTTTTATAGATGTAAATATAAACTTCGAATAAAACACAGCTATTATATACATATAATATTTATCAGATATACATTATATACGTATGTATATAAATATTTGATAAGTATGGCTATATACATTTTCTTGCTAAATAAAGTTAGGTGGTTTAAATCGCTCATTTATTTCCATATTCTATAGTGTTGACAGCACTAAATCTATTATTGTCGCTAACAAAAATAGAAATTAGTTTAATGTTGGCTACAGCTACGACGGTGGTCGGTAGTCGCGTAGCTGTGTCTACGCTAAAAAATTTAATGCATTCTAATTTTGACAGATTGTAGCCCGTAGCCTGTAGCCGTGATTTTGTTTATAGCATAATTCATAGCAATACTTTTAAGATATAATTATTTTTGGGGCATAATTTTAAAATAGATTTCTGTTTTTTACTTTCTACAAAAAATCTTGAAATGGAGTGAAAACGAAATACTCAACCTCACCTTCTCCGATTTTGATAAAATTTGAATTTCGCTTTGGTTCAAACTTTATGGAGATTCAAAGTTCGTTTTTTAATATATTTTTCAAACATACCCATTTTATATGTTATCGCATGCCATACTTTCGCGTATAGAAGTTTTATGCCAAAGATGAACATTCATTGAATTTTTTTCTTTTGATTTTTTCCACTAAATTCTTGATTAAAACTTGAATTTTAGATATATATTGAAATTAATTCAATATTTGTAAGTTCTTTTCCAACCTCTTCTTGGCTTATATTTTTAGGCAAGAACATGAATGAGTTTATAGCAAAATTTACATCTTTTCTCACTTATCAAATTTCCTGCAAGCGAAAAAGTTCTTTCGCGATAGTGCACAGTTTGTAGGTGTCGCTTAAATTTTACAACTTAGCTTATAAAGATGAAACTCTAAACGATTCATATGCCACCATTCCAAAAAAAAAAATTCATCATGAAAATTTACCTGTATTATTTCGTAAGTTGAAAGTTCAATAGCTGCTCTATCACATACGTTGAATGACGATGGAATATTTAAAAAAAATCGGAAAAAATTTCGCTGTTGTGGTCAGAAATTTCTGTTACTAATTCTGATTTTCAAGATCGTCATCAAAACTTTTCACATTTAAACTTTCTCCACACATTTTTTTTATTTGCTTGTATTTTATTATTGAATATTTCTGAAAAGAAAATAACAATACCCTGTCGGAGATCAAACTAGTACTTTACTAGTACTTAACTAGTACCAGTACTAGTTCCCAACTGTAAACTTTCCTATACCATCTTAATGTTCAAATTAGCATTGAGTGTGTTTAGAAAATTACTAGTACCATAGGTTCAAGTAGTACACTAGTACATTTTGGTACAATTAGTTGCAATGGAGCCAGTTTAATACTACTACACATTGACTTTATTGGTTGTATCAGAACCAGTGCCTAGTTTCTGTTTTTCTCGCATCGAGTTATTTATCACATCGAAAAGTGAAATTGTTATAAAAATAATGTGTGTTGCCAACTAATCGTTTCAGCTAACATTGCTTTTCGCATATTTTCACTGTTCGATGTGAGAAATTACTCGATGCGAGAAATACAGAAACGAGGTACAGTTTATTACTATTACTAATGTATGTAAACAGTCCCCATATTGTGGTCCCTTTTTTATTTGTTTCCCTAGTAAAAATTACTCTTAATTATAAAGTTATCAATAGTTTTATTTATTATATTAATTAAAACAAATATTAAATTTAATCATGCGATTTAGGTCTTCATTTTCAGAGTTTTCATTGCTTACATATTTTCTTTTTCTAATTTTTCCAAACGGTTGGTTGGTCTTTTATAGTTGAAAGGCTTTTCTCAAGGCGATATCGGGACCATCGGCAAATCAGCAATAGAATCTATATAATTAAACATGAATGTGCAGAATTTTACGATTACTCACTGGACTTAAGATAACATTTTTTTTATTAACATACCTTTTTTTTGAGATTCTGCTTTCCATGCGTACCATCAACGTTAAATACATTTTTATTTTATTTTTTTTTAATATTTTATATTTGTTCATTGTTTTTTACATTTTCTATTTTTTTTTTTTGACATAAAAACCAAACTTCAATACAAAAATTGTCGTAGGCTTGCCAAGTTGTTATTTTTTAACTGAATATTTAAAGTCTTTTAATTGATATAGCAATCATTTTTAAAAGGGAAAAGTCGATGAATAAAATTACGTTTTGTCATTAAGTATTTTATTCTTAAATATGTAAATAGAACAAAATATACTTTAATACATTTAATTTTTAAAGCAGTACCAAAACAGATATAGACTAATTTTTGTTCCATTAAACAAAATTCTATCGATCTGCAAGTGGTGTACTGAAACCACTTCGAGTACTAGTACTTTTCTACTAAAGTTTCAACTCCGTCTGCACTTGTATTTGCTGTAGTAGAAAATTACTAGTAACTTTTAGACAATTGACACTCAATCTCCTACAGGGTAAGTAATCAAATCTTAAGGCCGTGTCAGATAAAACTTTGTTGCTTTGCGTGACGTTTATTACTTTGACAAAAAAACGTACCGCAAAAAGTGTATGACACAACAAAAACTTTGACAACACTCGCGTTGTTTGTTTATTTTTAAGAAGTGGTTGGCGCGCAAGTTTTGCTATTAATTTTGTGTGTTTTGATAAATATTAAAAATGCTTTTGGAGGATTTATTACAAATTGTTTTAATTGTACTGCTAATGGACGAAGCATTGGAGTTATTAGGCAAAATTTCCAAACGTAGGTTTTGGGTGCGAAGGCTTTACCAAGATCGTGATTACAACGGGCTTTTCGCTACTAGTTTTGATGAAATGCATCAAGCGGATCCAGAGCAGTTTTAAAAGAGTGTCCGGATGAGCCCTGCTGTTTTCGATATGCTGTTAGAACTTTTGAAGACACGTCTTACAAAAATGTCAAACCGGCCATCCATATCTGCATCCTGCAGACTATTTTTAACACTTACGTGAGTTGTTTCCATATGATTTAATAAAATATTTAATAAGATATATATATATATAAATATGTACTATCTGTAGTTTTCTGGCACACGGGGATAGTAAACAAACACTTGCTAGTGCTTTCAAAATGGGACGATCAACAATAACCACCATTATAAATGAGGTGTGTGAAGCAGTTTGGGAAGAATTGGGAATGATTTACTTGTCTCCGCCAAACAAGCATGAATGGAAACGTATTGCTGAGGACTTTAACACCATGTGGAATTTTTCGAATTGTGTTGGTGCTGTGGACGGAAAACATATTACAATATCATGTCCACCCAATTCTGGATCCTTATACTATAATTATAAAGGAAATTACTCCATTGTGCTCTTAGCAAGTTGCGATGCCAATTATACCTTCACAACTGTAGATATCGGGGCGTATGGTTCCCAAAGCGACGGTAGTGTATTATGGCATTCAGGCTTTGGACAGCGATTGTTGAATGGTAACTTAGATTTGCCTGAAGATTCTTATCTACCTGGAACGTGCACTAAATTTCCCTATTTTATGGTCAGTGACGCTGCATTTCCACTTAAAAACTGCATTATGCGTCCATATCCCGGTTTGTACACTTACTTAAACTTCTGCTAAACTTCAGTTAAAATTTTTTTTCCATTTTGCATTTAGGAATGCGTCTATCACCTGACCGAGAAACTTTTAATAGGCGACTATCGCGCGCCCGTAGAGTGATTGAGAACGTTTTTGGAATTTTATGCGCTCGTTGGAGAGTTTTGTTATCTCCTTTGTTTATGCACCCAGAAAATGCAGAAAAATTAGTAAAAGCTGCTATAGTTCTGCACAATTTTGTTAAATTCCACGATGGCAGTTATTGTCCACCTGATTATGTTGATCGCTTTGAAGGCGACGAATTTGTGAACGGGCTGTGGCGGAGTGAAGTTTCGACACCGTTGCAAAATCATGGTAGAATGACTTGCAATAATGTATCAAAAAATGCACTCGCTATAAGAGACACACTAAAGGACTATATTATGTCCCACCCAATTTAATTAAAACTAAAACAATTTTTTTGTTAATACATTTATTTAAAAATGTAAAAATTAAAAATAAAATAAATTCATAACTAAAAAAACAACGATTTTTGTACTTTCTACTTCGTACATACGTACATACACATATAAATAAAAAAAAATAAAAATAAAATAATTAAAAAATTCAGTTCTTTGCAATTAATTATATTAAATGCAATTTTTGTACAAAAAAATAAAAAACGATTAAATTAATCGACTAGTGACTAGAATCTAAAAATTCATAAAAACAAAATTTAATTGGCATTATGGACATACGTCAAAAGCTCAATCTTAAGTCGATCTTGGACTTCCTGTGGCTTTTTTTGCAGGCATTCATCCAGCATTTGTAGGAAAGCACTATTTCTAGATGCTGGTTTCTCCACTTTTGCAGCAATAACGCTTTCTATTGTGCCACACAATCTCTCAAACCGTTCACGCGATTCATTGCCCAGGCGCTGTCGTTTTGGGGTCTTATTGCTGCTACTGCTACTCAGCCCAAAATCGTCAGTAGCATCTTTATTGCCAGTAGCATCTTTATTGCTATCGTTTGACGTTTGGCTGCAGGACTGGCCATCACTCCACTGGAAATTTGATGTAGTGCTAGAAACAATATGTGAAGGTTAAAAACGAAAACATAAGCTGCAGATTAATAAATTTTACTTACTTCCTACGAGAAATGTGTTTTGTCAAAAACCTCATGGACTCCATGTAGCACCAATCCGTTTTTTCCTGAGCAGCAGCTCCCGACTTTGGTTTGCTGCCTGCAACCTCACGGACAAATCTGTCTCGCAGCGATTTCCAGCGACTTTTACAGTGCTCCTCTGTTTTAAATATAAAAAATAGCGAACGGCACAACACATACATATGTATTTCAATACACTATACCTGAAACTCCTGTTGAAGAAGCCACTTCTTGCCAAGCCCGGTCTTTCAAATGCTTGTTACGAAAAAGCGAAGAGCTTTTGTCGTAAATGCATGAGTGCATTTGGATAGCATTTATTAATTTTTCCTCCATATTAACTAAAATAATAAAAAAAATAATTTTTAATTAATTGTTGCAAAAATTACACATTACATTTGCATTACACTTACCTCTTTATCACAATAACACCTCTTAAAATAATTTTATTTGTAAAAGCAAATTTTTCTTTTAACAAAACAAAATTTTGCCCGCAAAATTATGAAAATATTTCAAGAAAAATCTACAGCTGATTGTCAAAGCGCGCGAAAAGATAAAAGATGCCCAACTTTTCGTTTTGCGTTACGTTAAAAGTACTTTATGTGACAAGTGGCATTTAAAGATGTACATTTTATTTTAAATGTCAAAGCGAATTTGTAACTTAAAGCGAAGCAAAAGTTTTATCTGACACGGCCTTTTTCTGACATAAACACATTTTGATTTTATTATTATCTTTTTATTTTCTTTATTTGTGATACATATTTAAATTTTTTAAACCACTTTTTCTTTAAGCAAACTTTTTTTAATCTGTGTATGTATTTAAATACTAGATGTAATAAAGGATAATCCTTGTAGTTTTGTAAATGCCTCTTCGAATGGTTCCATGATTATTTCATCTCATTTTTTTGTTGCAAAATTTGTATTATCTCGGCCCAATTTCTTTGCAATGAAATAAATACTGAAATTAAGGAATTTCATGTCGTTGGCGAAAAAATGAATTTAGTCTTACAGCATAGTATGAGAATAGTATCGCTTAAGTTTTTATTATTTATTATTACTAACAATAAAAACACGAAATTGATGCCACAACATTGGTATATCATCAAGGAAAAAAGTATTAACTATTATATTAAAATACCCTTACGAAAATATCGTTACTGCCAAAGACTCTTTTCGTTATCTATATTTTCATACGGTTATTATAAAATTTATCGATTATAGGAAAAGATTTTAAAATTTTTTGTTTTAGGACCTTCACTCGACTTGAGAGTGAATTGCTTAGCTATACAAAAAAATGTTTCTATCAAAGGCCTTTCCAACAATACTAGATCCTTTGATGTAAATAGGAAAACTAAAAAAGGCAATTTTTTTCTTCACGCCCTAGCTTTTCAGGGGAAGGACCTAGAACAAGATTTTTTGAAATGCTTCACAAAAATCAATTAAACTTTATTTTTGAGTGGTGACTTAAAAAGCGATTGGAAAAAATGTTAAAAAAATGCAAATGAATATTTATAAATAACTAAAAGAAAACGATCGTACATTTTATAACTAAAAAGATACATTACTTTTAGATTTTTCTCCTTTCATAGACTTCATTCCAAGGAGTCTGCTTAATAACTTTTCTTCTTTCACACGAGTATAATGTGCTGTGAGGACGATATACGCTTTTTTTAAATAATAGAAAACATTCCAAATTTTGCTTCTTCCAATTATTTTTTGTAAATGGAACTCTCCCGATAAAAGTTACTTCTTGTACGGCTTTTATTTAAGTAAGTACTTGTACTACTTGATATTGTCAAGTAATTTGTTATTTTAAAGAGATAAAAATCTCAAGTTTTATTGAATTACCTTTTATTGTATATAATATTGTTGAAATATAAAAACTTATATATTTTGATACGGCTGCGAGTTGTGGCTGTAATGGCGGTCACACATCAAGTAATTTAAAATAGTTAAAGACAACTATAACTAATAAAATAGATTACTCGTAGAACTTAAGTCTTGCCATCAAAACACCCGAAGGTGATAAAAGAGGGTAGTAAATTTAAGCCCTAAGGATTAAATACACATAATGAAACGAATTAATCAAATTTATTAAATTGGACTTAAACAGATTATAAATAAAAATTGTAGGTGGATTTTTTATAGCTTATTTTGTTTGGCACTTCGTTTCCTTAAGCGTATAATAATAACTGCAGAACTGGATTATGGAATTTTAAATGAATTCTTGAAAATTAAAAATTTAGCGATACTTAAATTTTTTTTTTTTGCAAACAAAAAAATATATTTCCAATGCAGTCGGATTAAAAAAATTATTATTGTTTCTGAAAAATACTTTTATTGAGGATTCCGGTTCTTGAAGCCAAGTTGGTTTGCGGAGGTTTTCTGAGCCATCAAAGCACAATGGTAGAATCTGTCCGCCAATAAACTTTATCGAAGCAAATGCAACAAAATTTAATAATACGGATGCTAAGACAGCGCAACAAAGTTTGATCCGAATTACCGAAACTGATTTTAAGGGTGCGAGTTTAGTCTTGTACGACAGCAAATGAGTATAAACTCCGGTAGCATCCAAAATTCGAATAAAAATCACACCCGCATATGCTTTCTCTGTGGCGTTCGAGAATGCATGAAGTTCGACTGATGTGTCGTGAGTATACTGAACCAATCTTGAGATCTAAATGTTATTTGCTTCGACATACGACTAGGCAAAATTTTGCCAAGCATTTTCAGTGGTTTCTGACATAATAATGTTTGCAGTGACTATGACTGGAATTACCCCGATACCCCGGGTATCTTCCGGGGAACACTCAATGGTTGTGTAATATACATGAATTGGTTGTTCTCGAATGGGCCCAGTGATAATCCATTCAAAAACTGTCCTTTGACCGATAAGAGATCCTAACACTACCAGATGAATTTCGCCAGTAATGATTTGAGTGTACAAATCAGCCCCTAAAAGAAGATCTACAGGCCTACAGCTATAGAAATGAGTTTCAGCTAAGGTTAAACTAAAAAACCTACTACGAACTTCAGAACAGATATTTAACGATGGTAATTTACCTAAAATATTAGCAAAGACTAAAGCAACAGTTTCTAAGACTACAGAGTGATTTAATGGAGAACTAATTCTTAAGGGACAAAGTTTCCTAGACTGCGCAGAGGTGGCCTGATTGATCCCAGAGACTCTAACATTCGTCGAATGCGTATTCAGCTTCAGTTTATTCTGAAGAAATTCTGCAATAAATGATGTCACAGCTGCTGGGTCAATTAAAGCACAAGCGGGGTACGTTATACCCTGGTAGACGATATTCTCCATCGCTGTTCCTAAAAGTACTTTACTATTTTGCGATACATAGAAATCTTGATGATTCCGAGTGGCACCCGAACTAAAACCTCTCGAAGTTGAAGAAATTCTGCAATAAATGATGTCACAGCTGATGGGTCAATTAAAGCACAAGCGGGGTACGTTATACCCTGGTAGACGATATTCCCCATCGCTGCTCCTAAAAGTACTTTACTATTTTGCGATATATAGAAATCTTGATGATTCCGAGTGGCACCCGAAATAAAACCTCTCGAAGTTGTGGGCTGAACAGAGTTAGCCGCATTAGTATTGGTTTGTGTCGAATTATTATTTCTAGAAAGGCTAGGGACCGAATTTCTATTTCCCTCCCCCACGGAGGACGTAGCGTCTCAGTGAAGCATAGTGTGATGCCTCTTTCTACAGTTAGAACAATTGAGAAACTAGTACAATATTTCACTTCTGTAGAAAAGCAATTTACACAACAATGGTACCATTTAATTAATGAGAACCGATCAGCTACCGAAAGGCTTCTGAAACGAAGTAATGACATTGGCCCCGACAGGTAAAGCTGTGAATTGGATCCGAATTTGTCGTAGGAATATTATATATAGATAGTGACACATGGCGACTTGAGTTTTCCCCACGCGAGTTTGAACCCTACATCAGAAAGAGGAAATTTGGAAACTATTTCTTTCGCTTCGCCGATAGTCTTTCTAAGAATATGACAAAGTCGTTCGACGTTGCTAAGCCGAGCGCTTTTGATATATAACGCCATTGAGGTTAATCGCCCTGGAAGGTGTCCACATCACGAGGTGGCAGTGTTAAATTGTGACCTAGAACTGAATTAGCGACGAGTGTAGCTGCAGGTTTTACTTCGGGCGTTAACAAATTTATTTTGTCTTATATTGCCCCAATGTACGACGCAAAATCATTAAATGTCGTGGTATATTTCGCAATAGCAGCGTCAATTTCGATTTGGAACTCTTCATAAAAATGTCCACTCAATCAAGGAAAAAGCACTTGCTCTTATGCTCGAGTTGAATTTGAACAAAAATAAGTATACCAAACTCTGTAAGGCAATACGAGACAAAGAACACTCAATTTTATTAGGATATAACGCGTTATTGAAAAGTAAAAAAGTAAATACCGACAAACGTGTAAGGAGACGAAAGTGCAACTGTGGATTTATCAAAATTATTGGAAAATACTGATATCTACTACATTCTCTGAAAAGGAGGCTATGCAACTTTACAACAAGGACTTAACATTAATACAAACAATCAACATCTCATCAGAACACAAATGACTACAAAAGCGTTTTTATGGCATCCCTAGTTATACTAAGGTTAACAAAGAATTGTACTGTACCATCCACATCAAAAGAGAATACTGAATATGTGTGGCTTAACACATCTCCAGGATCAAAGGCATTTGCAAACCAAGCAGATTTGAATATTAAAAAGAAAATGCATCAAACACAAAAAATAGTGTTGATGATATCAAATTTCAATAGACAATTTGAGTCCCGTCTGCATAGACAGACATTCATGGATATTTAATTAATGTAAATTTTGGGATTCAATTGACAATGAAAGATGGAAAAGTAAGCAACCCTAAAACGGAAACCCATTCAATTTAGAAATGCTTATTATGCGGAAAGAAGAAAACGAAAGATAGTACTGCAATTAATCAAGAGGCTCTGGAATTTAGTATATCGCCTCTACATGCACGTATCCGATTTCTAGAATTTATGCTCCATATAACATATGATCTGAATAATAGGAAAATGCCTGGTAATCAGCTAAAATCCGTGAGAAATAATAAAGAACTGATTTAAATGAGATCCAGTGAAAAAAAGATTTCAGGATGAATTCAAAACTATGACAGGGTTGGCAGTACAAACGATGGTAATAGGGCCAGACGATTCTTCGATAATTATGAAACAACTTCAAAGAATACTGGAATTGATGAGGAAGTTCTTCTTAAATGCTACGTAATATTGTCGGCAATAAATAGCAAATATCAAATAAATGCTAAAAAATATTATTGTTGTGCACTGAACGCTTTAACTCGTATACGACATTTGTATCACTGGAAAAAAATTACATCTACAGTTCATAAAGTCCTTTAATATGGTCGTGAAATAATTGAATCAAATCTTCTTCAGAGGCCCAGGAAACGCGGAATTCAGATTTCAAGTATATACAACTATTTAATACCAGATAATCGTCAACCGTCCTGCAAAATGGCCTAAGTTTAAAATTTATTTTAAGTCTATTCATAAATAGATTTTTGGCGAATTTAAAAAAAGTCGAACACCCAAGAAGCCAGTCATACAAAACTTCAAAAAAAAAGCGTCCGTAAATCACAGTACGCCTGTTAGTGCAAAAATATTTACCTTGCGTTTTATTTACATGGACTTACGGAATTGAAAATTTAAATATAACATTTTTTTTCTTCCCAACAGTCTTCTACTAATGATGTATCATCCCAACCTTGTACGTCGAGGGGCTTTGTTTCTGGTGCCGCTAGAAATCACCAAGTCTTTCTCGTATCTCGAAATCGCCAAGTGCTTCTGGGAACAGCAATGGTGAATATCGTTCATAAGTGTACGATGTATCCGGCATGTGCGCTTATTGATCATGCTGCAGAGTCTTCGTTTGTTTCTGGACATTTTCAGAATTGCTTGAAACTTCTTACTCATTCGACGAATGTTAAAACCTCTGCAAATTCTAAAAAGCTTTACCCTTTAAGAATTGGGTTTCCTTTAAATAGTTCTCAGGGGTCTGCCTTCGTTTGTGATCGGCGGTTAGTTTTTCTAACCTTAAGTTAGCAGATCCTTATTTCTATAATTGAAGGCCTGTCGATTTGCTATTAGGTGCTGATTTGTACCCAAAAATAATTTCTAGAGAAATTCAGCGCGATGTCTTAATACCTTTGTATGGATTATTACGTGTTCCACTGAAGACAGTCTTAATAGGAATATTCTCAGGTTCTGGGAGCTGGAAGAGATTCCTAAAAAAATACTTAGCCCTTTTGATAAAATCTGCGAGGAAAATTATCGGAATACGATGTGACGCGGAAGGCCATTTTGTAGTGACGCTTCCTTTTAAATCCAAATTTCCTGGCTACTGTTATGCAAAATCAGTATGCAACGAGTCTGGTTAGATCGTATTGACTGGGATGATTTTTTACCAGACTCGACTGAAAATTCTTGTAAAAAATTTGCGTCTTCGCATATAGAGGTCAACAAAATTCTAATTCCAAGAAAGGTTAATTATTCTCCGGGATCCTCGGTTGAACTTTATGTTTTTTTTATGCCTCAGATAAAGCATACGCCGGGGTGATATACATATGTAAGAATTTTTTAATTGGGCAAATATTATACTCATTTGCTTTCTTAAAAGACAAAAGTGTCACCTTTAAAATCCATATCACTGTCACGACTTAAGCCTTGCGGTGCAGTATTAGCTTCACAGTTGTTGAAAACAGTCGTAGCTGAAATCCCTATTCGTTTTGAATAAATATACCTATTACTGGGCTGATTCAACAATTGTCCTCTGTTGACTTTCGACTAGTTGGGCCACTTTTGTTGCAAATGTTGTATATCGAATAAACAAAATGTTGATGAACAAAATGTTTGCATTTTCGACAAAAGCAGTTTATTTAGAAGCTATCTCTGATTTATCTACTGACGCGTTTTTAGCCGCTTTTCATCGATTTGTTGCCAGACGCGGTTGTCCGTCAATGATTTTCTCTGATAGCGGAATTTCGTTGGTGCATCTCGATAAATCGAAAGGAAATTTAAAACTTATCTAAAGGAATGCCAATCATGCATGTATGTTCTACCTTTTCGAAAAAAACCGTTCATTTAGACGCTACCTCTGATTTGTCTACTGATGTACAAGGACTTTCTTGCCCCTTTATTTCCCAGGCGCTCAACATATGGGCGGTTCGTGAAAAGTAGCTGTTAAAAGTTTTAAATTATATTTTCGTCAAAAATCGGAATCGGTTTGAAGAACTGTCTACGATATTAGTAAGACGATATAAGGCGTATTTAAATTCTTATCTATTGTGTGTCATTTCCGACAGTCCGAATGAACCGGTAGCTTTGATAGTAGCTTTGATCTTTTAATAGGGTCACCCATATTAGCTCCACCTGAACCATCCATTTATGATTATCCGATCGGTGTGGCTAATCGCTATCGTAAAGTAAAGGCGTTTACTCATGAATTCTATCGACTATTAAAGGAATTAACAAATTTACGCACGAGCAACTCATGCTGACGTCATGAAAGCTAGGTAGAATTATAAAAACATATCAAGGGACTGACGGTCATGTTCGCTTCACGGATGGCAATGGTGTTTCTTTGACCAATAACTCATAAAAACAATTTCTTATTAATCTCCATATTTTCGCAGTATCATCAATAAATTGGCGTATTTCTTTGATAAACTCTTGTACGATGATGAAGAGATGAAGACTTCTGATGCCGAGACGACGTCACGTTTAATTCTAATTGGACGCCTGTGTCGATGCCACGACCAATGTCCATAGGGGTCTCTAAGCCGAAGGCTTCCGTCGATTCCAGTCAAGGAGCTGCTGCATCACCAAAGTTTGTGGGGGTCATAGAGTCGACGACTCAATTTGACTTCGGTGTAGGAAACGGTTCGCATTAATGCAGCCTTTTTTCTTCTATAAAATATCAACAACCCTTTTATTACACCGCGTTACAAAAACTAACTTTTTTTCTGTCCCATGAACCAAATATACATTTTCGGAAAGGGGAGAAAAAATAAAAATACACGTGTATCGGCGATTTTCATGTACACGTCAGATTTTTTTTTTTTTTTCATATAAAATATAATGCTCGTAGTGTCCATTTTTCTGCCTATGTGAAAGACTTAGGATAAGTTTTTAACCCTTTTTCAGTGATCCAATCGAGCAGGCAGATTCCTGGAAATGTCAGTAGCACGTCAAATTTTTTTAAAAAAATTAATTTTTATCAATTCTCAGATTAAAAAAAAAATCGTGTGATTAAATCAAAGTTATAAGTAATTGTAAAGTTATTCGTAAATAAAGAGTATTGTTTTTAAATCTTAATAGAAAAGTGTTTTATTCTCAGTATCAGTGATAAAAGAACCCGACCAACGTTTATCAATGCAGTGCCCGACTCGAAATAACTTTTGTTACGTTTGTGGCTTATTCGCACCAAATAAAAATTTGAGGAATATTACGAAAACAGTGGTTAATTCGTTTCAGAAAATATTCAAAACTGCTTATGTTCCTTACTTGTGGTATACTCCGGAAGTCGTGTGCGACTATTGTTATAGAAATTTATGCACGTTTACTGATGGCAGGTCAACAATAAAGTACGCTGTACCAACAATTTGGCTACCACGTACGGAGCACTGCAATGAATTGTGCTACTTTTGCGTAACTTTTCCTAAGACTAAAGGATACCAATACTTTCGCCGCAACAAAATTCGCTATGCTAATGTAGAATCGGTTATTCCAGCGGTCCTGTACTCACCAGAAGAACGTATAGCGGCTTCAGTGGAGATTTTTGATGATGTTCCCGAAATAAGCGATGGAAACTCAACAGTAGTTTCAACAATGCTAGCAACATTTCTTGCATCTAATGCGAAATGCGAGAATTCAGAAGGATCGGAATATGTACCAACATCCAGTGAACTTGGGACTGCAGTGCCGCATTTAGTAACACAAGCCGACTTCAATGACCTTGTACGAGACGGAAATTTGTCGAGGAGAACAGCGGAACTCTTTGCATCACGCTTTAAGCAGTGGAATATAGTGGCTGCTGATTTTAAAATAACAGCCGCTCGTGATCGAGGTAGCACTATTCCATATGACGAATTTTTTAAATTGCACGAAGATCGGGAAAAAAACCTGGCTTATTGTTATGACATTGATTCGATGTTTGCAAGAATTGGTTACCCTCATATTTCAGAGGAGTGGCGACTTTTCATAGATGCATCAGTCAACAGCCTTAAAGTGGTGCTGCTTCATATCGGTAACAAACAACCATCTGTCCCGATCGCATATGCCACAAACCTCAAAGAAACATACGAAGGCATGGAATTAATATTACAGCTGATAAAGTACCAAGAGCATAATTGGAAAATTTGCTGCGATCTGAAAGTGGTCGGATTACTCATGGGTATTAAGCGTGGATTTCCAACTCACCAGTGCTTTTTGTGTACATGGGAAGGTCGCAAAAGAGATCAGCATTACACTGAATTTAAGTGGAAGCCGCGAACATGCTACAAAGTGGGTGTAGAAAGTATAGAGAATCTACCATTGGTGCAGCCATCTCAAATCATTTTGCCACCATTACACATTAAGCTCGGTCTCGTATCAAATTTTGTTAAAAAGCTGGATCGTGAAGGCGAGGCGATTGCAAGTTTGCGCAAAATTTTTCCAAAATTGAGCGGCGCAAAGATTCATGCAGGTATTTTTTAAGAAGTCATTCAGTAAATTTATTTTTGTTAATGATGTGTATGATTTAAGGTGTTTTTAATGGTCCACAGATAAAAAAAATAATTGCAAGTAATGAATTTTCATCTAAATTGAATGCTGTCGAACAACGTGCATGGAAAGGTACAGTTGTCGTTATTGAGCAGTTTCTTGGCAACAAACGAGCTGCCAATTATAAAAATATTGTCGCAGAAATGATTTCGGCATATGGCGAAATGGGCATATTAATGTCGTTAAAGATCCATTTGCTTCACAATCATTTAGATTTTTTCCCTGATGACTTAGGAGCTTATAGCGATGAGCATGGCGAAAGGTTCCATCAGGACATTGCGGCTATTGAAAAGCGCTTTAAAGGACAAGACATTACGCATATGCTTGGCGAATACTGTTGGTCTATATGTCGCGATGGTGACACAAATGCTTACAAACGCCAAAATAAAAGGCCGAAGTTTCTTTAAAAGCCATACAAATTTTTAATATAACAATTTTCAATGTTAATATAACAAAATTAATAAAAAAAATCGGTTTCTTAAGGAACTGAAACATTTAGAAAAAACTGATAACCAATTTTTCAAAAAAATTCCGGAAAATCTGAGAATTGATAAAAATATTTTTTTTTTTTTAATTTGACGTGATACAGACATTTCCACTAGTCTGCCTGCATAAATTCAGCTCGATTGGATCACGGAAAAAGGGTTAAAAACGTATCCAAATTCTTTCTCACAGGCAGACAGACGGACACTACGAGCTTTATTTTAAAACACAAAAAAAAAAAAATTCTGACGTGTACATGAAAATCGGCGATACACGTGTATTTTTATTTTTTGTTCCCTTTCCGAAAAAGTATATTTGGTTCATGGGACAGAATGTGTGTAACGCGGTGTTATCCTTTATTAAAAATTTATTTAAAATTTCAAGGAAAATAAAAATAATATTCAATGAAAGTATGGAATAAGAAATTTAAGATCAAAAGAAAAACTTTGTTCACTTCATAAATAAATGTTGTCATTTTAGCTATTTTCCCGTCAAATTTAGCTTTTTTCAAGAGCCTTTAGCGGAGAAAAATGTGTTTTAACTGTTAGCGGGATTTCTAGCTTTTTTCCAATATCATTTAGCGGTTTTAAAACATACATTTTTGCATATTTACCACACTTTTTCTTAACTGTCTTCTTTTTTTAATTAGGTTCAAAACTCAGACGATGATCCCACATATGCTATGGATTGTGTTTTTACTGGGAAAATAGATTGTTGGAAGGAGGAGGATGAAGGGAGTAGGGTTTGTGCATATTAGATTTAAATTTTCTTTTATTGCAACTGACAGCAAAAATTTCTGCGAGGAGTTAGTTTCAGAACGAGTTTTCTCTATAGTGTGTTGTTCGGTCTACTGGCCAATTAACCACAAATGCATATGACCTAACGAATTGACGTGTGTTGCGTTAGAATCTTCTAGTTTCGAGAACCATATCGTTAGAACACATTCCAATAATTTTTAAATTAATTTAAGCATTAAGTATTGGAATTTTTGAAAATCACAATGGACGATACTCCATTTGCTAAATTTATTAAAGTTTCTGATGTTGTCGTCGCTTTTAATGCGAAGTTTTACGATATTAAAGATGAAGTCCAATCGGTAACAACTTTATTGACGCATTGGGATGAATTAGTCAAAATGTGGGTCAAAGTCAAGGAGTCGTATGAAAACTGCATCATTTTAATGAAAAGCTCCAAATCGACTCGTGACGAAACGATTTTGCATCGTGCATTGGAGCAATAGAAGACAAAATAAACTTGTTAACGCCCCAAGTAAAACCAATAGTGACCCTTCAGATTTAGGTCACAATTTGACATTGCCACCTGCTGACGCGGACACCTTCGAGGGCGGTTATCTTGAATGGCATTAATTTTGGCATTATATGTTAAAAGCTCTCGGATTAGCAATGTCGAACGACTTTGTCACCTTCTTAGGAAAACTATCGGTGAAGCGAAGGAAATAGTTTCCAAATTTCCTCTTTCTGGTGTAGGGTTTGAAGTCGCGTGGGGTACTCTCAAGTCGGCATATGAGAACCCACGAATGTTGATTAAATTGCTTTTTAGTTTACCCACGGTAGATAAAAAGACGGCTGCGGTGCTCAAGGCATTACAACGAGCCGTTTATAGTTGCCTTTCGGCACTATCCATATATAATGTTCCTATGACAGATTGAGATCCAATTCTCATTTTTATCTGTATTCAACGTTTGCCTACGGTGACGATCAATTTTTGGGAACAGAGCATCAAGGACAAATCGGTCCTTTCGAAATGGAAAGATTTTTATGCTTTCTTGGCAGAGCGGATCCACACCCTAGAATATGTAAGTGATCTCGCATCTGCTTCTTCTTCCTCTTTTGCGAATAAAAGAACTACTGAGCATAGAGTCAAAGCTCATGTAGTCAATTAATGGGACTTTCCGAAAGCATTCAACGCTTGTCGGGGTCATTACTTGAGAAAATGCTGATCTTGTTAAATAAATGGTACCGTTGTTGTATAAATTGCTTTTCTATAGAACATGAAGCGAAAAATTGTACTAGTTCCTTCAATTGATCTAACTGTAGGAAGAGGCATCACATTATGCTCCACTGTGACACTTCGTTGCCCGTGGGGAAGGGAAATAGTAATTCGGTCCCTAGCCCGTTTAGAAATAATTATTCATTGGCGTATTTCTTTGATAAAGTCTTGTACGATGATGATAAGATGAGACGACGTCACAGCCTGGTCCTAATTCTAATTCGACGTCTGAGCCGATGTCTGTGGGGATCATCCAGCCGACGGACCGATGTCCGTTTGGGTCTCAGAGACGACGGCTCAAAATGACTCCGGTTCGGAAACGGTTGCAACCAAAGCACGACGAATGTCCGTGCTTTCGTTGCAACCGGAAACGTTTCGCTTAAATGTAGCTTTCGACAAAAGGAAAACGCGGGTTCGACTGAGCGTCGTGAGAAGCCAACCGGGATCGATTGCTCGCTTTGTAAGAGAAAACATCCTCTACGAGCTTGCTTCTGGTATAAAAAGATGAAACATGCAGATCGGATTCCACACGTCCTGATTTTCGGCTATTATTCTCTTTAGCTTGGTCACTCCCATATGACCAAAGACTGTCATACGACGCTGCATGATAACGCAAAAAAAAGAGACAATCGAACCAACGGAAAAAAACAAGCCCTATGACCTATTCTGCCCATCTATAGCTTTCACGCCGACCTTGCGTGTCAAGATTGTCTCGGGAAGTTGATGCCCGGGCTTGCTTGACCTTTGTTGTAGTCATAGCTACATTTGCAAGTAGCTAATTCGGGAAATTAATGTATCGGTCAGTAAGATAAATCGGTACACTTACTGTCGGATTTAAATCCTTAGACGTACGATCACGGACAAAAAATAACTCTGAACGCGAAGGTCACGGCGATGAAAGGGGTAAAAACACCCCTGGAAGACGTTGCGGCGTCAATTTGTGACCATTATGACGGATTCCCACTGGCTGACTCGACTTTTGTTAGATCATCCCGTGTCGCGCTTGTTTTGGGTCCTGAAGTCAGCCAGCTGGTCTTGAAAGACAAAATTCATTCGAGCCCCAGTTTTCCAGTGGCTCAACTAATCATTTTCTGATGGATGACCTTCGGCATTTCATCAATCTAACGCCATTACATTATTAAGATTTTTTTTATATTTTTAAATTAAATTTTTGTTATTTGAAAAAAAAATAATATAAATGTTCTAATTTTGAAGTTACTACGTTTCTGCAAGGTGGGCGACAATGTTTAAGTCAAATCTGTTTTAATTAGTTTGCGATACTTAGTTTTTTGTGTGAGTGTAAGTACTTGTAAGGATAATATTGACCAAAATATAATGTCCGCAGTTGAAATTTCACAGCAGCAACAATATCTCTTATCAAGAAGTGCGGCCACAACATAACCACTCATCCACCAGTTCACAATTTGCTAGAAAGCTTGGTTTGGATAAATGGGGCGTTAATGTTGATGGTTTGTCGAAATCAATGGGAGCCCAGGAGATTGTGTTCAGAGTAGACGAGGTGAGGAAGGATTACGGAAGCAGCTGGCCGGAGGTGTTATGTCAATTCCACTAATTATTTTCTGCGAAGGCATTAGAGTGGTATTGGATGCAGCGACGTCAACAGCCAGCTCATTAGTGGAATGAGTCAAAGGAGGCGGTAATCAACCGATTCCGTCGGTTCAACAGTGACACGGAAATCCATCGTCAATTTATGAACCATCGCAAAGTCACAAGAACTCTTGAAGTGGATGTTGCAGCAATTAGCAACGCTGCGAAATACATATGCTGGAATTGCACCAAAATGTCCACGATGTTCGGGAAACCGACAGTTTGCTGGTGAACTTCGACCGAAACCTGTAGCCCAGTTAATAAACTAGAGGATTTCAATGACATTGAGGAAAAGGAAAGTAAACGGGTCGTAAAAATCTTAGTTAATAATAAAGTCAAGTTAAGTGAAAAGGCAGGAGAGTCAAAAATATATTATGGGTTAGGGAGTATGAAGAAGCTAGGAAAAGAATTTTTTGAAAAACAAGAATAGAGAAAACAAGGGAAAGATATAGGGGGAGAAAAGAACTTAGTTGTGAGATCACTGCCGTGTCTTTAAATGAAGGCGATTACACCATTTAGTATACTAGCATTTCCATCAATGGGATGGAGGTAGAGGGTCTTCTAGATAGTAGGACAACCTTAACGGTTGTCGGCGAAGGATGCTACGATATCGCGAGGAAGGCGGGTGTCGAGATTAGAAAGTTTCCGGCGGAAAATAAAACGGCAGACGGTAGGTGTGACACCATTCAAGGTCGGTTTAAGGCCAAAATTAAGTACAACAAAAATCACTTTTTATCTGGTGCTGACCTTTAAAAGGACGTTTTTCTTGGGTATCGACCTTATGAAAAAGATTTGGGATATTGTTAATTTAGATAGCTTGGCCACAAATCATATGCTTTTGACCGAGGAATCGAGCGAAAATCCGGTGAATCCTTCAATGTACAGCTGATCAGGACAGAAAGATTTAAGAGGCAATCATTGCGAAGTTCCCGTCTTTCGTTTAAAAAGGACTTGTTAAGACCAGTCAAGAGATACCTAGCATCGATACAAAATACGCGGAGCCTGTAAAGCAGAAACATTAACCAGTGTCCACAGAAAGCGATGCAAACCTTATATATACGGAATTGGATAGGATGCTTGCTATGGGTGTAATTGAGACTAGTCAAAGCCCCTGGAATAATCCAGTGACATTAGTGCATCGGCATCAGTTTTGTTCCAAAAGGGCCAAATTGACACTGGCACAAGAAAATTATTCAGTGATAGATAGGGAGTGTAATGACTGTCAAAAATCAGGAAATAAGAATAACTGATGGCATTTATCGTAATAACGGATCACTAGAGTCTCAAATGGCTTACGTCCAATAAGGAGCTGAGTTGTAGGCTAGCCCGATGGAGTCTTTCGCTACAATTTTATAGGTATCGAACATCGTCAAGGAAGCAAAAAATTGTGCAACATCGATGAAATTTTGACCAATGTTAAGAAGCTTATCGATCTCGATTCAGCGGCGTTCTAATCAGAAAAATATCAGGAGCTAACGAAAGAAATTAAAGAAAATTAATATCGCGCCTCGGTAAATGGGTGCCTACACCGACGCTCTTATATAACAGGGTTTTTAAAAACATGACAGGATGTCTTATTTTATAAAAAAAAGTTTGTCATTAGTGTATTACACCAAGATCCCAATTTATTACAATTATTTATTATTGTAATAAGTAAATATTTGTTGATAAAACAAAAAAAAAATTTGGTGAGGACAACCTCGACGCGTTTCGATGTTATCTTTGTTTCGTATTTGTTCTGTCTTACAAATTAGATAATGCGTGGTTTTCGATCTGTGTAGAATTAGGGATACTACTTCTAATGATGAAAGCTGATGATCGAAACGCTATGGACCAACATATTGGGACAGCTTATAGAAAATAAAAAAGATACCGGTATTTCAAACAGTCCGGTTGAAAGTTATTTCAATATAGTTAAAAAAACTGTGGAGGCTCAATGATTTGTCAGAGCTTCATATTCGTAAGATTCCTACTTAGAGGAAAAAACACCTACAAAAAGACAAAAAATAATTGATCTGTTATAAGGGAATTTTGGCCTCATACTCAAGACTTCCCAGAAATTTAAAAACTAAAATAAAGAGGTAAACGATTTGGTAGTCTTAACCCGAACAAAGAAATTTATAACAATATGCTGGAAATATACATATATATACATTCTTATAACGAAATATGGGGCAAATGAATATTGCACAACAGCTTTAGGGGGGAAATCTTTTTTGTAATAAAAATTTTAATATAAAACGTCCAATTGCGGAATGTAAGAACATTTTTATGGTCGTTTTACTTTCGGCAAGCTGTACCAGCTGTTCCCAGAGGAACATTAAAGCATCCTACTTACGGAACTATGTTACCAAAATGAGCTTGACAACCAACATGAGAGTTCATATTTTTAATGATGACGAATCTGAAGTCAGGTTGATAGAGATGAGAATGGAAAAATATAGTTTTAAAGTGGTTTTTGCAATTTGTTATCATCTTCACGTGTAGGACATCAAGAGCTCTATGGCTTAAACCGGACATTAATGGAATCAAAATTGTACTAGGGGTGAATAGGTCAAACTTAGGAAGATGTATAGGGTTCTTAACGGGATACTGTGCCTTAAATTCGAGGTTAAATAGGTGAGATGGTAGCATTCCGGACCTCTGCAGATTATGTCTAGATGAGGATTCGTCCGAATCGGTAGAACACATTCTCTGTCACTGTCTAGGGCTCCAAAATCAAAGGCTTAGACATCTAGGCAGCTGAACTTCAGGATTTGCAACAGTGCAATTTGCATGATATTGTAGGGTTCACCACTGGTCTCAGTTGGCTTAGATAGGTTACTCTCCTTCTCCCACTATACTCTTCTTTTCTCTTCGTCTATCTTTAATCTCCTCTTTTCTTCTCTTTAGCAAAGGATCACAATGGACCCCTGGGGTCTCCGAGTGAAGGTGTCGTTTGACACTACCTTTGTAACCTTACATTCAGAAGAATTAATTTTTAATTAATTTTTTTTTTAATTCCAAATCTATTATATCAAAACGGTGCACCGCATTACCTACGGAATTTCTAAATTTGATATAATTATCAGTTGTTCCATCGCACAAAATAAAATTCAAAATCGGTACACCTATTATATTGATGCGAAATCCAATAAACCAAAATTGTGTAATGGAACACAAATTAGAATAACAAAACTTAGTCATAATCTTATTGAAGCAGCAATATTATCAGGGTCAACAAAAGGAGAAGATGTTTTAATTCTACGCATACCAATAATACCAAATGGCTTATCAAGCGCTTGCAACTTCCAGTTAAACTGGTGTTAGCTATTGCAATTAATAAATCTCAGGGGCTAATACTAAAAGTAGCTGGCTTGCATTTAGAAACACCGTGCTTTTCTTATGGACAATTGTATGTTTCCTGTTCAAGAGTATCAAGCGAACAGTCACACTGTTCCCTTATACGTGTCTCAATTAAAACTGTTCCCACAATAAAAATAATATCTTCATTGGGGAAGAAAACAACACTTGCAGTTGTTTTTATACTAATTTACTCATGATTTTTAAATAATCAATCATCCATAAGAGATTAATATGATATTTTATTTATACACATTTATGAGTAGAGTTATTATTACTTTTAGTTTGTTATATTATCAACGGATGCGTTGTTATCACTTATTACGAATAATGAAAATATTTATATGAATAAGCAGTTGTGTTTCGACGAAGTAGACTTGACCGGTGAAAATTACACAGCTAATACTGTGTGTCGGCAATGTTATTACAATCTCATGGTATGGCTTGGAGCTGAAAGTAGTATAAAGGAAAGTAAACCGGTAAACAGGATTAATTGCCCAGGTGATCTTCATGCAACAAGTTGCTATGCATGTGTTAATTACCTACTTTGTGTAAATGGACATTATGAGCCATTAACAATTTTGTTTTACCAACACCGCCAACTCCAGGTCGTAGGACAGAATTCACAGCAATGACTACAGAGTTTAATTATTAGGATCAATTCCTCTACGATGGGTAGTAATCTTGTCGCGATTCATGCTTACGCGCAATGAACCATAGCGCTATGCCGGTGCAGATGTTACATCTCCGGTTGTGTCACCAATACCATCTTAGTAGGAGTGTTATACCAAAAACTACCCCAGTTGATATTTTGTGGATTCCACTACAGCAGTCTTCAGTGCTGCTTACATTGAACTGTAGATAAGATCTGTCTGTTTAGATTAAAAAAATCTGCTTTTGTCGGAATCTTTTGTAAATCCCATATTGGGCGGCCCTGTGGTCTGCTCCCAGATGTGGCGGCAGTAAAACAAAATCACGATCCATGTGTCCTGTCGGGGGCTTCATAATCTCCGGATGTAATCAAAATTATCCCGCGATGCCAGTCTTAGGCCGCGTGGCTTCGGAAGCTACTGAGACTTGATTGGTAAATTCACTTGGCCAATCTAATCCAGCTACAAGTGCGAGACAAAATGCTGGGGAAAGGAGAGTTGACCAAAACAGACCCGCTGGTTGAGGGTCTAAAGACACAACTGCTATTTGGCACTAATATCCCGTTAGTCAATCCAACAGATATTATTTTACCTCCGTTGCACATAAAGTTGGGCTTGATAAAACAATTATATTTAAATAGGTTAAATCGAGATTTTGCTTCTTTGAAGGTTTGAAAGAGAGTGAACTACTAACATTGTCTGGATGAGCTAAAAACCTAATCCAATTATCGTTATTTGTCATATAAAACGAAGTAAGTCAAAAGCCTATTACAAATACATAAGTATTCATGAAGAACAAAATATTGTTTTCATTACAAAATAAAAGTTTTAATTTGAACCACAATACCAAACATAAACCCGAAGTTTCTCTGTTGTAGAACTAAAACCATCTAAGAAATCTAAACTATTGTTTTAAATCGTTAGTATTAATTATCCCTAACATCTTCTTTTGTTGATCTCCTATTATTATAAAAATTTGGAATAAAAAAAAAAATTCCTAATCTTTGCTTCTACAGTTTGGAAAACCGGTACCCTATTCTGGGATTTGATGTATCAAATTCAGCTTCTTCTAAATTTGGCCCTATGCCTGAATTCGATGTAATCGAATCCAATATCCCAACTCTTTACTGATTGGAAACCAGTATTTCGCTATCTGAATTGATGTAATCAATTCAGTTTTTTCCCTTCTTATACACTGACTCTAGCTTGAAATTATATTATCACCTTAACTTACCGATATCACTGCCTTGCCACCACGTTTTTCAAGTTCCGCTGTAAAAATACAAGAGAGCTAATCGTTAATTTTCCCTGGCTTATATACTATCACATTTTGGCTGCAGTTTGTAGTTTTGTAAAATTAATATTTTCCCCTTTATTTTGTACCACTGTGTGGCCACAATTTTACCCAGAATTTGGGTCCTCACACCCACTCCTTTCTTCCGGAAGGGCCCGAACTACCGCTCGTCCGCCTGCCGATATACGAATCCGGTAGCTTCTTCCCTTAATTGTCCTCCGGAAGCAAAGTTGGCGCCCCTTTTTCGAAGCTTCTACTTCCTGCGCAAGTTCGGGTGGTATCCCCTCGCCTTCATCGCCTCTGATTTCTCCCTCGTGCACTGGTGGGACCACATCTATTGCCTCTTTAAGCTGCTTCTGTAGCATTCGGTGAATTGTCTCCTCCAAGCTTCTTAAGCTTATTCCGCCCAACGAGATTGCATCATCTTCTATCCCACTCAGCCTTAGCTCTTCCTCCTCCTCCTAAGGTAACAGCGGTAACTTTCGGGTACCGGGCTCGCGCAACCATCCATTATCGCCAGCAGCTTTGGGGAATACGGGAACTCTACCAAGGGGCCTGGCTCGTCCACCTCGTTGTAGAACTCCTGGACGTTATGCCCACCTGAGCTATATATTGGAGGTAGCCTTTCCGACGGCGTATATACCGGTCAAAGGTCGCCGACACCCACACTTGAGCATCTGTCTGCGATTCCGATCTCTCGGTTTCATGTTGTGAGCTGTACGGCTGCTTATCGGGCTCATAGTATTTCTCTTCGTCATTGGATCAGACTATAGAGATTTCTATCCCTGAATATTCCAGCCTAGTAATACCTGTTATTTTTCGGATACCTGTTATTGTCTTTCTAATGCCGAGGTGACCGGCAGTTTGCGAGTTATGACTCTCCTCTAGAACCCTTGGCCTTTGGAATAAAAACTCATTTAAGTAATTTACGTCTTAAAAATTTTTACTAGAGACCGTTACAATTTTGTTTGTCTGTTCGTATGTTGTTTGTTGGGAAGGATCTCCGAAACTAGCGGACCGATTTTTCTAAAATTTTGACAGTGTAGTATGGTGCGGCCGGTGGTGACTATAATCTAAAGTTTTTTTTTCGAAATCTCAAGTGGGCGTGACCCCTCCCATATAACTCACATATTAAAAATGACAAATATAGGCGACCGAAAGCCCTGATTTCTCTGAAATTTAGACAGTATGTTAAGGTGGGTACAGTAGGTCAGTTTTTTTTTGAAATCTCAAGTGGGCGTGACCCCTCCCATTTATGTCAAATATTTAAAATGACAAATATGGATGATCGAACTGACCGATTTTTCTGAAATTATGTGACCGGTGGTTTAAATAGGCAGGGTTTTCTTCTGGAATCTCAAGTGGGCGGTGCTCCTCTCATATATTAAAAATGACAAACATGGATAACCCTGAGGTCCGATTTTTCTGAAATTTTAACAGTATGTTAAGGTGTGACTGGCTGGTAAAATGGTCCAGGTTTTTTTTTTGAAATCTCAAGTGGGCGTGACCCCTCAAGTATAAGTATAATATTAATAATGATATATATGGATGACCGAGCCGACCGATTTTTGACTCGTTTTTACAGTTTATAAGCAGTTACCGGTGGGTAAAATAGGCTACGATTTTTTTTTTTGAAATCTTAAATGGGCGTGACCCCTCCCATATAAGTTTACTATTAAAAATGACAAATATGGATGACCGATTTTTCAGAAATTTTGATTGTATGTTTGTGACCGGTGGGTAAAATAGGCTTGATTTTTTTAATATCAAGTGGGCGTGACCTCTCCCATATAAGTCAAATATTAAAAATGACAAATATGGATGATAAGATGAAAACGATTTAACCCTAATAATTAAAGTTTTAAATGTGGATATTTTCATACTATACGATAGTTTTTTGCTTTTTAAATTTTTCGAAAATGGACCAACGAGAATCTAGGAATTGAAAAATGAGGATCTTCTTTAAAATTGTATATCTTGAGAACGGCTGGACAAATGAAGACAAGTTAGGATTCTACATTATGAAAAATTTACCATGCCCACTTTTACGACCTCTTTTTTTGATTTATCTAAAATAGGAAAACGGATGCTCGAATATTGGTGTTTGATAATAGTTTGACTGACGATCGTTTGAAGATATTTCATGATTATTTGATGGTTGTTTGACGATTGTTTGATGATTGATTGACTGATGACTGAAGATTTTTAATGAATGTTTGATAATTGTTTCATGATTAAGTAGCGATTTTTTGACAGTAGTTTAATGATTTTTTAACGATTGATTGATGGTTGTTTGATGATTGACTGACGACTGCTCAATGATTTTCAATGATTGCTCGATAGTTGTTTCACGATTGACTGACGACCGTTTGATGATTGTTTGATAGTTTTTCGATAATCTATATATATAAAAAAAATTTCGCTTCTGTTTGTCTGTATGTTGCTAAATATTTATGGACACATTTCCTTTCAAAAACGTTAAAAGCACACATTAATGAGGAGTACACCATTCACAGAAGTCAATTAAATATATTAATAAAGGATTCAATTAAAAAATTAATAAAAAATATTGTATTGTTAATTTTTAAAGAAAGTGTTAACACAGTAATAAGTTAAAAACTTAAACTACCAACCCGGGCAACGCCGGGAAAAATCAGCTAGTTTATAATAAAAATCAAAATATAATTGTTATTCTACGATTTTTATTTTTTTTTAACAGAAATAATTTTTATTTTATGATTTTTACTTTTTTTATTAAATATATTAGTTAAATTCTGACAAATATTTTTTTTGCCAAAAATATTTGTCAAGATCTGACAAATATTTTTTTTGGCAAAAATATTTGTCAAAAATTGATTTTTATTTTTTTTTTGTCAAAAATATTTGTCAAGATTAGGTTGAAAAGGTGATGCCAGGAGAGTGGCATCTTCACTCGGAGACCTTCGGGTCCATTGTGATCCTTTCTGAAAGTAAATAAATGATAGCTGAAAGAGAAAGAGAGAAAAGAGTGAAGGGAGTAGTTCTAGAAAGTGTTAAAGATAGAGAAAGAAAATCGTAGAGAAGAGAAGTGTTGACCAAAAACGCTACCCTAGGGGGAAGAGACCCGTCTAACTAAGCCATCTGTCAGTCAGTTTGCACTGCTGTATGTCTCCCAGTTCCTCTTGGAATCTATTGCCTACAAATTTAAGTCTCTGGTTTTGGAGCATAGGACAGTGGCATAGTCTGCAGATGTCCTGAATTGCTCCATCCCATCTACTACGTCTGGAATTCAGGGCGCAGTGTCCAGTTGGAACACCTATGCATTTCCTAAGACTGTGTCTGCTAAGACCTTCTGCTAGCAGGAGCTTGGCCTTGCGCATATCTAAGTTGGGCCATAAGGTCCTAGATATCGTGCAAGTGTCCAAGCTATGCCAGTTCTTAGCTGTTTCCTCACCGATCCAAAACTTGATGCCCATAAAAAGGCGACATATAGGTGGAGCTATCTCTGTCACCGCGAGTATCAGGTCCTGACTCGAGCCAAGTCTTGCGATTTCGTCAGCAATTTTGTTGCCTTCGATGTCGCAATGACCAGGAACCCAGCAAAGTCTTACCCTATAAGTATCAGCCAGGCTGATTATAGCTGATCTACATAACTTGACTAGTTTTGAGGTAATGCTACATCCTTCTAGAGCTTTAAGAGCAGCCTGACTATTAACGTAGATTGTCACCTCGCTGTCCACAGGAATGTTGTGTGAAATAAGTTCGGTGGCTTTCAGAATGGCTTGAAAATCACTACACTCATCTCTAAGCCTGTAGCATTCCCTAATATTCTGATTTCTTAAGAAAACACCAGCGCCGGTGCCGATTTCCATTTTAGAACCATCTGTGAAGATCGAGTTCCCCTCAAAGAGCGATTGACGATTATCCCAGCTAGTTCTATCAGGAATAACGACCTCTGATACAGAACTGAACAGCAGTTCCTTGACTAGATAGTCAGATGCAGTAGAACCTGACTGGAAGCAAGGTACATTCGTTCGGTTCAGTATGCTGGTATGTACTGTCTGTCTGTGCCTAAGTATGCCTGACTCATGCAGCCTTAGAAGACATCTAGTTGCTGTTCCCTTTATGAATAGATCTAAAGGGAATAGAGACAGAATCACGTGTAAGGCCGCCTAAGGAGTGCTCCTTAGGGCCCCAGAGATGCCTATACTGCTACTCCTTTGGACTTTGTTCAAGAGGCTAAGAAAAGAGACTTTGTTTACCGCCTCCCACCATACTGCGCACCCGTATGTCAGAACTGGTCTTACAATGGTTGTGTATATCCAGTATACTACCATTGGGTTTAATCCCCAGCTCTTGCCTACTGAGTTAAGTCCCTTTCTTCCTACCTAGATAGTCAAATCTTTTAAGTATGACGTTAATCGCCAGTAACCAAAGTAAGGGTGACAACACCCTTCCCATGTGGGGTACCTCTTGTGACTATTCTACGAGTGTTGTAGTCTCCTATACTAGAGTTGATTATCCTGCTGTTGAGCAAGGTTGTTACCCACTCTACCAGAAAACCCTGCACGCCCGTTTCTATAAGCGCGTTCTTAATGGCGTCAATCGTGATGTTATTGAAAGCTCCTTCGATATCTATGAAAGCTGCCAATGTGTATTCCTTGAAATCTAGCCCTTTTTCGATAAAACCAACCACATCATGGAGTGCACTTTCAACAGATTTACCCTTAAGGTAAGCACGTTGAGCGTTACTTATGATGCGTGTTTCTAACGAGTTCATAAGCTAGAGATCAATCAGTCGCTCTAGTGTCTTTAGAAGGAAAGACGATAGGCTGATTGGTCTAAAATCTTTTGGTTTAGAGTGACTAGCCTTTCCTGCCTTTGGTATAAAAATCACCCTAACCTCTCTCCATCCACTTGGAATAAAGCCTCCAAGTAGACAGCTTACGAAAATGGACCGAAGAATTGACAGACAATGGTCGGAGGAATTCTGAAGCATAGCAGGGATGATGGCATTTGGACCGGCCGATTTGTACGGCAAGAATGAATTCACGGCCCATTTAATTCTCTCCATGGTGACTATCCTATCTATCAAGATGTTCGTTATACTCGGTACAGGATCTAGTGTCAATAAGTAGATTACGTGTCTCTAGGTTCGACTCAGTCCACAAGCCATCCGACTTCTGGATGAAACCAGGAACCGCAGGGATAGCATCCATTTAAATCTGGATAGCTCATTAACTGAATCGATGGACTCGCAGTAGTCGCGCCACGTAGCCCGTTTGGCCTTTCTGAGATCACTCTTGTATGTGTTGAATGCCTCTTTATACCTAGACCAATCCTCCCCCAAATGAGTGAGTTTGGCCTTATTGAACAACCTACTGACTTTAGTTCTCAGATCTTTAAGATCCGTAGACATCTGGGTTGTTTACGTTTACTAGGGAAAGTTAAAGGACAGCTCTCATGGTAGCAGTCCAAACAGCTTTTACTGAGTACCGACACCAGGGCATTCGGTTCCTTTAGAATCCGATTCCTTTAGAGAGAAAACTCCTAAGGGAATATTTGCTGTCTAATATTTGCATCAAGGAGCCTACTAAAGTTTTCCCAGTTTGTTTTTCTGGGATTCCTAAAGGATTCTTGTTTAGCCTTATTGAAATTTAAAGCGAAGGAGATCAAGCAGTGATACGAAAAGGAGCACTCGCTAGAGACCCTCCACTTATCAAAAAGGTCAGCGTGTTGTCTATCATTTCTTCTCTATCTTTCACCCTAAACGTTGCACAGTGGTTTACGGACGCTTTTTTTTGGAAATAATTCTTTAACTTTTGAACGACTGGAGATATTTGAATGATGAATTTGACATGGTGATAGTCAAGGAGTATTCGAGTTGGTTTTTAAAAGCACTGGTCCATGAGGGGTCGGGAGAGTGATTGATGGACCTTCAAAGTTGGTCACCTCGGGTGTTCGACTTTTTTAAAAATTCGCCAAAAATCCATTTATGTATGGATTGAAAAGAAATTTTAAACTTAAGTTGTCCTTGAGAAGATCTACAAAAAATACGCTTAAATGTGTAGGTTATCTCCTTTGGATTTCGAGATATTTGGGTAAAAAGGAATGTTTAGGTTGATTTTTTACCTCTTTTTTTAAGCTTTTTTTGATCTGGTGGACGCATCTGAGGACCAAAAATTTTTTAAGAATATTCTTTAAATTTGTAATAAAATTCTAAATAATTTTTGTGCAAGTTAGTTATAGAAATCTTCTTTTGTTTAAAAGTTAAAAATATTCAAAGTTGAAACTTACAAAAAATTTCGCTTTTTTTTTAGTTTTTCCCCAAAAGATAGCTATATTTTTTCACTAATAAAAAAATATTTTCTTAAGAAACATAAAAAGATTTTTAAAGTTTTTAAAAGAAAACATAATGAGTATAAAACAAATTTCTTGCTAATTGGACTTTTGGTCCTCGCACATGTCCTCTCCAAAAAATGGCAATTTGTAAAAAAAAAAAATTAGTTTAAACAAAAATTTCTCAAAAGGCAAAGCACCGATTTGAAAAAAATTATAATGTTCATATTTTCCAATATATCTGTTATTGATTAGAAAAGTTTTTTCTGAAACGCGCTGCAAATAGAGACAGTGTTGCCATATTTGTAAAAAAACTCATTTTTTGAAACACCTTTTTCCCCAGTTGGGAATTGGGGAATTTTTAAGTTAAAATTGGGAATTTTTTTTAGTCTATTGCTTTTACATCTTATTGGTCTACATTACTACAAAATTTCATTGTAATATCTTTATCCATGTCATTTCCACAGAATATCAAAGATTAAAAATATTTTCCTTAAAAAAGCAGAAAAACAATTTTTTTTTGTTTTACGATACAAAGTGTAAAAAAAGTAACGCACTTAAAAAAAACTTTTACTTAGTGCTAATCTCCTAGTCTTTCCCGATCTAATGATACTAAACATGTATATAAAGCATTAATACCGAGTCTTAAAAAACTCTGAAAACTTTGGCCCCCGTAGCATTTTTACACTGTTTATTTAAATATAAGTGATGAATTTGTGCATATAAAGTTAATTATCATACTCAAATATTTCACTATTTTTAAGATGACAATGATCCTTCGCTAATAAACAAATATTTTCTTCAAAAAGATATAAATAGTTTTTTATTTTTTTAAAGAAAACATTATAAGAATGACTTAAAAAAATTTTATTCGATTTTGCCTTTTGTTCCAAGCTAAAAAATAAAATTTTAGTAAAAGATTCTAAATAAGTAAGTACGAGTAAGGCACCGATTTTGATAACAGTGTAAAGGTAATATATCCATAATTTGTAGCAAAAGTTTAATTAGAAGAGTACTTTTATAGTAACAGTGTGACAATTTATTTAAAATAAGATTTAAAGGCATTTTTCCGGTATTTAAAATTGGTGTATTTGAAAAAATTGCAAAATTATGTTAAGGTTATAAAATGTTTTTTAATGTGAAAGTTAATGCAATAGGTAAAAATTGTTACAACTTGGGTTTTTCATAATGGTCAGAAAGGATATGGTTACTCACCTCCATACAGGTAGGTTTTACGAGACGCACATATTGGTTGAGTTATATATGCACCTATTTTTAGAGGTAAAAAATACATTAATTCATTGATTTCTTTATTATTCTTTGGATACAGGTATATATAAAAAATGTTTTTTTTTAATATAAAAAAGAAAGTTTTAAATGTAACTGCTATTAACAGTTAAAACATCATGGCTATAACATTGGAATTTAAAGTGTTGTGCGATATTCGTTTTGAACAACCAAGCAGTTCGAGAGCAGAAAAAATTAAAATAATCATGCGATATGCTAAAAGTCAAACTAACTCCATGATTCTCAATAGTGAGGAAGACAAAGTCGTAAAATTTGTAAAGTTATTTGAACTTAAAATTAAGTCGGTTAATTACTGTTTAAAAAGATTTGAATCTAAATTTAAAGACTGGCTGAAGGACTCAATTGAGCTTAAAACTTCTGGTGCTGGAGCCCCTCTAAAAAACTATGATGATCTCGGAGAAAGATCTAAAAAGATGCGATTATCCGAAGTTCTTTCTACTCATTCGGATACTGAAATCAAAGATTCCTTTAAGGAAGTGCTCAAACGAAATAATCAACCAGCTGAAGCTAAACAAATAGCAGATATTCTCCCAGAGGCTTCTCCTAAACGTCTTAAGCGAATTATTAAGAGTATACCAACTCCTTCTTCTCAATCAGAATTTTCGGAGGAAGAAGCACTTGCTCTTATGCTCGAGTTGAAATTGAGTAAAAATAAATATATTAAACTCTGTAAGGCATTACGAGACAAAGGACACTCAATTTTACCAGGATATAATGCGTTATTAAAAACCAAAAAAAACTTAATACCAACAAACGTGATAGGAGACGAAAGTGCATCTGTGGATTTATCAAAATTATTGGAAAATACGGCATCAAGGCTGATATCTACTACATTGTCTGAAGAAGAAGCCAAGAAACTTGACAACAAGGACTTAACTTTAATATGTAAATGGGGATGTGACGGTTTATCTGGATTACCGGAATACAAACAATCAACATCTCATCAGAACACAAATGACTACAGAAGCGTTTTTATGGCATCCCTAGTACCACTAAGATTAAGAAAGAATCGTTCTGAACCATCCACATCAAAAGAGCGTACTGAATATGTGTGGGTTAACACATCTCCAGGATCAAAGGCATAGACATACATGGATATTTGATTAATGTAAATTTTGAGCTTCAATTGACAATGATAGATGGAAAAGTAAGCAACGCTATAACGGAAACCCATTCAACTTGGAAATGCTCATTATGCGGAAAGAAGAAATCGGAATTTCTACAAACTTCAGAAGATGCATCAGCTAGTACTGCAATTAATCAAGAGGTTCTGGAATTTGGTATATCGCCCCTACATGCACGTATCCGATTTTTAGAATTTATGCTACATATAGCATATGATCTGAAATATAGGAATATACCTGATAATCAGCTAAAATCCGTGAGAAATAATAAGGAACTGATTGAAATGAGATCCAGTGAAAAAAAAAGGATTCAGGAAGAATTCAAAACTATGACGGGTCTAAACATAGACAAACCACTTGTAGGATATGGCAGTACAAACGATGGTAATACGGCCAGGCGATTCTTTGAAAATTATGAAACAACTTCAAAGATTACTGGAATTGATGAGGAAGTTCTTCGTAAATGTTACGTAATATTATCGGCAATAAATAGCAAATATCAAATAAATGCTGAAAAATTTCATTGCTATGCCCTCAACGCGTTAACTCGTATACGACATTTGTATCACTGGAAAAACAGTTCATAAAGTCCTTCAACATGGTCGTGAAATAATTGAATCAAATCTTCTCCCACTTGGTGAACTGACAGAAGAGGCCCAGGAAGCGCGGAATTCAGATTTCAAGTATATCCAACTATTTAATACCAGAAAATGCTCAAGAAAATCGCAAAATCAGGATCTAATAAATTATCTCTTGTTGTCTTCTGATCCTGCTCTATCAACGATAAGAAAGAAATGGTGGAGCAGTTATACAAAAACTTCTGAAAACGAACACCTGGAAGAGGTTCTTGATATAATAGATTGTACTGATTATTTTACTGAAAATAAAAATTAAGTAAATAACTACTTTTATATAAATATGTAATAAAAACTGTAAGTTTAAACTTTAACTACAAATACTTCAATAAAATGTATTTCACCTTTTAATATAAGTACAAATTATTTACATTTTGATATTTCATAAATCCTCATGATATTTTCTTTAAAAAAATAAAAAAATATTTGTTTGTTATCGAAGGATCATTGTCATCTTATAGTGAAATATTTGAGTATGATTATTAATTTTATATGCACAAATTCATCACTTATATTTAAATAAACAGTGTAAAAATGCTACGGGGGCCAAAGTTTTCAGAGTTTTTTAAGACTCGGTATTAATGCTTTATATACATGTTTAGTATCATTAGATCGGGAAAGACTAGGAGATTAGCACTAAGTAAAAGTTTTTTTTAAGTGCGTTACTTTTTTTACACTTTGTATCGTAAAACAAAAAAAAATTGTTTTTCTGCTTTTTTAAGGAAAATATTTTTAATCTTTGATATTCTGTGGAAATGACATGGATAAAGATATTACAATGAAATTTTGTAGTAATGTAGACCAATAAGATGTAAAAGCAATAGACTAAAAAAAATTCCCAATTTTAACTTAAAAATTCCCCAATTCCCAACTGGGGAAAAAGGTGTTTCAAAAAATGAGTTTTTTTACAAATATGGCAACACTGTCTCTATTTGCAGCGCGTTTCAGAAAAAACTTTTCTAATCAATAACAGATATATTGGAAAATATGAACATTATAATTTTTTTCAAATCGGTGCTTTGCCTTTTGAGAAATTTTTGTTTAAACTAATTTTTTTTTTTACAAATTGCCATTTTTTGGAGAGGACATGTGCGAGGACCAAAAGTCCAATTAGCAAGAAATTTGTTTTATACGCATTCTCATTATGTTTTCTTTTAAAAACTTTAAAAATCTTTTTATGTTTCTTAAGAAAATATTTTTTTATTAGTGAAAAAATATAGCTATCTTTTGGGGAAAAACTAAAAAAAAAGCGAAATTTTTTGTAAGTTTCAACTTTGAATATTTTTAACTTTTAAACAAAAGAAGATTTCTATAACTAACTTGCACAAAAATTATTCAGAATTTTATTACAAATTTAAAGAATATTCTTAAAAAATTTTTGGTCCTCAGATGCGTCCACCAGATCAAAAAAAGCTTAAAAAAAGAGGTAAAAAATCAACCTAAAAATTCCTTTTTACCCAAATATCTCGAAATCCAAAGGAGATAACCTACACATTTAAGCATATTTTTTGTAGATCTTCTCAAGGACAACTTAAGTTTAAAATTTCTTTTCAATCCATACATAAATGGATTTTTGGCGAATTTTTAAAAAAATCGAACACCCGAGGTGACCAACTTTGAAGGTCTATCAATCACTCTCCCGACCCCTCATGGACCAGTGCTTTTAAAAACCAACTCAAATACTCCTTGACTACCACCATGTCAAATTTCATTCAAATATCTCCAGTCGTTCAAAAGTTACAGAATTATTTCCAAAAAAAAGCGTCCGTAAACCACTGTGCGTTGGCATATTGCCCTTATTACAGATAATAATATTGTTAGTAGTGATAAAATCAAAAACTGACTCACCTCTTACGTTAATATTACTGCTATCCCATTGGTAGTGATGTGCGTTGACTCCACCAGATGGCGGACGTTACTTCCCATAAATTTGGAAATTTTCAAAATTTCCCTTTTTTTAGGAAATTTTCAAAATATCCCTTTTTTATGGGAAATTTTTAAAATTTCCTTTTTTTATGGGAAATTTTTAAAATTTCCAATTTTTATGGAAAATTTTCAAACATTCCGTTTTATAGGAAATTTAAGAAATTTTAATTTTTATTGAAAATTTTCAAAATTTACCATTTTTAAGGGAAATTTATTTTTTGTTTAATTCTGTATTGATATTTTTATTTTGGAGTTTTTCATTTGACAAAAAAAAAAATAAAAATCAGAATATAAATAAAAATCAGATCTAGATAAATATTTTTACAAAAAAAAAATATTTGTCAGACCTTGACAAATATTTTTGACAAAAAAAAAAAAAATAAAAATCAATTTTTGACAAATATTTTTGCCAAAAAAAATATTTGTCAGAATTTGACAAATATATTTGACAAAAAAAAAAAAATAAAAATCATAAAATAAAAATTAATTGAAAAAAAATCAAAAATTTAAAAAGCATGTCATTTTCTGAAAATATTGTGGAAAACAAGCAAAATGATATTTTCAAATTAGATCTGCGATATTTCCATATGATTGCTTTCTTTCTTTAAAAATTCAAGAATAATTATTATTTTCGGTCCCTGATTAAAATCTAGCAACGCGTTCTGAAGTTATTGAGTCGTAAACATTGTCAACTTTTCACAAGAATATCCAAAACGTCCAACTTTGGGAGCCTATAATCTAAACGATGTAAGATATGAGGCTGGCTTTTACACCATAATATCCGGAGTCAAAAGAGGAATATGTATTTTGAGTATAAACAAAACCAAAGAGATTCAAATTATAAATTTATATTTCTAACAAAAATTATATAATTTTATTCAGTTAAATATATTTTAAACAATTTTCTAATTGCGTCGGTTGAGTTTTGAAGATATGAAGGAAATTGATTCCAGAGACATATACTCATAATGAAAAATTGACACTCCGAAGCATGACTACAATGTCGTAATTGAATAATAAAATTTCTTATGAAAAGTTAATTTTCCCCTAGTTATTTGAGAGTTTATTTCTAAAAAAATATGTCAGAAAGAAGCTTTTGGAAGTATATTTCAGCACTCATATTATACAAATTTAATTTGTTGTTTGTCAGTTTAAAACTAGAAACATTTTGAGTTTTTGGGTACGCAAGGGATAATTTGTATAGAAATGTAATTAAAGGCTTCTCTGAACGATTTTTTGAATTTTTATTCAAATATAATAACACTGTGCGCCAAGGAATTTTTTCTCGAATGAGACCAATTGTAAGTGAAAGAAAACTATTAGTAGAGCAAAACCCCTAAAGAATTTTTAAAAGTTAGCTCGAATTTTTAAGTTATAACTCTTTGAAGTTGGGTGTTTTTAAAAAATTTTTTCAATATATTTTCTATGTGGAGTAAATCTGTAAACAAATTTAAATGTTATAATTGAGTATTTTAATCATATTTTAACCATATTTATTAATTTTTATAATTTTCATGAATTAAATTTTAAGTTTTATCTAATTTTCTCGCAAAATTTGGGAGAATTTCCAATAAATTGGTGAAATTTTTACTATATCGGCTAACAAAAAGTTAAATTGGCCTCAGAGAGAAAATACATAGGGTTAAAAAATAAGACTTTTTTTAAATTTTTAAAAATTTCTTTATTAAGAAATATTTCATTGAATTAAGAATGAAGTTCTATATTACTGACAAAATATAGCGTAAAAATCGAATGAATAGTATAGCAGTAATTTACAGTTTTGAATTATACAAATTGACTAAACGCTATTTTTTTCCTGTATTGACACTTCTTTTTTTTTTTGTTAAGAAAATTATATAAAATTTTGTCTTTTTTTGTTTAAGTTTCCTACTATAAAGCTTTAATAATTGTATTATTCGTTTATAAAATAGGGTGATTAGACTTTATTCTAAGAGAAAAATGCATTAAAACATATATAGTTCACCCGGTTTTTGTCTTCTGAATCGATTCTGGTTAGCAAATTTGGAGTGCATTACTTTTAAGTAGTAAAGAACTACATAAGACCCCTTCACAATTAATTTAACACACACTTAACAAATTAAAATTGGAAGTGTTACTAAATTCAGCAAAAAGTTAAATACTCGATATTGTAAATTGCACCTAATTTTAGAACAAATTTGGAAAAGTGGGGAATGGGAAATTTTATAAATGTAATTTATAAAATTGTATTAAGACTAAAATATGCAGTTTCAACTGTTAAATTTATTCACTGATTTATTCTATATGAAACTTATATGAGAAATTTTATACCCAAATAACCAAACTTCAAATAGCTATAACTTCAAAACTCGAGCTAACTTTTTAAACCCCATTTTGGGGTTTTGGTCCACTAATTGCCTTCCATCATCTCCATTTGGTCTCATTCGGGAGACCACAGTGTAATAAAAACCACTGTGGTCTCCCGACCACAGTGTAATAAAAACACCATTTTCAATTGTAAATGAGAAATTTCCACATTGAATTAAGAAATTTCCATTTGAAAATGAGAATTTTCATTTGAAAATGACAAAATTCCAATTGAAATTTAGATTTTTTATTTGAACATGAGAAAGTTCCAATTGAAATTGAGAATTTTCATTTGAATTTGAGAAAATTCCAATTGAAATTGAGAAATTTCATTTGAAAATGAGAAAAATTTATTTGAAAATGAGAAAGTTCTATTTGTAATTGAGAAATTTTTAATTGAAATTGAGAAAAGTATAACTGAAAATGAGAAATTTTCATTTGTAATTGAGAAATTTTTATTTGAAATTGAGTTTTCCATTTGAAAATGAAAATATTATAATTGAAATTGAGAAATTTCCATTTGTCATTGAGAATTTTTTATTTGAAATTGAGTTTTCTATTTGAAAATGAGAAATGTATAATTCAAAATTTTCATATGTAATTGAGAAATTTCAATTTGAAATTGAGAAATGTGTAATTGAAAATGAGAAATTTCCATTTGTAATTGAGAAATTTTCATTTGAAATTGAGAAAAACCCAAATGATTTTTTTTTTAATTCGAGTTTTAACGTTTATCAGATTTTAAACAAATGCTGAAGCTTAATTATTTTCTGATAAAAAGTGTTCCGAATAAAATTTGTAGTTGTTTTATGTGATGTTTAACACTGACCTCCTCGTGGTATCACCTGGGTAACTACATTTACACCCGTTAATGTAGTTAGCAAACATGTGCTGCGAGTTCTTCTATAAGAACTATAAAAATATGGGTTTGGACGTGGGACTATGTAACCCACTCCTGGAAGCTAAATTTAGAATAAAAACAATCCCCCATAATATTAAATACATTCCAACTTAAACAATTTTAAATTAAAAAAATATGCCATGAAATTTATTTTCATAATTTTATGTTCGTACATAATAGCAGCGTTAAATATTTTTTTGTTATAATTTAATTTTATTCAATTTAAATATGGATTTAAAAGATTTGTGCGCTATTTGTCTAAGCAGCATGTCCAGGGAAGACGTTCGACGTCTTCTTCCTTGCAAACATCTATTCCATAATAGATGTTGGTCTGTGATGTATTTACGTTGTCCCTTATTTAGGAGCACAGTCAATGGTGAGTATATATTGATATATATACATATGTTAATGTTAAAAGTTAGTTAAAAAACAAGTAAGAAAGTGCTATAGTCGGTCAAGCCCGACCATACGATACCCTTCACCACTAAGGCGAAAGGTGTTCTTTTTCGTGTATAAAGACAAATATTTGCTAAATTTGGCCATCAAACATTTTGTCAAAACTTATATATTTAAGCTGTTTCCGTCATTTGGACTTATATGAGAGCTAGGGTCAAATGTGGACCTATTTTCTCGAAATTTGGCAAGTTTTTACAAGAATTATGTGTGCAAAAAATTAACTCAACATTATGTTCAGATTTACGAGCGTTTTAGTGATTTTTTGTCTCATTTAGTGCGTTTTTAAAGAAGAATTTGTATGGGAGCTATGGTCAAATGTGAATCGATTTCAACGAAATTTGGCACAGTGCACGGTGGTAAAAAGCGGCCAAAAATGATTTTTCTTAATTTTATAATTTTAATTAAATTTTGATGGTAGTTTATAGCCAACACTCTAAAGTATCCAATTTAACTTTATCTTTGACTATCGATAACTGATTCGTTTTTCATACTAGCTCAAAGTCTATACTTTTTTGCCTACAATTTAAAATTAAAAAATTTGATTTTTATATACTTCTGAATAAAAGCAGATATAATTTTTCCACTAAAGTTTTTGTTCTAAGTTTTTATACACTTTTTAAATATTGTTATTAGTGAATCATTTTGTGCAGTTTTTATAAATTTCTGTGGTTTAGTTTTTTCGAAAATTGAAGTGAATTTGAGATAGTTAAATAACTAGTGAAAATCAAAAAAATCAAAATTTTGAAAGGCCATATCTAAGAAAAAGGAGCTAAAAGAGGTTACACATAAATTGGATCTTCTACTGTTAAGTATTAGTAGTATATATTACGAATTTGAGCCGCATTCTCCTGCCGGCCTATTTACCAGAATCATTTTACTAACTTAAACTTTTTACATATTTTAAACATTTTTAATTACACCAGGGTGCAATTTAGTAAGAAAAAGGTCCATAAAATACTCGAAAATAATCTTAAGCAGTATTTGTTAAATGATTAGATTAAAATTTACTTTAGTTACCACCAAAAAACCAATTTAGGATAACAAATTAGATAAGTATAAATGACCTGTATAATGAAAATTTGTTTGCCAACACGTTCTTGAGTTAAATTTTTACAATAAGATTGAGAAAAATGGAACTATACTTTGTTTTTAAGGAAATTCTGTAAACAATACATATACACAGGTGGTGGCCACATTACAATGAACAAATAAAAAATGCAGAAAGAACATGAAAATCACAGTCTTGAACAGTTTTTCATGAATTTTCAACATTTTATTGAAATATTGAGCTTTTTTTATGTTTTTTGATATAATAATAAATCTTGACTAATGCACAAATTTTTTCAGAAATTTAAATATATCTCTCAAACTACTCATCCAAATTTTACAAATTATATATAATAAGGTAGACAAAAGGCCTGTACATAAACGAAAATTATTGAATATTTTTCAAAATTATTAAACACATTTTATTAATGTATCTTATATGTCTCCTTTTATTTGGCCAACCACTTTTAATTTTACCATATAATTTATACAATATAAAGAAAGGACCATAATATGTCAGCTTAGTAAAATATGAAGAAATAAACAAGTTAATGATTTTTGGCCGTATTTTACCACCGTGCAGTGATTTAAATTTACATAAGCAATATTTGTTTTAAATTTCATGAAAAAATATGGATATTTGTGGCCAATATATCTATTCCGGGAAGTGCGACCTATGGGGGTCCCATAAATAATGGACCGATTTTGACGAATTTCAATAGCAATGGTCCAATTATCAAAAAATGATCTGTGCGAAATTTCATCAAATTATCTTTAGAATTGCGACCTGTAGTTTGAGTTTACATGGGGGTCCAGCCAGCCAGCCAGACGGACGGACATCGCTAAATCGACTCAGAAAGTGATAAAGAAATCCTATGGGTATACTTAAAGGTGGGTCTAAGACAAATATTTCTATACGTTACATACATCAGCACAATACCCTTCACCACCATAGGTGAAGGGTATAATGAGCAGTCACAAAATATTTATTATACCCACCGTCAAAAAGAATGGGGGTATATTGTCTGTCTGTTCATCTGTCTGATTGTCTGTCTGCTGAAACCACGATAACGTCTAAGCAAAAGGAGCTAGGTCACTGAGACTTGGCAAAGACATTCTTTATTTCTGGGAAATTTTGATTACGATTAGTAATCAATTACATTACTTTTTAAAAAGAATCTTAATCTGATTACAAATTGATTACGATTACTACATAATAATCGAAAAGTAACCTAAATTACTTTACGATTACAGAAAATAATCAAAAAGAATCAAAAAGAATCAAAAGTAATAAAATAATCCGACTACATTTAAAGATTACTTTTGATTCTTTTTAATAATTTTCGGTATATTGAAAAGGAATCAAAAGTTATCTTCAAAAGTAATCGTAATATTGTTTTTGGTGAACCTATTTTGCTCAGTTTCAATACATAGCTGTAACGATTACTAATCATTACAGCTATGTATTGAAACTGGGCAAAATCGGTTCACATTTGACCATAGCTCCTGTGACAGTCATGTTGTCATTAGATTTTTTTTATGTCTTGCTATTAACAAAACAACTTGTCAACATACCATAAATATGTTAGGACAAGTTAAAAACCAATACTCGGTCTGGCAACACCAATTACCTGACTAAACGTCAATTAACCGACTACTCTAAAAATGAGCATCTCAAATGCATGTCAGTGCATGTGCAAAATTTTGGCGTCATTATAAAAAGTTCAGTGGCTGTGGTCAGTACCACAAATAAAACAAAACCAAAAAAAAAGTTAAATTTAAATTGTGCAAGTGTTTTAAAGTTTTTTAAGTGCGTTTTGTTCTTAATTTTTTTTGCATTTCTCCACTACAAATAAAAAAATAAAAGAACAGTTCTTATATAGTAAAAGTAAAGTGTGCATGCAACTTGAAGGTACCATTCCAATTTTTTCGAAGACCGACCACTACAGTTAGAAGCATTTGTTGTTTGAGGACGTTTGTTAATCGTCACAGCAAAGCCCTGGAAGCGTGCATCCATTTCAGCTCGGGTGAAAGAGAAAGAAAAGGTTAGTAGGTAAAAAAATCAACTGTTAAACAAACTTAATTTTATAAAAAATATACAGGCCCTAATATTTTGTGCCCCTTTGGGATTTTTGTGTTGATGCCACAAGACAGATATTGTTTGAGACAGAAGACGGCAGTTTCCATCGCGAAAAAGCATGCAGATTACCATCCAGGAAAGCAAATATTGTGGATTGACGAAACCAATTTCAACCTTTATTGCAAGCGTAAGCAGGGATGGTCCCGGGTAGGATGTAGCACGGTTCAGTTAGTACCCACATCAAGAGGTCCAAACATTCACCTCAATGAGACAATTGGAACTTGTGGGGTGTTTAAAATGGTCAAAAAAGAGGGTCGTTTAATTTAACATCTGCAAATGAATACGTGGAAGATATTCTTCGCAGATGGGAGGAAAATGGCAACAATTTAGCAGAGTTGGAAATAGTTTGCGACAACGCTCCATGTCACTGCCGCCTAGAGAGCTTTATTGAAAATACTGACGCAACTCTTCTTAGGTTAAGCCGATATTCCCCAATGCTGAACCCGATCGAAACCATATAGTCAAAAATAAAGTCATATATAAAAGCCAAGATGGCAATACCAAATGTGTCACCTCCCAATATTGGAGAGCAGAGGCTAGTTTTCTTAGAAAACCTCATTGATGAGTCAATAAACCACGTTACAGTTGGCGATTGTTGTAGAGCCATTCAACATTCCACAACTTTCCACGAAGCTGCTATAGAGCTGCGGGATATGCAAGTTGGCAATTAATATTAAAAATTTTTTGAGTTTACAATTATTTGTTTTATTTTTATTATTTGTTACTTTCATCTACATAGATATTGTAAAATTTGTTTTTTAATTTATCAAAATAAACTATGTACATAATAATATATATAGATATATATATATATATATATATATATATATATATATACATATATATATATATATATATATATATATATATATATATATATATACACTAATACCCCGGTTTGCGTCGTTAATTGGGCCCGGAAAAATGAGACGCAAACCGAACCAGAATTTATATCAATTTGTTTGATTTTCATATAATCAGTTCAGGGTTTAAACATTTTAGCTAAAACTGATTTTCAAATTAAACTTCTTTACTGTTATTATGGTTATTTAATAAAAGTTTTTATTAAAATAAAAATACATATAAAAATTCATGACAAAAATTAAAAAATATAACAAAAATCAAAAAACATAACAAAAATTCATATTAAAATTAAAAATAATAAATAATTAAAGCAAAAGTGTTAAATTTTTATTCTGAGCTTTCAAATAAATCGCTTGTCCTTTCTAAGGTTGGATTTGTCAGTCTTGTAGATTTTTGAATAAAATTATCTGAAGTTTTTTGGATTGTAACCGATTTTTTCTCCAAATAAATTTCTTTATAACAATTTATAGCGGCAGACACACATCTAGACACTTTTGAACTGCGATCTTCGTCTGGGTCATTGTTTTCAAAAATGTCCATTGCTTGCGAAATCAATTGCATCGCTTCAGAAATTTTAGCAGCGGTAAGCTTTTTATCTTCCTCTTCGACCTCAAGTGTGAGTGTTTCATCATGTAGTGAATTTGGCTTTGAATTTCAATCAAACTTTCGTTATTCAGCTCCTAGTCGTGTAATATAAGTTCATTAATATCTTGTTCTTCCATTCCATAAAAATTCGAATTTCTTGCTGCGTCCGCAAGCTCTTGACATATTTGTACAGCATCGCTAGTTTCTTCCATATCTTTTAGAATACATTCGGGCCACAATTGACGCCAAGTTCCGTTCTTTTACCTCTTTCCAAGAAAGATTTATATTTTCAATAGCCATCACGATATTGTAAGTTTTCCAAAACTCATTCATGGAAGGAAAATTATTTCCGTCAGTTGCTTTAAGAAGCTGATTAAAAGTTCTTCGTAGATAGTATAACTTGAAGTTGGATATAACACCTTGATCCATTGGTTGTAGCACAGATGTGGTGTTCGCGGGCATAAAAATAACCTTAATATTTTCCGAATAATCGTCTGAGAAAACAGGATGGCCTGGAGCATTGTCCAGTAACAGCAGCACTTTAAATTCTATTTTTCGAAGAACAATAAGTCTTTAATTCGGGGACAGCACAATTTTCCATCCAATCTCTGAATAAGAATGCAGTCATCCACGCTTTTTTATTCGCACGCCAATAAACTGGAAGCTGACTTTTTTCAACATTTTTAAAAGCTCTCGGGTTTTCAGAATGGTAAATTAAAAATGGCTTAAATTTAAAGTCTCCCGCTGAATTTCCTCCTAAAAGAAGTGTAAGTCTATCTTTACTACATTTATGCCCAGGCGCAGATTTTTCGGATTTAGAAATGTATGTTCTTCCCGGCAAACGCTTCCAAAAAAGACCCGTTTCATCAACATTAAAAACTTGTTGCGGAGAATATCCACCTTCATCGATAATCGCTTTGAATTCGAGTTTAAAATGTTCAGCAGCTGCATTATCTGCACTAGCAGCTTCTCCTTTTAACGGAATGCTGTGCAAATTTGCACGGACCCTAAAACGGTCAAACCATCCTCTGCTTTCTTCAAATTTCTCTGCACTTTCCGCACTTGATAATGGACAATTTTCTTTCAAATCTTCAAATATAGATCAAGCTTTATTTTGAATTACCATTTGACTTAATGGCACTCTTCGCTGATTTTGATGATCTATCCAAATCATAAGAAGTGACTCCATTTTTTCTATTAAAGGACCTCTCATTTTTGTAACCTGTTTATGATGCAGCGATGTTGTGCTTTCAGCAAATATTTTGATTTTTTCGGCGTCTCGGGAACAAATGGTTTTTATTGTAGAAGGGGCTAGTTCAAGGTTTCTACCAATATCAACAGCCTTTTCCCCTGATTTAAAACGCTTTAAAATGTCTAGCTTTTGCTCCAGACTTATTTGTTTTCTTTTCTGGCTCATTTTCTTAAATTTTCACAGTAAACTTCACCCCACTACATGTAATTTAAAACTACTAGCATCGTTTAAAATGCAGACTATGTGCGCCTAGAAATTTGCATTCGACTTAGATATTCGGGAGTTCCCCTTTTTCAGTTTTTGCTTTGTAAAAACGTTTTTATATGAACGACGCAAATCGAAGCACTTTCGACGCAACTTCGCACCCACGCCGTTTACATTATAAATAGTCTGAGGAAAAATATTCACTATTACTTTTATTAATATTGAACATTGGTACAGTTTTCGCGGAACTCTTCGATTTGAAATCACAGGTACGGCAAAACGGTTAATGATACGGATCACATTTTTTTGGTTTTTATTCTGCCATTTCTTTGTTTTGTGCAAATGTATTATTTATAATATTTTTTTAACAAAATTTTCAAAAAAAATTAAAAACTGATTTAAATAATTTTTTTAGCTGCATATCCTTAGGCGAGTCGTCAAGGACACGCAATTTCTGGGAAAAATTGCAATATCTTTGAAACTACTTCTTGGATTTTTAATATTGATGACTTAACTTCTTTAGTTCTCTTTTTTATTCTAGTAAAAATTTTATTTGGGCAAAACCAAAAATACTCCCTTTTTTCCTATTCCAAAAAGTTTACCACTTTGTGGGCGGAAAAAATTTGTGTAGCATGTTTCTGTATACTTAGAACATTTCTAGGGGGAGTAAAGGTTCAATTGCGCACTTTCATAAAATAAGGTGCACCCCAAACTAAACGAATAAGGAAAAAAAATATGTAACTTACTTACTATGGAAAAAGAACCTTTTGTTAAAAAAAAGTAGAAAAGAACCTTTTGCTTAATAAAACTTTTTTAATGTCCATTTAATTACTAAATAAACAAAAATATTATGATTTTTCAATTGTATTTAAAAGATTTCAACCTAAATATTACAAAAATAACAAAAAACCATAATGTAAAAATTATGCAAAAAGAACCTTTTGTTCCGCGGCTCCACATTTATAGCGAATAAGTTGAGCTTCAAAACTGAAAAGAATCGTTAAAAAATTGCAATCCGATTTAAAGCTACAAGCTTTTAAAAATTATCAATTTTATGTAAGTGTTTTTTAATTCATTTAAAAATATTCAAGTTTGATGTACCGTTATAATGTTATTGTTGACAAATTCGGCAAAGTTTTTGCATTTTCTTAATTTATAACAAGCATTCTTTCATATTTGATAAAAAATATTTACCCAAATTAAAACTCAAAAAACGAGTTTTGTCCAGCAAGATTAGCAAAATCTTACACTGTGCACTAGGGTGTCCCAAAATTTTTTTGTGTCAGGGGCTCAAGCATAATTTGGAAGCTTATAGTGTCCAGTATTTTTGATTTTTTTTTTAGATTTTTTGTAAGAGGTTTAGTTGTCGCGCAAATCGAGTTAAAAAACGAAGTTTTTGGCCTTTTTTCAACTTTACTCATAACTTTGTCAATAACTACATTGATTTAGTTGTTTGACCGAACATATCTAAAGAAAATCTCCCAAGCTTTACTTTCATGTACAAAAACCATAAGTTCCCGAAATATTTTTGACCATTACGGTTCCGCATATTGAGTTTTCTTGTATTTTTTTAATAAATTCTATAAAAAACGGTTTATAACTTTTAAAATTTAAATGAAAGGTATAAAAACTAGTGATGCGATTTTCAAAAATTTAATTTTGTCATACAGTTCCAGAGTTATACTGTTTTTAAAGTTTGTTCCGTAAAAATGGAAATATTTTTTTTTCGTTATAATTGTGGTATAAGTATTTCTATCAATTTTTGTATTTAGGTTTTTAATGTAACTTCTGCGATTGAATGAAATATTATTTTATTTTAATTTTATCCGCCGTTTAATCGGATTTTCCTCTCAATGATCTGAACCTATTAAAGGAGTTGGATAGCTACAAAATTATTAATAAGCCAGTTTCAGAAGCTTCGCTTAAAACTTTTCTAGGTCATCAGTGGTACTTAACCCCAAAATTAGCTGCCCTAGCGTTTTTTGATGAACGTGTCGACACCAAAACTTTATGTTTAATGACAAAAATACTACATACCCCAAGCAGCGATTATGAAGTGACAAAAGCAAATTTAACGGAAAAAAATTTAAGAAAAAAAGACATTAAAGACTTTATTATAAAAGATAGTCTAACTTTTTTTGAAGCTTGCAATATTTCCCCCGATTTTTTAAAATTTGATCCAGAAAATTGGAAAGCCAACAAATCATTTCAAAATGCAAAAAACAAAGTTAAAAATTTACAAGTAGTAAATGATGTGGCAGAACGTGGTGTGGCTTTGGCCAATACCTACAGTAATACCACAACTTCTGAAACTGATTTTCAGAATTTATTGCAAGGTATAGAGTACCATCGTAAGAATTTCAATAAACGATTTTTAAAAAACCAAAACAAAAGTTTTATTTTTATTTGTTTATTGGGTTTGATTGGTGAAACGGCAAAAAGCTTATAATAATATATATTGGATATAAAGAGAAAAACGGGTATAACTCAGGAAAGGTAAGAGCAAATTAATTTATTTTCTCCATATTAATTAGAATTAATTTGTCCTTCAAACTGCATCATTAGTTTTTTTCATTTTCATAGAAACTTAAAAAGTTCCGAGGCGTTATTTACAAAATTTATGGCAAAATTATTAAAAAATTTTATTCAGAGCATCCAAATGATCGAATTTATCACCAAAACTTATTAGTTTTTCACACAAAAACAAGTCTTGGATATTTTCCTTTAAAACAGTTTCCTCAAGAGTGAAGAAAACAGTGGTTTTAAAGCAAGTTATGAGTAAAGTTTGAAAACAGGCCGAAAAGCTCGATTTTTTATGAAAACCCAATTTGCGCGACCTCTAAACCTATTCCGAAAATTCTAAAAAAAAAAATCAAAAATACTTTACCCTATAAGCTTTCAAATTTTGATTGAGCACCTATGAAAATCCGAAAAAAATATTTTTTTGGGACACCCTACTGTGCACTGTCTATTACCTATCTGTAGCCTTTTTATTGTGACTGGCATACTATTATTGTAATTTTTCTTTCCTTGTTTTTATATATATTTGTATTGCTCTCGCCTGTCAGCTATTCAACATTATTTTTTTTAGGCATTGCCAACTTGAAATTTTTTTGCTTGACAGCATAACCCACATGACAGACTCTACTTTCATTACAGACGGAACAATGCCTATATTAAAATTATTGAAGCTATGGAATATCGATCCGATAGGATGTTAATGAAACAAAGTTTGTAATTTATAGTAATTGTTTATTTATAATTTATTGTTGCTTTTTGGTTTGTTCTCGATTTTTCTTTGTTTTTTTTTATTAATTTTCATTTTAGCACATACAAATACATAAATAAATAATTGAATTAAATAATTAAAAATCTAGAGTTCTTATTAGATAACAACACTCTGATATTCATACAAATTGATACATATTAAATGTGCCAATAGGTCGGTCGGTCGTTCTGTCTGTTTGTCTTTCTCTCGGTCTTTCGTCTATATCTTAATGATTTAGTCACTTATTCTAAAGAGGAGCTTAACATAAGTAATTCACAAATATACTTTTTGTTTGTTTATTATAATTAATATAATTTGATTGATCATATCGATTAGAACAGTAATTGATTTATTTATTTTTATAATTTTTGTATAATTGGATTGACAAAATTTCGACATTCTTTCTGTAATTTTTTGGTAAAAAAAAAGAAATTGACACTTTTTGGAGAATTGATATTTTAAACCTTTAATCAAAATATTTTCATATACTAAAGGTTTAACTCTAATTAATATTGGCTTCTTACGTAAATAAGTATCAAGATTAGCTCTACAACTTCTCATAATTGTATTTTCTTGAAATTTATTAATTATTATTGACACATGTTTCAATTCAAATAAATTATTTAATTACGACCATATCGATAGGAGTAATTCTCTAAATTTATTTAATTTATTTTTTTTTTGTTTTTTTTACTAATTAATTGTAATGTATGATAATAATTGAATTAACAAACAAATAACGCAGTTGATCATCATTTAACATTAATTTTAATTAATATTTTACTTTAATTTAATTACAAACTCTTGTATGTTTTTTGTATTTGTATATGTAAGTATTTATGTTTGTAGATTTTCTTTTAATTATTTCTGATTTATTTGTATATTTTAATCCTATTTTAATTTATTTACAAAAAGTTTTTTTTTAATTATTTAAAATTAATATCTATAAAACATTGTTCATTGTATCGTCATCAGTCAAGAACATTTGTCAAAACATTTACTTTTTTAATTAATTTAATTATTTATTTAACAGATGTAATTATTTTGTTAATTGAATTTGATTACTTAATTAATTGAAATTCTTTCTTAATTATTTACGCTAAATTCTTAATTATCGTTCGAATTAACTAAATTGTTTGAATCCGAATATTTTATATTGAGTTTTTTTAAATGCATTTTTTTTTGTTAGTTTTCAAGATGTTTTTGTTTGACACTTTAACCTTTTCCGGGATTTTGTTAATTGAATTATAAAAAATTTCGATGTCTTCTCGTAAAAAAATTAATTATGCAAGTCAAATAGCAGATATGAAGATATGGGTTTCAGTACGCTTCCGGTTCAATAAAAAATCTTTCTGTTTTCGATATGTTAGAGAATTTTGAAAAAATAAAATATTCAAAATTATTTTAAGAATTAATTGGATTCCAATAAAGATCTTAGTCTTTAAGCCTTATTCATCGATGATATGTTATCACAAAATGCCGAAGGAGGGCTCAAGTTTTTCTCATTGATAATGTGATGATATTCGTCTGTCACTAGGGATTGATTTTTGGCAACAGCCTCAAACGGCTGCTTGTTGTTGGCTATTTTGGAAGGATATAAATGGCCCGCCATGGTTGAGCCTATGGCCAGAGTATCGGCATTGCTAAGAGTCTCCATAGCACGATAATCAAAGAATGTTGACATATTGTCGTTTGGTATGCCCAAAAGATGTAGTGGCTCAATGCTATGCGGTAAATGATGGCGATAATTGTCATGAGTTTCTCCGGCTAATCCTGATTTACCATCGCCACCCAATAGTTTTCCCTTTCGTCGCGGTGTTATTGTCAGAAAATCGCCATAGCTTTTGTTGTGACACGCTTGAGTTGCTGCTGAACTAAGAGATGTTTTGCCATGGCCCATCAAACGTTCATGCTGTGCTGCAGACGCTTGGATAGCAGCCTGATTGCCGGCTTGCTTTAGAATTTCAACATAGGAGCCCGACTGGACAATATGCGGGGAGGGGATGCTGTTAGGTGAGCACTGGAATTCACCGGCGAGACTGTTGCCGCTGTTGGAACTATTATCGGCAGTTTTTGATCGTACTTTGCCGGATATACTGCCGGACATATTTGTATGGTTGGTTGAATTTTTGGCACACTCATCTGAAGCTTGTCGCTCATGATGTTTGGGTGACTGTGCTTTGCTGCCTGATTGTTGCTGCTGCTGTTTACGTTGCTTGGGTGGCGGGTCAAAGAGCCTGTAGTCGAGCGGCACCGCGTCCATGCTGCTGTATTTTTTTGTATTTATGTTTATAATTATTATGGAAATTGTAAAATAGACAACGAAAGTAATATTAATGTGCAAAAGAAATTACCTATTAAGTAAATGCATCTATAAACTATTTTATCTAAGTATAAGCTACAAAGTTGTTAGTTGGCAAATTTAGCCATGCATGCATTACATTCTTATTAGCATCACAAGCTTAAAATAAAAATTGTTAAATTCTTCGGACATGATACAAAAATGAGGCAAATAAACATAAAAAAAATTACACAAAATCAGTTCACATGAAGTTGGCATATAAAGGGAAACTTCAAAGATTACACAGTTTCAATAACAGCGATATTTGTAAAATTCTACGTAATTTGTTTAGTCAGTTATAATAAACGTGATTGGTCAGATTATATAGAAATTGAAAAACAATACATTCAAAATAATCATTGTTAGCAAGATTACAAAACACCTCTTGGGAAAGTTATGGTTCTTAATTCTTCATCGCAGCACTAGACAACAACGAAGTTAGATGTCTATAATTAAAAAATAAGGAATTTAATTCGGATGGTGTATATTTTATTATATTTGGGTGATATAGGGGATATTGGATACCAAGCAACGCACAGTGGCTTGAAACAACAAAAAGTGTTAAAAAATCTGTATCTTATAAACTGTGAGTCCCATTGCATCAGTATGTATAAGAGAATTGTTAAAGAGGAACTAAGCTTTTTAAATTTTGAACTTATGGTTACCCTGTGTTTACATAGGGTGAATCATTGGGCGTTAAAGTAGACCACCTCGGAATTAAAAAAGCTTTTGGATCGTGTAGCTTTTAATTTTTGTCCGATATGATGATATTTTTACATTTTTTACATACTTTGCTATAATAACTGTTATGGGTTTTATATTATTTCATTTCAAAAGTAAAATAAATCATTTTTCTCTTCGACTTTTTTTTAGTTTGTGCATTCAATATGAAACCCAAAATTTATTCACGAAAAAAAAAAAAAAAAAAAAATAATGAAAACCGTATATCCGTTTAATCTTAAGAAATTTCCAAAATCAAATCTTGATACCATCCTTCTGTACAAAAGGTGGTATCAGTTGTTTACTTTGTACTAAGAGGTTTTTTTTATTAAAAGTTAATGTTTTGTTATATATTCGTAGAAAATGGGGTTATAGGATGATTTTAAGCCAAATTTTAAGTCGGTACAACTTACAGCATTGACCGAAATTCCTCTAATTATACCCTTTGGAAATGGTATTATAAGTTTGTGCTGATGTATGTAACGCATAAAAATATTTGTGTTAGACCCATCTTTTAGTATACCAATAGGCTTAGAATCACTTTCTAAGTCGATTTAGCGATGTCCGTCCGTCCGTCTGGCTGGCTGGACGCCCATGTAAACCTTGTAATCAAACTGCAGTTCGCAATTCTAAAGATAATCTGATGAAATTTGGCACAGATCATTTTTTTGATAATAGGACCATGGCTATTGAAATTCGTCAAAATGGGTTCATTATTTATGGTACCTCCCATAGGTCCCACTTCCCGGAATTGATATATTGGCCACAAAAATCAATATTTTTTCATGGAATTTAAAACAAATACTGCTTATTTTAACTTAAATCACTGTACCAAATTTCGTTGAAATCGGTCCACATTTGACCATAGCTCTCATACAAATTCTTTTCTCAAAAAGCAATAAATGAGACAAAATTCACTAAAACGGTCGTAAGTCCGAAGATAATGACAATTTTAAGTTTATTTTTTTGCACACATTTGACCTTAGCTCTTGTATAAATCCAAATGGCAGAAACAGCCTAAATGTATAAGTTTTGAGAATATGTTTGTATGATGACAAAATTTAGCAAATATTTGTCTTTTTACAGGAAAAAAAAAACACCTTTGACCTTAGTGGTGAAGGGTATCCTATGGTCGGGCTTGACCGACTATAGCACTTTCTTACTTGTTTTTAAGAAATTTTTTGTGTTTTTGAACAAAAGTCAAGCCGATTTTGCAACTTTCTGAACTGTATTTATATAGTATCATATTTCAAAAATAAAAAGTAGTGCGAATTCATTAACGAATCCAAAAAATGGGATATTATACAGAAGCTTTCTTACTCCTGAGGTGGTCTACTTTGACGCCCAATGATTCACCCTGTGTAAACAGGGCAACCATAAATCTAAAATTTAGAAAGCTTGTTTCAAAGATACAGATTGATTACCACTTTTTTTTAGTTTCAAACCACTGTGCAACGGTTCTAATTGGTCTTAACTTAGTAGACTTATCTTGGTTATCCATTAACTCAACTGTGGACACTGACCTCCTCTAGGTACCATCCAGGGTACTACGATTATATCCGTTAATGTAGTGAGCTAACATGTGCCGCGAGTTTTCCCATAAGAACGATAAATATATGGGTTAGGACGTCGGGCTAGAAATCCACTCTTGGAAAAAAACAATTACTATAAAAGAGCTAAAATTAGAATAAAAATGGCTCCCTAATGGTAAAAGCGGGCGTCCGAAACTTCGATGGAAAGACCAACTAAAGGAAAATCTTTCAAATTTTATTAAACTTTTTGCAAAATAAATTATTTTGAAACTACCTAAGTTAAGGAGTTGTTGATCGCTATCGAATGCGGCGATTTAGCCGCTAGCTTTTAAGTAAATTTACTACTAATGATCGAATTATTTAAAAAAAGTAATAGTAGGAAAAGTGTTACTTTTCCTGGCCTGAAGAGTTTATAGGTTAACATAGAAAAAATTATAAAATATAATGATTTTATTTACAGTACATAGTTTCCCTCGATATTTCGATGTTTCCATAACCATTTCAACGTCATTTTTATAGTGCTTGTATTTAGCTTCAAATAAGATGTTAGTAACAAGCGATTCAAGCTGAATCAGCTGCAAGTAAAGGCGGCATGAAACCTACCTACACTAACAGTCCCATCTTGAGTAGTAGCGGTACTCTTCTCTCAACCCCGGATGAACAATTAATACGCTGGATGGAGCACTTCAAGTCAATATTAAAATATCCTATTGGATTAGAACCACTGACTAAAGTGCATAATGAAACCAACGATGACAGCATATTCAATGGATTTTCAGACAATCCACCAACAAAACAAGAAGTAATGAACGCCATTTAAAGCCCTAAACGCAACAAGGTCCCGGCCAATGACAATATCTCAGCGGAGATGCTTTTATGTGATATTGAAGGATCAACGAGACTGTGGCGCCCATTTGTGCGTAAAATATCTGACGAACCTCCTGGAATGAACTTATACTAGTCAAAATACCAAAATACCAAAAAAATCAAAAGACTAGAAAACCTACAGGTGTATAACACTTCTTCCAATTCTCAATTTGGATTCAGAGAGAATCGATCTTGTATTGACCTAATCAACACAGTAAGAATAGTTTTAGACCAATGTAATGATTTCCGCACCCTCATTTATCTAGCGTTTATCGACTTTATGTAGGCCTTCAACGTTGTAAATAGGAGCTACCTATAGAGAATTTCAGAAAATCCTAACACACCAATGAAAATTTGGGCAATGTAGGTGAATTTTAAATGTCGGGTCCTACACAAAGGTTATTTGTCAAATCCGTTTGAAGTTACTACTGGAGTAAGACAAGGATATATTTTGCCACCTCTACTTTTTATCCTCCTCATCGAAAACATAATAATGTTGAATCTCGGTCAGCTGGGCAGGAAATCAATATATCTAAGACGAAGATTATGCCTAGAGGCTATGGCGCAAGCCCGTCGACACTCATCAATGTGGATAACGAGGTAATTGGATGTGTAGGTATCTTTAATTATCTTGAAACTTTGGTATCTACAAAAGGTGGCCCCCGACGAGGATAATAAATCGCGTATTAATAAGGTAAAATATTCATTCGGCGAACTATTTGCAAATCTCGGTAAATATCAACAACAACTAAGTTACGAATATACAATTCAAATGTCAAGCCTATCTTGTAAAACGCACATCTGTCATCGATATGCGCCTACAAACCTTTGCAAACATATGCTTACGGCAAATCCTTAATATATTGTGGCCGAATCGCATAAGAAATAAAGAACTACTAAATGCGACAAACCAAATATCTGCTCCTTTAGAGGTATGTCAACGAAAAACAGTTGTCGTGTTGGGGCATCTTCTAGAAGGTAGAAAAGGTCAATTGATGTGGATTTGCCAGCAGCAAACTATTCATGGAATGACTTATGCCTAACATCTCGCAATGGAGTTCGATATAAAAGGAATTCATGAATAACAGAAGAAGGTGCAAGTTTTGGCAAATACTACTCCATTGCTTACTTTGTTTCCAGCGAAAAGGTTGAGAACGGAAAAACGTTTTTCCGTGATGACGTCCCTCAAAAATTCCAACTACGCTATTGTTGGGTTTTCCCTTTCAATTTAAAATTGTAAGCTCTAGCGGCATTAATTTGAAATAGAGCTTTTATAAACTCAAATATTAATTAATTTAGAGATTCTCTGCTATCTAGATCAACGTCGAATTGCGGTCAATCAAAATTATAACAGCCCCTTTGTACTCGGTGGTGAATTTAAACCCTATAAAACACTTTTCAATTGTTGATTTTTCTAAAAATATTTTGCAAACTTTCAATAAAATGTTTATTCTTTAAAAAAAGTGAGCGTATGGTGCTGGTTATTTCCTTGCACTTATGTTGACGAAAGTAACCCTTGGTCTCAGCAAGAGGGGGCCACAAGCCACACTGCCGATTATTGCATTAGAAAAATCTTGGTCACGAAAATTATTATAATTTATTTCCTGACCTCAAATTAATCCACGTTTATATCTAATACCTCGTTTGGTAAGTCTAAAGCAGTGATGGGCATCGTAATAACAAAACATAAGTATGACAACAACCACTGCTGATAACACATCAGAAATGTTGCCTTTCGATGTTCTAAAGATGCATTTTTATGTAGAGAAAATCGTTAAATATTGCAAGAAAACATTTCGAAAACTAAACGGTTATCCATTTCGTGGTTTCAAAAGTATAGGACTGGAATTCGACATCTGTCAAACTAAGTTGTTAAACCAATTTTTTTCTTTTTAGTTGAAAGTCTGATCGTTTAAGTATCACACAGGGCTCAAAAATTATCAAAACATACTACAAAAATTGTGATTCTGCAACAGCCACATATCGTGCTTTAAGAGAAGATTGTGGTTTACGTAATCGTAAAACTACGCAGGCAATTGGCAAAAGTGAAAAAATTTTAAGAGACTGGAACGGTTATAAATATTGTAAGGCCTGTGCATAATCGTTTCGCTCGTTCCGTTGAAAATATCGCTACTGTAATTAAAAGTGTTGCCGAAGACCCGAATCTATCGATTCCTCGTCGTTCTCAGGAATTAGGACTGTCTTACGGCACATTATGGCGTATTTTGCATTTAGATCTACACCTATATCCATATAAAGATCAGCTCACACAACAACTGAAGCCAACTGACCATTCACAACGTGTACGTACGTAGAATGGGTACTTGAACAACATGAGGTAGACGGCGATTTTTCGAACAAAATTTTCTTCAGCGATGAAAAACATTTCTCACTCGGTGGGTATGTTAATAAACAAAATTGTCGTATTTGGGGTTCTGAGAATCCTCAAGTAATTACAGAGAGGCGATTATATCCAGAAAAAGTCACTGTTTGGTGTGCTTTTTGGTCCGAAGATGTGATTGGACCTTACTTCCTTGAAAACAACTATGGAACGACTGTCACCGTGAATTCGGAGCGTTATGGTCATATGATAACCGACTATTTTTTGAATGCTATTGAAAAATACGTCTTATAGCCCATTCACACTATAAGTTTTTAGGTGTTTTCGGAAATGAAAACACCATCGAAAACTTTACCATTCACACTATTAAAATTTGACATTTCATAAGTTTTCGGAAGAAATTTATTTATTTACTCGCGATTAATTTTAAAAATCGAACACGAAATGCTTGCCACTTGTTAGATTTTATTAAAAAAACAATAAAATAATAACTTTTTCATCACTTTTATAAAGTTTTTTTAGAAATTTTTAAAATTAAAATTATTGTTTTTTTTTTATATTTTATTTTACACTGACATTTATTTTTGATATTTTTCAACTTTTCTAATATAGAGTTGTAATAAATGGTATGAACTCAGTGTTGTAACAGTATTTTAATAGTTTTCAAATAAGTTTTCGTTGAAAACTCATACGGAAGGAGTTTTCGTTTTGTATGTGAAAACTTAAGTTTTCAATATTGTTTTGAGGCGAAAACTACTTTAACTAGTTTTCGAGCTCAATGTGAATGAGCTATTAGAGAATATGTGGTTTCAACAAGACGGTGCCAAATGTTACACAACTCGAGCAAATATGGCTTCATTGCAAGAGACATTTTCTGGCCGCGTCATTTTTCGTCGTGGCGATATCAATTGGCCACCAAGATCATGCGATTTGACACCATTAAACTTTTTTTGTGGGGCTACGTGAAAGACCCACATGCCACACAACTCGAGCGAATATGGCTTCATTGCAAAAGACATTTCCTGGCGCGTAATTTTTCGTCGTGGCGATATCAACTGGCCACCAAGATCATGCGGTATGATACCATTAGACTTTTTTTGCGGTGCTACGCGAAAGACCGTGTTTATGCATATAAACCTTTAACTCTTGATCACTTAAAAACCAACATTCGTCAAGTTATGGTCGAAAATTACCTCAAAAGAATCAATGCTTGCAACGTTCAAACTTTATAAAAGAGATCATAATAAAAAATATTTTATATGTGTTTTATTTACGATCACTTTTGAAACCTCAAAATGGATAACCCTGTGTATACCTTAATACCTTCTATATAACTATACCATATCAAAATATTCTAACAGGTCATACTAATTAAACATAGAGGAAATAATTCTAAAAACAAGTAAGAAAGTGCTATAGTCGTCAAGCCCGACCATGCGATACCCTTCACCACTAAGGTCCAAGGTGTTATTTTTCCTGTATAAAGACACATATTTGCAAAATTTTGTCATCATACAAACATTTACTCAAAACTTATATATTTAAACGGTTTCCGTCATTTGGACTTATATGAGAGATATGGTCAAATGTGGACCGATTATCTCGAAATTTGCAAATTGATTACAGTTGTTACAAAAAATATGTATGCAAAAAATAAACTCAAAATTTTCAATATCTTTAGATTTACGAGCGTTTTAGTGAATTGTTGTCTCATTCAGTGCGTTTTTAAAGATGAGTTTGTATGGGAGCTATGGTCAAATGTGGACCGATTTCAACGGTTTTGGTTTACATAAGCAGTATTTGTTTTAAATTTCATGAAAAAATATTGTTATTTGTGACCAATATGTCAATTCCGGAAAGTAGGACCTATGGGAGGTACCATAAATAATGGACCAATTTTGACGATTTTCAATAGCCATGGTCCCATTATCAAACAAATGATCTGTGCCAAATTTCATCAAATTATCTTTAGAATTGCGACCTGTAGTTTGATTACAAGGTTTACATGGGGGTCCAGCCAGCCAGCAAGACGGACGGACATCGCTAAATCGATTCAGAAAGTGATTCTAAGTCTATTGGTATACTTAAAGGTGGGTCTAATACAAATATTTCTATGCGTTACATACATCAGCACAAACTTATAATACCCTTTCCACCTATGGTGGTGAAGGGTATAATAAAAGTATAGTCAATCTGAACATTTGGTTGTTAGCATAACTTTTGGTTCTAATTATATGACTGACATAAGATTCTATAATCACAAATATATAAATGATAAAATAATATAGACTCAAACACATACATACTCGTACAAGTTAAATGTAGTTAGAAAATAATGAATAAATTTCATTTGCTAATACATAATAATTTAAGAAACTAATCACAATTATAATGAATAAGTAAGAACTAACTAAAAATAGTAGCTTGCCTATTGGATAATGAGCTCTTATGATATCCAACACTATCACTACTACCACTGCCGCTACCAGATGACTTCAATATGATCAAAGCACTGGGGCTACTGCGAGAATTATTGATGGACTTTTGTTGATGTGGTGGCTGTGGTTGAGTGGTGGTAGTGGCTGCAAGGTTTTCATGCTTGGAAGACGATGCAAAACGATATGAGGGAGAGGGTGATGGTGGTCGAGGCGGTTGTTGATTATGTACATTTATAGTCTCGGACATGGGACGTTGTATTAAATGTACAAACTGATGTGGAGGTTTAGGCTGGATGCGTATTTTGGGTTGGGTTACACATTCGGGGGAACGATTCAAATTTAAGTTTGTGGAACATGCATTAGGAGGGGTATTTCTTTGGGAGTTATTGGTTAAAATTTTCGTGGGCTTTATAATTTGAAAGAATGATTTAGGTGATTTAAATGAAGGTCGCTTGGGATTTTTGAATACGGTTTGATTGGCCGATTCTGGTGCAGGTCCATTAGAAGTGTGTAAGCTCTCGTTCGTGGAATCTTTCGGGCGGTTCGGTAAAATGTTTTCTATATGTTAGAGGGTAAATTTAGATATTACATTAGGGTTAGGTGAGGTTAGTAGTAGCAATTGGATTGATAAAGATGACTGTTAAAAGGTGGAGAATGCAATGCAATCCGAGTGTAAATTGAGTGATTATTAAATGTTAAGGTGAGTGAATATTAAGTAATTTGTTAATCAATGACAATTGATAGGATGTTTGGTTAACATAGCAGGTTGTTATGACTATTGGTACTGAGCATGTTTGTTTTTACAGTTTAAATAATTAAAATAGGTACTAACTTACTATGAAGTTGAGGCCTGCTAAATACCGACAGGCGTTCCTTATTACTGCTGCCACTTCGCGGACTGTGGCCGTGAACTTAAATTAAGAGAACACAAGTATGTATAAGTATTTATTGTCCGATTTACATTTTTAGTTCTACTTACTATTATAGCCAGAATTTTCCAATTGACTTGAAGCATCGGTTCGCGTACTGCGATTATCATCACGTATACGTTCTCCACTTAAATCGCTATCACTGTTTAGGCTATCATACTCTTCCGACTCGGATTTAATTGCCTTGGAACGGCGTTTGTGTCTCTTCTCCGTATTCGTGTGGCTGCATTCTCCACCACCCATTGAAATGTTGCCACTACCCGAAACAGATCTCTTCACTTTCATGCCCGAACTAGAGAGGGTGTTGTCGTCGCCACTGCGTGGATCATACATGGGTTGCATTCCCTTACGGTTGAGTGGTATGTTGGCCGATTGGTTTTCGTGTTCTGGTAAATGGAATGTAGCGTAAGGATATATATCTTCAGAGTATTCAGGTATGCGCTCAAGTGCAACAACCGAATCTCCCGGTGATTGCTGACACGATTTGCGCATCGTACCATAATATTGCTCACGGTGTTGTAGGTCCTTTCCCTCGATGCCAGGCGGCCTCAATGTGTCCACATTCCGTGAAAAGATGTGACGAGGATCTGTATACAAGAAAATTTTAGAATTTAAGCTTTAATCAAATCAAAAAACTACTTACAATTTTTGAAACATATGCAGGCTCCGATCAGAGCCAATATTGTACCAAAAACTGATGTTATAATCACTGCTATTAGATGGGCATCTCGAAACAGTGAATTTACTTCTGGCAAATCACTCTGATCGAGCTCGTTTGACATTCCACTAAAACGCAATGTTTCAAAGGTATATTCCTTAACAGTGGACCCAGCATTGTTATGTGCCGTCACACGCAAGTTATAAAGAGTACCAGCTTCTAAATCGCCAATTGTGTAACGAGTCTAGAGAAATTATAAATATATATTTTGATTAAAAGTGGCTTTAAAATATTTTTAAAAATCTATGTCCTTCATATTAACGATCAAAATGAATTCATTTATATGTAGCGACATTTATTTTTCAATAAATTTTTTGTTATTCATTAAAAACCATTTCTATGGATAGCCAAAGGGAGTAATGAAGCCGCTTGGTATACGAATGTGAATGAAACTATTAATTTACATGATGTGGAACTACTAAGATTTCGTATAGAATTGGTTGTTGAAATGAAGAAGACTTACATGAGATTCAATGCGACTAGATACAATTATCCAGTCACTTGATATACCATAACGTTTGAATTCAATACTAAAGTATTGTATGGGGCAACCACCATCCTGCCAGGATGACAGCTCTATTAAGGCCGATGTAATGTTGGCCCTAATAAGGCTGTGTTTAGTAGGTGCATTAGGCTTATTTCCTGAAATATCAATAATTGCTAATTATATTCCAGAAACGAATGTTTAGCATGTTTTGTACTGACCTTGCGTTTTGGCGATTTCTATGGGACTTGTAGCGCTAGTTCCTATTTTATTAAATGTTACAATAGTAAACTGATAACTGGTACCGCACTGAAGATCTTCCAGCAGATGAGAATTTACGCGCCTATCCAGTTGTATTTCCTCCCAATCACCAAACTCTTTGCGGAATGTCAAAGTGAAACCACGCAAAGGAGCTCCGCCAATATCGTCCACTCTCCACTGCAATGAAACCGAATTTGCAGTTGTGCCTATAACAGAGATAACTGGTGCCGAAGGTGGTACTAAAAATGTTTTGAATTAGAAATATTTATAAAATATTTTTGTTAACGCAATACAAACATACCTTGAACAAATAACTGATAAACAATATGATCTGAACCAATAGCATTTCGCACCACACAAGAATAGTTTCCTTCATGCGATCTTTGTATACTTCTTAGGGTTAAGGTATTGTCATTGCTCACTTCCAATCTAAAGTGTTTTTTAGAACGAGCATTTAAGACTTTCCACTCAGCATTGGGCTTTGGAGATCCTACAAAAAGGCATGGCAATTTCATATCCACTCTCCAGCTAACACTCAATGTTTGGCTAAAGGATATTATAGCTGCCGGCACCGATGAACTGGGGATTAGCTTAATAACAGGTGTACTTGGGCCTTGACCGACTCTAGTCGATGCCGTCACCCAAGCTTCATACGTTTCTCTGGTTGATAGATCTTTTGCTTCAAAATGCCTATTTTGAGCTGGTAAAACCTCTTTAAGTATCTTCAGTTCCTGTCCTTTGTCTAGAATACGGATATAGACATTATATTTTGTAACTATACCATTGGGACGTCGAGGTGGAAGCCAACTAATAATGACCGAAGATTCAGAATTAACAACTGATTTTACACGCTCTGGAGCATCCGGTACAGCCTCTTCTGTAGTACAAGATACCGTGGCACTAACAACTCCCTCACCTGCCCTGGTAAAGGCCAAAACCTGTACACTATAATTTGTAAATGGTTGTAGACCATGTAAAACAGTGCTTAAAGCGGAAGTGATTTTGGTTTCTCTTGTGCCATATTCTGAATCGAAATTTCCCGGCTCGTACAGAACCTTATAGCCCTGAATAACACCATGATGGTTTTCCTTTGGTGGAGATTGCCATGAAATTTGTATATTTTGAGCTGTTAGTGCTATACAAGTTACACCTTGGGGTGGCGCTGAAGGAGCATCTTCCAAAGTATGTCCTAAAGCAACCTCACTTGGAGGACCGTCGCCTTTGACATTAAATGCGCAAACTGTGACAGCATATTGTGTGTACTTTTCCAGGCCGGTTAGACGGAAATCATTAAGGCCTTCTCCTCCGAGATTGCTAACTTTAGTGAAATTTTGGAAATTATCTGAAGAACCATGCTTTTGATAGGCTATTGTGTAACCTAAAAGTTCACCATTCCAGCTATCGCGTTCTGGCGGACGCCAAGTAATAAGAAGTTGCTGAGGTCCTAAGGGCTCGGCGGATACATCCTGGGGTCTACCACTAGGAGCCTCGGCATCCGTCTGTACCAACAGTATATCACTTGGCGCACTAGTGCCTAAATGATTCTCAGCATATAAACGAAAATGATAGGCCTGAGCTGGACGTAACGAACCGATTTGAGCTGTAGTTTTATCACCAGGTAGTAACTTTTGATTGTTACCCTCATGCCAGACATCTGAATATAAGAAGTTATCATTATAGGAACTGATAAATGCAGTTTACTAAAACTTACCTCCCGCTTTCTTATACTGCAATATATAATTCGAAATTGGCTGAGAATCGCGATTGTTTCCGCCCAAAGACACAGTGTCCTGATCATTTGGTGACCAAGCCAAAGTCACCGAACGACTTCCCAAATCAGTGGCATGTAAATTTACCGGGAAGTTAGGAGGTTCTTGCACCTGCAAATGTATAACAGCGCGATCATGACCATATGAGTTGCTGGCAATGCAAGTATATTCTCCACGATCACTAAGTATGGTCTGTAGAATAGTTAACTCTGAAACTATGCCACGACTTAGGGGAGAATCTTTTATATGATAACGAACATCAAAGGAGGGATCTATGCGATTAGCTTTGGCGCGCCATGATATATCCAAAGGTTGATCCCCATCGGCCTCACAACGCAGAGTAACACGATCGCCTCTTCTAACTGTGACTTGTTTCTTAGATACCGTTACCGTGGGTCCGACTAGAAGGGAAAAAAATATATCTCAGTTTTGTTTTTAGAGGAAAAACTGTGTTTGGGCTTCATATGTTTACCATGTACTGTTAGTTTGATTAGTTGACTCAGACCTGCCCCTATACCGTTGTTGGCCTGACAAAGGTAACTACCCTCGTGTTCACGACCTACTTTGGGAATTATCAAGGATCCATTGTTATGAGTTTCAATGACCGATTTAGAGTTGCCATTAGGAATGCTATAGCTCAATTCTCGGTATTCACCAGAATCTCCTGAAAATGCAAACAAATATTTTGAATTCTTAAATAAATATTATTTGATGTAAAACAAACCTATGGATTGTTTCCATTGTACCGAAGGAACGGGAAAACCATCTGCCTGGCAACGTATCACTACGGGATTACCCAGAATAGCATCCTGATCAGCGGGTTTTATAATCCAACGTGGGGGCACTATTACACAATTTGTATTCAATATTATTTTTGGAAATCATTTTATTTTATTGTCGTCAATAAATGGGTGCTCAAGATCAAATCATGCATATTATTTTGTTATTTTTGTTAAATATATTATTATTTATATATAAAGGTTTTGAATTAAATTATTCCAATATTAGCTAAAAGGTAATTTTTCTAATAATGACTTACCAGATGTACTAAAAATTTTATTTAAATTTCTTTAAAAAAAGTTTTCATAACGTATACATTTTAAAATTAAAGTTCAAATTAGGGAAATCAACTAAATATCGTATGATAGTGAAGAGGTACTGAGATACAAGTTAAAAGATACACAAAATAAAATGATATATTAGTAGAACACAAAAAAATACAGAAAGGAAATTAGAATAAGACATAGAGTGTTACAGTGTTACAAAGTGCTCATCTATGGTTTTTGCATTTGAATGCAGTGAATCATTACGAGGTGCTCTGTGTTGAGGTGCTCGATCCGTGCTGCGTGCTTTTTTGATTATTTTTTTGGTGGCATTTTTTGTGCTCTCCGTTAAATATTCGCTGTTACGTTTACTATAGGAAGGTATTGCATTGTTCGTCGGAAACCTAATCCTTGTACATCGCAAACCTAATCCTTGTTCAAAAACTTTAGTACTCTAAACTCACAGAATAACTGACTAAGCAAAAATAACAATTGTCTTCTTTTAAAAATGCCTAGTATATCGAGCCCTTGGATTTAAATAATCTTGAACGACATTCCGTAAAATATCTCTTAAACTATTAGAGATAGCGTAGTTTTGCTTTCTCTCTTAAGTAGTTTTCAAACGTGTAAACATCTTTTCGATAGGTTTGTATTTGCAAAAGTTATGCTAACTGATAGGTTTTTCATACAAAAGGTACTGAACTTTGGCCCACTATAGAGGACGCCCGATAAAGACCCGATATAACAGTTGTCTACAATCCATGTATTTAAGACACTCATCATTTCCAAGATTATATTAAACTTCCCACAATCGAATCTAAATATATTATGGTATTTGAGGGATTAATTAATATGAAATGTATTCTAACCCTTCTATGCAGACCAACTTCATGAAGGTTCACAGAGCAAACCCATTAGTATTTAGGTAGGAGTTCGAAAAGGTTGTGTGCTATCTCCACTGATATTCAACATAGTGCTCGATGTTTTTTGTACCACTCGATGTCTGGTATCTCGTGGGACATTCATGACAGATTATATGACATCGATTACGCTGATGGCGTATGTATTTCCTTTGCAAACCTTTGCCTCCTATGCTGCTTTAGCTGGCCTTCGAATTAACATAAAGAAAACTAAGTCATTGCGATTAAACTCACCCAATGAGTCCAAATTTTATCTTGCTGGGCGAGGTTAAAACATTCTGCTACCTAGCCCATCTAGCAATTTGGTGATTACTGACGATAATATCAGCAAAATGAGTCTTTTGGGATTCTTAAAGATGATCAAAAACTGATTAATCAGCTCGGTAATCTAAAAAAGATTCCAAAAAGACTAATTAAAACGCGTAGAAAACGCAGAATGTGTGCAGTCAAAATCTTATCGTTCCAGCGATCCTAATACGACTGTTTGTTTATGTTATTTTAATCAGTTTGGTGATCAAAAAAGACCACAAAGAGACTCAGAAAAAACCTTGAAAGCGACTATTTGAAAGCAAAACGTGTGCAATCAATTTAGTGATCAAAAAGTGTGCAAAAGAAAGCGACTAGTTAAAAATAGCCCAAAAAGTCTTGCAAAATGTGCGAAAGATAACTATTTTTAGGTGATAAAAAAAATGCCACAAAAAGACTCGTATCTCATTATGGGTGATGTGGCTTAGTTGGTTAGCACGTCGACTACTAAGCATAGCAGCCTAGGTTCGATCCTCGGTCTCGGCAACATCAATTTCTGTAATTATTAACCCAACTTCATTGTTCTAAAACTAGATATGATGTGTTCTAAAAATAGATATACTGTGTTGAGTAATAAAAAGCTTTATTTTTTTTTACAAATCTAGCAAAACGTGTACACTGTACAGTCATATTCTAATCAGCAAAACGAGTCATTAAAGACTCGGTTTGAAGAGCCGTGTGAAGGATACCATTTTCTCACACAAAAAGATCATTTTTGACTCATAAGTGATATGATAAAATGATTATTTTAATCGTGCAGTGAAGTAAAAAAAGACTCATATTTGATTCAAATTTTCCAAAAATGCTAACTGGGTAGGAAGTATAATATCTAAAAGCGGTGGTAGTAGAAAAGATATTCAAAATATATTATTTAAAGTCAAGTAAGCTTTTGGTATTTTCTGTAAGTTCTGGAGATCTCAAAATGTCTCGCCTATCACCAAACTCAAATCGAATATTTCTTGTCGAAAGATGAGCGGACTACAAGCATTTGTTATCCGTTGCCTCAGGTGCATTCTAAGAATTTTCTGGCTAGTTACAATTTCATCTCAAGATCTATGGTTGAGCACCGATGAAGAACCATTGCTCTGAAATGTTGTTGTTCTAGGAGGTATGGAAGACCTGAAAACATTGAGAACGAATTAGGGAGTTCGGAGTAGAGCTGCAAAACTATCGATAGTCGCCCCACTCGATAGTTTCGATAGTCGATAGTGGTCACATTCGATAGTTTCGATAGTCTGTCATAAAACTATCGATACTATCGATAGTATCGAATTCTAAAAATTGCATGCAGATACAATTGTTAACTTTAAGTACATATATCTACAAATATTTGCTTTAAATTATAGTACCTGGGTAACCGAGCCATGCTCGGAATTTTATAATAAACATTTCGAAGCAAGTTTTAAAGGTTTCATATATTTTTTTTATGAAGTACTAACAAACTAAAATAAATTTAGAAAAAAGACATTACACAAATATCAAATTAATTTTTAATCATTTCATTCATTTTGTCCAATCAACACATCATATCAAATGCATAGTTTACAGTTCAATTCATTTTGAATAGTTTTGAAAATTGATCATACCAACTTAGAAATCTCCGTCGACTCATATGCACGAACATTGCTAAAGATCATAGCCTGATCAATTCAATTTGAGTTATTTTCAGTTACGCCACCTGACGGAAATTAGTCCTACCAACTAAGAAGCCTTCGTCAGCACATGCGTAACAACTTTTCTAGAGAGTAATTTTCAGTGGCGCTACCTGTCGGAAATTAGTCATACCATCTTAAAAACCTTCGTCGGCTCATTCGCAACAACTTTGCTAAAAACCATAACATGATCAAATACATAGTTTACTATTCTATAAAGGTCATACAAACATTCATTTGCTTAAAAGTTATAACATTACCAATTTTTCCCCTTTTTATCCTAATTTCAAAAAAGTTCCATATGCATATTTAGTACTTGATACCATTTGGATCCGGTATATTTTATAAAAACGCAGTCAACATATTGATCAATGGTTCATATTACTTCATGAGGTGTTAAATTATCATTTTATTTCATTTTTTACCCATTTTGGACCCCAAAATCAAAAAAGTACCAAATACGTGTTCAATATTTTTTCGCATTTATTGATTGCATTACAAAGTTTATTTCTGTCCGATTATTTTAACATCTGTTAAAAATATAACTTAAATTTTGTTTAAATATTATCACTTTAGGCGATATGGAATTTTCAATTTTTTCCCCTTTTTACCCTCTAGAGGCAATCATGTATCGCGTAGGTACCTCCTGGAGTAAACTATTGTATATGGCTTGTCTTTTAATTGTTCAGCTTTGAATTTCTCATAGGCAATAACAATGTTTTTAAAATAGGTGACAATATTTTTACATTTAAACTAAATTTGTTTATACAGTCTTGACTTAAACAGGGTTGCACTACAAGATTCAGAGTATGAGCGAAACATGGCAAAATGTCTTTTTTACTACAAATCGCATGCTTTTATCATTGTATTGTTTTTATCAGCAACAAATGATGCTTTTTCCTTTTTCCGTTACACCTGACATTGCAATATTTTCCGCATTGTAATTATACCACCATGACTTTCGATATAAGTAGCCATAATTTTTTTCTTGAATGTATCACTTACTCAAGTTAACATTTGCTGAACTAAAGATATAATTTTAGTCTTATTGATTAATTTCATATTTATTTTAAAAATATCTACCGACACCAAAATTTCTCCTAACAATCAATTTAAAATATGCCGCCAACCTATTTTTGTCGATAGTATCGCTATCGGAAAAAAACAATCGATAGCACACTAAAAATAAAACTATCGATATTATCGATAGTACCATCGATAGTTTTGCAGCTCTAGTTCGGAGTATCATTGGAACGAGATAAAAGTATTGACTACCGATAAACATAAATGGAAAACATTTGTTGAGATCCTATGTTTTACAAGGAATTAAAGGACTAAATATATGCAGATGTGTGCGTTTCCGATGATTCTTTGGGTTAATATGACCCAAAATTTAAATGTAAACAAAATTTCATATTTAATATAGGAAATTTTTTCACGTTGAACCATCCGAACCGAACTGGTTCATGTAGTCGGGCATCATCTACATGAACCAGTTCACCAAGGTATCTATTGATATAATATCCCTGTGTTAGTCGCCCTTCTGTACAACAGAACAGGGCAAGTGCGTATAAGATATGTTATATACTTTTCCATCTCCTTATATATAGAATAACCTCGTTTCTTTCAGTCAGTTTTCTGTTAGAATCGGGTTAACTATCTGAGAGTATACATTTATGTACTTATCAGCTATACCGTTTTTTTTACCAGGAGTTCCCCCACACCACGCATCCGGGCATAATTGAGAAAGAACTCTAAATAAGAAGAAGAATCGGACTTAAAGCGTCCGATGATGTTGTAGGGGATGTTGGATGGTAGGCAATGGTTCTGATTGGTCTTAATATGGTAAGCCCAGACTAACCTTGGTTATCTTTCATTCAAACATGTGCGTTGAGTTTTCCAACAAGAAAAATAAAAATATGGGTTAGGACGCCGGGCAAGTAACCCACTAATGGAAGGAACAATTACTATGACAAAGCTAAAATTGTAATTAAAACAGCCTCCCTAATGTTAGAAGAGTACGTCCGAAACTTCGATCGAAGCGCATATAATTCTAAATTAAGCTTGGCCTTTGACTTTAAGAGGTTGTAAATATAAAGGTTGTAATTATACACAGAGTTGCCATCCGCTGGACCAATTCAAACATATTGCGACACGTGGATTACTGAAAAGCTTTGTTCAAGTAATACTTCTAATTACTTATATCAGTCCGCGAAACGAATTTTAGTTCCACCCAAGGAGAGAGGATCCATTCCACCCGTGGACATTCTGGTGAACAAAACAAATTAGGTCGGAACAACTTTATCTACATTTAGAGAATAATACAATTTTGAATAAAAAAATATTCAATGAAAGCTTTATTATTAAAAAATATGGGTTAGAATGTCGCACAGTGGTATTTCTTCCTACAACGATGAAATTTTGCACACTTGTTCAGTTTTATATATTTAAGATAAATTCAAAATTTTTTCCAAATCTGTCGACTCTTTGGGGTATCTGTCTCGGACCCCCCTTTATCACCTATTTTTCTTCTCAATATATAAGTCGCAATTCTAAACATAATTTGATAAAATTCAATACAAGTCTTACGAGCTTTAATAGTTTTGGTTGAAATTAGTCCACTGTTTGGAGTACCTTTCTTGGACCCCCATTTTTAAACATGTTTTTCAATGTACAATACGCAATTCTGAACAGAATTTGATGAAATTCGGCACACATCTATTAATTGATCTAAGAACGAGTTATACTAGTTTTGGTTGATATCCCTTGGCTCTTTGAAGAATCTGCTTTGGACCCACAATTTTTCACTTATTTTGTTTTCAATAAAGAATTTGATTCTCAACAGAATTTGATGAGAATCAAATCGGCACACATCTTTTGGTCTATCCAACAAACAGCTCAAGTAATTTTGGTTGTCAACTCCTTAGTATACCTGCTTTGGACCCCATTTATCACTTATTTTTCTTATTAATATATGAGCCGCAATTCTCAATAGAATTGCGACGACTCCTAGGGGTCTTGGACTTACAGTTAAATGCAATTTGATTAAAAAATGAAGCCTAAACGAATGCAAAACTTTTTGCTTAAATTATGCTTAACAATTAACGCGACTTTTTGAACTTTGTTCTAAAATCGGTGAATTTTGTAGCTTAATCTAAAGAAGAGCCTTTCTCGTGGTTTTGGTGGGAGCACCGAGCAAAACCGAACTAACTTAGTTTTTGTTCAAAGAAAAACGAAAACACTGAATTTTGTAGAGCTTTTTTGTTTTCCTGATATCTCCTAAACTATATTTGAGATTTAGTTATTTTCTTCTGTATCTTAATTAAATCGACATCAATTTTAAAGTCGTGAAACTATATTTGATACATGAGCTAATAAATTTGAAGAAAAATTCTATCACTTTTCGTTTTAAAATATTAAGCACATTTCAATACCTTTTTTATTACACATAATATAACTTTTATTGAAAATAATTTTTGATCCTAAATATCCAGACTCTTTTTTATATAGAAGTGCATCATTAGATCTTTCAAAACCTGTGGTAAAAAAGGAAGAATTAGAATAAAAACGAACCCACTAATATAAGAAGAGGACGTCCGAAACTTCGATGGAAAGACAAGGTAGGAAAAAACTCTCAAAGCTTGGTCTACGAAATTGTAGAATACTTTAAACATTACATTTAACGTTTATCGTGGGTTTCATTGTGGCCTCTATTGCTAATGAATAAAGCATTAGCAGCCTCTATTATTTTATGGCTAACCTAATCTATTACGTTAACCTGGCCGCTAATGTCTAACCTTAGTTATTCAAGTTTCCATTTTTCCCTTTCGAACTACCTTTTCCATTTTCTTAGTCAACTTGACAATGCAATACCAAACATATTTTTTCGTTAACAAGAATTGCAGAATTTTCAGTGCTAAAAATTGTGAAGTGATCGTTAGAATTATTCAATTAAGTGCCACATTAAGAAGAACTTTGTGTTTTGAAAACATTTTATAAATTACCGGATACGGAAAGCATGGCCACATATTCAACAGATCCAGCACGATTGGTAACGCGACATGTATAGTTGCCATTATGACGCGATGTGACATTGTGTATGGAGAGAATACTTGAGAAGGGCGCATATTCATTGAGTGTCAACGAAGGATCAGGCGTTTTAAAAATACCATTAACAGCGGCACCCATATGCGTATCGTGTAAGTTGTTAAGGCCATCCGGCGCACTGCCGCTTTGTATGGGAACACCATCTTTGAGCCAGGTAATATTGAAAGGCTGGTCACCTTGACTGCTTGAGCACATAAGTTGCGTACGCATACCTTCGGTTATTTCGTCTTCAAAACTAAAGGGTGAAATACGTGGCGGAACTAAAGAGAGTTTAAGAGAGATATTTCATGTAGAATATGATGATATTAAATACAGATCTAAAATAAAATTATATATAGTTGAGATTGTTTTGGAAGAGCAGTAGGAAAGAAAAATCAAAATAATAAATTTTCAAATAAAAAGGAAAATTCTTATATTATACTTATGAAGTTAAAGTGCTTTTTTGCTAACACAAAGAAAAATAGTAAATCATAAAATTCATGCAACATTCTCAGTATCTATATATGTATGTAGTTAATTAAATATTTTTAATATAAATATACTAAATGAATCTATTTAATGCAATAAATCATTACAAAAATATTTATATATGTTAGTTGGACATGCAGTTTATCATATACCATTAACTCTTAGCTGTGCAGAGTGCGATACGGTTGCGGCATCATTTTGGACGCGACATGTATAGGTGCCACTCTGAGCCCTCGTCACACTTGTTATGCTGAGGGCACTGGTGAAATCATCATTTTGGCGAATTGTCACTACGCCGCCGCCTCCTTCACCACCGCTACTACCATCATCATTCGTGTAGGACATGGCACCATGGCTGTGGGCATGAGCATAGTTGATCGATGTCGTGTGTGAGCCGGAGCCCGAGGCAGCAACGTCACCGGTACCACTAATCCCACCGCTAACACTGCCGCTGTCGCGTGCACTGTGCGTTGACTGCATCGCTGCAGTCCCCGCCGTCTGTAGGGGTTTGCCATCCTTGAGCCAGGTGAATGTGAGCGGTAGATCACCGGTGCCAATGACACATTGAATGCTTGTACGATCGCCGACATTCAGATCGCGGGCGAATGAAAATGGTGTAATCTTGGGCGGAACTAAAATTTCATATATTGACATTTGTGTGATGTGTTTTCTTTTTTTTTAATATTATTTTTATTTTTAATATTCACAAATCTTAACTAATCTAATATAACATAAGATTATAAGAACATTCAAATTCTTATTAATCTTTTGTAAATATTCTATGTTATCCTTGGATTATATCTAGGGATAACAGGAAAAATTTACCAATTTTTTTTTAATATTATCAAGTAAAATATTCAGAGATTATATTTTAATTGAACTGTTACTTAGTTATGTTTTAAAATGTGAAATTAAGGAATTAATTTAACTTTTAAAGAGTTTTAATTCCTAAATAACAATATTGCCAATAATTTAGTTAGGAAAAATTAAAATTATCCACCTTTCAAATGTGGTGAGGAGCGTCGAATATTTCAGTGATTGCATGAGTCATGCGTTCGTCCACATATTAACATGTTTTATATATACTTTAAGGTAAATTGTGTTATTTTTTTAATCTAAAACATATCTACGCTTTATATTCAAAAAGTCCTATCTACATTTTCTAACAAAATGGTTTTTAATAGAAACGCTTATGTCACATAAATTTTAAGAAAGAAAAATAATTCTAAAACATTTTTTTATAAAGTGTGTTTGTGCTATCTACACTTGTTGTCTTCATAATCAAAAAATAGTTCTATCTACATTAAAAATATTTGTGGAAATAATAACAATTGTTATAAAATATACATTGTAATTTGTGATAAACCAACAAAATGGACCACAATTCCCTACAACTTACTGTAATCATGGATTTGACCTTTGACCTTAACAGATTGTTAATAAAGGTCATATAAGAAAGAGAATACCTTAAATTCTATTAATATAAATATAATAAATTTTGTTTTATTCAAAAAACTTATTATTTAAATTAAAATTCGTGATATTTTGATAAAAGCTCAAATTTTCATTATATTTTATTTTTTTCTTGTTAAAATAATGCTATCTACTTGCTTTAGTATTTGAAACGATAAAATTTTAACTAGTAAAAAGTGCTATGTACTATGGAAGCGCAAATATAACGTCAGCCTATATCTAAAATGGCTTATCTGCAGATTTTAGAAATTGAGATTTTTATACCATACGATTCCGTATGACGCGCTTTACCTATAGTGTGATTTTTTTTATTAAAATGTTAATTTATTCGTTTTTCTTATTCACTTTTTTGTTTGGCTTATCTACATAAACAATTTTTTATCGAAGACAAAATGGTTTATCTACATTGTTTTTACTAAATAATCATAGAAGTTGTAAATTAAAAATCTGTAAAAAGGTAAAATTATTAAAACTTTTTTACTTTTCTGATGAGTGGTAATATGCTAAATTCAAATGTGCTTTCAAAACTCTTCTATCTTCACACTGTTCAACAGAAGATGCGAAAAAATGCTGTGTTTTTAGTTATGTTTAAAAGGATATTCACTACACATAAACTTCCAAAAATACATTCTATAACTCTTAACAATAAGAAGACATCTTCGTTCCAGTAGGAAAAACGAAAAATTATAAAATCTTTTAACTATTATAATAGAAAGTGCATTTTGAAAAATTCACTTTTTCAAAAAACAAATTATTACCAATAAATTGAAAAAAACGTCGTATATAGTACAATTTAAATACATAAAAGTATAAATTTCTTAATTTATGTTATGCAATCCACTTTTCTACAAATTCACTATGAACAAAATGGTTTATCTACACATTTTAAAATTTTATATAAAAATTTTCGAAGACAAAACGGCTGATCTACCGTAAAATCGCGAATATTGGTTTTTATTTAATAAATTTTATTTCAGGAAATGAGAAGGAGTCTATCATTCATATTGTAAAAGATCACTTTGTTAAAAACTCACTAATAAGAGAATTAAATTGTTTTTTTGCTTCTCCTGAAAAATCAGTATTTTGCAGATAAGCCATTTTAGATATAGGCCGACGATAAGGAGTTAATAAAAAATTGATTTTTGCTAAATCTTGGCACCAATTTGTATGGTTTTGTAAAACAAATTTTATTTACTACTCTCATAGTTAATGACAAAAACAGTTTTTCGCTCTTATGTAAAATTGTGAATTTGTAGATAGCACTTTTTGAATATAAACTCTCTATATGTACTTATGTGTAAATATTGCTAATTTGGCGAAGCATTGACAACCCATTTTACGTTTTATTTAATAACACTATGATACAAAAGTAAAGCAACAATTTATTTAAGGTTTCTCATTTACCAATTCTGTTTGTCGATATTCATGAAGGAAGAAAATACCTTTGTTTTTTTAAGTCACTTCATAAAGTGAATTTATAACGGTAAATGAACTATAACAAAACAGATTTGGTACATCGGAACCCCTGAGTAATTTTTGTGTATCACAGTGTAATTTTAAAACAAATATAGATTTCGTAAAACAAATGTTACAAATATGCATGCGTGGGCTGCATTTTGTTCTTGAAGATTGGATAATCGTATATGCTGATATCTGCTAACTGATGTTTCTATCGTAATTTTATAAAAGATTTATAACACAGTACGACAGTGGTTGGTACACATGAGAAATGTTAACAGAATATGAAAAAAGGCTTCAAATAAAGAAATACGTGTATCGACGTTTTGCTGTGGCACGTCAGAATTTTAAGAAAATCGATTTTAAACATTCGAAGGAGGTTCACTTGTAACGTAATACTATTATAAAAAGTTCTATAAAAATATAATGGGTAAACCGCCAGTTTTGAAAAGAGAATTAAATTTAGATTTTTATTTTATTAAAAAAAATGTGATGTAAAACACACAAAAATTAGTATGATATCTTAACTATTATTTAGTGTCAAAAATTTTCTGACGTATTTCTTGAGTAAACGATTGGAACTGATGGATGTTTGCTTCCATAGTGCAATAAGACTTCTTTTAGGCTTTCCACAGACGAATCGATGAACAGACGCCATTCATTTGAAATATGTCGTTGTCCCACTTCTTTCGTACATGTTTTGAATATTTTTTTTAATTTTACATGAACATTAAAGCGTCCTCTAGCCGAAAAAAAAACAAATCCAAATTTAATTCCCTTTTCAAAACTGGCGCAAGCGTTTAAATCGGTTCATCCATTCTATTTTTATAGAACTTTTTATAATAGTATTACAAGTGAACCTCCACGGTCCTTCGAATCTTTAAAATAGATTTTCCTAAAATTTTGACGTGCTACAGCAAAACGCCGAGACACGTATTCTATTTTCATATTCTGTTAACATTTCTCATGTGTACTCAAAAAAATTTGATTTTGTCGTACTGTGTCATATTTAGACACTAATTTACGTGTTATTTGGTCCTGATATAGCTCTGCTTATATCAATGTCAGGCAAAATCTCTCAGGTTATTATTAAAATGAAAACATTTGTAGTTTCATTTAAACGCATAAATTAAACTTAAGGCTTTTTTCTGTAATGATCAAGACAAATTATATTAAGGAAAGCTGTTACATATCGAATGTTTTCTATATGAAAGACAAAGTTTTGTGAAAAAAGTTTTCGACAGGAGATCATTCGATATTAAAAGTTTTCTATAGGAAATCTTTCGATACAAAAGTTTTCTTTTTATAGCTTTCGATACTGAAAGTTTGACTTTTAATGTTTTCTATATGATATCTTTTGATATTTAAAGTTTTATGAAGGAAATTTTAAGTTTTCTATATAAAATCTTTCTATTTTTAATGTTTATTATATTATTATATTATTCGACATAGATTTATATAGAAAATCTTTAGATATTGGCAGTTTTATATTGGAAAGCTCTTGGCGTGGAAAGTCTTTAGTGGAAAGCTTTGGATATTAAAAGTAATCTTTAGAAAATCTGTTGATATAAAATGTTTTTAATCCGAAATATTTTGACGACCAAAGTTTTATATATGTTATTGAAAGTTTTTTTTTTGGATAATCTATTGACATTGAAAGTTTATTATAGGAAGCCTTTCGACATCGAAAGTTTCATATTGGAAATCTATTTTTTTTTAAATCTTTCGATATGAAATATTTTTAGTTGAAAGCTTTTTATATCAAAAATTACCTATAAGAAAGCTTTTGATATTGAAAGTTTTCTATAGGAAAGTTTAAAATATGAAATCTTTCGATATCGAATGTAAATTATAGAAATCCTTTCGACATCGAAAGTTTTATATAGAAATTTTTAATTAGATATTAAAGTTATTACTTAAAGTTATACTTTATAAAGTTATACTTTCTTTAGATATTAAAGATATCAATAGGAAAGCTTTTGATATCGAATTTCCTATAGGGAAAATATTTTCATAAAAAGTTTTCTATCTAAAATATGTTGACGACAAATGTTTTATATCTTTCGATGTCGAAAGTTTATCATAGATAAAATTTCAACATCAAAAGTTTTATATAAGAAAACTTTAGATAAATAATGGTAGTTTTTTTAATGGAAAGCTTTTGTTGTGAAATGCTTTTAGTAGAAAGCTTTAGATATTAAAAGTTTACCTAAAGAAAAACTTTTGATATTAAAAGTTTTCTATACGAAAAATTTTGTCGACAATAGTTTAATATAAGAAATCATTATATGTATATCTAAACGAGAGTTTTAAGATTTTTAAGATTCGAAAGTTTTCTATTATATGTCTATGCAACGATACAAAATTTGCCGAGAAGGGCTTTACAAAATATATTTTTTTTAGAAATAAATTAGGGCTTTGTATAAAATTACTTAAATAACCGCTAATTTTGATAAAATTGCCTTAAATATTTGTGTGGAGGTGTATATGCGTTCAACGCATTGAAATCACAGAAAAAAAAAAATAAATGTGGAAAAAGGTGTGAGGTCTTCAACATAGGACCAAGCATATGTTTTGCAATAACAACAGCTGATAACAGAAGCTATGTCAGAAGCAAAGAGAACACGCCATATTTAAAATTTTTACATATGGCTTTGGGATAACTTTTTCTGAAGAAATGTTAGCATATCGTGGGCATATATTCAATACCGACTATGAATCAAATAGAAAATTTTTAAGGAGAAGCAAAAAACTGTTTGATATACAAAATAATTAAAAAGAAGTCTATATTTCTTCTGCAATATATTTAAACTAATAAGTTCTAAAATAGATTTCTTCTCTCCGATTTTTATTGAAAACTATAATAAAAAAACAGTTTCCCAATAAAAAGTGAGTTTGAAAAAATTGGTTTATAGACGGTATTGAGTATAGGCTCTCGATATGATATCATTTGCATTGGAAAAAAAACTTAAAGTCTAATGTCTAGAGTGGGTAAAATTTTGTTTTTACCTGTTGGTATACTAAATCATTAACTACTACAAATTTTTGAACGTCTTCAGACAATTTTATTCTTTTAATATATTAATATTTGTAATGTTACTATCAGCTTGATTTGGGAAAAAGTTCCAAATTTTGATACTAGTTGTTCATTTCGACATATTTGGCTTTAATATTTCCGAAAAGGAAAAACTACGCGCGGATTCTCCTCAAAGGAAAACACTAAGCACGGATTGCTTAAAAGCTTTTAAAGAAAGACAGTGTCAAAACAAATCGCCGCATTCGTTATCGATCGAAATGTTAAGTATTTCAGAAACATTTGTGTAGCATACTTTTAGGATAATCCAAATAATATATAACAATGTATAAAGTTCACTACATTATAACTTATTTGTCAAAAGTTCAATGAAAGTAAGAGAATTTCATTTAAACTAAATGTTTTGGCAAACAAACGGATACGTTTAGGTATCAAATTTTATTCAACCTTTTGCAAAATAAAATATTTTGAAAGTCCTTAAACTATGCTAGACAATATTTGCTGAAAAGCCTGAGTTTTCGATCGTTTTCAAATGCGGCGATTTGGCTCTAGGTTACATGTTTGCTAAAACTTGCGCAAAAAGTTAGTTTAATACTGTTTAAAGATGTGATAAATTTGTCTCTGTTTCGGAGGAGGTAACTCAAATAGAAATTCGAAAATTTATTTAAAATGTAATATACTGTGCTTGAATTTAAAATCATTTTTTAGTAACAAAGACATATCTATTACACAGTACGACAGTGGTTGGTACACATGAGAAATGTTAACAGAATATGAAAATAGCACGTCAGAATTTTAAGAAAATCTATTTTAAAGATTCGAAGGACCGTGGAGGTTCACTTGTAACGTAATACTATAATAAAAAGTTTTATAAAAATAGAATGGGTGAACTGATTTAAATGCTTGAGCATTTGTTTTTATTAAAAAAAAAACAATTTTCTGCTAAGTGGCGCTTTAATTTTCATGTAAAACTAAAAAATATCTAAAAAATGTAATATAATTCAATGAGAAACGATCGACCGCCATATGGCCCAAGTCCCAGACGACTTGTTTTAATTTTTTCTAATTGCAGAATTATATTTTTAATGAATTTCGTACATTTTTTGGAAATTTTTTAATTTTACATGAAAATTAAAGCGCCCTCTAGCGCTTTAACAAATTCAAATTTAATTCCCTTTTCAAAACTGGCTCAATCATTTAAATCGGTTCGCCCATTCTATTTGTTTAGAACTTTTTAGAATAGTATTACGTTACAAGTGAACCTCCACGGTCCTTCGAATCTTTAAAATCGATTTTCTTAAAATTCTGACGTGCTACAGCAAAACGCCGAGACGCGTATTTCATATTCTGTTAACATTACTCATGTGTTGTCGTACTGTGTTATAAACAATTTGGAAACGCTGATTTCAATGGTGGCATTAATTCTATGTTAGCTCAGATAACAAAGATATTTAAATTCGTTGTGTGGGAAACCCTATCAATATTATTACGATTAAAATTGTCTTAAATTTGGAGATAAATCAATAAAATTTGGCACACATGTATGTATTTTTCTGCTACAAAAACACTGTATTACCTCCTATATAAAAGGTTTCCAGGAATCGATGTTTTCTCAGCCTAAAAGTATGCTCCATAATATTTACAGAACTCAATTCAGGTACATTTTATATGTGACAGGTACCCGAAATAATCGACCAAAATCATTGAATTTTCTCCAAATTTTCGACTATTTAAAATAACAATATTTATGATCTTTATCTGAACTAACAGAAAAATGAATACCTCTATCTTTGGTAAATTTATCTCGTCTCTGTTACTATTTCACACTAACACAGCATTAGCAAAAGAAATTGAAAAAAGCTCTAATGCCTAATAGAGCTTTTTTAAATTTTTTTTTGCAATAGAAAAAATCGTTTTAGCGGGTTATAAATGTCACCTATACTATTACGGACAATATCTTATGTGCCAAGAAGTACTTATCGAATGAATTATAGAAAAATAATTAACAGAATTTCTAAGAACAATAGTATCATTATTGAAAGTTTTAAACGAACTTTTTCAAAAACAATTATCTCAACTTTTCCAAATATATTAGCTTTTTTTCGTAGAAAACTGTTAAAGCTTAAAAAAAATTATAAATTTCTAGAATAATCGGATTAATTGAATAAAAATCCAAACATGTACTACCAAAAACTCACATACAAAATCTACATTAACTCATAATTATATGTATTGACGTAGTTCCCTTGCATTTCAAGGAAAATGTGTTTTCATGAATGAATATAGATTTGCATGTCTGTGTGTTACATTGGACTGAAAAAAAGATAATATGTGAGCGCATGTGGGTGCGTTTATGTGGATTTATAAATTGACCACACCGAGATGATTTGTTGCATTTAGCCAACCGCAAAGTACATGTTAATGTTTGTCAGAGTGGACGACCGCATGGCACATAAACAACAATGCCCCATAATGAGGATTTACGCGTATTTGAATCAATATGAAAACCAAACATACAACTGTGGCGGGCGCCGCACCTAGCGCCGCGTTCAAATGCAGAGAGAGTGCAATTTATCAAAAAATAAAATAAACAAAATAAAATTAAAAGGAAACGTTCAAAAAAGAATTGGCTTTCACATTCAATATTATTCAAATCATAAGCAAACCAATGTTTTTTCAAAAAAAAAAGAAAGAATATTAACCTAAAAAAATATTTAAATTTAATTTGAAAAAAAAAGAATTGTGCATTTATTTTATAAAAAAACAGGTGCTGAGACAATAAAACATATTGTGGTAGTAGAATATAAAAAAGTAGACAATATTTATTTTGTATATTTTTCATATTTTTTATTTTGTTTTTTGTTTTAATATAATTTTTTGGTGCAGCAAATGTCGTGCAAAAGTTGATTGATCATCGCTCATACGAATGTTAAACAAGTCAAAGTAAGTAAAAAAAGAGGAAATGAAACAAATCATACATAAAATCGTAGAAAAAAATAGGAAACGTTCCAAAAGGAAATGCCATCATGTACAGTGGTGCAAAACAAAACATTCATACATACATGTATACATATGCATGTATGTATCATCGATGTATACATATGTATGATGTACTTTTTTTATGTGTTAAAGGATTCTTATAGCTTTTGCATGATTGTATACGATTATTTGTTTATGTGCAGATATTTATGTATTTTATTGTTGTGTGTGTGTGTATTAGTAAGAGAGTAGCAATGCAATAAAAGCCAAATTATTTCGCTTTTTTTATAATAGATTAAAATATAAAAATTTTATAAAAACAAAAAGAATTGAAAAATATCGAACAAAATATACTGACATGTAACATTTTTCGGGGAATGAATAACACAAAAAAAACAACAACAAGTGTGCTTTAATCGGCAATGCCGAATCTTATGTACCCTTCATAAATGGTTTTTATACCCATCACCAATAGTTGAAAGGGTATTATAAGTTTGCCATTCAGTTTGTAATTTTTTCATTATTTGTCGCAGACTCCATAAAATTTATACCGATTGACTCAGAATCGATTAAGCGTTGTCCGTCCGTCCGTCCGTCTGTCTGTCTGTCTGTCGGTCTGTCTGTTGAAATCAAGTTTGTGAAGATGCTAGAGAGTGTACCGACATAAATTATATATCAGATTTTATGAAATTTTCTTACGCAGCACGCTATTATTTCATCAAAATCGATTGAAAAATGCCAGAGATATCGCCAAAATACCAAAATTTATGTGTGACATATAAAATTTTTCATTGAAAAGTAAATTTCAGAAAGAAAAAAAAAAACATTCTCATGATGGACTAGCCTTCGTAAATTACATACTGATACATTTTGAGGAAAAAGAAATACACTTTTAAGGAAACCTATATCAAACGATAGGCCTTATTGTGTGTATCAGTTTGTCATTTTTAGAAATTTCGATATACCCTCAAAATCGAAAGTTATCGATAAAAAACGATTTTTTTTGGTCTTCTCGAACAAAAATAGGCCTAGCTAAGTCATTTGTTTATCGATTTGAAATTTTAACACGGTTTGAGACAGACAAGACATCAGGCTTTCTTCTTGTTAAAAAAGATTTTTTATTTCATCAAATTATCACAAAAATATTTTCAAACAAATTTAAATTTTTATTTATTTTCGATTTTTTCACATTGGTACGCCGTTTTCCGCAGTATTTTGTTAGGAATGCCAAACTTTTTTATATTTACTTGAAAAGTGCATTAAATATTTTGTGAACCTAGATTATTTAAATTTAAATTAACAGCGAATTAAAAAAAAATATAAGTTTTTTTTTTTGTAAAAGGGCCAGTTTAATTAACGTACTATTTATATACGTATAAGTACTAATATTTATACGCACTTATGAATGAAGTTAAAAAAGGATAGAAACAAAGAAGTACGACATAATGTCCAAGCTCTATTTATGCCTCTATTGCCGTTCTCGGTTTGACTGTCTTGAAATCATCCCAACTTTCACGACCAAACCCTTTTCTGGTATTGCGAAGCCCAACGGTTTTTAGTTGAGATCGGTAATACAGCTTTCATACTATGAAACTAGTTGCATAGGGTTTCTGCAACTAGTTTCATAGTGTGAAAGCTGTCTAAGGTGTTGCCATTTCAAAATATGATTTGATATATAAAAAATTATTGCTGTGAAAATAAGACACAAAAATAATTGTGAAACCGTCACTAATTTTTAATTAAAAAATATCCTACTGTTCCTTCTTGATAAAAAGTGAGTTTTATACTTTTATTGTGTTTGTGTTATTAAAAAACAACTTAACTGCAATATTGTTACTTCTTTTGTGTATGATAAGCGTGTGTGTATGATAACTGTGTGATAAGCGACATAATTTTTGTTTTGTGTGCGGTTTATTTTGTGACAAAAAACATCGGTTATATTTTAACCAAAACAAAACGTTAGTTGATGCTTATAACTCTTGCTTTAATAGATCCTATGCTGTAAATAAGTGGTATGAACCCGAATGTGTTTGCGTAAGATGTTCTATTGCTCTAAAAAAATTCAAGTATGGAAAATTTCAACATTGCCTTTGCCATTTTCTACACCAATGGTATGGCATCGTCAAACATTTCATAAGTCAGAAGACTGTTACTTTTGTCAAACAAGTACTGAAGGTTACCAGTACAAAAACCGCTGCTGTATAAATTATGCTGACGTTATTTCTATTACTAAGCCAACAATAAAACGAAAAGATGAAAATAAAACCTCAACTTATAAACATCTTGAATCCGATGAGGAAATGTTTGACGATATGAACCTTGATGAGGATTTTAGCCCACAAGTTGTGGAACAGCATTTAGTATCAAATGATGATTTTCATGACCTTGCGCGGGATATGTGTCTTTCGAACAGACAAATCGAAATTTTAGGTTCAAGATTGAAGCAATGGAAAGTCGTAAGAAGTGATTTTAAAGTAACGTTTCCAAGAGAAAATCCAAATATATGCTTTGAAATTTTTTTAAAACCTAATTATAACGATAACCTCACATATTGCTCAAATTCCCCTGTTACCTTTGCGAGTGGGATAGTCGGGCAAAAGACCAGTATAATTTAAAAAACTGGCCAGCAAGAAACCATTTCCAAATAGGCAGAAAAAATGTTCTAAATGTTCCATTGGTGCAACCCAGTAAAATTATTTTGCCACCGCTTCATCTTAAGTTGGGATACATGAAGCAGTTCGTAAAACGTCTGGATAGAGGAAGCGACGCATTTTTACATTTAAAATCAATGTTTCCAAAATTAAGTGAAGAAAAAATTAAGGAAGGTACTTTCAAATATTGCAGAGAGAGAGTATTTCAAATGACAATTATATACGTTATCTTTTCGCAAATAGTTATATTTATTGGACCGCAAATTCGAAAAATCATGCAGGATGAGAACTTTGTGAGCAAATTAAATGCTGTAGAAAAAAGGGCGTGGGAAAGTTTTATTTCACTATGTAAGAATTTCTTGGGGAACCATAGAAGTGAAGATTATATTCAGGTGGTAAATGAATTCCTTGAATCTTATGCTGAAATGAAGTGCCGGATGTCAATAAAAATTCATTTCCTGCACGCCCATTTGGATTTTTTTCCAGAAAATCTTGGAAAACTCAGTGATGAGCAAGGTGAAAGATTCCACCAAGAAATTTTAACTATTGAAAAACGCTACCAGGGGAAAAGCCCAATAAAAATGCTAGCAAATTACTGCTGGTCTCTCAAACGTGAAACGAGTGATAGTGTATATAGCCGTAAAAGATAAAAGTGCATATTTTAAACTTTTTAGAACATTGAAGTCTTACGATTTTTGAGTTCACGAATCACTAACTATGTATATGAAATATATGTATGTATAGAAACATAACCGCAATATAAACCAAGGTAATTAAAAAAATAATTTATACCGATGCATAGCGATGTAGTTTACACATCGGTCTGAAAAATATCAAAATATATTTACACTTAAAAAGCTGCGTTAATTGCAGCTTTGCATTGAACTGATCAGCAAATCCATAAACATATTAACCATTTCATTAGAATTCACCACAAAATCTTGTACATAACTTTTGAAACTGTTTCATTTGCTTAATCATTATATTGCAGTATCTAGAGATTTTCACCAAAAATTAAGAAAAGTTTAAATTTGTTGGCTCAAGGGATTCTTTATGACCTTTTTTGGCAACTAGACACGTTCAGATTTTATTGCTGTGTTCACAAAAGTTGTTTAGCTTTATGATCAAAAACTTAAAAAAAAATTCAACATTAAAAAAAGGTCTAAGATAAAAAATAATTTCATCATAATATTTTATCTAGAAATATTTGCAATACTCTTGGCTACATTTTTGCCCAACATAGTTACTCGATATCTTTAAGTGCTGATTAGTTATTTAGGAAAAACTGATGACACCTTTTTTAGGAATCATGCTAATATTGGGAAACTTTGGTGGCCCATAAAAATAAAATGGTCACTAAATTGGCCAAACTGAGTATAGGGTTTTACTACAATTTGATATTATAATAGGACCCATATAGTCACAGACTTGCACTTTTCAAAAGATGTTCATTTGTTGTTTAGTCTTGTTTTTTTTTTTTTTTCAATTATATAGTCAAAACCCACGGATACTGCATTCGATAATCAGTATTAATAATTTTTTTTTCAGTATTCAGTAAAATTTACTGATTACTGAAATTATTTTCAGTAAAATTTTCTGATTACTATTTTTTTTTCAGTAATCAGTTAAATTTATTGAATACTGATTTTTTTTCAGTAATCAATAAAATTTTCTGAATACTGAAACATTTTTTCAGTAATCAAAAAATTTACCGATTACTGAAACTTTTTTTAGTAATCAGTAAAATTTACTGAATTGTACATTTTTCTTCAGTAAAAAACAAAAATACTGAAAAAGTACTGGTACTTCAAAGTGCCCATGTATGCTTAAAATATGTATATAAAATTATTTCAATAATAAATTGTTTTCCTACGTATATATCGTTACTTTAATATAGAAAAGCCCTAACTAATAATTTTCTTACTCTACAGGAGAGGGAAAAAAACCTAAACAAAATCTTAAGTTTTTAAGATACAGAAAGTTTTTAAACGCAGTTTTTTACTAAATTCTCTAAAAAAATTAATGATATACAGGTATGTGATGGAAAACGATCGTTTTCAAATCGATCGATTTCAGATATATTTTTGAGATATATTTTTGAGATTTTCGGTTATTTCCCCAAAAAACTCAAACCAAATGAAAGATAAAATATCAGTCAAAAGGATTAAAGCCAAAATTTTCATTATTTTTGGGGGAAATAACCGAAAATTAGCTAAAAAATATGTCTGAAATCGATCGATTTCAAAACGAAAATGTCCATCACATACCTGATAATAACTCTTTTAAAAATTAAAAGATTTGTATAAAATTTTATTAAATTAAACTTTAAAAAGCGATTTTAATGAAAAACGACTTAGGGCTTTTCTATATTAAGGTAACGATATGCAACTTATTTTACGAAAGTGCGAAATTAAACAATAATTCCCCTAGAAATGTTCTACATAACATTAAAACAAGCTGCGCAATTTTTTTTCAAAATAACATAAGAAGAACACGTACCGGATCCGCCCATAAAGTGTTAAATTTTTTTGTATAGGAAAAATGACTTTCGGTTTTAACTAAATTTTGATCTCTAAGAATTTAATTATTTAAAAAAATTTTATAGAGTACATAAAAGGAACCAAAGTTGCTTTACTTTAAGTCATTAAAATTGAGAATCCATGAATTACTTTCGGAGTTATTGCAGTTTTTCCCCGAAAGTTTGTGTTCTCGACTACACGCCTGAGGATATGCAGGCAAAAATTTACTTAAGAATAAAAAAATTTCAAGGTAAGATACGATTTATGGTTCTATGACCTATAAGTACTAAATAGTTTAGTTTTGTTAAAATATAACCACATTTTTTTATATTAGAAAATTATACTTTTTTCTCAGGCGGGTTTTAAAAATCGTGTTTAAATTTTTTGAAAACTTTGTTCAACAAATGTCACAAATAGTAAATTTGCCTTCCAGTATCATTATACAAACAAAAAAGTGAATAACACACAAAAAAACTAGGTCGATATCTATAACCGTTTCGCCGTACCTACGATTTAAAATCGCAGAATTTAGCAAAAATGTGAATTTTTTGTAATAATATATGCTTGTTAAAGTGAATGGGTTTCCTCAAACTATATAGAATGTACGCGCTATAGTCTTTTTGAAATTGAAAAAATTTAACCCTTTCTTCCCCGGGATCAAAGATCAGAATTTGGAGTTTTTAATTTTCTATAGGAAAATGAAGGAATGGTGATAACTTATTACCAAATTTTGTTCAAAATGAAAGAATATACTAATTTTTATTAACACTAAGTCCTTATATTAAAAAAATATATATTAACCCTAAATAGACATAGGGTCTAAAATATCTTAAAATAAGGTAATGAAATTACTATTAAATTATTATTACTAATTTTAATTCATAAAAGCACGAAATAAAATTCATAAGAAAAAAAATTTGGATCATTTTTGTTCCCATGTCTGTTTAGGTTTATTACACAGGTCAACAGCAAAAATGTGCTCGAGTAACTACTATATACATTTGATGTATCATGGCTACCTTAGTACAAAAATTGTAAAATTTTTAAATTCTATGGCAAGATTTTTTTTGAAGTTTTTTTTTTTAAATTGCAATTTTTTTTAGACGTTTCTTCAAATAATTAATGATAACTCAAAAACTACTAGTCCGATATTATTAAAATAAAATTAGAAAAATTAAGATTTACATAGCCTTTCGTCTATATATCGCGTTTCCATCGGATCAATAGTATCGGAGTTATAATAAAAAACTTAAGAAAAAAATATATTTTTTACGTAAAAATGGCAAAAATTTTCGTTTTAAAAAAATCATGAAAAATCGAAAACGACAAAAAGCTTCCAGATTTATTTGTTTATCGCATAGCGACATATAATAGCAACAAAATGAGATATCGACCATAAAAATCTATTGATTTTTTTTCGAACTTATTCACAATTTAGTGAATTCGCTCATTTTCACAAAATTTTAGTTTTTTGCTTGATATACGCATTATAGCGGGTTTTCAAATGTATCAAAAAAATAAATTTTTCAATTTCAAGGGGTGCATGTCGGATTATTGTGAGATTTGGTGAGAAACTTCCACCTACAAATTTTTAGTCAAATTGGACAACGCTAACACGTAGCGCATAGGCCCCAAATCTGAAAAATAGCGTTTAAATCGAAAAAAATTGTCAAATTTTCAGTTTTTGCAAAATTAAAGCTATTTATTCCCCCTTTTGCAAAAAAGTGGATCCTGGTCCTTAGGGCAAACACAATGAGATTTCTAATAAGCTTCATATCTTTAAAATCGGTTAAACTGTTTTCGAGTTACTACAATTTACACTGGCCATTACATGTCCTTGAGGACTTGCCCAGGGCAATTGACCAATGTGACTAAGTCAAATCGATGGATTAGATCGAAAATATATTTCATTGTTTTATTCATGTATTTTATTTTATATTTTATTTTTTAAATTTATTACAACATATAAAATAAGGAAATAAATAAATATTATAAACTAAAAGCTTTGGAATTTTCTTTTATGACATTTTCTATTACTGAATAACGAAGTGTTGCTCTGAATACTCTGGCAAAAATCTACCATCATGTGTGCATCCCAGCGACCTTGGTATTTTTCCTCCATTGTCCGAATATCTTGGTGAAATCGTTCGCCCTGTTCCTCACTTAAGTCTTCTAGATTTTCAGGAAAACGATCTAAGTGACTGTGAAGGTAATGTAACTTGATGCTCATTTTGCATCCAAGATTCTGGAAGTGAGTTAACATCTCTTCAACGTGCGCAACATAATCATCATCCTTGTTATTTCCTAAGAAATGTTGAATAACCTAAACAAACGAATCCCATGCATTTTTCTCAATTTCTGACATTGAACTGAGAAAATCGGTATCTTTGACCAATTTGCGAATTTGTGGGCCGTCAAATATTCCTGCTCTCAGCCTTCAATACTGTATTTCCACAGTAACACGTGTCCCACAGAAATACGTGTTTTGCCCAAAATAGTATTTCGCGTACTTGTTTTGCCATACATTTCTCATTCATCCAAAACACTTTGGCAGTACCTGGATATTGTATAGTGGTTTCAAAAGCATCTAATTTTTTATTTTGTTGCATTGTGTAATAGGAAGATATCAGTCAATTTTAGCGAAATTTTATATTTTATTGTTTACATGTAAAAGTTAAAGTTAAAAAAGAAAAAAATACAAAATTTTAAACTAAGTAAAATGTTTTTGTAAATTGTCTTCGGCAAGTCCTCAAGGTCATGTAATGGCCAGTGAAAATTGTAATAACTCGAAAACTGTTTAACCGATTTCAAAGACATGTAGCTTATTGGAAAAATCATTGCGTTTGCACTAAGAACCAGAATCCAACTTTTTGGAAAAGGGGGAATAAATAGCTTTAATTTTGCAAAAACTGGAAATTTGTCAATTTTTTCGATTTAAACGCTATTTTTCAGATTTAGGGCCTATGCGCTACGTGTTAACGTTGTCCAATTCGACTAAAATTTTGTGGGTGGAAGTTTCTCACCAAATCTCACAATAATCCGACATGCACCCCTTGAAATTGGAAAATTTATTTTTTCATACATTTGAAAACCCGCTATAATGCGTATATCAAGCAAAAATTTAAAATTTTGTGAAAATGAGCGAATTCACTAAATTCTGAATAAATTCAAAAAAACATCAATCGATTTTTATTGTCGATATCTCATTTTGTTGCTATTATATGTCGCTTAGCGATAAAATAATAAATCTGGAAGTTTTTTGCCGTTTTCGATTTTTCATGATTTTTTTAAAACGAAAATTTTTGCCATTTTTACGTAAAAAATTTATTTTTTCTTAAGTTTTTTATTATAACTCCGATACTATAGATCCGATTGAAACGCGATATATAGACGAATTAAAGACTATGTAAATCTTATTTTTTTTTGATTGTATTTTAATAATATCGGACTAGTAGTTTTTGAGTTATCATTAATTATTTGAAGGAACGTCTAAAAAAAATTGCAATTAAAAAAAAAAAAAAAAAAAATTTTAAAATCTTGCCATAGAATTTAAAAATTTTACCATTTTTGTACAAAGGTTGTCATGATACATCAAAATTGTATATTGGTTTTAAGAGCACATGAAATTTTTTTATTTTGTTGTGCTGTGTTATTTTTTAATTAAAAAGACTCACTGTTAATAAAAATTAATTGAGAAAAATATGGGGTTTATATAACTAAATCGGTTCACGATTGAGTGAAATTTACATGTATTTTGTTTTTGTTAAAATAACAAAACACATGTAAATTTCACTCAATCGTCAGCTGCTTTAGTTATATAAACAGCACATATGTTTAAGTTTCCAATAAAAAAACTAAGTAAATTCAGTTATATTTTAACAAAACTCAACTATTTAGTACTAACAGGTCATAGAATTGTAAATCATGACTTACTTTGAAATTTATTTATCTTTAAGTTCATTGTTTTTGGCAGTATATCCATAGGCATGTCATCGAGGACATGCTTCATGGATTTTTAATTTTGATCCATTTTGACTTCAAATAAAGCTACTTTTGTTCTCTTTTATATTTTGTTAAACTATTTTGGATAATTTAATTCTTAGTGGTTAAAATTTAGGTAAAACCGAAAATACCACCATTTGTTTCTATGCAAAAAAGTTTAACACTTTGTGGGCAGATGCGGCATGTAGTTTTGAAAAAAATTTACACAGCTTGTTTATATGTAACGTAAAACATATCTAGAGGAAGTTTCGGTTCAATTTCGCAAAATAAGGTGTACTTTAATGTACATAGGTATATCGATTTCCTGTGAACTCTAAGTCGATATGTGGATTTTTTATATATTTTTTAGATTAAAAATTATTGAAAAAATGGCCAACTGATTAACAAACTTATAAGACCTTATCACATATTGGTGGAGGGTATAAAAATCAATAACACAAATAGTTTTGTAATATTTTGTATGAATGTTATGTAAAGTACAACAGATTAAATAGATCACATGCTTTATTAATACCAACATTTGGCTTTAATCCATGACAAAGTGGAGTAAAAATCACAGGAGGAAATAAACTTGTATTCCTTTTTAAATTTATATTTTTAATATCGTAAGAAATTTTTTTTTTGTTCTTTAAGCTTACATATGGATTGAAAAATGTTACCCTTTAAAAGGAGTTATCATTCTTGTGCTAAGATCTGGCTTTGATTTGAGTTTTCTTTCAGAGAGTATTAACTTTTGAGTTATTATGTTACAAAAACAAGTTCATAAGAGTCTTATATTCGACTGTGCTGAATCTTATATACCCACCATCAAACTGTGTTCAATTTTGAAACATAACTCATATATCTACGAGTGTGCAGCTAATTCAAAATTTGGACCAAATGCGAAAAAACATTCTACTCTAATTAGTAAAATTTTTGGACTAAATTCGGTCGCAGTAGCTTTATACTTCAATATTTCAGAGTATCTAAGTGGTTTTCCTGGCATTAACTTTGCACACAGTTTGGACTTATAGTAGCCATAGCTGTCATAATTTATGATTTTATAGCTTTTAACTGGCGTTTATGGAATTTTAGTGGTTTCCGGGCGTGGTTTTTATAAGAAAGCTATAATCGAATATGAAAATATTCCTATAAAATTTGATATACTGATCAAAAGTTGCATAAAACTTCTCTGTTCTAAATTACGTTGTCATATCTATTACAATTGGATTTAATTTATCGACATTAATGTTATTCCCGCGCACAGTAGGCTCAGTGACCAGTTTTTGAGGCAACAAATCACCGGAAACAGCTAGAAGCTTAAAATTTGGTGGAATTGAAAATTTTAAGGCGATTGGGCGATGCCACGCCCACTTCTTCGTGGATAAGCAAATTGTGTGTCTGAGAAAAAATTATGATTTCAAATTGAGCTTAGTTTAATTATTTATTTGACATTAAAGTTTAGAATAAAAACCTAATGTTGATCATTTTATCACGCCCGATTTAAAAATCTAAAAGTTAATGACTATTTTCAATATAATGCTTGCGAGCCGAGTTATAAAGGTATGATTCATTTTTAAAATAATTTGTATTCATTTATTTTATACTTTGAATTCATTTATTGAAAATATGGCACATATGTTTATAAATAATTTTTTTTTTTTATAAAACACTAACATAATATATATGTACAAAATTGTTTCCATTAATTCAAAAAAGAGAAAAAAAAAATGTGTACAGTATAACATAATTAAAATTCATCAAAGTTTTCTAATGTTTCATCAACTTCTAATTCTAAATTAAATTCAAATGAGATTTCCTCTTCTTCAGAATCAGAGTCATGATTCACACATTCAGGAACCTTTAAAAGAGAAATGACTTCTCTTGGAAAAGGTAACTTTTTTTTGATGAGTAACGATTATTTAAATACAAACTCGATAAATACGGGTCAGACGAATCCATAGCTCTGTTAAATACATCAGTTATATTGTGTTCTCTAGAATCCAGTCGTGCGTGTTCAATTCGATCCCTTTTAAAGAACTTATTTCTAGCCTCAGAAGCGTTTTCGCCTGCACATCCAAGGGGCACAATTGAAGCTTGTAATATTTGTGAAGAATGTGCTAGAATTTTATGCAATGTGGGTGACATTGGGTACCATTCGTAATCCATAAAATATATATCGGCAGTTTTATAACAAAAATTCTTAAAAATTTCAACATTTATTTCAAATTCACAGGAAATGGCAATAAGTATTATATGCAAGTGTTTTATAAATTCGACATTAACATTTGTTATAGATGCAAACAATTCTGGGTTTGAAAATGCTTTTCGGGCTGTATTGCCATCGTTCGACGATCCGCTGCCATTACTTTTCGGCTTATGGATATGAAGACCCATTTCCTTCCAAAAATTTTCTTGAATTTTACGCTTTCTTTCTTGCACTAATATCTTATCCTCCGTATTTCGAATTTGCCATTTTCTAACTTGAAGTCTATATGAAAGATTTAAAACAAATTCGAGGCATCTTATCCATGCGTGCAAGGGACTTATACCATATTGTAATGAGCTTGGTTTTGGCTGAAACTCTAACGATCTTAAATCTTTAATTGACAAAAACTGCTTAGGATTTGCTCCACATATTGGACACGATTGCGAAGACTTCGTATCTGTCAGCACGTTTAGCACCTTACCATCAATCAATGTCATTATAAGTTCGTATTTTACTAAAATTTCATTACCATTTGATAAAAAATGTTTTAAAGGCTCCAGATTTGATATCTGAAGGTCCAAATACCTCTTTTCTTTCAAAATGTGCTCCTTGGTTTCCTTTATATATTCAATTTTAAGTGGTCGACAAAACCGGATAGACTGAGGAGTACGGTTATTCCAAACTATTGCGTCTACCGGTGTGACTAGTTTCAGTGGTATAATGGAGGTTACAAAAAGAGAGCTATCTAAATTTTGTGGGGCATTGCTCTTATATGTTTGTTTAAACGAATTTTGTCCTGTGGAGCCATCGAAACCATAACTAAGAACTAATATGACTTCACTAATTCCAGGCATTCTCATTAAAACTTCTTCTTGATATGACAGTATTCTCTTAGCCGTGTGGTTAACTAAGTTTTGTAAAGGGACTTGTGCAATTGATTCTGTTACCGTCAACCCTTCAGGTCGGCATTGTTTTTTATATTCTCGAACTTTTTTGTAACTGGGATAAATATCACAATTGTGTAATTTGTTCAGTTCTCTTATGCTAATATATTGTTTTTTTGTCAGATTATTTTCTAATATAAAAACTAATGCTTCTTGAGGGGAAACCATTAACGGATTTTTTTTGTCAAAAGTGAGTTCTTTTCTAATTTTAGTTGGCCTTCCTGGGGAAGAAGATGCTTTTCTTAAAACAAAATTTAAATCATTTTCTTTATTTGAATGAGCTGCAATTGAAGCAGCATGAAGCAACAAATTAGTGTCATTTCCCTGAACAGCCGAAATAGCGGATGCAAGTTTTCGTTTTTGACGCTCACTTCCTTGACTATAACCAACATTGGAACGACCTTTTTTTGTTGGGAGATTATTAATTATTAATTTAAGCTCAGTTTCGCATGATAACCATTGGCTTTCCTTTTTCTCCAATTTAGCCCAGTTTCTGAAGCTTGCAGCCCATTTCTGGATAGCATATGCACAGAAATTACTAATTTTCTTCTTAATTGGTATCATACAATTCTCATTAGCATCTCTCTGAAATTTTCTGCAGAACCAATTGAAAACAGCGGCCACACTTCGATTATTTGCTAACCAAAATTTAACAATATCAGCATTTTTTATTTTTAGGCAATCTAAAAAGATTAATATCATAGACGGTTGCAGACGGTCGCAGTTAATTTTTTAAACACATAAACTAGACAAGAACACCTTTCTTTTAGTATCAATGGTTACCAATACGTTCCAATAAACAAACTTCTACTCCAAGAAACATAAAAACTCTTACCAAATTTACACAAAAATGACGTCACAACTTAATAGCAAAAATTAAGTAACACAACAATACTTTTAAACAAATTTTTTTTAAATAAAAATTCTTATACCTTTACTAATATTTTCCATTTTTTAATGTTTATTAAGTTTGATAAATATTGTCTATTTATTTCTTTTCTTTGTTTACTTCTGAAGTGAAAAATATAGAAAACAAACTAAACAAAAAAAAAATATGACTTTGGCAGCTTCCCGTTAAATATAGGGTTGCCATATGGTTCCAATTTTTTGCAATTAAGTTTCCCAATATATTAGCTATAAAATACCATCGTTGCTTTTTGAAAATTGTTATGTACAAAAAAGGACTTTTTGCCTCAGAAACCAGTCGGGGAACCCATAGCGCCGCGGCGGGATTATACGGGAACTCTAACAAGATGTGAAATGATTTTTAATATGCAACTTTTCGAAGATATCGAAAATACTTTTGTAAAGTTTTGTCCCTCTAGCTCATTCTAGCTCATCAAGGCGCTATTGCTTTGATTTATTTGACGAAAAGACGGAAAAACCCCCTTTCTTTTTATACCCTTCACCGCCATAGGTGGAAAGGGTATTATAAGTTTGTGCTGATGTTTGTAACGCATAGAAATATTTGTCTTAGACCCACCTTTTAGTATACTAATAGGCTAAGAATCACTTTCTGAGTCGATTTAGCGATGTCCGTCCGTCTGGCTGGCTGGACCCCCATGTAAACCTTGTAATCAAACTACAGGTCGCAATTCTAAAGATAATTTGATGAAATTTGGCACAGATAATTTTGTTGATAATGGGACCATGGCTATTGAAATTGGTCAAAATCGGTCCATTATTTCTGGTACCTCTTATAGGTCCCACTCCCGGAATTGATATATTGGCCACAAATATACAAATAGTGCTTATGTAAACTAAAATTACTGTACCAAATTTCGTTGAAATCGGTCCACATTTGACCATAGCTCCCATACAAACTCTTCTTTAAAAACGCACTAAATGAGACAAAAAATCACTAAAACGCTCGTAAATCTAAGATAATGAAAACTTTAAGTTTATTTTTTGCATATATAATTTTTGTAACCACTGTAATCAAATTGCCAAATTTCGAGATAATCGGTCCACATTTGACCGTAGCTCTCATATAAGTCCAAATGACGGAAACAGCTTGAATATATAAGTTTTGAGAAAATGTTTGCATGATGGCAAAATTTAATTTATTTATCTTTATAAATACAGGAAAAATAACACCTTTGACATTAGTGGTGAAGGGTATTGTATGGTCGGGCTTGACCGACTATAGCGCTTTCTAACTTGTTAATACTATTTTATATGGGATCTGTTGTCAAATGGCAACCGATTGTAACAAAATGTTGCCTACTAGCTGATAAAACATCTTTGTACTAAATTTAGTGGCTTTAGCTATTACAGTTTATCATTTGTTGACATTTAATTGTGATTTAAGTAGAATTTAGGCTGTTTCCGTAAGTGTTTTGTATGGGAGTTATGTTTAAATGTGAACCGATTTCGATGAAATTTTATATGTTGGTTCTTATATAAAATGTTTCTATACTAAATTTTATCATCATACCTGTCATAGTTTGTCGTTTATTTGCAAATAAGCGATTATACGGGAGCTATGGTCATATGTAAACCGATTCCGCCCAATTTCAATACCAAAAATTTCCATTATTGTAAAGTTTCAGTGCCTTCAACTGACAGATGAACATAGGGACAGACAGACAGACGGTAACTGCTCAATCGTCTTAGAATTTTATAAGAAATCTATATATATATATATATATATATATATATATATATATATATATATATATACGGAATATATATATATATATATAACGGAATAAAAATCTCAATGTACCCCCATTATTTTTGGTGGTGGGTATAATTAATGGAAGAAAACTCCTTAAATGAACGAAATAGCAAAAATGAGAATTGGAGGCTCTATAGCTGCATTGAAAAAGGTATTCGCTGAAAAAACTTTGCTACTTGGAGAAAATCAAAAGATTTTATATCTTATCAGAGGATTTCTTCTCTACTGGTTCACTCTTACACAGCTTCACTCTAATAAAAGTACTAAATTTTAATGAACTCTATGACGGCGAATCTAAAATTTCTTTATACGTTTGTCTATAGTTTTACCCTTATGTAATTTTTGCCAATAGTATATGTATATAAAAAATATTGTAATTTCTGTATTACACAAACAAAAAATGCGTAGTTTACCATAGCGGAAAAGCCGATCAAATAATGAGCGTTTAAGTTACTTAAATGTATGGTAAAAAAGTAAACATTGAACTAGTATTTTTTACAGTTCCGCCCTGTATTTCAAAGTCCTCTACGGTTTTCTATAAATAACTGTTCATCTACAAAGCCCCATTTAAATGTAAATGGTTTTTTAGTTCTGCACGAAGTATTATGTGAATGTTACATAATATTTTAACAAACATAGCTATTGATGTAATTATATATTTATATGCCATATCATAAGGTTTTCGTTGTTTTTGAGAAAAATTATGAAAAATATTATCTGAATGTAAAATTGTAATGCCTTTGTTTTTTTTTGTGAGTGTAAAATTCAATATTTAATTAACATTGTTAACACGATTTTATAAAATTCATGTGTAAATAACTATGGACTTATTGATCTATTAATAAGGTATTTAATTAGTATTGAAAAATGTTAGCATAAGCGTAAAAACAGATTTTTGATTAAATGTTTTTCATGTTTTTTTTTTTTTATATTTATTACAAATAGTAGGTAATACCAAGCCATTGCGCTATATTGGGATTTAAATTTTGAATCAAGCACCCTTCTAAGGTATGTCTGTCTATCTGTCTAATGAAGGCATGATAGGGCCTAAACAAAAGGATCTAGCTCACTGAAACTCAGAAAAAATATTCCTTACTTCTTGGAAAATTTTGATACTAAATTGTGCTAAATTGGTTTACATTTGACCCGTATAACATCACCTAGGCTAATCGCTTAATTGCTAATAAATGACAAATTATAACAGGTATGATGATAAAGTTAAGTTTAGAGAAGTTTTGTATAAACACTAGACAGCATATACAATTTCATCGAAATAGGTTCACATTTATCCATAGCTCCCATACAAAACACTTATGGAAACAGCCCAAATTCCACCTAAAATATACTTAAATGCTAATAAATGATAAATTATAATATAACGAGAAATTTTAATATCAATACTAGCCAGTGCGCAAAATGTTTTTACAATCGGTGACCATAACTCCCATATAAAATCTTATCGAAACACAAAAATAACAAAAATAAAGGGGGTTTCTGTCCGTCAAAGAAACTAGCTTGAGTAACAAAATTTTACAAAAGTATTTGCGATATGTTAAACAAGTTGTGTATTCACAAGTAAGAAAGTTCTATAGTCGGTCAAGCCCGACCATACGATACCCTTCACCACTAAGGTCAAAGGTGTTCTTTTTCCTTTATAAAGACAAATATTTGCTAAATTTTTCCTTCATACAAACATTTTCTCAAAACTTATATATTTAAGCTGTTTCCGTCTTTTGGACTTAGATGAGAGCTAGGGTCAAATGTGGACCGATTATCTCGAAATTCGGCAAGTTGATTACAGTTTATACAAAAAATATGTATGCAACAAATAAACTCAAAATTCTCATTATCTTCAGATTTATGAGATTTTTGTCTCAGTTAGTGCGTTTTGATAGACGAATTAGTGTGGGAGCTATGGTCAAATGTGGACCGATTTCGATGAAATTGTATATGATGTCTAGTGCTTATACAAAACTTCTCTAAACTTAACTTTATCATCATACCTGTTATAATTTGTCATTTATTAGCAAATAAGCGATAAGACTAGGCGAGGTTATGCGGGTGCTATGGTCATATGTAAACCGATTTCGACCAATTTAATACCAAAATTTTCTAAGAAGTGAAGAATGTTTTTCCTGAGTTTCAGTGCCCTAGCTCCTTTTGTTTAGGCCCTATCGTGCCTTCATCAGACAGACATACCTTAGAAGGGTACAGTGATTTTGGTTTATATAAGCTATATTTGTTCTAAATTTAATAAAAAAGTATTCATATTTGTGGCTAAAATATCAATTCCGGGAAGTGGGACCTATAAGTGGTACCATAAATAATGAGCCGATTTTGTAGAATTTCAATAGCGATGGTCCCACTGTGCCAAATTTCATCAAATTATCTTTAGAATTGCGACCTGTACTTTGATTACACGGTTTACATGGGGGTCCAGCCAGCCAGCCGTCCAGACGGACGGACTGACTGACATCGCTAAATCGACTCAGAATGTGATTCTAAGCCTATTGGTATACTAAGAGGTGGGTCTAGGACAAATATTTCTTTGCGTTACATACATCACCATAAACTTATAATACCTATGGTGGTGAAGGGTATAAAAATGGGCGAAATCGGTTCACATTTTGTTAGTGCTCCCCTACAACCCCACCCCGGGAATCACTTTAATGCTGATAAGTTAAATAAAATTGTAGTAGATATGACAACTTTATTTATAAAAGATAAGTTTTAGCTATTGGTCAGTATATCAAATTTGATAGGAATCGGTCCATATTTAAACTCCCGGGAACCACTAAAATGCTACGCCAGTAAAAAGCTGTTAAATTATAAATTATGATAGCTATGGCCACACAATTTTGCATAGGTATGCTTTATATAAATGCCAGCCGGTGTATTAAATTTTGTGACAATCGGTCACCATTTAACTATAGTTCTTATATATATAACATCCCCTTTTTATATGTATAGTTTGGACCTACATTAGATAGCTATCAATAAATGTTAAGTTTAGACATAATACACGAAACTTCTTACAAAATATATATTCCTGTTTTATTATTATCAATATGTTTGGTCTAATTACTAAACGCAATGAAAAGCATTTAACAGCTATTAATGTTAAACTACACCCAGTTATGAGACTTAGATACTTTTAAATGTTGAACTATAAAGCTACTGCAAGCGAATTTAGTCCAAGGATTTTATCAACAATTTGACTAAATTTCTTACAAATAGGGTAACAAACTTTTTCGAATTTGGTGCACATTTTGAATTAATGATATGTTCATATGGTAAAGTTTCAACTATGGCTTTTGTGATTTATTTATTACGTATGGAGCGTATACTTGATAAATTTTAATATGATGGATAATTTTAATACGTATACGCTACGAATGCCAATAAGGCTGCTTTATATTATAATGCACAGTGGTGCAAAATAGATTTATTTTGGGTATTAACTCTGCAGTTTCTAAACTACTGAACGGCTTTCAATGAAATTTTGAACATCATTAGAAAAGGAGTTAGGCTTTTAGAAAAATATTTAAGGATGCATCCAGAGTTGGCAAAATGTTAGTTCGATTGATGATTAAAAACTAACGATTAAAAAATTTATTGTGATCAGCGTTACCGCTGACAAATTTGAAAAAGTCGCTTTTTTTAAAAAAAGTCGCACAAAAAGTAGCACTCTACAAAAAAAAGTCGCACATTTTTTTTAATACATTTTTACTTAAACAATGAACAAAAAACCATAAAACAATTCATACTTGAAAAGATATATAGGCAAAAACCAAATAGTTTTAATTCCTAAGAAACCGACTTTCAACTCGAATAATTTTTGTACTCTTAGGTGTACGGAAAATCTAATTACAGATTTGAACTCCTAAGACTTCAGGTATATTGAACACAAAATCTTAGTAGCGCAAGTTTGCACTTCTTAGCGTAATTGGCACGCAAATTTCAAAAAAACTGAACGAAGCATTTACGCTTTTTTCATATTTCGTCTTCTTCTTCTTTTGTTTCATTTGGACCCCCATACTTGGGGGATGAATCCATTGCCCTCTAAATTTTAATTAGAAGTAAATTCTACTTAATTGCTGCCAAAATTGAAGCACGTTTTCGCGACTTTTTAATTTTTTTCTCATCATTTATTGCTAAAATTTTATGAAGATTTTGAAAATCTTGCAAAAAAAGTATATATTGCTTTTAATAGTATTAGATAACAAACTGAGACCAAATCACATAAAAGGTATGAAAGCGATGTCATTTATAACGATTTGCATTAAAAGTTTGTCAAAAAAACCGCAAAGGTTTTATCTAAAAATATTTTACTGAAGCACATTGCGAATAGAGCTCAAAATTGGTCAGGAATGGTGTTAAAACTATTCTTTAAAAAAGCTTTACCTTAGATCTGAAGCGCACCAAAAAATTTTAAGGGATTAACTATTTGACGGACCAAATGTTAAAGCATGTATAAATAACCATAAAATAACAAAACCCCTGAAAGTTGTGTCCAAATCAACATAAAACTAAATAAAATAAAATGGTTTTTAAATTATTTTTAGAAATTATTATTTTAACCATCATAAATTCTGATCGCATTGAGTAAAATCATTAACGAGAACGGATTTTACATTCACTAATGCAACTTCCATATCTTAGAATATTTCCTTAAACTTTCTGTATTTTCGAAGAGCATGAGGATTGCTGGAAAGCTTCATCATCTTCTGACTCAGAACTTGATTGTATTTTAACTGGTGTTTCACCTGCTTAGTTTCATTAATACTCTTTCTTTTTGCTCGAATTATAAATGATTAATGAAATAATGACAAACGAACATAACCAATATTTGTACGTAGCTATGCGGGAGTTGTCGAAAGGCTATCGGCTCTGCCGCCAAAATTTATTTATTTTAGTTTTTTATTGTATTGACTTCTCAAATTGATGGTATTTATACTTAAGTTAAAATCATTGAGGGCTAAAAATAAAAATTTTAAATAATTTTGTAAAAAGGTGGCAAAAGTCGCACAAAATTAAAAAAAGTAGCAAAAAAGGGCCATGGAAGGAAAGTCGCAGGTTGCGTCGCAGGCCACCTGAAAAAGTCGCAAATTGCGACTTTAGTCGCATAACGGTAACGCTGATTGTGATTAACAACTAAAAATATTTAGTTGTAATCATAAGAATTTATTTCGATTAATTAGTCGTAATCATTAATCGTTAGTCAAAACTACAAAATAAGGTACACTTTTGGCTTTGGAGGTGGAGTTCGCGGATAGGTTAATTCTTTGATTTAAGTCATAATAAGTACAGGGAAGAAAGCAAACCAGAAAGCCATAGAAAAAATATAATAGTTTTTAGTTCCTTTTTTTAACTTTCAAAAATCTAAAAATTAAACTAGTTTCATATTTTTAAATATAAAAATTATTCTTATGACATACGATTAATTTTATTTTTTTTAATCACGACTTAATTATTATTTATTAATGAAACTAATTTAATCATGAATAATATAATCATGATTAATTTAGTTAGGATTAATTAAATCAAGAATAATATAATCATGACTAATTTAGTCAGGATTAATTTAATCAAAATTGACAAATCGATTAAAAAATTAATCGATTAATGCCAACTCTGGATGCATCTATCAGTAGAACAGTAGGCTCTACAGTGCAGCAAAGCTGCCCACCTCGCGTATGTAAAATCTTTCGCCAATTTAGTCCGATTCAAAATATGTTTACATTTTCGAACACTTCTTAAAAAAATTAAGAGAAAACATGCTTGCTGTACTACATTGTCACTTATAGTTTAGGAGATATTTGACTATAAACATTATTTTTTGCATTTTTTGGAATGACTTCTGGCTTTTTTGGCTTATAAATCATTTGTGGTAAAACAGACAATTTTTGAAAAATACTGTAAGATTGCTGATAAATTTCTAAATAAATTAGAAGAAACAAATTTAAATTTACGTAAAGTGTATAACACAGAAAAATTCTTTAAAGTTTGTGTACCGAAAAAAGCAACTTTTTAAAAGGCTAATTTTTTTTTTAATTTTCTAAAAGGCTAGACTTCAGGAATGCATGTAAATTATATTTTGAATGATTTTGGACATGCACCCTAAAACCGGCGGTGGTCGAAAATCAGCAATTTTTGCACAAAACTTTAGTTTGTTGTGTCTGTAAAAAAATTTGATTATGGATTTTTAAACTTAAAAAACTTTTAATTAAATTATATTAAATGTATTATTCGTAAGATCTGTGTAAAAATCTGATAGGGCTTGGTCATAAATAGAGTCGCACGGCCCGTTTTTCTAAAAAAAAACTAAAATTTTTCTAAAAACTTACTTTTCTGTATTCAAAAATGTTAATATATATTTCAGAAGCCGTTCTGAATTTTATATTTCTGAATTTCCTAGATTCTGGTATATATTGTGTCTAAAAATGGTCATAATATCTTGTTGAGTTTTAGAGATTTTGATTTATTGCAAAAATAATACTTTTCTGTATTCAATCAAATGTGCATTATTCAATGCTGAAGACTACTCCAATCTAGTAAGAAAGTTCTTTAGTCTATCACTTTAACTTGATTTATGTGATACATATATCATTTTTTTATGTAGTTTTATTGTTTGCAGACTTAATTCTGGTGAATTTATGCAAAATTTTTTCATGAAACTTATATTACATGGTCCGACTTTTCAGATTTTTACTAAGTTATATTTTATATAACTACTGATTGTAAATGTAAAATAACCCACAATTTAATATACAAGACTCAAATGTCATGATTGTAATACCATCACAATCTTTGAAAGTCAGACCATATAGGTACATATTTAATATATAAGCAGTTTACCGTCACAGGTGTTTATTGCGTAGGAGAATTTCTTAAATTTGTATGTATATATAATTTATGTCAGTTAACCCTACAGGAGCTCTCCAAACTTGATTTTAATAGACAGACGGACATGCCTTAATAGGCACTAATTGCAATTCTGAGTCCACGAAATGATGATTCTGAATACTTATGAAATTTCTTTAAAGAGGATATTAAATAGTTTCAGTACTGTGTCCATTAAAAGTTAACTCAAACCCAAAGAAGTGATTTTTTTTTAAATCCATTAAAGCTTTTAAAAATTGTTCGATTATAAGCATTTTTCTTTATCGAGATGCCCAACTTTGATAACTTATCAAATAAAATAAAAGAAACGGTGAAAGATTTGAGCCTTATTAATGTACGTATAAATATTTACATATATGTATTTTTATTAGTTGGACAACATGCTGGCATTTCTAAATGCAAAATTTATAAAAAAAAATCTTATATTTATTTACGACAAATTTCAATTATGTTGAAAACAGATGAGATTCCTTATTTCGCTTTGAATTTAATGGCCAAATATTTATTAATTAAATATACATACATACATACATACATACATACATACATGTGTAAATTCTATACATACATATTTTTGCTAACACATATCGCCCATTAGCAACAACATCGTCATATTCTAAGTTTTAAATCAAATGTATGTAAGTCTACTTTTACATTAGTCAGGCTTGGTTTATCAAGTCTTGAATTTGATGAGAAAAAACTGACAGAATTAAAAAACCTGATCGTACTATCAAGTTTACGAAAATTTTTAAAATAAGTATGAAATGTATAAACGTGAATGCAGGTTCAAAAGAGATTTCAAGAAAAACTAATCAAGAAAACCTGATTCGTGTGAAACGCGACTAACTTAAAATTTTTTATAGTTGAAATGTCAAGTATTCGAACTTTATGTTTACAGACAATTTATTTATGTTGAAATGCCGACATAAAGTTGTATACTCTTTTTATGCCCTTCACTAATAGGTGAAAGGTCTGTCCGTCCGTCTGTCTGTCTGTTGAAATCAAGTTTAAAATTTTTCATTAAAAGGGATATTTCAAAAAAAAAAAAAGAAAAACCATACTAATAGTGGACTAGCCTTTATAAATTGTATATCATATTTTTGGAAATTCTGTTAAATTTCATCATATATGTATAAACACCTGAATTATCGAAAAAACACTGCATTTCATGTTCCTCAAATTACCGAAAGTTCTCATTTGTTGAAAAAAATACAATTTAAAAATAAGAGAAATCATCTTCTTGGACAATGGGCCCCTCATAAATTATATATCAAACTTTAGGAAATTCTCCCATGAAAGCCAAAAATTAGTCAAATGACTACCAATTGTCATCTGTGATAAAAAGTTCGTGTTGAAATTGTACTTGTTTTGAAGACCGTCAAGACAATTGTAACTTCAGGGACTGTATTCATTTTAGTTATTTGGAAAAATCAGAATTAATGAAATATATTTATACCCTTCACCAACATAGGTAGAAAGGAAATATTTGTCTTAGACCCACTTTTAGTATACCAATAGGCTTATAATCACTTTCTGAGTCGATTTAGCGATGTCCGTCCGTCCGTCTGAACGGCTGGACCTCCATGTAACCTTGTAATCAAACTACAGGTCGCAATTCTGAACATAATTTGATGAAATTTGCGTTTTCATCTAGAACACATAAATTTCTGGCCGACAGGTCAATGGATCGCACAATGCGTAGATAATTTTGTTCTTTAGCCGCATTGTACAGTAGCTACTGGACAAATTTTAATCTATAATATTAATACCCAAGCACCCATTTATTATCCCCTTTTACGCTTAAATTATACGGTCTATTCTGGAAAATGTTATACCATTTGAAAGGTAGATCAGACGAATCTATATTATATTAGAATCGGTTCAGTTTTAAAGAATCGGTTCAGGATTTAAAAATCTTACTAACACATTAAAGAAAACTTACATGCATAGGAAATTCATTATTAAGAATCAAACAAAAGAAATTGTATGCAAACATGTTTTCTTTTGTTTTTATTATTTTTGGTGAGAGGATGATGCAAATTAGAGAGGATATTTGTGGGGAGATAGTGGTAGACAAAGACAAAAATAAAGAGTATTTAACTACAATTAAATAAATGTTTTTGTTTTGTAAAATAATAGCAACAACAATTATTGGTATTGTTTTTATTATTTTTGGTGGGGGAGTGAAAGACAAAATTAATATTTTGGAAGATATGACATAAAAATGTAAACCTTTTAAATTTTAATTATTTCAAGATGCATTTTCATGGAATTTTGTTTGTCTGTTTTTTAGTTTTAGAATTTGGTTTGATGAATTTTTTTGGGTTGATTTATTGGGATAGAATTTATTACTTCGAGTGATAAATATTTTGTTTAAAATTAAATAATATTGCGGGGGTTGGCACTCATGAGGTCAGTAAGAGTCATTTGCAATGGCATATATTTTTAAGAGCCACAGTAGTAAAGACTAATACCCAAAAAGGATGTTACCGATCAAAAAAAGAGCCTTTTGAAGGAATGTTTATAATAATTACAAATTATAATCAAGAAAAGGGAGTAAATGATCGGTCTGAATGAAATGTAAATTGAAAACTGATTATGGTTTATTTTTTACAAAGTCAAATGTATTGTTTAGAAAATGCTATGATATCAGTAAGGAACATTAAAAGGCAAATCATGCATTCCAAACGGTTTTAATTCCGTTATTACATTCCGATAGGATAGTGTAAGCTTCTACAGACTCCAAGTACTTTGTTCTGTGATTCTAGCGGATATTAATGCAGTAAAATGATAATAAATTTGAAATATTAGGATCTTCGTTAAAAAGTTCAATAAGACCTTGATTTCCCCCCATCATTGTGATGGGGGTTAACAACGCTTACAAGTTTATATGTTCATGACTTCACAGAACGATGTTTTGACATCGATACAGCGAGTTGTTTTGATAAGAGCTACTAAGTCTAACACTTTTTTCTTCTCATTCACTTCTGAAGATGCAAACATGGTTAATTATGGAATATCCTGAATCAGTAAACTCTCCGAGAGCTACACAATTTTTAATAATGGTTTTGTCAATTTGACCAATTCGACGCTCAGTTTTACGGAGTCGCATAGAAATCAGTGAGATCAATTTCTCCACATATCCGTTTAGTCCAAGCAATATCAAAACATTGCTATACTAAAGGTAGGCAAGAGTCATTTTTGCCTTAAAGCTCTGATTTTAATTGGATAAGTTTCTTACAATTTTAAATTGATTGGATGAGTTATTATGTCGATTCTTCTTGACAAGCCATATTTTTCGTTTTCCTGTTTTTTATACTTTTTAGGATTAGTTTAAGAATAATTTTCAGTAAATATATATCTTTAACTCCAGCCTTAAGACTAGAATTTAGTGGAAAAGATCGAAAGAATAAAATTTTCAATGAGTCATCGTTATAATATTGTGTTAAAATTTAAATAAATAATATTGTTAAATAAATTTGGTATGTAATATACATACATATCTTTTAGTTAAATTAAATAAATAAAATTATAGTTAATTTGATGTTTTTAAAAAAGGGTGCTTGCGTATAAATATTATAGATATACTTTGAACAAGATGCCTCGCAGTGTTTCCATGACTGGCTACATAACTTGTGAACAGTCCCATAGCAGAAAGACAATGTAATCCCAAATTCTATTAAACGTTGGCATAATATTTCCTACAAAGAACTTTTTTTTTCCTTAAATTAAAATTTTCTTACTGATTTTATTATTTCTCAAATCAAAAATTAAGGAAATAACTGAAATATAAAATTTTAATTATACTTTTAATCACATGATTTTTGTAAGTATAAATGGGTATGTAAAAAATTTCTTTGAATTCAAAATATATAGTTAAATTGTACAATTATACTTTACAAGAATAGATTTTACTTTGCGTAAACATATTTATAGTAGCTCCTATTGTGAATCAAAATTCTGTTCAACAATTTATTCCATAATTTTTGATAGGTTTTAAAATATGTATAAGAAAATTAAAAACAAAAACAAAATTTCACGTGGAATTTGTATTCACAATGAATTAGATGGCGGTCGATTGTGTCGACCGCGGGATACACTAGTCAAAATTAAACCATCACTAGAAAAGGAGCTAGGCCTTAAGAGTAATGTTCAAAAATAATAGAGTAAGGATCATCACCTCGGGTATGTAAAACATATTTTTTTGGGTATAACTTTCGCCAATTTGACTTTTACATTTTAGAAAACTTTTAAAAAATTTTTTTTTGCAAACTTTTTTCTTGCATTTTTTTGCATAACTTCTGGCCTTTTTTGGCTTAAAATAAGACAAGGTAGACATGTTATATATCCATGGAAATGAATTTTATGTACTTTTTAGTAAGGTCAAAACTGTTTCACAATTTAGAAATTGATTTAAGATTTTTTAAAAATAATGCAACAACAAAAAATGTATATAATATCTAAATATTACTTTGCAATTAGGCCCATTTTTGGATACATAATATAATAAAATTGAATTCATAATCAAATTTTTTACAGACACAAAAAATTCAACTTTTGTCCAAAAATTGCTGCTAATTGATTAATTTACCTGAAACCTGAAAATTTTTCAAAAATAAAAAGAAAATTAAGTATTTTTTTAATTTCATTTTTAAACTTTGAAGAATTTTTCTGTGTTATAAACTTTACATAATTTAAATGATTATTTTTCTAATTCATTTAGAATTTTATCAGCAATCTTACAGCATTTTTAAAAAAATTCCATCTTGTCAAAAATGACTTAAAAGCAGAGAGTGATGTCAAAAAATGCAAAAAAAAATGTTTGGGTCATATATCTCTCAAACTGTAAGAGATAAGGCATATTTTTTCTTCAAAAATGTTAAAATCTTTCGGATCGGACCAAATTGACGAAAGTTATACGCACTCAAAAGCTTTGCAATCCCGAGGTGATCAACTTTAATTCACTGCATAGCCCATTGTGCTACCGATAAATACGTTCTTAAACTTTCAAGAATTTTTCTGTATCATAAACTTTATATAATTTGAAATGTTTATTTTTCTAATCCATTTAGAAATTTATTAGCAATCTTACAGCATTTTTTAAAATATCTCCATCTTATCAAAAATGACTTATAAGTCAAAAAAGACCGAGAGTCATGCCAAAAAAATGTTTGGGGTCAAATATCTCTTAAACTGTAATAGATAAGGTAGTACAGTAAGCACGCTTTTTCTTCGAAAATATTTAAATCTTCCGGATCGAACCAAATTTACGAAAGTTATATGCACCCAAAAGCTTTGCAAGCCCGAGGTGGTCAACTTTGGTCTACTGTATAGCCCACTGAGCTACGGAAAAATGTCTTTAAATATTGATCTTACTCCTCTTCTATCTTATCTATATATAATCCGATTTTCTTGATTTGAAGTTTTTTTAAAAAAGAACAAAATTTTGAATATTTTACAAGCAACAAAGCTTTACTATGTTAAAAGTTATAAGTGCTTAAAGTTATTAATGGACTTATTTTCATTATATTTTTTTAACATCCCACTGTGCATTGTAATTGCAAAATAGTCCAGTTTCCATACAATTTAATTCAATTTTTGTTACCGCAGATCACTTAACGAAAAAGGCCAGAAGTTCAGAAGTCTTCCGGAAACTCTTGTAAGAAAGTTCTGGGAAAACCTTTCAAATTCAAGATGAACTAGAATCTATTGACATGCCTCTAGCTTGCAAGCTAAAATTTAGATAAAGCGAAGATTAATTTATTCTTGATATAAGTGGCTCCCAAAAAACGCATGTGAAACTCCTTAAAGTAACAAATTGCTACAAAAAGTAAATTTCATGTGTATAAAGAAAGAATAAAGATGTACTTTTAAAATGCTTGAATTGTGTCATGAACAATTTTTTTTGACGATATTAAAAAATTTCAAGAGCCCTTATATTTCCTCTATTTCTTTGATTCCGAAAATATCAAAATTTTTACTAGAAATCGTTGCTATCACAATTGTTTAGTTATAAATGTAAGAATGTATGTATGTATATACGTCTAAATTGCTGGCATGAATATAGAATTGTGTAAAATTTAAATTTGGCAGCAAATAGAGTAAAATCAACATTACACATACATACATATACAAAAAATAAAAATACATATTCCTCATACATACAAATGTATGTATGAAGGATATGTACTTTACATACAAATTTTTACACATTCGGAAATATTTTTGAACATAAGGATCAATGTTTGGTTGTTTTTTTTTTCTTTTTGGAGTTGTTTTTGAAATAAAAAATTGTATGAGTTTAGTTTGTATCTGAGAGTATGTTTTGCTTGTATAGATGTATGTAGATATGAGTATGTATGAGAGTGTGTTGTGTAAAATTAATGTTTAAAACAAAAAATGCAATTTAATTTAGTTTTTCTTTTGTTGTTGTTGTTTTTTTAGGTTCTTGTTGATGTTTTTAATAGAAAAACGTGCTATTTTTGTTACAGCTGCTTGTTCTTTTATTTTATTTTTCAATTTTTTTTCAAAGCAAAAAGGAAAATTGTTCTTTTTTTTTTTTAAATGAAATTCAAATAAAACAATACATACACACATACAGATATAGAAATAAATGAAATAAAAAATATATATTTAAATGTGAGTAAAAAATTTAAAACAAATTTATTGTTATTTAACTTTATGTGATGTGATGTGTCATCGTTTAACACGATACAATTCTATTATAAATTGTTAAATTTTGTTATGTTATTTTATTTTATTCCATTTTATTTAATTGTATTTATTATTTCTATTTTATTTTATTTAATTTTAGTTGTGTACTTTTGTTGTGTGTCATTCGTTTTTTTCTGGCTCAAATTTTTATTTCTTTTTTGTTGGTAAAAGTATTTTTTTTGTCTATGTATAGGATTTAAAATGTTTATTTTTAATCAAAATTTAAATTATTGTTTTTTAGAAAAAAAAAATATATTTAGTGCAAATATCAATATGATGGTTCTATTTGTATGTGTAGAATTTTTACATTCATTTGTATGTGTGTGTCTGTGTGCATCTGTGTTTGCTTATGAAATTGTGCCTGACTGAATTTAATTATTGCGAGTTTGTGTTAAATTTTTAGTTTATCTTAAAAATGTACAAATATTGCAAAATTTAGCTCATTTTGGCAAATACATACTTATATCTTAAATAAATATAAATACACATATAAATATGTTAAATAAATTGATTTATTTTTTTACACACATACATACATTCGTAGTAATATAATATTAAGAATTTTGACCTTTAGCATGAAAGTTAGCACTAAGAGCCAAAAGTGCTGATGACTAGAGAATATTAAATTTATTTCAGCATGCGAATAATTAAAAGTTCACAATATATTTATAATTGGCACTCGAAAAAGTTTGATTATTTATTTTCGGTAGAAGGCTTTTAAATTTGATCTATTTTGACAATAATTCGCGTAAACAATAAAGAACTACCGATCATATCTGTTGCGCTTAGGAATAAATTGTTTATAACCTAACAATAACCTTAGCAAAATATTGATTCTGATCTTTACATCCAACAAGGATGTTATATATATATAAGAATTATAGCCAAATGTTGACCGATTGCAACACAATTTAACACACTGGCTGTTATTTGTATAAAGCTTGCTTTTGCTTGGCCTTTGCTACATTTTTTTTAGTTTCCCAGAGTGTTTTTTATATGAAACCTATAGTCAAATATGGACCGATTCCTATTAAATTTGATTTACTGACCAATAGTTGCATAAAACTTCTCTATTCTTAATTAAGTCGTCATAGCTATTACAATTGTATTCAATTTATCAGCATTTATGTGTTTCCCGAGCGGGGTTATATGGGAGCTCTAACTAAATGTGAACCGATTTCGCCCATTTTCAGTACACAACTTCTGTTACATATCAAAAATACTTTAGTACAATTTTGTTCCTCTAGCTCTTGTAGTTTAGGAGCTATCGCACTTTTATCTGACGGATAGACGGACATAAACCCCCTTTTCTTTTTGTGTCTCCGTAAGTTTTTCATATGGGAGCTATGGTCAAATGGTGACCGATTGTGACAAAATTTGGCACACTGGCTGGTATTCACAAAAGACTTCCTTGTGCTAAATTTAGTGGCCAAAACTATTATAGTTTATCATTTATTGGCATTTAAGTGTATTTCAGGTGGAACTTAGGCTGTTTCCGTAAGTTTTTTGTATGGGAGCTATGGTTAAATGTGAACCGATTTCGATGAAATTTTGTATGCTGCCTAGTGCTTATGTTAAACTTCTAGATACCAAATTTTGCCATTATAGCTGTTATAATTAGTCATTTATTAGCAAATAAGCGATTAGCCGAGACGAGGTTATACAGGAGCTGTGGTCAAATGTGAACCGATTTTGCCGGATTTCGATACCAAAATTTTCCAAGAAATGAAGAATATTTGTGCCAAATTTTGACCTATATCCTTTCCTTAAGGTTTTATTGTGCCGACAACAGACAGACAAGCGGACAGACAAATGGACATCGCTCAATTTTGGTTTTTGAGGCAATATTAGGGAAATTACAAACGAAATGGAAATCTCAATATACCTCCATTCTTTTTGATGGTGGGTATAAAAAGATCGAGGCAAGTAGTTTAATTAAATCGATTAACAGGAAAGCCTGTTTATGAACGTGAATTGTGAATTGTGAATAAAATTAAGAATCTAAATCCGTTTTATATTTTTTCTAACTATTTTATAACTATAAACAAATTTTGTTCATGTTTAAAGATATCTCTGAAACTGGTCAACGGTTTCAGAATCTTAATAAGTTAAATTTAGTTGCTGTTCTGGAAAAAACGAGGCCAAAACTGAAAAATTATAAGTTTTGGTTTGATGCTGAATCCCAACAGCATTCTTGCAGATATAAAACTGTTATTATACTTAAACAAAAGCATAAGTTCAGAAGATTTCAAAACCTAAAAAATATTGAAGATGTTCCAGCACCACCTTACATTATTCCAGGGACCGTAACTGTTATAACTTTTATTGTAAAAGTCAGAAAATAAAATTTATTTTTTGGCTTATATTTTTACGAGCAGAAATAAAAGTTTTTTACTTTTATTTATTTTAGATAAAAAATAACAGTTATTTTTGACTTTTATTTTTTCAAGCAAAACTAACAGTTAATTTTGACTTTTATTTTTTCGAGCAGAAATAACAGTTATTTTTGACTTTTATTTTTTCGAGCAGAAATAAAAGTTATTTTTCGACTTTTATTTTTTTTGAGCAAAAATAACAGTTATTTTTTAATTTTATTTTTTCGAGCAGAAATAAAAGTTATTTTTTCGAACAAAGATAATTTTTCAGTGAAAATAATTTGCATTTGCTCAAAAATGAATGAAGTCGAGTTATCATACTTGGGGTTGGAAACACAAAAATAACTTTTGTTTCTGCTCGAAAAAATAAAAGTCAAAAATAACTGTTATTTTTGCTCGAAAAAATATAATTTAAAAAATAATTTTTATTTTTCGAGAAAAAAATAACTGTTATTTTTGCTCAAAAAAATAAAAATCAAAAAATAATTGCTATTTTTTTTCTAAAAAAAATCAGATTTTTAAAAAGACCCAAGACTAAAAAAAATCAGATTTTTAAAAAGACCCAAGACTATCAAAATGGAATACTTGGTTTTATTCTCCGACATTTCTTTGAGGTTGTTTTTTCAATCAAAAATAACAGCTATTTTCGTTCGTGAAAATGTGGTATATTGATAAAGAAAAACAGCTGTAACTTCAGAACCATGGTCAGCCCATAACAACTAAGTTGCACATTTACTGTTAAAATAAAAAATGAAAGACCGTTTTTGAGGATATTTAAGGATAAAGGACATTTTTAAGGTAAAGGCGTGATATTTTAATAGATAAATTGTATTCGATAATATTTTAAATTTTTTAAAATCTGACTACGCGTTCAGAAGTTATTGAGTTGTAAACATAGCCAATTTTCAGGCATTTTAGGTGGGAGGAAAAACTTCTGTAGGAAATTTGTTTCACTTACGAATTTTCTTTGTAATGCGTTGTGCGATCCACTGGCCAGTCGACCACAAATTTATTAAAAGAAAAACGATTAAAGAGTTTTTTTTTCTAATCTCTTCTGAACACATGCCTTGTATTTAGTAGCAATAGAACAGTGTAATACATCCAACATTGCTGCTATGGACTGAGTCTATAAACTCGACTCTATTCGAACTACCCCATGCGGAGATTGCATAGATGGGCACTTTGCAACACCAGTACTTTTTCAGTATATATATTTTTTTCTGGCACTGCACTACAATTTTCATTATCATGTTGCCTGGCGTCTCCAGCTACCGGATAAGATTCCTACTGTAACCTCTTAGTGGTACATCCTGGTATCCTAAGCAAACTATTTGAAAAATCGGTAAACAATCCGTGTGGGATTCTAGGTCGGGGCTAATATGAGAGAGAGTTATCTTTGAGCCATTCCCACGTATTTGGTCTAAGAGTCTAAGATAATTGTACTTGATAAAGTACGAAACTGCAATGTCTGTTTAACATGTTAGTTGAGGCTGTGTCTGTCTCGGATCGAGTGGCTCGCTGTACAAACATGGCTTGTGTCTTTGGAGGTACCTAATCTGTGTAAGAACATTCTGATGAATGAAACCAGTTCTATCCGAAGATATCAGACTATAAAACCTAATATAGGAATGAAGGAAAGCTTGAAGTTTGCGACATGGAACGTGAGCACGTTATACAAAACTCGAAAATTAGAAGAGCTTAGGCATGAAATGTCGCGATATAAAATTGACTTGCTGGCGGTGCAAGTAGCAAGGTGGACAGGCAAGGGGAGGTACGGAATGAAAATACTGTGTTTCTTGTAGGCTTCCTGATATCAAAAAAAATGCAAGGGCCATGAAAGCATGGTATCCTATCAGTGAGAGGCTAATTGCAATTAAATCGATATCTATGCTCCAACTGAAATTTGGTTTGAAAACAATAAAAATGGAAGAACCTTAATGTAACCAATTGTAGTATTACTGTGGTATTTGTCGACTTTAACGCCATGGTAGGTTCAAACAATACCGGTTTGAAGCATTTCATTGGTAAGCACGTTGTCAGAGTAATAAACGATAACGGGGGAAGATTGAACGAGCTATGCTGTGAAAGGGAACTTGTTAAGGCCTTAGGCTCCATTGGGAGGAAAAAGAAGAATCAGTAAATTTTACTGATTACTAGTCAGTGATAAGAATGCAGAATTCTTTCTTTTACTCTTTTTACCTATGTATGTATGCATTTAGGTCAAGAAGTGGTGGTAGATGACATAATAAATATATTTGTAGTTGATTCTGAGATAACCGGCTAATTTACTGTCCCTGTGTGTTTAAATAGGATAAAATAAAAAATATTGCAAGACATAACTAAATTTACAATTAAGCTTAATATGTCTTTTGGAGTTACTAAAATAACTTTTCTTAAAATTCCCAGCAAAACTTTGGTAATGGCAAGTACTCTGGTAACTGGTTACCTTGTTATGACTACAACATACCCTCCGAATCACTAATTAAGAAGGTAATTTAAACTGAATGGCCCTGGTTCAAAATCCCACCAAGACCAACAATTTTTTTTATTTTTTTTTATTAAAAGATTTTTTTTAATGATTTTTAAATTTTTGGAACTTAAATATTACCTTCTGTAAAAAAAATGTTGGAAAAATAACTCACGATAACGACAAAATACCATTATGAGTCAATTGTGATTATTTAGTGGATGTTAGGTACCAAACACGGCTCTGATTATCTGGGTCATCCTTCATATCAACTGTGGACACTGACCTCCTCGTGGTATCACCCGGGGAACTAGTTTAACACACCTTAATGTGGTGAGCTAACATGTACCGAGAGTTGTCCTATAAAATCGATAAAAATGGGTTAGGGCGACGGGCTAGTAACCCTCTCTTGGAAAAAACAATTACTATGAAGAGGATAAAATTAGAATTAAAATGTCCCACCACCTAATGTTAGAGAAGGACGTCCGAAACTTCGATGGAAAGGCCAGTAAATTAACATTTTTCAAAGCTTGGCCTTTAAGATTGGAGAATATTCGCGCAAGATCGAAGTCAATGGAATTCTAAAATATGCTCGGACTTTGACCTTAACAGAAGAAGAGTCTCCGCCTAGCAGTCATAAAAAAAATTTGTATTTCGTTTAAAAATATTTTTTTTTAAATAAAACAACAAAAAAAATTGTTGTTGTTGTTGTTGTTTTCCAATTGCTAACCCAAGTTATTACTTTTCCGCAATTGGTAAGTACTTGCCTCCAATGACATCCCCATGTTAATGTAATGACTTAAACAGCGAATTAGTAAGTGGTTCGTATTCAATAGTTTAGCTGTTTAACTCATTATTTGGTAATGAAAAGTTTTGTTGGGTTGATTTGTTTTCGAAAAATTGCCTATCATAGATTTCAAATATCACTCCCCTGGTTGTGCCACATTTTACTTCCACTAAAATTTTGCTTGATTTCGAAGAAAAATAACATGTTTTTCCTGTATCTTAACGAAATAACCCAAACTTACTCAAAAGTGTTTCCGTACAAAATTTTTAATATAAATTATTGCTTTTTTTTATAATTTCTGACAATTTCCGACAAAACTACCCAAAGTTTTGTTAGAATACGGCAACAAACATAATATATTATTATACTCTTCAGCACCATAGTTGAAAAGGGTGTACTGGGTTTGTGCTGATATTTGTAACGTACACAAGTATTGGTCTGAGGCCCACCTTCCCTGAGTTGATTTAATTATGCCCGTCCGGCTGGCTGGATATCCATGTAAGCTTGTTACCAAAGTACAAGTACAGTTATAGACTCATACTTTGGCCCAAGGATGATCCATATACTTTTTGGTCAAAATCGATTGATTATTTCGGGTACTTGTCATAGAGATGCCTTCCCTTCACTTAAATTTGTGGCCCATTACAGCCACAAATTTAATTGTATTTGAATAATATTCAATTCAAATATTGCTTGTGGTAACCGAAATTAGTGTACCTAATTTTGTAGGAATTGGTCCATATTTGACAATACCTCCTATGCAAGACACAGTTTTAAAAGTCTTTTAAATACCCAGAAATGCTCAAAAACTCTTATAAGTCTAAAGATAATAGCATTTTATAACTAAAATTTTGCACAAATAAATATTTTGTAATATCTCGAAATTTTGAAAAAATAGTACATACGAGTATTATGTATGTCTCTAAGACAAAGACAAACTTTTTAAATTGTTGGTCCATATTTAACCTTAGTAGTGAAGGGTATCATATAGGTAGTCGGGCTTGACCGACTATAGTTTTTTTACTTGTTTTTTTATATAATTAGTGCAAAATTAAAAATTATATTAAAATATCTCTTTTATGCATTAGTTTTTATTAATTATTAGTTTTATGGATGATTATATTATATTTTAAATCTTTCTTTATATTTAAATCTTTTTGTCTTACACTCTTAAATTAAGTCATTCCCCTGTGTTATATTTTTTTTAAAAACTTCAAATATTTTAAATATCAACTTCTGATTCTTGTCAAGTTTTTAACGCTAAGTATTTAAATTGTATTTTAAGAGAACTTTGTCATCATTACTTTAACAAAATTACACAGGGGAATGACAAAAATTTCAAAATGTTCTATAATTCGGTTTAATGTTATGATATAAATATTTATGTGTGTACGATTATTAAAATATATTTTTTTTTATATATTAGAGTTAACTATTTGAAAATCTGCAAAAATTAGCCCCTTAAATCGCAATCATCCATTTACTTACATATGTTTATTTCTATTTGTTTAAATCAAAAATTTTGCAATATTTGTACAATTTATACGCGCTTAATGAAAACAAAATTACTATGAAATAAAACTTTTAAAATTAATTTAAATTAAAAGAAAAAAAAAAACTCATGAATCACATGAACAAAATGCAAATAGTGAAAAGATATACTTACCAAGGACTTTAACTTCGACCGAACGTTGTGATGTGTAATTGTGTTTGTTGCGGGCTATGCATGTGTAGGTACCCTGATCGGCAGTGCGCTGAACATTCTCAATTAGTAGAGTGCCGTTTTGAACACGCTGTCATATGTTTGTGGGAAGCTTCACACCATCTGATGAGAAAGACGATGATGAAAAAGTAATGAATGCATGAATGGTTCGTTGAGTTTTGTTTTAGTAAATTCACGTAATAAAATTATGAACTTAAAAATATGTTGTACAAAAGTATGTATGTATATTTTTTAGTGTATGTGATAAAAAAAATAAAATCAACAAAAACAAATTTGATTTATGAAATGTGTAAAATGTATCTACATACTAATTTTTGTCTGCATCTACAAATGAAGTTGTATCTGGGTATATATGAAGTCAGACATTTTAAAATAAAATTAACTATACAGTACCTTTTTCTATGATTATACTATCAATTGGATATCCTGCCACAGGACATTTGAGGAAAAATGTTTTTCCAGCTACTGCAGACAATTTTGGCATCGGTCTTACATAAGGCATACCTACATAGAATAAGTGGAGTACAAGAAAAATAGAGTAACAGAGACATGAAGTTATTAATTCGTTTTTTTATTTATTATTTTTTTACATATCGCTCTTTTACACGAATAAGGACATAACTCAAAAAAAAAAAAAAATAAAAAAATTGATGTATGTATGAAAAAATTTTTTACTACATACAATTTTCTTACAATTGAAAAAAAAAATACTATAGAGAAATATTTCTATAGAAAATTTTTGTATAGAAGAAAGTTTCTATAGAAAATGTTTATTAAAGAAACATTTTCTATGGGAAAAATTTTATATACAAATAATTTTTTATAGAAAAGTTTACCAAAAACAAACAAAATTCTCGGGATGTAAATATTACTCAAAAAGAAAAAATATTGGCACTTGATCCCAGTCTATTACATTTATTTATTATACCCACCATCAAAAAGAATGGGGGTATATTGAGATTGTCATTCCGTTTGTAATTTCCTTAATATTGGCTCAAAAAAGAAAAGCGATATATATTCTGAATCCTTATGAAATTCTAAGACGATTGAGCGATGTCTGTCTGTCTGTCCGTCTGTCTGTCTGTTGAAATCACGATAACGCCTAAACGAAAGAAGCTAGCTCACTGAAACTTAGTAAAAATATTCTTCATTGCTGAAATTTTGGTATTGAAATTGGGCAAAATCGGTCAACATTTGACCATAGCTCCCGTATAACCTCGTCTAGGCTAATCTCTTATTTGCTAATAAATGACAAATTATATCAGCTATGATGACAAAATTTGGTATCTAGAAGTTGTACATAAGCACTAGGCAGCATATGAAATTTCATCGAAATCGGTTCACATTTAACCATAGCTCCTATATAAAAAACCTACGGAAATATTCTAAATTTCACCTGAAATTCTTTTAAATGCCAATAAATGATAAACTGTAATAGCTTTGGCCACTAAATTTAGTACAAGGAAGTCTTATGCCAGCCAGTGTGCAAAATTTTGTCATAATCGGTCACCATTTGACCATAGCTCCCATATAAAAAATTTACGGAAACACAAAAATACAAAAAGATGTCTTATAAAAGCGCGATAGCGCCTTAACTAAAAGGACTACAGAAACAAAATTTTACAAAAGGAAGTCCTATATAAATGCCAGCCAGTGTACAAAATTTTGTTGCAATCGGTCACCTGTTCACCATAGCTCCCATATAAAAGTACAAAAAGAAAAGGAGGTTTATGTCCGTCTATCCGTCAGATAAAAGCGCGACAGCTCCAAAACTACAAAAGCTAGAGAGACAAAATTTTACAAAAGTATTTTTGATATATAACAAAAGTTGAAAAGTTGTATACTGAAAATGGGAGAAAACACTCCCGAAAACCAAAAAATATTTAGCAAGGACCAGTTATATAAGTATATATGTAATGCCCCGACAACATTCCAATTGGAACAAGGGGTACTTCTCTCAGACAATGAGTTGCATCCGATTCTATTTTTAGACTCATTAAAGGAACCTACGTTTTAACGCCGGCTCCGAACGGCAAATGCATTAGTTAGAGAAGTTTTACATAGCCTAATACTCAATAACCAGCTGAGTTATGAGGTGAACTGCCGCTTTTTTTTTTGAAAATTTATTTTTTCAAGTGAGACTGGCCAGAGATCGAAATTGGGCCTTTGGTATGCTAGGCGGATGACTAACCTGCTACACCACGGCGATTCAAAGCAAGGACCAAATTGCCAAATAAGCTTTATATAAATACCAGCCAGTGTGTGAAATTGTGTTACAATCGGTCAACATTTGGCTATAATTCTTATATATATTACATCCCCTTTTTTATATCTAAAATCGAAAAGATTCGATTGTATGAAGATTATGTATATGGTAGATGCATTAGGAACTCCTAACAAAATATATGGACCGGTCGTAATACTATCAACTTCTTTTTCCTAACTAAATATTAAGCTAAACGAAAAGTATTTAACAACTTATTAATGTAAAACCATACCCGGTTATCATAACGAATTTTGTTCAAAGTAAATAAATACTAGGGAAAGCACTTACATACTTTTGAATGTTGAACTATATAGCTACTGCAACCGAAGTTATTCCAAATATTTTACCAACAATACCAACTAGAGTAACAACTTTTTTCCAATTTGGTCCACGTTTTGAATTTGCTGCACCCTCGTAGATATATGAGATATGTTTCTAAATTTAACACAACTTGATGGTGGGTATATAAGATTCGGCACAGCCGAATATAACGCTCTTACTTGTTATGTAATAGACAATTTATTGACAAAAACAAAAAAATGTTTGTGGGGACAACCTCAACGCGTTTAGATGGTTGGTTAGACCAACAGGAGGAGTTAGGCCATTTAAGAGGAGTATTCCTACTTTTAGAATGTGGAAAGTGAAGGAAGATGAAACTGAAAATGTTTCTGTTTACTTTTGTTCAGTACATAATCTGAGTTTTTACTTTTGATTTACAAACATAATTCGTAATGATTGTGTTTGTAAAATAGCTAACAATGCGAGGTTTTCGATCTAACTAAAAGTGGGGTTACTCCTCCTGAAGATGATGGCCTAAACCAGCACCGGAACGCGTCGATAAATTGGTTGTCCCCCCAAACATTTTTTGATTTTTATCAATAAATTGTCGATTACATTAATAAATAAATGTAATAGACTGGGATGACGTGCGAATAATTTTTTTTTAAGAAAATTTACTATAAAAAAAATTTTCTAAAGATAATGTTAATTCACAAAAAAAATCTGTTTAAAAATTTGTTAAAGGCAAAATTTTCTATAAAAACTAGTATGAATGGAATATTTTCTTTCGATTAATTTTTCTATAGAGAAAAATTTGCTTTCTACAGAAAAATATTTTTTGTGGAAAATTTTTCTATTGAGAAACATTTTTATAGAAAGTCTGCTGAAAAATTTCCTATAGACAAACAGAAGATTTTCTATGGAAAAATTTTCCACTTGAAACATTTTCTACAAAAAAATGTTGCATAAAATAAATTTCCAATAGGAAAAATGTTCTATAGAGAAAACTTTACTATAAAAAAAATCTAAGGAGAATTTTTTGCGTCAAGGAATGGGTTGTCCTCAGAACCTTTTTTTTTTTGTTTTTTTCAAAAAATTGTCTTTTATATTAATAAATAAATGTAATAGGCTGGGATCAAGTGCGAATAATTATGCTTTGTGAAGAAAATTTTACTATGGAAAATATTTTCTAAACAAAATGTTAATTAAAAAAAAATAAAATTTCTGTTAAAAAATTTACTAAAGACAAAATTTTCTATAAAAACAAGTTTTAAAGGAATATTTTCTGCAGAAAATTTTTCTTTCGATTAATTATTCTATAGAGAAAAATTTGCTATCTACAGAAAAACATTTTCTATTAAAATTTTTTTTATAAAAATTTTTCTATAGAGAAACATTTTGTATAGAAAGTCTGCTGAAAATTTACCTATTGACAAAATTTTTATGGAGAAGATTTTCTATAAAAAATTCACCACTTGAAACATTTTCTACAAAAAAATTTTGCATCAAAGAAATTTCGTATATGAAAAATTTGCTTTAAAGAAAACTTTACTATCAAAAAGAAAATTTCTGAAGAGAATTTTTCTATATAAAAAATTTTAAATATAAAAGTTTTCTATAGTGAAACAGGAGATTTTATTTTCTAAAGAAAAAAATTAATTCTTGGGATACCGAAAAGTGTAGATGGATAGTCAGCGGTAGCATTATTGCAATGTTTGAGCTCAAAACATAATAATATTAGGCGAATACAAGTGTTTAGGCTCGAAACCAAGAAGAAAATAAGACAAAGTTCATTAAAGCGCATAATTTATGACGTCTTTTACTTGTTTCCATATAAACTCCGAACTACAAGATACAGATCAAGGTTCGTAAAAGAACAGTACCTTATTACATTGTACATAACTTGCGCACACATAAAATATATTTATTTAAACGTACCTAACTAAGTCGGAAACAAAGTTAAGTATACAAAGGCACAATACAAAAAAGAACGGTACGCTATAATAATGTACCGTTCTTTGGGATTTTAGAGTATTTTTTAGTTAGCTATAGAGTTGTATAAAGTACTAAGTTACGAATTTTTACATAACTTACTTGGGGCTGCGTTCGTTATATTTTGGCAAAGAATTGTTGTTGTGAATTCATAAATTACTTGCATATTTTCATAAAAAATCCCAAAAAAATTAAAGTTAAGGAGCCAAAATGAGGAACGATTTGAACATGTTCGTTTTTGGTAAATAAATTAGGGATGGCTGGCTCATGGCTTTACCTTAGCCATGTGTAGTGTATATCAACTTACTCTATTGAGAAGTACATGTTAAAATCTTTAGGTATTTTACTTGAAAATAGCCCATTAATTTGAAATTGCTGGTAAATTCTTTAAATTATGTATGCAAATTGTGTTTGTATTAGTAAATATTTAACACAATTTTTCTATGATATACACAAAAATATAACAGAGTTTGTTATAGTACTCAACAAAGTACGTTATAGTGCTCAACGATGTACGTTATTTTTAGTGTACATCGTGAAAGTTCGTTATGATAAAGGTTGTGCATTTCAACAGGTACTCTAAAATTTTAAGGTACTTATACTTAAATTGAACACTTTGTTACGTATGTGACTTTGTACCGAACTTGCCCAAGTACAGTACGGTACTTTAAAATACAGTATTTTAGAGTATTGTTTCGAACCTTGCTACAGATTCTTTAAAAACTTTTGCCAAAAAGTTATTCCACTTTTCATGTAAATGGACTATGTACTTTCTTTAAACATTTGTGTACTTTTTTTTTGCCATTATTTATGTTCCTACTATGAACATATATGTATGCAGAAACTCTTGCGAAAGGATTCATAAATTTACATATTACGAGTGAGTATATGTACATAAATATTTCTTTGCAATCAATTTAACTCAAACTTACCATAAATATTCAGTCGAGCAGTATGTGATGCTTCACCAGCGCGAGAAATTGCTTTACATTCGTAATCACCACCATCTTCGGACTTGACAGCCGATATATTAACATGACTGATGACGTCACCGAACATTGTTACGTATTGTCCAATCATAAGTCGGTCATTCTGAAAAAAAAAGAAGACAACAACAAATTGAAAATATCTATCTACAATTGAAGAATTCCAGGATGTACATGGAAAAATTTCAACATTAAATGATAACGGATGAAATAATGAATGTGAAATATGTATGCATGTACATAAAGTATATATGCGTATGTATGTATATTCGTACATGTATACATAAGTATATATTTATATCCAGCAGTTCTTAATTGAAGGGCTACCTCCAAAATTGGTAATATGTATTGCTAGCAATTTTATCCTCGAATTCTCTCTTTTTCTCTTGGCTGTATCTAAAGCGGCTAACGACCCCTTCCAATGATAAGTATATTCTAAAATCGCTATCTAAATATGGGATAAAGTTCTTAAATTTAGATCCCCTGGGTATTTTTTCTAAGAATTGCGAGTATAAATATGCTTTAATTCTTCCATTTAACATTTGTATGATATATTGAACTCATTGTGCAACAATTTGTTATCGAATGGATGATATTGACCAGCTGGATTCCGTCATGTGAATTATTTACCTTTCGATGTCTATCATCTGTCAACCATTATTATTGACAATAAATAAACATTTCTTTTGACTGTCGTCATTCATAAAGTACGAACTATTTGTTGCATCATGAATGTAATTTGTTTTATAATTCATTTGCTATATATTCATGATATTCTATTGATTGATTCATTTGCAAAATATGTACATATTTTTTGGAAAATGTATGTCCCACTAACCAAAATAATAAAAACGTAATGCAACAGAAATATTTTGACCGACTTTTCATATTATATAACCTTTACCATTTTTTTTGTCCAAACTATCCATATTGATAAAAAATATGATTGTTTTTGTCTCGGCTTTAGAGTTTATTATAACGAGACATAATCGCGTGAAATGCTTAAGTACAAAAAAATTAACTTTTCATTAGTGAATTTTTTAGTTATCTCTGTAATACCTGCAGTTATTTATATAAAATTTTGCATGTACCCGTATGTATTGTTTGGTTCAACGAATGTTTTTGCCACTTAAGATATTTGTGCAGACATTCGTACGTATTATGGCATTTCTGCTGCAAAAAAGCTTTTAAAAAATCTGAAGATGCAGTTCTATAGAGAAGAGTCTAGTTCTATAGAAAAGAGTCTAAGGGTCAATAATTGTTTTCAAGAAAGAGTTATACTATGTGTTATAAAAAAGGTATTGAAATGTGATGAATGTGTATCAAAGTCAGTAGCTCATGTGTCGAATATAGCTTCACAGCTTGAATCTTGATGTCGATTTAATTAATATACAGAATCTTGGATTTAGTCTGCAGAAGAATATAAGTTAATCTCGTATATCGTTTAAGAGATATCAGGAAATCGAAAAAGCTCTACAAAATTCAGAGTTTTGGTTTTCTTTGGACAAAAACTAAGTTGGCTCGGTTTTGGTCGGTGCTATCACCATAACGATGTGAAAGGTGAAAGTATCTTCTTTAGATTGAGCGAGAAAAATTTTCCGATCGTAGAACAAAGTTAAAAATTTTCTAGAAAAAGTCATATAAATTGTTACGCATAGTTTAAGCAAAAAGTGTTGAAGTAGTTTAGGCGTAACTTTTTAATCAAATTGAATTTAAGTGTAAATCCCTTAGAAGTCGACGGATTTCAACAAAAATCAATAGAGCTCTTTTCTAGATCAAATAATCAGAGGAATTTCATCACTCTGTTGAGAATTACGGCTTATATTGAGAAGAAAAGTAAGTAAAAATGGGGGTCTAAAATTCCCAATCCAAGTGAAAAAAAGAAATATCAGTGCCAAATTTCATTAAATTATCTTAAAAGATGTGACCTGTACATTGATCACAAGCTTATATGGTTTCGGACCCATATTTTTATTCATTACAATAACAATATAACCTTATTTTTCTAAATTTCGAAAAATTGCCTAATTTTTCGAAATTTTATTTTTGAGTCACAAGCCACCTAATCATAGACCGGGTCACATATGGGCAATTCCTGCGTGACGGACGATACATTTGTACGGAATTTGTTGTACTTAAATGTATCCCATTGTCGTTATACACTAGATAGCTTTGCATAAATTTCAGGGAATATTACCCCATCGTTTGTGCTATCGAATGGGGTTTGTAAATTTACATACTTGTTTTGGAAAGTGCTGTGACGGACGCTACAAAAAATGGAGGTGACCTTTTTTCAACATGTGTTTCTGTAAATTTTATCAAATCGGTCATAGTTATAACAAAAAATGTAGATAGACTGAAGATAGAGGAAAATCAGAGGAATTTCATCACAGCTTTTATAAATTTTTTAAGTTTCACCAAAAATCCATAATACAGTTTTTGCTTGAATGTTTTTTATTAGGAAAAAATTTATATTTTATATTTTTTTAAGGATTCGTTTATCAGTGAAAAGAATGGTCTTACTTGTTCCCGAATTTCATCTCCTTCCTTTTCATGTCCGCGGTTAAAATGCGCACAATTGGGCACAATTTAATATATTACAAAACGGCTAAATACATGTATTTATTTAAAGTTTTACACTTTTTACAACTTATTTCTCGTCCCAAGAATGCTGCGGCTAGCTGCTACAGTGTCCCAAAAATAAAAAATAAATCAAATTTCAAAATCATCAAATTTGCCCCACTGTATATTATTTTAACACCTAATATCTTAAATTTAATCTGTATATATAAACAGTGTTATTGCTTTATGAATAAGACAGGCATGTGTTCGTAAATTTTGTATTTAATTTATATCATTTTGTAAAAAATATATACTGTGACGGACGCTACACACTTTCCTATACATATTATTCTGTAAAATGCTATATAAACATTTATATATTTTTAGCCTAATTTAAAGCATAATATAAGTTCTCTCTACGAACCAAGTTCAATTGGAGAAAAAAAAATTGCACTAGTCAAATTAAAAAAAACCTTTATTTCTGTGACGGACGCTACACACTGTGAGCCCTTTTTTACTTGACGTTATTTATATCACTCCAATTACTTTTGATGTGGTCTTTTACATCTAATTGTATAAAATTAAGCGATTTTTATGAAGTGTTCATAAAAATTGTAAAAACATCCATAGAGGTATCGAGTTTCAGTGGGAAGTCAAAGTCTGCTTAATTTTGTATAGTTAAATGTTAAAGACTCCATCGAAATTAATTTGAGTGATATAATTAACGTCAAGTAAAAGAGTGCTCACAGTGTGTAGCGTCCCTGACAAAAATAAAGATTTTTTAACTCTGACTAGTGCAATTTTTCTGCAATTAAACTAGGTTCGTAAAGAGAACTAATAGTATGCATAACATAAGGCCAAAAATAAATAGATATAGAATAAAATGTATATGCAAGTGTGCAGCCTCCATCACAGTTAGGCTTGCCACCCGTACTTTTTAATAAATTATTGTTCGTTATTTCTAGTAATGGTATAATAAAGTACGCGAAAATACTTTATTTCGCATGATGTAATTATTTATAGAGCTCGAAATAGATTTAAGTTATATTGACGATTTTTTCTTGAACCATGTCATAAGAAATTTTAGAAAAAAACATAATCTGGGAGCGCTAATTGCCTATTACATTCATTATTTCTCTTTAAGACGAATATATGCAGGTGACCGCAGTTGAAAAAGGCGATCTGCTGTTTGATCGATCCAACCTGTACTTTAACGAAATGGTTTTGTTTAAGTGCATTCAAAAGATTTAACGATTAACATATTATAAACTTGTGATAAAATAATAAAATAAAAATGAAAAAAGAAGAATTAAAACGGCCCCCCTAATGTTAATGACTATGGCAAACGAAAAAAGTAAAATGATTTAAGGATCAGCACCTGGAACATCCAAACCCTCTAATGAGGAGGTGCTTTGACAGAGTTGATGGATGTTCTCGGGGAATATAAATGTGATCTAACTGCTGTCCAAGAAGTAAGATGGAATGGCCACGGCATCGCCAAGATACCAAAAGGTGACCGATATTACAGCTGTCATGAGAGTAGGCATGAATTTGGTTGCGGATTCATAGATAGCAAAAAATAGCTGCCCTAATCATGACGTAAAAATAATACTGGGTGATTTTAACGCAAAGATTGGACAGGAAAGTTGCAATGAGCCCACTATCTGTAAATTCAGCCTCCACAATGAAACATCTGACAATGGTATAAGGTTGGTCTCTTTGCGGCTGCTCGAAATATGGGAGTGAGTAGTACCAGATTTCAATACCGTAGAATACACAAAGCTACGTGGGTGTCTCCCGATCAAATGACAAAAAATCAAATAGACCATATTGTAGTTGACGGACGGCACTCATCAAGCGTATTGGATGTGCGTACAATTCGGGCAGTCAATATGGACTCCGATCACTATCTCTTTGCAGCCAAGGTGAGAACACGCCTGAGTGTGTCGCGAAACTTGCAGACAGAATCGCAAAGGAAATTTAACACCACCAAGTAACAATCCCATTAAATTGCTACAGATTACTCGCGACGAACAGCTCAATTACTCGGAGAAAATATGTCTACTCTCAACGACATCAGCGCTCTATGGCAACATACTACCAACTCTATGAAAACTGCTGCAAAAACTGCATTTTTATGCAAAAAAAGATTCAAGTAAAAAATGTAGCGTCCGTCTCGTGTAAAACGACAATGGCTTCATTTAAGTACAAAAAAATTGGTACAGGCAGGATATGTTAATCCCAGGAATAAAATCACTTTTTCTATAGAAGTGTTGACATTTTTTTGTCAATTGACGGTTTTTTGGGACCAATTTTGCTTATACCAATAACTAGCAAGTCAAATTTTGACCCTCTCTAACTCAGAAACTTTTTTACCGATCTTGCCGAAACTACTATATAATAGTACTAACCTTGGTGTAAATTTCATCCAAATCGGAAGATATAAGTTTAAAAGTTCGATCACTTGACGCAAAATTGGACGCGAATTTAGAGTTTTTGAACAACATTGGTGAAGTGTATTTAAGATTCGGTATAGCCGAATATATTGTTTTACTTCAAAATTCAAATAATTCCACACCTGTTCGGTATACAAAAAAAAAATGGCTTTAAAGTAACTTCAACAATAAACCAAAGAAGAACATTAAAAAATAAAAACAAGTAAGATAGTGCTATAATCGGTCAAACATAATAATATAAAACCCCTCACCACTGAAGTCAAATATCTTTTTTTTGTATATAAGAACAAGTATTTGCTAAGTTTTGTCATTATACAAACATATTCTCAAGGCTTGTATATTAAAAAAAAATTTTGTAACTGGTACTTATATAAAAGCTAGGGTCAAAAGTAGACCGATTATCTCGAAATTTTGCAATTTGATGTCAGTTTTTACAAAAATTGCATATGTAACAAATAAACTCAAAGGTGTCATTATTTTCAGATTTACGATAATTTAAGTGATTTTCATCTCATTTAGTGAGTTTTGACAGAAAAGTTTGTATGGAAGCTATGGTCAATTATGGACCGACCCCAAAGAAATTTGGTGCGGTGATTTCTATGTACATAACACTGGCCAACAAATTAGGCAAAAAATTTTGACTAGGGAAACGAAGTATGTTTTTTAGCTAATCTGGCTGCGCTGAATTCGAATCTGGCAACAAAGTTTGGCTATCACGTCCAGTTCGTTTTTTATCGCATGCTGGCAATACTGTAAAATAGTTAATACTGGCGCTACAATTTCACAGTTATTAATTTGACAAAAGCCTACATTCATTATAAATTTCTATAAAGGTAGAGTTTAAGTATGTCAGTGAGATCGTGTGTTACTAATCCGAGCTATTTTTGCTTTGTGTGTGGTGAATATCTGATTGGAAAAAAAGGATATGCAATATCAGAATCACTAAAATATGCATATCTACATTATTTTGGTTTTGCTGTCGGAAACTTGGACAAACCGTGGACACCGACAATGTTTTGCAATCGTTGCAGAACTATTTTATACAAGTGGTCAAATGGCGAGAAAATCTATTTAGATTTTTCAATTCCAGTACTTTGGAGAGAGTCAAGTAACCACCAAACTGATTGTTATTTCTGTTTAACAAAAGTTACTGGATTCAATATGAAAAATCGAAAAAGTATTACCTACCCTAATGTCCTATCAGTTTCCAAACCAGTTCAACGTCTATCAACTGATCCACTACCAGTCATTCCCGGTGCTACGAGCAGTGAGTCCGAAATATCTTTCGGCAGCAGTTGTAGTTTGTATGAGGCTGATAATGAGCGCCATTTAGTGACTCAAGCTGAGCTGAGTGATCTAATTCGGGACTTGCATTTAACGAAGCAAGACGCAGAAATACTTGCTTCACGCATGCAGCAGTGGAAACATATTGCAACTGGGACGAAAGTAACAATCTATAGAAAAAGAGGTTTAGAATTGACTGCATATTTAGAAAATAAAGGCTCTATTCTGTACTGCACTGATGTTAATGGTTTATTTCGAAAAATGAACCAGCCATATGACAAAACTGAATGGAGATTATTTATTGATGGCTCTAAGTACAGTTTAAAGGCACTTCTTTTACATAATGGCAATGAAAAACCATCCATACCAATTGCTCATGCCATTAATACGAAGGAAAATTATGAGTCAATGACTGAAATTTTGACATTACTTAAATACAATGATAATAAATGGAAGATCTGTGGTGATCTTAAGGTATGTGATTTAAATTTCTTTACATATGTAATATACCTATACATAGGTCATTGGTTTGTTGACTGGTATGCAAGGATTGCTGTTTCCTGTGTCTATGGGATAGTCGCGCCACACTTCATCATTACCTCAGAACAGAGTGGCCAAAAAGGACTGAATATTCACCAGGAAAACAAAACATTTTTAATAAACCATTAATTGATCCAAATGATGTTCTTCTTCCACCGCTGCACATAAAATTGGGCCTTTTTAAGAACTTTGTGAAGGCTCTGGACAAAGATGGTGCAGCATTTAAATATTTGTTAAAAGTTTTTCCTAAAATTTCATATGCTAAAATAAAAGAAGGGATATTTGTTGGCCCTCAGATCAGGAAGCTTATCAATGATCATAATTTTTCGCAGTGTTTATCGGAGTCTTTCAAGTGCATCGTGAAAAGTTTTCTTGGAAACAATAAGAGTGAAAACTACAGACAAATTGTTGCTGAATTATTGAAAAGTTATCATGAATTGGGTGCACGAATGTCACTCAAAATACATTTTCTCCATTCGCATTTAGATTTTTTCCCACAAAACTTAGGTGCAGTTAGCGACGAACAAGGGGAACGCCCATCAAGATTTAATGAAAATTGAAAGGAACTATCAAGGATTTTGGGATAAAAGTATGCTGGGAGACTATTGTTGGACTCTAATACGTGAAACCGAACCAACGAAATACAAACGACAATCATATAACGCCATTCACTTTTAAAAACTCATTGATTTTTAAATAAACTAATAACTTTTTATGGAAAAATCTAATAAAAGCTTTTTTTTATATCTCGAAAACCTGACGTGATAGAGAAAAGCCATTTACAGATTCGAATTCAGCGCACCAAATTACACTATGAAATGTATTCGGTTGCTCCAGTCAAAAACCTTGTTGGCTAGTGTAATTAGAATTTGTTTTAGATTTTATTAAAATATACTGATATTTGTGGAAAACGACAATTTCGGGAAGTGAGATCAATGGGAGGTACCCTAAAAAATGGATCAATTTTGACAAATTTCAATAGTCATGGTCCTATTTACTACTAAGCCAATTTAAATTTACTACTAAGCCAAGTCAAATTTCATTGTAAAGTAGTGTTATCGGTAATAGGGCTTTGAACTATACCGACAACGGTATTTTATGATCACGAGAGGCGTTTATCGGTTAGTGTAGCTTAGTGATAACGGCTTCTATCTAGGATTTGTATTCATTTATTTTTTGTCTATATTGATTGCGAAATAGAACTAACGAACACATACATTTCTAGAATTTAGAGTGGTCAAATTTCTACAGTTGCATCATTTTTTGGTTTTTTATTATTGTTGTTTGTTGTAATGCTGGGCAGGCTTTTTTTATTGTACATTTTGACCAGTTTCGGGCTTTAAATTAAAATTGATTGCAATTTTCTTTTTTACATGCAAGTATTGCAGTTGTTGCTGGATTTATATTTGAAAAATAAAAACGAAACAAAAATTGCTTCTGTTTTTTTGTTGTTGTTGCTATAGTTGTACGTGTGCATAAATATTTATAGAAATGTGTATGAATGTAACTGAATAGATAAAAGCATGAACGAAAGAACGAATGAATGAATGAATGAATCAGATGTGGTACATTTAGATTGGAGTGGGATGTACTTACATTAGGCAATGCAAAACCATCCAATTGCCAAACAATTTTTGGTGTGGGATTGCCGCTTGCACTGCATTTTAATGAAACGGATGGTCCTGGTTGCATTGTCTGCTCAATGAACTTGTAGATAAGTTGTGGTGCTACTTCTAAAAATGAGAAAAAGAAAAATGTAATAAATATAAATACTTTTATCCAGGACACATATGTACGCAACGATTCAAATGTCAACAAATGTTTTAATGTGTATCTTTGTATGGGAGTCATTCATTACTTACCTCCTAATCTTAGTTCAGCCGTTGCTTGTACAGATTCCAAATCATTCTTTACCATACACTGGTACATGCCTTTGTCTTCTTTCGTAATTGAGGTAATACGCATATGTTCTTTCGACAGCAAACGTACCCTGGCTCCTGCTCTCAAAGGATGACCATCCTTTAGCCAAGAGATGCTTTGCTTGGGAAACCCCGAAATGCTACAAATCTAAAATTCAAATAAATGATTCTTTAAGTGCATGTGTGTGTGTGTCTATGCATAATACAAGTTCGTTTGTTCATGTGTATGTATGTATCTTCTTGTTTAAATACATAATGAAACCCAAAAAAGGAACACATTTCAAAGTTTTATTTTTCCAATTTTTTTTTGTGTCATTTCCAAACATTTACATACAGACGTACACACACATAAACAAATACATACATAGATTTTTTGGAAGCAGAGATAAAATTTTAAAAGCTCACAAACATTATTTGTCTTTCTTCCTAGTCCTTTTTATTTCGGATTTTGTTGGTTTATATGAACCATGTATTGGATGTTTAATTTTTTTATTGTGTATATATTAGTACATGTATATATACATTTAAGGGTATTCCTTATATAAAGTTAAACCTTTTGAATTTTACTCTTTAATGCCAAGAAAATTTTAGCTTAATCGATTAATATAAAGTCGTAAGTTAAATTTTTGTAAGTATGTTTTTCGAGAAAAAAATTTACATGTTTTAATTAACTCTTCCAAGTTGATACTTAATTCGAAATTTGCATAAGCGTTAAAGAATAAACAACATTCTATGTATTTATTACCAGCTGATAGTTGGTTAAAGTACGAAGTAGATTAAGAAAGAATAGAGAAATAAAAAAGTTTAACTGAACCGATCATGTGCTCATAGGTGAACAAGTAAATAAGTTTTCAAGGGGCAACTTAATTCTCGTTTTCAATTTCGCTGAAGTGTTCAATTAAATAGGTTAGGTTAGGCAGGATGTAGTCCGTATGGTCCGCGACACTTGAGTCCTTTGTGATTCCTACAGGGAAGAGAAAAGAAAAATTTCTAAACTACCGATATATAAGAGGCTCAGTTAGAGCCAGTCAGTTGCAATAATAAAAGAGCAAATTTTACGAATGTTGATGTTTGCGATCTCTGGTAAATCATGCAAGAAAGGGAATCCCAGATGGAGTGTCCTAATATCAGCAAGGGCCGGGCAGTGGCAGAGGAAGTGAGTGATGGTTTCTTTCTCCTCTACGTTGTGACAGCTTCTGCAGTAGTCATTGCTTTGAAGATTAAGTTACATGCTACAATGTAAACCTATTAACCAGTGACCACTGAGTACTGAGATAAGGGTGCGAAGTCTATGGCGCGGAAAGCTAACCAAGATTGCCGAACGCTTACGGTCGTAAGTTGGCCATGTGAGTCAAGAGATCAAACAGATCGTTTCTGTGGACCAGTTGGTCTGTGCGGACCTAAAAAGAAACTGCTTAATGAGAAGTTTGGAAGCAGATAGCTGTATACCTATAAATTGGTCAATATTCTCCTGACTAAGGAGAGCACCACCTTTAAATAGATGATCTTTAATAACAATTAATTACTTTCAACGAAAATCTTTTAAGGATGAAAAGTCCAAATGTAATCCAAGTATACTTACTTACTTAAATGACTTATAGTTATAACCTGTTTAGGTCAAAGGCCGAGCATATGTTAGAATTCCATGCGCCTCTATCTTTTGCGCATATTCTCCAATTTCGTATGCCAAGTTTTGAACGATTTTCTTCTACTTGGTCTTTGCATCGAAGTTTTAGACGCCCTTTTCTACGAGTTCCCTCAGGATCACTTTTCTTACCGGAGTATTTTCATCCATTCGCACAACATGTCCTAGTCAACGCAGCCGCTTTTGCTTAATGCGTTTCACTATGCCTATGTCAGTGTATAACTCATACAGATGATGGTTCACTCAATGTTGATACCCGTCGTTGACGCAGACTTGTCCAAAGATTGTTTTTAGTAGAATTTTCATCTCAAACACGAAAATAATAGCTTCACCTGCCTGTGCAAAATGCCAATGATATAACGCGTAGTATAAGCAATTTTAGTTCTTACGAAGAGGACTTTATTTCTTAGCTGTTTGCTTAGGTCAAAAAAAGCATCGATTAGCAAGTATCATTTTACGCTTGATTTAGATGTTTCTATCGTTGTTGATGTTCACAGCGGTAGGTATACAAATTCTTTTACAACTTCGAAACTTTTGATCCAATTCTAGTGATCTGTTTGCCTGTAGAAACCATCAGTTTTGTTTTTGGTTCATTTACAGCTAGACCCATTGTTTCTTTGATTCCCTCTCGATACTGCAAAAGGCGGCAGTTACCTAGAGCAAAGTGCATCCCAGAATATAAATGTCATCGGCAAACGCGAGTAGCATATGTTTTCTATTGAAAATTGTACCAGTTGTATTAACTGCAGCATCTCGAAAGATTTTCTCCAACACAATATTGAAGAGATCGCATGAAAGACTCTGATAGGTTTTTACATATGATGTTGTATTAGTTAGTGTCATCCTGCATAACTTTATTAGCTTCGTAGAGATGCCAAACTCAGATATTGCTTCAAACACCTTCTTCCGTATTGGACTTTCAAAAACTGCTTGTAGTCAACAAAGAGATGATATGTATAAATTTGTTTCTCTTGGGTCTTTTCCAGGATTTGGCGTAGGAAATAGATCTAGTCAGTGGTTGATGTAGCTGGTTTAAAGACGCATTTGTACGTCCCAATTATGGTCGATAGAATCTTATATGCAATTGGAAGGAGGATTATTCCTCTGGTGGCCATATAACGCCGTCATCATTGATTTGTTCAGGCGCGTCATCTGGATCGATTTCATTACAATCCCAGTGTATATTTTCATTTTAGGATTGAGCACTCTCATTTAGAAACGCTCTCCATTGTCATAGAGAAGCCGATGTTGCATAACCCAGTGGAAATCCAAATGAGGCGGTAATATTAGAAAACATAAAAAGCTCATTGCAAAGTGGGTGAAAATTAGCAAATGCATTTTTGAATAAAAAAAAAGAACGTGTTGTTGACTCTGACCCATCTATAAGCGTAACAAACCTAAATATTTGCCTCGATATAAGAGAATTAATGAAAATAGATCAATCACTTCACTCCGAAATTAAATAGATCGTCATCTGAGTGGACGGCAGCTAACAACCCTCGTCTATAGTCCTATTTTGAGACCAAATATAAATCGTTTTACAAATGTTGGAATGATTACAATGCTCTTGATAGAGATTACGTTGATGAATTATTATAACACACGAACTGCCCCTACGCATGGTTCGATGATTGCTTAGGCCATCATCGTCAGGTAAAGATCATTTTTTGAGAAGAAATTAATCATTTAAACAGAATAAATAAAAACAATTTTTTTATTTCTTCTACAATCTAGAGAGAATTTCTTAAAAATCCTTAAAAATCGGTTTTTGTTTCGAAAACAGCAACCGTTTCAAGATTGCCATCTTATATATCGCGTTATTATGATGGACTATAGGGACCAACACACATTCAATATTAAATAAACATTGATTGCAAAAAAGATTTTGTTATTTAGATTAAGCAGGCGGGTACCGACAAAAGTCTTCGTAACTTAGGTCGTAATGAACCTAAACAAATGGCTAAGGTACTACCGAATATACTGAAGAAATATTAGTTTTTGTATTGATAGTCTTGCCGCCATTCATTCCTTATCTTTACTACATCCGTTCCCACTCGATAGAGTTCTATATTGGAATGTCTCGCATTTTATTTAGGGATGCTATAAAATGCGAGACATTCCAATATAGAACTCTATTAGGTACGTAAGCACAATAATGTAACAGGTTATGCTAGGGGGACATTGACCAATATATGGGTATACTACCATCATCTTAAACATTTCTCATTAAGCAATTTCTGTATAGGTCCACTCAGACCTACTGAACCATAGAAACAATCTGCTCAGTCTCAAGACTAACTTAGCCAATTTACGACAGTCAGCGTTCTGCAGTCTTTGTATCCCTAACGCGCCATAGACTACGCACTATAATATTAATCCTCACAGGGCTCTGTATAATATATATACATAGTCCCTTTGTTGTACCAATAGAGGTAAAAATGCTAAATGCGTCTATTTTGCTGATCTTTTGAACATTTATGTTAATTTGCAGAAAAAAGTTATCCAAATGAGATTCCGACTCTATAATGACAGAGGCAACTACCTTCTCTAATAGTTTCTCTATCCTCAGCTTTATGACGAGGCATAAAAAGTCGTACTTATTAATATTGAGTATCCTTAAAACATAGTACGCTTTGCTGCAAAGCCTGTAGTGCGGGAGGGATATTAGAACTACTGAAAGCTAAATATCATGAAAGTTTTAAAACTGAACATGTGAATCTTTAAAATAAAAATAAATTTTTATTTTATTGCAGACATACCGCGTTAAATCTATGTACTACATAATTGGAACAGGGAATGTTGTCTCAGACAATGATTCAATTTTTAGACCCATCGAAAGGGACCAACGTTTTAACGTCGGCTCCGAGTAGCAAATGCATTAGTAAGAGAAGTCTTACATAGCCTAATACTCAATAACCAGTGGCTAGTTGAATTTCGGGGAGAACCGCTTTTTTTGAAAATTTATTTTTTCAAAGTGTATGGCTTGGAACCTCAGATATACTAAGCGGATGACTAATCTGCTATACTACGGCGGTTCATGTGCTAGACAATAGGCTTTAGATTATTCTCTTATCCTTATTCTCTTATCCTTGACTCCTTTTATATCGGACTCTGTTGCGAGATGTAAGGCATACGTCATTCCATGAATAGTTTTCTACCGCCACTCCGCATCAATTGACTTTCTCCATGTTCTAACACGTGCACCAATACGACAGCCTCTTCCCTGTGGACTCCAACGAGATGCTTGTCGAATAATGTTGGTATTTGGCCGTTGAAGTGTGTGATCCATCTACGCCATTTCCGTTCACATACCTTTATAGAAGCAGGGACCATATAAAAAGAATTTACCGTAAGCGTTTGTTTGCAGAGATTTGTAGGCGCCTATCGATAGCATTTGAACGTTTTCAAGTTTCGCAGCCGTAATACACGATAGACTTGATATTTAAGTTATATATTTGTAACATAGTAGTCGTTGATATTTGCCGAGATTTCCAAATAGCTCGAAGAATGCCGAACGCAGATTTTGCCTTATTAATACGCGATTCCATATCCTTGTCGGCGCTACGTTTTGTAGATACCAAACTACCAAGATAATTGAAGATACCTACACATCCAATAACCTCGTTATTTACATTGATATGTGTTGACGGCCATATTCTCCAGGCATAATCTTTGTCTTGGAGATTGATTTCTAGCCCAGCTGCCTGAGATTAAATAGTGACAGCGTTAGTATTTTCTTGAAGGTGACCTGAGCTTTGGCTTAGGAGATGGACAGCATCTGTATAGTTATTCCAAGTCCTCAAGTGCTATCATTCAGAGCAGTGCGCATTATGTTGTCAATGACGAGGATAAAAAGTATAAGTGACAGTTTACCCATGGGCAGGACTTGACATTATAAAATCAACATACATTGCCCGAATTGAGCTCAGAATTTTTGTTGGCATATTACGGTTTTCTAAAACTCTCCACAGATAGCTCTTTTTGACACTGCAGAAGCCCTTCATAAATGCGGAGTTCATTACATTGCTCTAATACTTACCTTACTGTGTTTATTAAATTAATACAAGAGGGTCAATCGACAAGTTTTTGTCAGATCACGGGGAATTCAGAAATATTTATGGGCATGACTTCCAGCCGGCCTTTAAATGCCCTAGATTTTAAGCCAAAAGACACCTACCAACACCTGTTACATTCGGAAAGAAATTGGCTATTAGTATGTAATCCTATAATCGAAATTAATAGTTTGCTTAGACAAGAAGAAGTAATATGAAAAGATCACACACGAGCATGAAGTAGTGTAAACGATAACTAGCCCTGCGAAGTAATAACTGAGGGCAGTGACGCTGTAAAAGAATGGCAAGGCAGTTTAGTGAGTATGAGACTATTCCTGGAAAAAACAATTGCCATGAAAAGGCTAAAGCTATAATAAAAACGGACACCTTAAAGTAAGAAGAGGACGTCCGAAACTTCGATGAAAAGAGTAAGTAGAAGAGAATCTTTCAAAGCTTGTTGTACAAATTTAGAGAATAGCGCAGAAGATCGAGGAGCATGGAATTCTAAAACATGCTTAAGGTCAAACCTCAACAGATTGTTAATATAGTCCATTAAAGTAAGTGAAGTAAGTACAAACAAGACCTTGTCAAGTCTCACATAATGAAAACCATTTCATATCTTTAGAAAATTCCGCACCCTATACAAAAAAATAGAGTCTGATTCGATTTAGTATCTTGCTCAGTATTAAAAGAAGTCTTAATCCCCTGTAGTTGTTGCAGTCTTTAAAGATACTCTTTTTTGGTATTTTGACTAGAATATCTTCATTCCAGGAGGTTGGCAGAGCTTATTCTTCCCATATTTTATGCACAAAGTTAATAATAATGAAAATTTCTATAGTGGAATGTCTCCACATCTCATTAGGAAATTACCAGAATTTACGAATAAACGCAGATGTCGTGTCGACAATGTGCATGGTTTGGAGGTACATACCTTGATCAAATTGAAAAAATTGGTTGCAAAAGTGTTGGTCTTTTATTGAAAAATAATTTAAAAATAATAAATCCATCTTCGATGATAAATATTTATTTGGATTCACTCTAACACCTGTAGCTTTATATGTTCTTCTAGCTTAAAACTTTGATTATGACTTTCATGCCAAAGTTCCATTTCGATTTTGCAGGTAAATCAGGTTTAAATTAAAGTTAACCTCTATTCTTCCCTATATAAAAATGTTTCCACTGTATCTATTGATTCTGTTAATGTACATAAGATGCAAATCAAAATAGATTCTTTGATTATTTGCCATATTTTGAAAAACTATTATTGAATTGAATAATATATTTCATTCTCTTTAGCGATTACCCTTATTAATATAAATGCATACATCTGTACATATGTATGTAAATGTGTATGTGTACAAATTTAGTAATTTTGTTTTCATTTCCGTTTTGTAAAGGAAGCATCAATCGTTAGTGAGTTTTGTCTATTTCTGTTTCTATTTGCAAACGTATACGTACCAAATCTGCAGTTTTTCCTAAATTGACTGTCTGCACAGTGGGCTGGATGGCTGCTGTCAGCGGTGAGGTAACGGACATTTGCACTTCAAGTGTTTCACTGCCCTCCGAATTGTTGGCTGTGCAATAGAATGCTCCATTGTCTGACTTGTCCACTGCGGTTATAATCAACGTGCCATCCTTAATTTTAGCCCGTCCTGTTGCCAACAAATGCTGTATGGATTCTTCGTTATTTGGACGTTTTGTATGCCAACTGAAATTTAAATTGCAAAATATGTATTGTACATAAAAAAAAGTAAAATACATAAATATTGTATATAGTACATGCAATCGTATATACAAAATGTATGCTATATATGTATGTAGTATGTATGTAAGTTGCAGATTAATGTGAGTGCTTAAAATTACAACATTCGTTTTAACAGTTGACAAACGTTTTGGAATCGTAAAAATGAACATGAAAAAAATAAAATAAAAATTTCTAATTTACTGTATAATTTTAAAATCGCATTAAAAAAGAAATCACTGGATCGAAATTAATAAATAAATATGAGGGTACAAAAATGATTAGAGCGGAATTGCGATTTGACTAAATGAAACAGGAGAAAACTGAATTTACAATTCGCAAAATGTTTTGTTTGATATGTAAATGTCAAGCAAAATTTTTTAAACTGCAAAGTTATTAATTAGTTAAAATATTACCAAATATAAACACAAGGAAATGACTTTTATTTGTTTAAATTTGTAAAACATTTTAATTGGAATTTATTTTGGTAATTAATATGATAGGATTTATTCAGCATTTAGTATTAGAAAAATATGTGATTGAATATTCCCTTGAAAATGTGATAATTTTCGAAACATGTAGTCTTTTTTGAATGTCTTTTTGAAAAATCGCCTATGAATGTTATTCCGTGAAATATGTTATTTTTATTTGCAAATTTTAAGAGAACAACTACGCCATAATAGTAATATTCATGTAATTATCGCAACTAACTTTCTATACCCACCATTAAAATTGAGATTGTCATTCCGTTTGTAATTTTCCTTAAGTATGAAACACAATTGGAACGAACGACCAATTTTTCGGAACGAATATTCGTCGATAGAAATAGAACATATGGGCTTATATGAGTGTGTTCACAATTGATGCGTATGACGAAATTCGTCGTGCGTATCGAACAGTGCGATAGGTTTATTTCTATTTCATACGCAGACGAACGACGACTAAACTGGATAAGAGTGGCTGTATTTCTATTTCTGTTATAAAATATTAGAAATTATATGTGTTCTTGTAAAATATGGTCACCTTATAAAATATAAACAAAAAATAATTATTTCAAATAAAATTATTTAAATGTAATAATCTTATGTAATAATAAAAGAATAAAATAAAAAAATTGCAAATGTGATGAGTGTGCGATATTTCCTAAAGTGTAAGTAATTTGTGCAAACAAAAATGGCGTCAACAACGTTTATTCGTCCCAAATGTGTTCAATGGACGAATTTACAAGACGAATTTTTAAATCCAAATTCGTCGTGCTGGACGAAATTAGTCATTCGTCCCAATTGTGTTTCTACCTTTATATTGGCTCAAAAACCAAAAGGAGTATATGTTCTGAATCCTTATGAAGTTCTAAGACGATTGAGCGATGTGCGTCTATCTGTCTGTCCGTCTGTCTGTTGGCGGCACGATAAAACCTTAGCGAAAGGATATATGTCACTGAAATTTGGGGTAAATATTCTTCATTTCATGGAAAATTTCGGTATTGAAATCGGACAAAATCGGTTCATATTTGACCATAGCTCCCGTATAACCTCGTCTGGGCTAATAAATAATGGCTATGATCATATATATAAAGGTATATAGAAGTATAGAAGTTTTACATAAGCACTAGGCAGCCTATAAAATTTCATAGAAATCGGATCACATTTAACCATAGCTCCCATACAAAACACTTACGGAAACAGCCTAAATTCCATCATAAATACACTTGAATGCCAATAAATGATAAACTGTAGTAGCTATTGCCACTAAATTTAGCACAAGAAAGTCTTGTATTAATACCAGCTAGTGTGCCAAATTTTTTTACAATCAGTAACCAGTTGACCATAGCTCCCATTTAAAAATTTAAGAAAACACAAAAATACAAAACGAAAAAGCCAATATTAAAACGGTCGCCATGACTTTATTGGCTGACAAACCAACCTTTGCCTTTTACACCGGTGCTTTGTGTTGGGTCCACGTTTAGTCCATGGTTACAAAATCGTTCGTATTGTTATTAAACAACGTTAAACATTTAAGCGATAGTGTCAGACGGTTGCGTTTATAGTTTTCTTGCAGAAAACTTTCTAATTCCCAAGTGATCTTTCAAAAAAAAAACTACTGTACAATCGACCTTGTTTACATGACCCTATTTAGAAATCTAGTTGTGATCGCTTTCCAGTTTTCCATTCATGCATTACCTTTTAGCCCCAATTTCTAAGAGACTTGGTCTACGAGTTAATTCATCTTGTACCACTACCTGTAATCGTTGTCATAAGAAATTGAGTTGCTAAAACGCAGCGGTGGTACACATTGTTAATATATATGAATAGCTTACATTGCTATTATAAAGAAAAAATAGGATAGGAGATTTGAGGTCAAAGGTCATTTATAAATATTAGAAATATGCGAGCCCGGTGATTTCTGTGAATGAATGTTGAACTCGTTGGATTCCACCTAGAATAATTTGTATAGTGCGATCTCTTAAAAAGCTTGATATAAATCGGGATAAAAGCAATTAGTTTTGATGAGAATGGACCATTTTCGACACCATAGAAACCTTTGAAATAAATAGAGCCACAACTCTACTTTCGCCAAAATAGAGTATGAAACTGCACTGTTTTTTGATAGAAAGATATCCCTGACACTTTGAAATGATATTTTATATTTTTTTTTCCACTTTTATGCCACGTTTTTCTAATACTCTAAGTTTTAAATATTACAATACTACCATTAAAAAATTTACTTATATTTAAATTAAATTTTTTAAAGTTTTTAAGTACAGATGACTTCTTTTATATTTTCTTCTTCAATTTTCTTCTCGGTTTAATTTTTAAAATGTTATAAAATTTCCTTTGTTTCCAATCATTTAAACATGAGTATTTCCATCATATAAATAAAACATTATTCCTTAGCAATTATTTGAAATTGTTATAAACACAAATAGACGCACTCACATCTAAGAAGCTAAAGGATATTTCAAAATGAAGTGTTTTAATTCAGAAAATGGATGTTTCATGTTTAAGTGAATTCAAAATGAATTTTTGTCTTTACTGTTATTCAATATCTCAATATTTCAGCTTAAAGAAACTTTTTTTTATTACACAAAAATGCCTTCTAGTATTATCCTTTTATCTAAATATGAGATAGAAAGGATATTTTACGCATTTCCCTTAAATCCAAAATAGTTGAGATAACATTTCCTGATGAACCACTAGATGTCAGTTTGAACGTACAAGGGAGTGTTTTGAAAGAAAGGAATTTCTTTTATTGCGGCTCTTGAGTGTAAACTCGCATTTATATCACTTTAGAATTAAAATGAAATGTGAATCGAACGAACTGAATGGGGAGGAATAATAAAAAACAGATGAAAAAATAAAAAAATAAGAAAGAAATAAAAATTGAAAACATTTTCTATATCAAGTATTCTTGGGTAAATGTTATAAAAAGTCTTCTTCAATTATTTTTGCCCCATTTCTTTTTTTTACCGAATTTCATTTTTATTATTTTAAAAGCTTCGCGTCAATGCAAATTGCTGTCGAACTATTTTCTTTTATAGTTTTTATCTTGGAGTTTTATTTTGCTTCACATCCATCCATAGATACGAGTATGGAAGTATTTTTGTATGTGTATCCCTTTTTTATAAATATTTCTTGGTATAAATATCAATTTCATTTTATTTCCGTTTACCATCAGGTTAGTTAGTGGTTGGGTTGGTTGATGTTTGTCCGATAGATCGGGTTGGGTTTTTCTCGTTACTGTTGGCATTTGCTTTTTGTTGTTATTCATTTTCATTACACCCTTCACCATCATAGGAGGAAAGGGTATATTGGGTTTGTTCTGATGCTTGTAACGCATTGAAATATTGATCTGAGACCCACATTTTAGTATATCAACCGACTCAGAATCACACCCTGAGTAATCGTATTTTAATAATATTCAGAACATATATTACTTAATATTACTTATGGAATCGGACCATATTTTTTAATAATATTCAGAACAAATATTACTTATGATAACCTTAATAACTGTACCCAATTTTGTTGGAATCGGAGCATATTTGATTATACCTCCCATACAAGACACATTCTCAAAAGTAGTTTAAATAAAGATAAATGCATTTTATTACTAAAACTTTGATCCGATTTTCATTGCTAACCCAATTTAAATGATGTTCTTGTCGATTTTCTTTTTGAATATATAGCGTTACAAAAATTTCCTTTTTTTACTCTTAGTCGGACAAATTTGAAAATACCGACTATCATATTTGTTTCTATCGATATTAGTTTCGGAGATATAACTTTACTAATTATTCCCTTTTCTACAATATTTTAGCCCCAAAACGGTTTAATATGCAAAAAGGACCAAATATTTGTCCCTTAATTTTAAGTGCTGATCTTAGACCGTTGTAGTGTTTGTTTCTACCATTTTTGAATAAGAAGATATAATGCCATCGATTTTTCTCTATTTTACCCCCTTAATTAAAAAAAGTACTAAACACGTGTCTTATACTTTTTCAATATGAATCCACCAGTCTGTAAATTATCTATCGATTGTAACGTTAACTGCGTCCTACATTTATTATTTCAAAAGATACGTATGGGATTAAAAAAGTACCAAAATAGAGTTTTAAACCTTTTTCACCCTTATTAGTGCCATTTCCAAAAAAGGACCTTATTTTTCTATCTTATCCAAATGCAATTTCAACATTGTTTCTATCGATGTTGGTTTGGAATATATGATGTTAATAATTTCTCTCTTTTCTACTCTGTCTTACACCCTAGGCGGACGAATTCGCAAAAAGGACTGAATACGTGTCCCTTAATTTTTAGAGCAAATCTTAGACTAATTTAGCCTTTCTTTCTATCACTTTTGGTGTAGAAGATATTACGTTACCGATTTTTCCCCTTTTTATTCCCAAAATTAAAAAGAAGTACCAAACACGTGTCTTATAAACAAAAAAAAAAAACAAAAACCCAGCTTGAATTTTTTCCCATTTTTACCCTTTTGTACCCCATGTACCGAAAAAGTACCAAGAGCGTATTTAATGTTTTTAGTGCTTTTTAAATGTAATATAAATTTGATCTCTATGTTTGTTATTTCAAAAGATACGTATGGGTTAAAAAAGTACCAAAATATAGTTTTTACCCTTTTTCACCCCTATTAGTGCCATTTCCCAAAAAGTACCAAACACGTGTCCCCTTACTTTTTTAACGAATCCAAATCCAATTTCAACTTTTTTCTATCGATGTTTTCGGAGATATGATGTTACTAATTTCACCCTTTTCTACCCTGTTTTACCCCCTAAGCGGCCGAATTAAAAAATACCGAACAAGTATTATTTAATTTTTAATGCGAATCTCAAACCAATTTAATTTTTGCACCTATCGCTTTTGGTTAAGGAGATATAATGTTGCCAATTTTTCCCTTTTTCGGAGATATGATGTTACTAATTTCACCCTTTTCTACCCTGTTTTACCCCCTAAGCGGCCGAATTAAAAAATACCGAACACGTATTATTTAATTTTTAATGCGAATCTCAAACCAATTTAATTTTTGCACCTATCGCTTTTGGTTTAGGAGATATAATGTTGCCAATTTTCCCCTTTTCACCCTCTAAATACAAAAAAAGTACCAAATACGCATTCGATATTTTGTACTTTGCAATCGACTTCCCTACAAATTTTATTTCTAGCTTTATTGGTTCAAGTGATATACAAAGATAAAGAAAAATGGACCTACCCTAATTCCCCGCCACCCGGTTTTACCCCGTTTTGTCTCCTAAATCAAAAAAAGTAAAAAACGTGTCTTATTTTTTTTTCTTATTTACCGTCTCCGTTTTAAATTTTGTTACTATATTGATTGGTTCAAAAGATACATATGGGTTAAAAAAGTACCAACATTTTATTTTTACCTTTTTACCCCCTATCTTCGAAAAAGTACCAGACACGTGTCTACTTATTTTTGTAGCTGATCCCAACGCAATTTTGGATAGAGCACTACTTATTTTTCCTTTTTTACCCCTTGTCACCCCCTTAGCGGCCGAATTTCCCTTCTTAGTGGACCTATAGGTACCCGCTGTCAAAATTTCAGCTCCCTAGCTTTAGCCGTTTGGGCTGGGCATTGATGACGTGACTGACTGATTAGTCACGTTAGAGTTTTGTATATATAGATAACCGAAATTTCGTAATAATCGATCCACAATTGACCCTAGCTCCCATATCATTGCTTTAGCTGGAAGTGACATTAATCCACATAAATATCGAAATTAAAAAAAAATATATATCACATAGTATATGCATGTATGTCTCTTAGAATTAAGGAAAACTTGTTAAATTGATGGTCCATATTTAAACTTAGTAGTAATGGGTATTATATAGTCGGGCTTGACCGACTATAGATTTTGTTTTACAATTTATTTGTATTTTTAGGTGAGAAGAATGCGATAAAGAATTGATAGTTTTATTTGAAAAATATCAGCATCAGCAATGGAAATACATACCAATAGCAATGCGAGTAGTAAGGAGCAATAACAACAGCAGCTGCTTTAAATAAACATGTCTACTTTAAGTTTTTTACTCGTATCTCTTTGTCTTTCTATTTAACTTTAAATTGTGGAAATAAAGTTAAAAGTTTATAAATTGTTTGGAAGTAATACAAATGAGATAGAATATCGATATAGTTTATTCAATTTTTATTGTTTTTAAACTTTTCTAGAAACGAGAATTAATTTAATGCATTTTCAATTTCTTGTATTACTTAGTTTAGATATTCAATAGATTTAGTTATTTACTCACTTAAGTACATATACATATATTTACAAACATACATGTGTACACATTTTTTGTACATTTATTGTATTTATGTGAACTTCAAATTTGCAAACTTTTAAGAAATCAATTTACTTTTCAGTGTTTTTTTCAGTTCTGTTAGATCAAGAATAATAACTTTAAATGGCAACAATACAAATAATTCAGAATTTGTCTAAATTATTTGTGTTTGTGAAATATGTATAACAGTTGGGCTCAGAAGTTCGTACACTTTTATATACTTTTTAGTCACTTCACCAACATAGGTGGTAAGGGCACTATAAACAAATTTGTGCTGATGTTTGCAATGCATAGAAAATATTGGTCTGAGACCCACCTTTAAGTATATCAATATATATTAAAATCACTTCCTGAGACGATTAAACGATGTCAGTCTTCTAGGTCGCTATTCTTAAGATAATTTGATAAAATTATCTCTTTTTTTAAAGTGGGACCATTGAAATTTGTCAAAATCAGTCCATTATTAAGGTATCAACCAGGTCTCACTTGCCGGAAATGAAATTTTGCACCCAATTATATATTTTCATAAAATTTAAATCAAACACTGCACAGTTGGAAAAATTATGTGGATATAGCAGAAGTTTCAACCTGGAAAGCCCAGATTTTATTGGGGCGACAGTAATGGAAGTGCAAAAATAGATAGAGTGACCTTACAACTATTGAATTTTGCATACTTACTCAGTTTTATATGGTTAAGAAAAATTCAAAAAAATTGTCAAAAAACGTACCTGCCTTGGGCGCCCATTTTATCACAAATTTTTTATCTCAATGTACAAGTCGTAATTCTAAACTGAATTTGGTGAAATTCAATAAGAAGAAGTCCACTAATTTTGGTTGAAATTCGTCGACTTCTTGAGGTATCTGCCTTGGAACCCAATTTTTCACCAATTTTTCACCAATTTTTCCCTTCAATTTCAACAGTTCTCAACAATTCAATTTTATTAAATTTAACAAACGTCAATTAATTAATTCAAAAAAGCCCTTTTAAAGTTACGCCTAAACTACTGCAACACTTTTTTCTCAAATTATGTGTAACAATTTATTTGACTTTTTTCATAAAATGTTGAACTTTGTTCTACGATCGGTAAGCCTCGATGATTTTTTTCGGCCAATTTAAAGAAGAGACTTTCACCTTTTACATGGTTATGGTGGGAGCTCCGAGCAAAACACAGCCAACTTAGTTTTTTTTTCAAAACAAAAAAAAAAAACGAAAACACCGAATTTTGTAGAGCTTTTCTGATTTCCTCATATCACCTAAAATATATACGAGATTAAGTTATTCTCTTCTGCAGAGTAAAATCAAGGTTCTTTATTTTAATTAAGTCGACATCAAGATTAAAGCTGATAAGCTATATTCGATGCATGAGCTACTGAGTTTGATGAAAAATTTCATCACATTTCGTTTTAGAAAGTTAAGTACATTTCAATACCTTTTTTATAACACTTATATAACTTTACCCTGAAAACAATTATTGATAATTAATATCTAGACTCTGTTTATAGAACTGCATCATTAGATTTTTCAAAAGCGGTGCGGCACAATTGCCCCCAAAATAGGGCACCTCAGACTCATAAATCACTTAAAACGATTTTTTATTGTCATATCCCAACCGTTTTAAAAGATCATACTATATAACAAATATATTGGTCAAGATCTACAAAAAACATCACGACATGCATATGCTATCTCTTACGGTTCAAAAGATATTCGACTTCAAAAAATAAAGTTTTTAATTTTTGTCCCATACTGCACTGATTTCTTTACTAATATCCGATCTATATAAAAGCCGATTTTCTTGATTTAAAGTTTTCTAAAAAAAGAACAACATTTTTAATATTTTACAAGCAAGAAGTAAATTAAAAGCGTTACTTTGTAAAAAGTTATATAATTCCCACGACATTCCAATTGAAAGAAGTGCTACTTCTCTCAGACTATGAACAGCATCCGATTCTATTTTTAGACTCATTGAAAGAGATCTACGTTTTAACTCCGGCTCCGAACGGCAAATGCATTACTTAGAGAAGTTTTACATAGCCATATACTCAATAACCAGTGGCTAGCTGAGCTATGAGGTGAACCGCCGCTTTTTTGAAAATTTATTTTTTTCAAGTAGGTCTGACTATGGATAGATCTTGGGACCTCTGGTATGCTAGGCGGATTACTAACCTGCAAGGCGGTTATAAGTTAATTAAAAAAAAAAAACAAATTGCCGCATATTTACAATTTTCTAAAAAAAAACTTCACAGAATTTATAATTGTGTTAAAAAAATAATTTTCTGTTCATTTGGTGTTAGTACCAGAGTCTCTCAAATCCGACCTTTTTTTATTTCAATTGTGATCCATAATTCCTAGAAACGCATAAGAGCTCGGTGGTAAAATACGGTCAAAAATCAATAATAATAAAAGAATAATTCTTCATATTTTTGACTGAAACTTACTGAGCTGACAAAGTATTATCCTTTCTTTATATTGTATAAAGGCTATGGTAAAACTAAAAGTGGTTGGCCAGATTAAAGGGGACATATAAGACATAGTCATAAAATGTGTTTGATAATTTGGATGAGTAGTTTCAGAGATATGTTTAAATTTCTGAAAAAAATGTATTAGTCAAGGTTAAGTATTATATAAAAATCGTAACAAATTGTTCAATATTTCAATAAAATGTTGAAAATTCATTCGAAATTTTTTAAGACTGTGGTTTTCATGTCATTTCTGCATTTCTTATTTGTCCATTGTAATGTGGCCACCACCTATCTAAATGTATTGCCTACAGAATTTCCTTTAAAAAAGTATTGTTATACTTTTGTCAATCGAATCATACAAATTTGACTCAAAAACGTGTAGGCTAATAAATTAGGCTGAAAAATGCAAACGCCACACCTAAATTTTCGATATACAGGTCATTTTATTTTATTTGAACAGCTTATATAATTTTTTGTCGTAAATTGGTTCTTTGTTGGCAATTAATGTAAATATTGATAGAAGCATTTAATAAATACTATTTATGGTTATTTTCAAGTATTTTATGAACTTTTTCTTACTAAATTGCAACCTGGTATAATAAAAAATGTTTAAAATATGTAAAAAAAAAATAAGTTACTAAAAAGATTTTGGTAAATAGGGCGGCTCAAATTTGAAATATATACTACTAGTACTTCAGAGTAGAAGATCCAATTCATGCATAACCTCTTTTAGCTTCTTTTACTTAGATATGGCCTTTCAAAATTTTTATTTTTATGATTTTCACTAGTTATTTAACTATCTCAAACTCACTTCAATTTTCGAAAAAAACAAATTTGTTTTACTAAAAATATTTTTTTAATTTTTGTAGTTTTTTCCTCAAAAAGTAAAAAATTTTTCTAATTCAAATTCTATTAATGTTAATGTAGATACAACAAAAATTTAGGCAGTTGTCATGCTTTCTACATTTCTGCTTTTTCAATTCTTCATCTTTTTTAACATTTTTTTTTACGAAAAACACAATTTCCTTTAGATTGATATATAATTACACTACATTCCTAACTAAAATGTATGTACAAAGTAATTTTATTTAAAACATAAAATTTTCCAGGTTTAAAACTTAAGCTACCTAACACATCTGCTATATCAACGTAAATTTTTTAAAATCCGGACTTATTTCTATTCTATTATTAAAACACCCCACTGTGCACTGCTTATATAAAAGAAAATCACTGTACAAGATATCCCACACAAACTCTTCTGTCAAAACTCACTATTTAAGACAAAAATCGTAAATCTGAAGATAATGACAATTTATATTTAAGATAATAGCATATTTTGTTAAAAATGTAATCAAATTGCTCTTTCGATATAATCGGCTCACATTTGATTCCAGCTCTCATATAAGTTCCAGTGACAGAAATCATGCATTTAAACTAAGTCCCAGTTTACATTGTACAATCTTTATCGCTGCGATTTTTCTCGTTCTTTCTTTAAAATTGCATTTGCGTTTAAATTGTACGATTTTTGTCGCCGATATTTTTTATTGACGTATGCATAGGTACATAATTTTTGACATTTTCTTTTTTAAGTATATTCGTGTGGTAAAAAAAACAATACATTTGTGCTCAAACAAGTATTTTTCGTGTAAAAGAAATTGTTTTTCGAAATGGATATTAATAAATTGATAAATTTACAAATATTTTTAATTTTATATTTAATTCAATTGAAAATAAAGCCACTTGAACGTGAGCACTCATGAATAAGAAAATAAAACAAGTGTCAAAATATACTTGCAGCTAACTTCACGATTAAAATTACGAATTGGGGAATAAACGAATTGCAAGAGTACATGCATATGTGTACTACTTTTAGTTTCTCTCTTCCCCTAGTATTTTTACTCCCCCTATTTTCCCAAAAACTAAGAATTGCAACGACAAAAGTTGTACAATGTAAACTGGGACTAACAACACATAACAAAACATATAGCAAATACAATTCTCAGAGCACATTCTCATTTTAAGATTAGGTACTCTCATTTGAAAACACTATCCATTTGGCCAACCTTGATATAGAAATAAAGATTAAAGAGGGCTATTTATAGTTTCACTCTTCATACATAATTTCCACGGGATTCCAATTTTAACAAGCGGTTTTTCTCTCAGACATCCGATTCTATTTTTTAGATTCATTGAAAGGGACCTTTAACTCCTGCTCCGAACGGACCTTTAACTCCTGCTCCGAACGGCAATTGCATTAGAGAGAGGAGTTTTATACAGCCTAATACTCAATAACTAATTTTTGAAAAGTTATTTTTTCCAGTAGGTCTGGCCGGCAATCGAACTTGGGACCTCTGGTATACATGTTGATAGCAACACGGCAGGTTCATATATTTTGTTAGAAGTTCCTAATGCATCTACCGTGTATAAAGTCTGGACCTAACATTGATTGATAGGTATCCAATTTCGTAGACGCAATCTTAATATACTGAATGTACCTCCAAATCTTTTTGATTGTAGATATAAAAAGGGGATGTTATATATATAAGAACTATAGCCAAATGTTGACAGATTGTTACAAAATTTTATATACTGGCTGGTATTAATATATGTAGTTGTTTTAGTTTATTTGTGCAAAATTTAGTGGCCATAGCTGACATAGTTTAAAAATTTATAGCTTTTAGCTGGCGTTTGTGGCATTTTAGTGGTTACCGAGAGCGGTTTTTATATGAAAGCTATAGTCAAAAATGGACCGATTCCTCTAAAGTTTGACATACTGACTGAAAGTTGCATAAAACTTCTCTGTTCTAAATTTAGTAGTCATAGATATTACAATTTTATTCAATTTATCAGCATAAATGTGATTCCCGGGGCAGGGTTATATGGGAGCTCTAACTAAATGTAAACCGATTTTACCCATTTTCAACACACAATTTCTATAACATATCTTAAATACTTTTGCTAAATTTTGTCTCTCTAGCTCTTGTAGTTAAGGAACTATCGCGCTTTTCTCTGACTGAAAGACGGACATAAACCGTCTTTTCTTTTTGTATTTTTGTGTTTCCGTAAGTTTTTTTATATGGGAGCTATAGTGAAATAGTAACCGATTGTAACAACATTTTGCACAAAAAAATTTTGTTGCTGTAGCCCTTTTCGTTAAGGGGCTATCGCGCTTTTATCTGACGGACAGACGGACATAAACCCCCTTTTCTTTTTGTATTTTTGTGTTTCCGTAAGTTTTTTATATGGGAGCTATGGTCAAGTGGTGACCGATTGTGACAAAATTTTGCACACGGGTTGGCATTGATATAAGACCTCCTCCCATTGACATAAGACCCCTAGTGGTTATATTTGTTATAGTTTTAGATTTATTGGCATTTAAGTGTATTTTAGTTGAAATTTTGTCTGTTTCCGTAGAGTTTTTTGTATGGGAGCTATGACTAAATGTAAACCGATTTTGATGAAATTTTATATGCATATGCAAAACTTCTATATACCAAATTTTATCATCATAGCTATTATAGCTTGTTATTTATTAGCAAATCAGCGTAGGCGAGGTTATATGGGAGCTATGGTCAAATGTTAACGGATTTTTATCAATTTCAATACCAGAATTTTCCAGGAGATGAAGAATGTTTTTTACTAAGTTTCAGTGAGCTAGCTCCTTTCGTTTAGGCGTTATCATGATTTCAACAGACAGACAGACGGACAGACAGACGGGCATTGCTCAATCGTCTTAGAATTTCATAGGGATTCAGAATATATATCGTTTTTGATTTTTGGGCCAATATTAAGGAAATTACAAACGGAATGACAATCTCAATATACCCCCCATTCTTTTTGATAGTGGGCATAAAAAAATGTTGAAAATCGTAACACAATTTGGTATTTTACCTAATAAGTTAAATTACAGAATAGTTTCAGATTAAATTCTGTATTTTTAAACATTAAAACAGATTTCAACTAAATTCATCAACGTAACAATTTGAATTCGAGTAGGAGACACACTTAAGACAACCCTATTAACTTAAAAGAACTTAATACATAGCAAAAGAGTAAGTGACATGGCCAAATACTTTGAAATGGTGTTGGTATTTTTATTTTTTTTTTTATTATTTCCTCCTTTTCCGTTTTCTAAAATAATTTTGATGGCTCTCTATTGCAAATTCTTTTTAACCAATTTTTTCTCGCTCCAATCACGTTTTTTGCTTTTTGATTGTTATAAAGAAGGATCTTTAATACTTTAGAGTGAGTTTGTTTGTTAGTGTGTGTTTCTTTGTTAGAGCGAATTTTCGTTATATATACATATAATACATGTATGTACGAGTATGTAGTAGTAAAGTAAAGCATTCATTGTCTAAAAGGTTACAAACCCTGGGAGGTATAAAATGTGGTACAATTTTTTGTTGTTGTCCTACGTTAAACGTTAGTATGTATATACATATGTATGTACTCATATGTTGGTAAAGACTGACATCGAACAAAACTTTAGTGCATGTTTTTAAAGACATAATCGTAGTTTGTCCCTGCTGCGCGACATATTAAGGTAGTGTTTAAAAAGTGTATGATTATTCCATAAATAATCAGTTCAAAAGGAAGGTTTGGATAGATACAAATTTTCACTATAGAATTAAAAAAATTTAAGTTAAAGAACAAATTCAAGTTTAGTAAATATACTAAATATATTTTCTCAGAGCTTGTCTATTGCACTTAAGCTACATATGTGTCTTAGAAATGATACATACAAAAGACATATTAATACGAGGGCAATCTAAAAGTTTATTTTTTAACAATGAGAAGAATGCCATTAATTCGAATAGTCAACTTTAGTAGAACTTGGAAGGTTTAAGACTTTAGAGATTTGTGTGATAATAGTATTAGTATGGCAAAGTAGTCTAAAAAGGACTTCTTAAAGTGGGTTCATATTTGATTTGTAAGATAATTTAATGAAATTTGAAACATACATTAAGTTCAGTATAACTGTCAATATTGAAATTGCCCAAAATCGGTCTTTATTTGTTAGCAAATAAGAGTGTTATATTCGGCTGTGGCGAATCTTAGATACCCAACATCAAGTTGTGTCAAATTTAGAAACATATCTCATATATCTACGAGGGTGCAGCAGTAGTTAGAGAAGTTTTAGAGAAGTTTTACATAGCCTAATTTAGAGATATGAGGTGAACCGCCGCTTTTTTGAAAATTTTATTTTTTCAAGTGAGTCTGACCGCGGTTTGAACTTGGGACCTCTGGTATGCTAGGTGAAATCCTTGTAAATGGCTTTGTATGTCCTTACCTAGGGCTACAACCTCCACTAGATCGCTTTCAAAGTTTTTTTCAAAAGTTGCACATTTGTGACACTATTATTTTTACAATTGCTCTTTTGACCAGCTTTACTCTTCCAAAATTAAATAAGGTTGAACTTATGCTCACTGACCATGCCAAATATCTGGGGGTCATTCTGGACCCAAAACTGTCATGGAGCCTGAACACCCAATTTAGGGTGTCTTAAGCATCTATTGCACTCTATTCATGCAGAGGGGTCATTGGCAAAACCTGGGGTCTTAATCCCATCAACACTGCCTGGCTCTTCGACATGGTGGTTAAGCCTATATTAATGTATGGTGCCCTGGTTTGGTGGCCTGCATTCACCAAGGCAAACCAGAGGGACTATTTTAACAAAATCTTAAGATCTTCCGCTCTAGTGATTACCGGTGCCTTAAGAACTACTTCATCTAAGGCGGTCTTCGCCATGCTCAACTGGCTCCCAGCCGAACTTATGTCAATGCAAATTGCTCTTAACTCGGCTGTCCGTCCCAGCACAATTGGAACCTGGTCCCATTCACAAAACGGACATTCCACTATCCTGAACAAAATTACAGATATCCCTGATTACATAGATTACTGCATATCCACTCCTATCTTCGACAAATCTTCCACTGTATCTATCTCTGGAGAACCCCCATCTTCAGATGACGGCTGTCTGGAGGTATACACTGATGGGGGCTTCTTCATCCCACTTCTAGGGAAGAAAATTTGCTTTAGGCTCCCTGATCAATGTAGTGTCCTACAATCCGAGATATCGGCTATTCAAAAAGCAGTCAAATGGTTGAGATACCACAGAATATACGACAGGGATATTCGTTTCTGTATCGACAGTCAGGCTGCAATAAAATCCCTATTTAATGTCCATACGACATCTGTTCTTAGCCGCGAATGCCGGGCATCTCTTAACGAGATGGCGAGACATTGCAAGATCGAACTCTTCTGGGTACCCGGGCATAACAACATACCTGGTAGCTCCACTGCAGACAAACTTGCTAAATTTGGTGCTCTCCTAAGTCAGGATAACATAGACCAATTTACGGGCTTACTGCTATCTGCCTGCAAATCAATAATTAGGCAATAACTTTTCGGGTCAGCGCAGAGCAAGTGGTCTTCGGAAACCACTTGCTCCATATCTAAGCAAACATGGCCCACCTACAACACAAAACGTTCAAATAGCTTGGTAACTTTAACCCGTCACAGACTCCGCAACCTTATCTCAACCCTAACAGGTTATTGCGCTTTTGGGCTACATGACAGAAGACTTAATCTTTAATTCTATAACTACTGTCGTAGTTGTCATGACATAGAAGAGGAGGAGACAGTGACTCATCTTCTTTGTCACTGTGCCGCCCTCTCGACTTCAAGGGCTCTCAATCTGAGGGCACCTTTTCTGCATGATTTATCGGATCTAGCGAGTATTGACATTCGTAAAATAGACTCATTTGTCAGGGCTTCAGGATGGCTTGATTAGCCTCTCATTGATAGCCTTGAGTAATTATTTTTGTTCTTTTCTTCCAGTCTATCCCTCGCAGGTAACACAAAGGGACCGCTTTTAGGACCCAAGTGACGCTGACCTACATCGGCTGCCTGCCTAACCTAACCTAACCATAATACGCAGCAATATTTGAATGTGCTTGATACAGCCCAAAAAGAGATTTCAGTGCCCTTTAGGAGATAATTTTGTTCTTATAGTAGAAATATAACAAAATAAAAAATGAATATGAATGCCCTGCATAAACCAAGCTCATTTTAATTCAAATTAAATATGAAAGGTCTGATGCTCCAAAGCCTATTTTAAAGTTTAATTATACTCTACAATAACTCATTTATTTGTGGCCGATTGGTCTTTATATTGTCCAACACACTATATAAAAATTTGTTCTTTACCCCAGTTGTGGGATAAACTTACTCCAGAGAGCCTTCCCACAACCTTTGTTCTAGTTCCATATATAGGCACAGATATTTTTGTTAATTTTGTTTAGTAGAATCGGATGATGTGGAACTTTTGAAGGCCTTGATTGAGCATTCTGCAAATCGTAAGCAAAATATTTTCCATTATTAATAGTTTTAAATCACTTTTCATTCCTCCATCGTATATACATACTATGTAATCGTTTTGTACTTGTATATAAACGGAACATTTTACAATGAATGCTCAAGTATGAATGAGTGAGTATGTTAAGTCGAGGACATTGTATTTACCTCATATGACGATGCTGTTGTTATTTTTGTTCATAGTCTTTTACGTCACCTCATCCCATTTTAGCGTCAATGCTGCTGTTGTTGTTGTTGTTTTTTATGAACGTTCTTTCTTTCGTACGTTCATTTAATTTTTTCACATAAAATTTCACAATATTTATGGTCTGTACTTAAAATTGTTTGTGCTTATTTTTCAAGGAGCCATCGTTCTGCATAATTATTTTTAAGCTTCAACTTTAAACTATGTACGAGTGAGTATATGGCATCGCATTAAACGGTAGAAAAGACGATACCTTAACACAAACATAAATATCGCTAAGTAAAATGCAAAACAACGTAACTAACATTTTGAAATGTTTTAAAGGCTATAAACTACGGTTATCAAATTCAATATTTCTATCTTAATATATTTAATAAAATGCAAGTGTACCTTTTTAAGAAGAATTACAAATTGTGACTTCCATAGAAATTATAGTAATAAACATTTGTTGCTTTGGTTAGATAAAATCTTTTAAATGTTAGTTATGTTGCTTTGCATTTCATTATACATCATATGTGCAAGCCAAATGTGCGATTACATCCACAAAATGGGAATCAAAATTTAGATGGCATATGTGTTTGTTTAAATGGGATCTACTACCAAACAAGCATGTTATGTGTGTGTGTGTTTGTATTTCAATACTTTTCAAATTTATAAGGAGAATATTAAGGATTTCATATTAATTTTTTTTGAAAATTTAAAAATATACATATATATATGATGACATTTGTCCTTAGGCCATGTGACCCAAATTAAAAGTGCTTTTAAACTAACAAAATCTATTTTGGAATCGTTTTAATGACTTTTATCTCAAAGATATTTATATTCTTGTAAAAACTTATAATATTCTTCTTCCAACTGACTTATTATCGTATGTAATTTAAATATTTTTTGAGTAAAAAAAACAAAAATTTCCAAGAAAATTTTAAAATTTACATCCAGGACTGGTTGTAAAACGCCACAATAACAATTAGCAGAATGATAAAAATTTACACTCCTTTCTTATTTATCACTAGTTTTTATGACATAAAAGTTATTAAACTTTAAAACTCACACGACATTAATTTAATTAATGTAAAGAGAGTTCGAATGAAATATGCATTCACTATTTTAGTCAAAACTTGTCTATAGTGCAGAAAGTGCCTACATATTTTTAGGCAAATCTACCTAACCGCCCAGAATTTCGGATACGGATGCACAAATCCTTAAATCTGGAAGAATCGAAAAATGTCACAAAATGAAATATATATCTGAAAGCAGTTGTCTTATATAAATGAAATGGTGTGTAACGTGATGCCAAATGGATATATTTGTGCGCAAAATCTTAACTAAATCGCTCGAAGGATACGCCTACCGCCTACATATTTATTTATATTAAGAAATTAAGACAATTCATAAAATTAAAAATATCTCCTATATGAGTTACTTTAGACAGATTAAGATTAGATTAAATTATTGAATATAGAATTGGTAAAACTCCTTGCAAACTTTCGACAAAATCGGTGTAAGAATACGTCTAGGATGCACAAATCCTTAAATAAAATAAAAATAAAAAAAATCACAACATAAAAAAAATTATTATATCTGAAGTAGTTGTCGTAAATAATGTAAATTGTTGCCGAATTGTTTTAACAAAATCAGTGTAAGGCCATGCCTACTAACCATAAATGCTTCAATATTTAAGAGTTCACAAAAATCATAAAACTCAAAGTAAGTCTTAAAATAGTTGTCGTAGTTGCGTAGGGACCCGCCCATGAAATAATAATAACCAGGAAGTTTCATTCTCTCTCTTCAAAATTATTTTAAAGTATATTGGGTTTTTGAAGTTTGATATTTGAAAACAAATGAAAGAAAAACTTTGCCACAATAAGAAAAGGGGTACGTAGTACATTGGGACTTAATATCAAAAATGTGTAATTTTGAAGTTAATCATATTTTGAAGTTAATCATATAATGCATAATGACATATAAACTTACATAAATTTTGTCATCATACCATTTCAGAAAAGTGTGATTGTCGACAAAAATATGGTAGCACAAACTTTCACTATCCTAACAAACGTCAGAAAGTTATCATAGCGACAAAAAGAGAGAATGGAACAACCTTCAGTTTTATTAAATCATGGACACGCCTATCAGTCATATTTTGCTAAATGTGTCAAATTTAACTAAAACAAGTAAGAAAGTCCTATAGTCGGTCAAACCCGACCATACGATACCCTTCACCACTAAGGTCAAAGGTGTACTTTATTCTGTATAAAGACAAATATTTGCTAAATTTTGCCATCATACAAACATTTCCTCAAAACTTATATATTTAAGCTGTTTCCGTCATTTGGACTTATATGAGAGCTAGGGTCAAATGTGGACCGATTATCTCGAAATTACAGTTGTTACAAAAATTATGTATGCAAAAAATATACTCAAAATTTTCATTATCTTTAGATTTACGGGCATTTTAGTGATTTTTTGTCTCATTTAGTACGTTTTTAAAGAAAAGTTTGTATGGGAGCTATGGTCAAATGTGGACCGATTTAAACGAAATTTGTTACATTGATTTTAGTTTACATAAGCAGTATTTGGTTTAAATTTCATGGAAAAATATTAATATTTGTAGCCAATATATCAATTCCGGGAAGTGGGACCTATGGGAGGTACCAGAAATAATGGACCGATTTTGACCAATTTCAATAGCCATGGTCCCATTATCAAAAAAAAAATGATCTGCGCCAAATTTCATCAAATTATCTTTAGAATTGCGACCTGTAGTTTGATTACAAGGTTTACATGGGGGTCCAGCCAGCCACCCAGCCAGACGGACGGACATCGCTAAATCGACTCAGAAAGTGATTCTAAGCCTATTGGTATACTAAAAGGTGGGTCTAAGACAAATATTTCTATGCGTTACATACATCAGCACAAACTTATAATACCCTTTCCACCTATGGTGGTGAAGGGTATAATTATAAAAGAATTACTACATAGCATTTATTGGATTAAATTGACTTACATCTATGTATATTTATTCATAATATTTTTAAGAAATATCCTCCATTTAATAAAGAAAATTGTTGGTATCACGTTTTTTGTCCTATAATGATTCGATACCCATTAATATAGTTTTATTTAAATATTTTTTATACCCTTCACCACCATAGGTGGAAAGGGTACTATAACTTTGTGCTGATGTATGTAACGCATGGAAATATTTGTCTTAGACCCATCTTTTAGTATACCAATAGGCTTAGAATAACTTTCTGAGTCGATTTAGCGATGTCCGTCCGTCCGTCTGGCTGGTCGCAATTCTTAAGATAATTTGATGAAATTTGGCACATATCATTTTTTTGATAATGAGACCATGGCTATTGAAATTCGTCAAAATCTGTCCATTATTTATGGTACCTCCCATAGGTCCCACTTCCCGGAATTGATATATTGGCCACAAATATCAATATTTAAATTTCACGAAATTTAAACCAAATACTGCTTATGTAAACCTAAATCACTGTACCGAATTTCGTTAAAATCGCTCCACATTTGCCCATAGCTTCCATACAAACTTTTCTTTAAAAATGCACTAAATGAGACAAAAATCACTAAAAAGCTCGTAATTCTGAAGATAATGGGAATTTTAAGTTTATGTTTTACATACATAATTTTTGTAATAACTGTAATCAATTTGCCAAATTTCGTTTTGCATGAACGGTATCGTATGGTCGGGCTTGACCGACTATAGCACTTTCTTACTTGTTTTTATTAAAAATATATTTTTTTTTTTTTATTTTTGTTTTACGTTTTTTATTGCGAATTGTTCAACTTTTTTGTTAATAAAACACTATAATTTTATTAAAAAAATTGTTGTATTAAAAATATATATATAAAAAGCTTACAGAAAAATCTTACTCGAGTAATTTTGAGAAGAATTTTTTACTCGATTAACTCGAGTATTTTTTAAAGATTAATTCCGAGTAATTAAAAAACCTAATTTTCAAGTTATTTGATTACTCAAACAATTAAAAGTCGAGTAAAATGAACACCCTAATTTCTAGCCTATTGACAATGACGGAAATATTTGTGAACCTTTCTTATTTAAACCTTAGATAATATCGGGTGTTTTTTATTGAGGTATAGAACTTTAAGTTGGCATCACTTTTTTAACTGGCGGCCATTTTGTCAGCTGTCAAGTGATTAATATTTAGTTTGGTTTGCCATTTCATCATGAACAGGTTGACAAAAGAACAACGCTTGCAAATCGTGCAAATTTATTTCGAAAATAATGGTTCAGTTCGCGAAGTTTACCGCAAGCTCCGTCCATTTTATGGTCGACATAATCGTCCATCAGAGCAATTAATTCGGTTAACCATGGATCGTTTTCGCACTACGTTTACTCTATGTGATAATACGCATCCGCAGCGACGTCGAACAGTGCGCACCGAAGAAACAATTGCCGCTGTAGAGCAAAGTGTTGAAGACGACCCGAATGAATCGATTCGCCACCGTGCACAGCAATTGGAGCTTTGTCCATCAACTTTATGGAAGATTTTGCGCAAAGATCTTGGCTTGCGACCTGACAAGATCCAGCTTGTGCAAGAATTAAAGCCGCGAGACCATGCAATGCGTCGTGATTTTGGTGTATGGGCCGAAAATGAGATTGATCTCGATGCTAATTTTCATCGCAAAATTTTGTTCAGTGATGAGGCTCATTTTTGGTTGAATGGCTACGTCAACAAGCAAAATTGCCGCATTTGGAGTGAAGAGAATCCACATGAGACCCTTGAGACGCCATTACATCTACAAAAACTGACTGTTTGGTGTGCTCTATGGGCTGGTGGAGTCATTGGGCCATACTTCTTCCGAAATAATGCTGGAGAGTCAGTTACCACAAATGGAGACCGGTATAGAGCCATGATAACCGACTATTTTGTTCCCCAATTGGATGGCATGAATGTGGATGTGTTGTGGTTCCAACAAGACGGCGCTACATGCCAAGATCGTGCGATTTGACACCACTGGATTATTTTCTTTGGGGATATGTGAAGTCGCTCGTCCACGCCAACAAACCAGAAACGTTAGGGGACTTGGAAGCCAACATTCGTGGCCAACATACGGCCCCATATGCTCGAAAAAGTAGTTGAAAATTGGACCTGTAGAATTGGCTTTATTCGAGCCAGCCGCGGCGGCCATATTCCCGAAATCATATTTAAACATTAATGGCATAAAATTATCCTTCCAATAAAGCCAAATTGATGGACATTAAAACGATTTTCTTGTGTTTTATTTCAATTCGAAGTTCTATACCTCTAAAAAAAACACCCATTATTTGTATATTTTTATTACATATACAAATAATTATAAAAACGGTGCACTATCCAAATTCTTGTTTCATTATCCTAGAACTCCAGGTTTGGTAGCAGCATTTGTCAGCCACCCTGTAGTTAAAACAATATTTGTTTAAATATTTTCCAAGATAATTTCATTGTGGATTAAAATTTGGATATTTCTCTTTCGATACTTTTGGTAAGTTTGGTTATTTGAGATACTTGATAAAATTACTCTTATTTTTCTGAACTTACCAAGAATTATATTGATGAATTATAGCATTTTGGTTTTTAATTCGAAGGAAGTTTAATACGAGTACATACATATATTATGATAGAAGCCATTGCAGTTATAAAAACAAAAAAAATAACCAAACTATTTCCAATGGTCAATTGGTACTTTGATTTTAGCAGAAGAAAATCTAGAACATTTGAGATGGAAAGAAATCTAATCCAAACTAAAAAAAAATTGTATGTTTGTCTAAATTTAAATTCACACATACATACATAAATAATGTATATATGTATTATGTAAAATTGTAAATATGTATGTAGTCAAATACTGAAATTGCTACATATTTGCATTGCAAAGACGAGTAATTTTTCCAGTTTCCAAACTCTGACATTTTAATTGCTTTTGCCTTATATCTGCCTGTTACACTTTCATATTCACAGATAAAAATTATTTCATGTCTTTCAGTTTTTGCACAGCACATTTTGCACATTTTTCATTTACTCAGACACATCCAAACTTTGTCGTTTCATTAATAAATATTACAACGAACGGAAAGGATTAAAGGAAGAATAATAAAAAAGCATAAATGCAAAACGAAAAAAAAACAAGAAAAAATGGACTAAAAATTCTGTAAAAATATGCAAGAGTATGTTTTATTGCATACAATCAGGCGTACATTCATGCATGTATTCATATTTACTCTTACATATATATGTTTGTCTCTACGTATGTATGTATATGTATTTAATATTTACTCACCGATATACAGGCTTGGGATTTGCGTATGCCACACATGGTACCACCACGGGATCACCCACTCTTGCAGTGACGCTTACGACTTTTTCATTCATTATCGGTGGCACCAATTCTCGCATTTCTTTAAAGAATTTAATTTCCAACATATTGTTATAAAAAAAAATGTTAAGAAAAAATGTTGAAGAAGAAAAAAGGAAGAGATGGAAATGAAAAATAATTATATTTTGGTTGACATATACACACATATATATTGTCTGTATGTATGTATTAAAGGACATTAGTATTGGTGTATTTCATATAATTTAGGTTTAGGCAAAAAATATTTCCAAACTATAAAAAAAGTTAACATTCTTACCGGTCAATTGAATTTTGCCGACATTGCTGCTTACTACCGAATCTTGCGTCAGTTTGTGATGTGTACGACAACGATAAATTTTGAGAGCATCCGTGCGTGTAATGTTGTACACCAGTAGTTCTCCGGTCGGTAGCATATGATTTTTACCATCTTTTTTTTGTAGTTGTCCAAATTGAAAAAGAAGAAATTGGTAAATTTATTAAATTAAGGTCATTCATGTGAACCCCATAAAGTCAGATGTTTGATTTTGCAATTTTATTTATTGGATCAAAACGAAATTGCACCCCCCTCCTCCTTAAACTCTGTCACAACATTCTTAAAACTGATATGTACCTCCTTACACAAGGGGAAGTACGAAAATAATCTTACCTCCTTCCAATGATGGATAAATATTAAAATTGGGTTCCTGTAACCATGATGTTACAGTTACATACTCTTTCACAAACGAAGGAATATTGCATTTGATTAAGACATTGCTACCAATAAAGCCACCAGGATTTTGCACTTCCGGTTCATATCGTTGATTGACCACTGATGATAAGAATATCCAAAAAAACATAATTTATATAAAATGAATCAATTAAATCTTGAATATTTAAAATGGTCAGCCCTAAATACGTACCAGCTTTGACTACCACATCACGGGATACAATGGCACCAACCGCATTTGTTGCTACGCATCGATATATTGACCAATGAACATCTTGTCGAAATTCATCAGCTTCAAATGGAGGAAAATACAGTGAACCATTTGCTAGGATATGACGAACCTTTAATAGAAAACAAAATGTATTGGTAGTAGATAAATATTATTATTGGTAGTAGATAATTTTATTATTAGTATTTAAATTTTAATATTTTCCTAAAAAATGCAATTGTGCAGCTTCAAGGAAGAAAATCGTAACTGTCAATGTGTTACACTGTAGTATTATAAATTTTGATGTTGGGTTGTTATTTCTTTTACAACCTAGAAGAACTAAGGTTCTGAATAGAAAAGTATATTTATCAAGTTAACAAAGTTTTATGATGACTTTTAGACAAGTACACAACCTGTAAAGTGGAGAACCTGCGAATACCAAAAAACAATGAAGTCATATCGCCCTGAAAGAAAACATTAATCTGAGGACTATTCTGGTTTAAACTTATGGGGTGATGTAGGGTTCTGATTAGTCTTAACTGGGTAAGAATTAGCACCAGACGGATGGTTACTGCACAGTAGGGTACACTTCTCTCAACCCCGGATAAACAATTAATACGATGGATGGAACACTTCCAGTCAACATTAAACAATCCCATTGGATTAGAAGCACTGACGGAAGTGCAAAACGAAACCAACCATGACTGTTTATTCAATGGAATTTCAGACAATCCACCAACAAAACAAGAAGTAATGAACGCCATTTAAAGCCCTAAACACAACAAGGTCCCGGCCAATGACAATATCTCAGCGGAGATGCTTTTATGTGACGTTGAACTATCGGCGAGACTGTGGCACCCATTTGTGCGTAAAATATAGGAAGAAGAAGATCTGCCAACCTCCTGGAATGAAGGTATACTAGTCAAAATACCAAAAAAGGGTGACTCCAAAGACTGCAATAACTACAGGGGAATAACACTTCTTCCAATACCGAGCAAAATACAAAGTCGAGTGATTTTGATTAGAACGTCTGACGCAGTTTCTAAAACACTACGCGAAAATCAGTTTGGGTTCCGAGAGAATAGATCTTGTGTTGATCTAATCAACACAGTAAGAATAGTACTGGAGCAATGTAATGAATTCCGCACACCCATTTACCTAGCGCTTATGAAGGCCTTTGACAGTGTCAATAGGAGCTATCTATGGAGAATTTTAGAAAACCGTAACATGCCAACGAAAATTCTGAACTTAATTCGGGCAATGTACGTGGATTTTAAATGCCGGGTTTTACATAAAGGTAAATTGTCTAATTCGTTCGAAGTTACTACTGGAGTAAGACAAGGATGTATCTTATCACCCATACTTTTTATTCTTGTCATCGACAATATAATGCGCACGGCACTGAATGGTAGACGTGGTATCCAATGGACAGCCTTTAAACAACTCGAAGACTTGGAATACGCCGATGACGTATGCCTTCTAAGCCAAAGCCTAGGTCAACTTCAAGAAAACACTAGCGCTATTACTTTTGAATCTCGGGTAGCTGGGATAGAAATTAATATCTCCAAGACAAAGATTATGCCTGGAGGCTATGGCGCAAACCCGTCGCCACACATCAATGTGGATAACGAGGTTATTGCATGTGTAGGTACCTTTAATTATCTTGGTAGTTTGGTATCTACAAAAGGTGGCGCAGACGAGGATATTAAATCGCTTATTAATAAGGCAAAGTCTGCATTCGGCATTCTTCGAACTATTTGGAAATCTCGGCAAATATCAACAACAACTAAGTTACGAATATACAACTCGAATGTCAAGTCCATCCTGTATTACGGCTGCGAAACATGCAAACCTTTGCAAACAAATGCTTGCGGCAAATCCTTAATATATGGTGGCCAAATCGCATAAGAAATGAAGATCTACTAAACGCTACAAACCAATTCCCTTCTTCTATAAAGGTATGTCAACGGAAATGGCGGTGGATAGGCTACACACAATTCGAAGGCCAAACACCAACATTGCTCGACAAGTGCTTCGTTGGAATCCACAAGGAAGCGGCCGTCGTGTTGGTGCACCTGCTAGAACGTGGAGAAGGCCAATTGATGCGGAATTACAAGCAGCAAACTATTCATGGAATGATGTATACCTAACATCTCGCAATAGAGTTCGATATAAAAGGATAGTTGAGGCCCTATGCTCCACTGGGAGTCAAGGATAACAGAAGAAGAAGAAGGGTCGAAAAAATCGTATATGCAATTGAGATGAGGCTTATGCCCTGCAAAAGTACTCCTTCCACAGTTCCACAGGAAATCCAAAAGCCAATACGCTTTCTGTATCTGTAACCAGATTTCCTTGGTCGTCCTTACAGGAAAAGAATTTAAATTAATTTAAACAATTTTCAACAGAAAACACTTGCTACTCGCATTTGTCGATGACATTGATATCATGGGAAGCACGTTGCGCGAAGTGACTGCCGTATTTTCAAGTCTTGAGAAGGAATCAATGTAAATGGGCCTAGTTGTCAATGAATCAAAAACAAAAAATGAGATTGGACCAAATGTGATTGTTGAGAACTATAGCTTCGAGGTTGTAAAATAATTTGTTTACGCGAACCTAAACGTCAGATGCTATTTTGCCCTAAGGATTTAGCTAAGAAATAATACTATCTTTGTAATATACTACCCGTGTTATTTTACTTTAATTGGACAAAGAATTTTAAAAGAGGGTTTTAATGTAAAATAAAAAGACAATGGATCTTAAAATGTGATTGAAATTTTTGTGTTGAGATAGAACGAGAACACTGTTTCCAATATACACGTTTATCCATTTTATGAAGAGATTTGTTCTTAAAATGTAAGCAAATGTGTCATCTACTAAATAAAACGAACCACGCTTACATATATTGAAAAGCTATGTTACTCATACATTTTACAATTATTTGGATTCAATCGTTGAATCTTCCCAATTTGGAAGGTAATTAATAACGAGTTTAAAATTATATTTGTTGATAGATAAAGGTTAAGGGAGTAGTTTTGGACTTTCGAGTAATTTGTGGACATTCGATTAAAATTTTTTGATTTTATGAATGAGTGGAAAGACCTTAACGGGTAGTTTATTTCATATACGTACAGTGCGGCCAAAGAACGAATATTCTCTGTAATGTTTTTTTCGATAAACTGGTCAATCGACGACAAATGAATAAGTTCTAAAAGACATACGAGTACTACGTATGTATGAGTCTCGGGAACAAGAAACACTCACTATTGAAATAACTATAGATCAGTGAAGCACATCCCTCATTGCGACCATGTCCTAGCGAATTAATAGAATCTAAGTAACTAACCCCGCAGAAGTAAAAATGCCCATGACGTTATCGCTGATCTAAGCGATATGAAGTAGCCCTCAGTAATGACATCTTTGCTTATTTCTTCGCTTAAATTTAACAAATATGTATGTGCTTGTCATAGGCTAGAAAATTGGTGCGCTCTCCATTACAATACAAGCTACAATGTTGTTTTTGATCGTACGCTCTTTATTATGAAGTATGTCGCCTATTAACGTAGCAGTCTTGCTATCGCACTATTCCTGATGCGCTTCTGCTTAAAATGTAAGAGAAGATGTCACCTACTAGAATACATTACGCTTAAAAAGTTATTACAATAATAAATTGTAAATAATAAATATTTGTACAATAATAAATAATTGTAATAAATTGGGATCTTAGTGCAATACACTACAGTGAAATTTTTTAATGAAAAATTTTGTTGTTTTAATTTTTCGATAATGACGTTTTGGAAATCCTGATATTTCCTACATTATATTTGGGAAAATTATAGCCACGGTAAAGCTAAACAACTTTTGTGAATACACCGATATAACCTGAACATGTCTAGAGAGCGAAAATAGATCATAAGGACTCCAGTTTTTCTTTAACATTGTTTAAAAAAAAGTCTAAGACAAAGTACATTTTTATCATAAAATTTTATCAGGAAATATTTTCCATACTCTTGGCTACATTTTTTGCCGAATATAGTTAAGCGACATTTTTAAGTGCTGATAAGCTATTTGGGAAAAACTGATGACACCTTTTTTTGGCATTATGTTTATATTGGAAAACTTTGGTTTTCCATACAAATAATACGGTCGTTAAATTGTCCAAACTGATATTTTATAGGAGAATAGAACCCATATAGTCATTACCTTGCGCTTTTCAAGAGATGTTCATTTCTTGTGTAGTAACACTATACCCAGTAAAAAATAGGATAATCTAATGAGTAATCTTGGTGCGCTCCTTTGCGAGTAATGGATTACTCCATAAAACTCCGAATCTTATTGGATTTTTAACACAGCATGTCCGCAGACACGAGTACTCCTTTTAAGCTCCTTATGGAGTACTCAATTTGATTTTCAAAATGACGACAGAGGGAGTACTCGTTTTTCCTCCTAAAAGAGCATAAAGGGAGTAATCGTTTTTTTTCTCCTTAAAGAGCATAAATACAAATTTGTTTATTTAAAAAAAAAACACATTGTATTATTTTTTTTAAATTTTTTCAATAATATTGATATTGGTTTTATATTGGATTCCGCGAGGTCATAGTTTTTGCCGAGTAGATCAGTCGGTAAATGTTTGAATTGCATTTAAGAAATGCCAGCTTGAATAAAATATTTTTTGTTATGTCAAAGAAAAAAAAAACGAACTGATGCTTCCCTTGTCATTACTCCTCTGTTGCTCGATTATGGATTAATCCATATATTTTTTACTGGGTATATTTCATATATTGTTACGTTTTTCCTTTATAAACGTGGACGAAACTATTTTTGCAAAAACAAATGTAAAACACTTTATATAGCTTAACAAATACTTTTATTAACTTTAGAGTTAATCACTTAAAACACACTTTCACAAAAACTGTGAACAAACTTCACAAAACTGCTTTACAAATATTCTTGGTCACATTGTTCTCTTATACGCGTTTCAATTAAAACTGTTCTCACAATATTCGCCTATCGGCCTTATATAGTAGAGAAGAGAGTTTTTAGCATTTTCTGTAGACGTCAACAAAGAGCTGCACTAACAATGTGGCTTACGAAAGTTTATTCTCACATGATCAAGAACACTCTCACACATACGTTGTACAAATAGATTATCTGAAGTTAACAGTAACAAAGAGAGAGAGAGAATGTAGATAAAATAAAAAATGTTGCCATACTCTTTACATAAACAGAATAATAACAACATCAACAGAAACTTTTTTAAAAAACTAGGGGAAGAATTATAAGTAGTGAACTTTGCACAATAGGGCGGATAACTGAAAAATTCGCAACAATATATTTGAACTGAAATTACAAAAATTGCCAGTTATTAATTTATCGAATGAGGTATAATTTAGCTGCTGAATAATTTTTAAACAACATAAGAATTATCCAGTTCATCAAAGAAAAGATTAATATCTTCTAGTAGTTTTCTGCAATTCTGCACGATCCCTAATGCATATAAATTCTAAATTCAATTATCGAAACAAATCCTAAACAAATTTCTTAAGTATTTACATACTCATAAGTATCTCGTCAGTTCTTAGTAAAAAAACACTTAAAATTTCACATGAAGTCAGCAAAATATTTCAAAGTTAATTTTGTATACTCGTATCTTTGGTATTTTAAATAAGAATTTGTTTATGCTTAAGATATAGCCCTCATTATTATCATCAACATCATCATTATCACCTTCTTCTACCTTTGGAATCCTTCATTACTTTGTGTTGTCGATTTAAATGTAAAACAAAGCAATTGGAACATTTCCTGGAATTTCAATTTCAGTCTGTCTGCCATTCTATCCATCTTAAGTGCTAAAGTATTAAAAGTGATTTTGATATGGAAGTAACTCTGGTAAGATGAACACGCTCCTGTAACATGATTACTTTTTGAAATAAAACAGTCAAATACTTTTACATACTTGAAAACTAACAAACACTTACACGTTTACACATTCTCACTTCCATATGCAAACAAGTGTTTAAGCAAACACATATTTATGTACAATATACATACATACATATGTATATACAAGAATAAAAAGAAAAAGTTGTAATTTTATTAAAAATAAAAGAATCTGGGTAGTTTTTATGTGACATGATCTGGATAATTGCAAATTAAACTTTTCTAACATAGGTACATACACACTCAAAGAAAATATAATTTAAGTTAGATTTGAATTTATTTTTAGTTCACGGAATTAACCTCAATTTATATAAAATTTACCTAAAACAAGTAAAAAGGTATTCGGTCAAGTCGACCCTATAATACTCAACACCACTGTCGTCATATGGGGACCTGTATTAAACACATTTTTGTCGTATCGATAATTATCAATATCTTCTGATTTATTTCCTTTTTAGGATCTTATTTCGTATTTATGTAACTTGACGGTAGGAACTGAAACTTTCTTAAGAAAAAATCCAACTAGGTCCAGAAGTCTTGGATAATGATACTGGTTATATTTGGGCTTAGACTGATCTAGTGTTGTGGTTTCTGTATTGAAAGAGTTCCGTCGTCATAGCAGTTGGATCATACTGATCACATTCTATGTTGTTCGCGCGCCAAATATTTTAGTCGTGCTTCTCTGTGAAGTAGGTGAAATAGTGTTTATGGATATTTGATTTGAACTTCTCTATATTACAACTGACTGGGAAAACTTCTGCCGGAAGCAAGTTTCACATACGAACTGTACGGCAAAAGAACGAATTTTCTCTGTAGTGTGTTGTTCCGTCTATTGGTCAATCAACTACGAAGGGATGAGCTCTGACGTGTATTGCGTAAGAAAGATCGAGTATCGGGAACGAGTTCTCTGATTTCGTTAGAGCACATTCCAAAGTAGTAACGATAGAACAGTGTGACGCAACCCACATTGTGACAGCGCTCCAGTGGATTATTAGAGTAACCGATGAGCACTTTCACTCTCCCCTGAACTCGGTCGAGAAGCACGAAAATAGACTTTGAAGCACCGGCCCATACATGAGAGTTGTATTCAATTTTTGGTCGGATATATGTGGTATAAGTAATACGGAGATCAGATGAACTGAAGTATCTCTTACATCTATTTAGGAAGCCGAGCCACTTGAATGATTCTTTCGACACTTGAAAAATGTGATTTGTCCAACAAATATGATATTGAATTCTCATGCGAAGAACATCAAGAGCATTTGATTCCTCAATATTTACACCGCCCACTTGTACATATGAAGTAACGCATGGCATTCATGCGTAAGCATACAACATTGAATTTTCCGCGAATTAAAATCAACTCTGTTCTCACGACCCCATTCTGAAACTGTTCGCGGTTTATTGATTTATTCATGTTTTGTCTCATAGAACCAAATTCTAAAAGGCTTGGTCTATGATTGAATGAATATGAATGGAAAATGTTGCTATATATCCCTGAAATAATCTTGAACTCGTTTGATGAGATCCAACCTATAACTATAATCGATATAAATCGAGAAAAGTTATTACCGATACCAAAAGTTATAAGTTTTGATGGAAGTGCTCCGTGCCACACTCGTATCAAACGCCTTGGAAGGATCCAGAGCCACAATTTTACTTTCGCCAAAATGGTGTATTGATTGACACCATTTTTCGCGTAGCCTATGTTTAGTAGGTTGTTAGATTCCGGATATTTAACAACATTGAACCATCATATTCTCCATAAATATGGAGAGTGCAGAACAAATTGCTATTGGACGGTAATTTTCAGGGTTGTAAGCCTCATCATTTTTAGGGATTGGCGTAAGATTAGCAACCTTCGAACAATGAGGAAATTTAACGGCATGGTACAAGGTGTTGAAGAGGTAAGCTAATGGATGCGCAAGCGTCGAATAGCACTGCTTCAAGACTGGAATACCATCCGGCCCTGAAGACTTGTTTATATTGAGATCCACTAAAACCCGTTTTACAGCACGAGCGCGAAATAATATCTTTGGTATAGTTACAGATACTCTTTCGAGCTAGGGCAGAGCCAAAATTGCAATCAAGTTAAGCTATTTGTTTTATGTATTATGGTCCCCTAAGCTCAAATAAGACTGAAATTTTAAATTCATCAACTTAATTTTGTTTTCTAAAATTTGATTTTTAAAATTAGTTCACAATAATTTGAAAAACATATGTTAACAAATACTTTAAAGGGTTAACAATAAAGTTGACCAGAAGACCAGATTTTATTTTTTTGTGTGGACAACGGCTTTGGAGTTTGTTACAGAAACAAAGCCTGTAAAAAGTAAATAAAATCGTTAAAAAATCCCGGAATAGGCTTTAATCCATTCTGAAAATTTTTAATTTAATTTAAATTTACTTACAATTTGTTAAAGTGTATATATGTTAAAATATTTACACATATATGAATCCTTTTTCTAACAGACGCACTTGAATGCATGAGTGAGTGTAAATATATAACTACCCAAGTTTTTTTTTAGTAGATTCTTTCATCAAAAACTAAACAATTATATTTTAAAACCAGGAGCCAAATTGACGCATTAGGTATCGATCTAAAACTCTGACTTTTAAGCAAATATTGTATAACGTAGTTTAGTGACTTTTAAACTTATTTATTTTGCAAAAAGTTTAATAAAATTTTATATCTAAACATATCCGTTTGTTTGTCAAAACATTCATTTTGAATGCAATTTTTTTAATTTTAATATTTTTAATTTTTTAATATCTGGGAACTTTTGACAAATAAGCTACAATGTGAACCTTATATATTATATATATCATTTAGATTATACTAAAAGTATGCAACATAAATTTTTGTATCTAAAATATCTTACAGTTTGATTGATATCGACTGCGGTGATTTGGCCCCAGTTTTTATACCCTTCACCACCATAGGTGGAAAGGGTATTATAAGTTTGAAACGCAAAGAAATATTTGTCTTAGACCTACCTTTTAGTATACCAATAGATTTAGAATCCGTTTCTGAGTCGATTTAGCGATGTCAGTCCGTTCATCCGTCCGTCTGGCTGGCTGGACCCCCATATAAACCATGTAATCAAACTACAGGTCGTAATTCTAAAGCTAATGAGATGAAATTTGGCAGAGATAATTTTTTTGATAATGGAACCATGGCTATTGAAATTCGTCAAAATCGGTCCATTATTTATGGTACCTCCCATAGGTCCCACTTCCCGGAATTGATATATTGCAAATATAAATATTTTTTCATGAAATTTAAAACAAATACTGCCTATGTAGGCCAAAATCACGGTACCAAATTTTGTTGAAATCGGTCCACATTTGACTATAGCTCTCATACAAACTCTTCTGTCAAAACGCACTAAATGAGACAAAAAACAGTAAAACGCTCGTAAATCTGAAGATAATGAGAATTTTGAGTTTATTTTTAAAAACTGTAATCAATTTGCCAAATTTCGAGATAATCGGTCCACATTGAGGGAAACAGCTTTAAAATTTAGCAAATATTTGTCTTTATACAGGAAAAAGAGCATCTTTGACCTAAGTGGGTATGGCATAGTCGGGCTTGATCGACTATAGCACTTCCTTACTTGTTTTTATATGTTTTAATGATTTTGAATTTTCAAAAGAATATTGTAACAATAGGTCTAAAAATCTATGAAGAAGTTATGGAGTTATTGCAGTTTTTCCCTAAAAATGCATGTCCCAGAAAACGCTTCTAAAGATATGCACCAATTTTTTTTACGAAAATGCGAAATTGAACTGTAGCTCCCTCCACAAATGTTTTACGTAACATAAACACATGATGTGGAAATTGTTTTCAAAATTGCATAAGGGGAACATGTGCCGCATCGGCCCGCAAAGTGTTAAACTTTTTTGTATGGAAAAAATTTCAGTTTTACATAAATTTTAACCTTGGATCAAAATATAAAATATTTTTGAAGTTACGATCTGTACTTCGATAACAAGCTTACATGGATATCCGGCCAACCAGCTGAACTTCGTTTAGGCATCTCAACAACTGATTCTAATATATCTCGAAAACTAGAGCCAACTAAAAAAATCCAAATTAATTTTCGGATTCTTCAAACAAATTTCCTTTAATAAATCTATGTTTTTGTATAGTAGTGTAATTTAAAACAACTTATTAGAGCTTTATTTATTTTTAGACACAAAAAATCTTAACTTTTAAATATCCAGCCTATGCCCAGTTCGCCTATTAAAATATAGTAAATCTTAATGTGTTTGGATTTATTCCATATGTATAAAAGTACGTTCACTTTTGTTACGGTAACTTTCAACCTAAATGATTTTCTTTTTTCATGTCCTTTTCCGTTGATGCTGACAACGTTGGATATAATAATACCCTTATACGAGTGTAAAGTTGTTATCGTATGTGTGTATAATAATTAGTCATACATACCTTTGAGATAGATGTGATAGGATTGTTTTCCTTGTCTAACCATTCAACATTAGGCGGAGGATTACCGTGTGCTATACAATCTGCAATATTACCAGCCGTGTTTGTGAATTCAATGCGACTTGGTGGCTCATGTGCAAAGTTGGGTCCCTGGGTATCAAAGTAATTCGAAGCATCTGCAAATGGAATGAAAAATATCATAAACAAGTTAATAAAGCTCTATACGGTTTCCTTATGTCTAATTCTTAATCAAAGAAGTTACAAAACAAATAAAGTAACAAGAAATATACAAATTTTTATTCATAACTAGACAAAGGAAGAGAATCTTAAAACATCTTAAACTTAAATACAAAAATTAACATTAAATGTGTTGATTGCAGATGCAAACCAAAGATTGCATCCCTCTTCACATATCCACTAACAACACATTGTGGTGGTCTTGAAAGGAGGAATATATATTATATACATACTTACATACATTCATACATAAATACATATATTTTTGCTTCTATTTCATATATGAGAACCTATTTCATACTTCATATGTCTCTCTATGCTCTCGTATTCAACAAAAATGTTTTGTAAGGACTTCAACAAGTTTTAATACTTAAACTCACTCTCAACATACAATTTATTCTTTTCAAATAATTTTTCCAAAAGAACCTTAATATTCTGTAAAAATAAAAAATAACATAACGTCAAATTCTAAAAAAATTGTTTGTATGTTAAATTGTATACTCCTGCTCAATAGTTTAAGAGCATTAAATTTAAAATTGTAAAAATCTTATCTTATCTTGTATTCTTAAACAAGCAATAATTGTATGTATATATAAAGGGTGGTTAAATTGTAAGGGCCGATGTTGAATGTGAACCACACCTAAACGCCAAGTTTTTTTCCAAATTTTATTTGACATTTCTCTATTTCAGACATACTCAATTTGAACCATGGAGAGATACACAATCCAACAACGTGTTAAAGTTATCCAGAATTATTATGAAAATGGGCGTTCAAATCAAAATGCATATCGTGCACTTCGTGATTTTTTTGGTCAATTTGATCGTCCAAATGTGCGTACAATCGCAAAAATCGTGGAAAAATTAGAGCAAACCGGGTCTGTAGAAGATGTGAGAACACCAGTGCATGCTTGTACAGCATAGCATAGTGTGGCTGAAGAGCCGTCCACCTCAACTCGTCGTCGTGCCCAACAATTGCACCTCTCACGCTTGTCGTTGATGAACATTATGCATATAGACTTGTATTTACACGCTTACAAGGTGCAATTGGCTCAAGAACTAAAGCCTCTCGACCATTCCAAACGTCGTGAATTGGCAGAATGGTGGCAAGAAATGGCAACAGTGGATGATCAATTTTCGAAGAAATCAACTGCAGTGATGAGGCACGTTTTCACCTCAGTGGATTCGTCAATAAACAGAATTGCCGCATTTGGGCGAATGAGAATCCAAGAGTGATTGTCGAAAAACCAATGCACCCACAAAGAGTGACTGTTTGGTGCGGTTTATGGGCTGGCGGCATCATCGGGCCGTATTTTTTCCAAAATGAGGCCGGCCAGGCAGTTACTGTGAATGGTGTTCGCTATCGTGAGATGATAACGAACTTTTTATGACCCGAATCAGAAGATATGGATGTGGACGATATGTGGTTTCAGCAGGACGGTGCCACTTGCCACACAGCTAACGAAACAACGGCTCTTTTGCGCAACAAATTCAATGGCCGTGTTATCTCACGTAATGGCGATGCCAATTGGCCGCCAAGATCATGTGATTTGACACCGTTGGACTTTTTTCTTTGGGGTTATTTGAAAGAAAAGGTGTACGTCGATAAGCTAGCAACAATTCAAGAGCTAAATGACGAGATAATTCGGCAAATTAACGACGTAGAACCTCCATTATGCCTCAGGGTCATCGAAAATTTGGACCATCGGATGGAGGTGTGCCGCCGTGGTCGCGGCGCCCATTTGGCCGATATTTTGTTCCATACATAATTGAGTAATACCAATATATCATAATAAAATAAAATTACAATAATTTCCCAAATAGTTTGTGTTTTATCCCTTTGAGAACCAATAATGTTTTTCTTTCGCATTTCTACAAAAAACTTTTTTTGTAAAAAAAAACTTTATATTCTTACAAAGTTTATTTTTTAGAAATTTTGAATTTTTGTTTTTTTAAGGAAAAGGACCTCGCACAATCGTGTATGTTGGTCGAATAAGCTTAAAATAAGTATTATTTTTTAGTTTTAGTTTTATATTATATATTTTTATTTAAACAGGAAAAAAAAGATTTTTTTACAATAAATCAATATTTGTACTTCAGGTAAAACAAAAAGAGATCAAAAAATTATAAAATATGATTAATTTTGACATAAAAGTTATTTTGTGTGGTACTCTTTAAAGCACTCTTTAAAACACAAATGCACCTTGCATTTTTGGCATCTTCCCCTGGAGCGGCTTACACAACCTTCATTGCGACACCGCTTGGCTGTACCATCTATAAACTCAGGCCAATGGTCGAACCGATCATACCTTATATCATCTGGTGCATTATGGGATCGTTATTTACTTCCATAATACCCGTCAGGCAACTGGAATGATTCAACTTCTGGAGGCACAGTTTTGTGCTTTGCCAAGACTTCTCCTAACTCCATTTTAAAACTTAAGAATTTCTTAATCTTATTTTTCGGTGTTTTTAGTATTTCCGCATCGTTTCTATATTCTTTCCAGCTATTATAAATGGCTAAGTCGAGAAAATGAAAAAATACCTAAATGGGCCACTTTCTGGTTTTCATTTTAATCCGATAGTATTACATCATTTGGTCGGCTATATCAACTCCTCCCATTTTTTCATTGTATAATTGAATGACAGCTGGAATAGGAATCGGCAAACGTCGTTTTAAATTTTTTATCCACCGTTCTTTTTCACCAATTGGATCTTTTCCACAGATAGTTGATGCAACCGTGACACATTTTGTATCACACCATTTGACTACGGCTACTGTTTCGTTTTTAACGAATTGAATCATTTCGCCACGGGACATGCTTTTATCAGCAGGGATTCTAATTCTTTTCCCTATTCGATTTGCCATTATAGTCCCTGTGGCTCTATATCCCAGTTCTTCAAGTTTTTCCAAAAGGGGAATGGTGGTAAAAAATCTGTCAAAGTATATATGACTTTCTTCTGGCAAGTATTTTGTAAGCCGTAAGACAACTGATGCCGCGTGGCCTAATCCGCAATCCGGAAATGTGCCAGCACCCTGGAACACCTCAAAATCTACTATGAGCCCATATGACGTTGCACACACAAAATTTTTCAAACCTACGGGACGAGGTTTTGATCTCATTACCTGCCGAGCAGGACACCTTCCAGTGAAAGGTATCATCTGTTCATAAATGGAGTAACTTGTCACATCAGTAGCTAGCTCATTACAACGACTTCTAACCAAATCAATTACAGGTTGAACCCTCCACAACTTATTTGTCGGATGCGGTATACTTGTGTCAACAAAATGAATGGTGGTTCGCAGCTTCATAAACTTGTTTCTGGACATCGTAGAAGAAATAAGATTATTGCGAAAACCTTCCGCCCAATACATGTTAATCTGCGGATATCCAAGACAAGACATAGTTATTGCGCAGCCGTAAAAATTTTTGATATCAGCCTCTGTTAAGCTCATTTCAGCACCAGTTGTAGCTTGAAAGTACATTTTGGTATACATAACGACATCCTTGTAATGACTTTTGGGAAAATATTTAGAGAAGTATTTATAAGGTGTACCAGATTCCACAAAATTTTGACATGTTTGCACTTTGGGAATGTCATGCGAAAAAAATTCTTTTTGGCGCCACAAGTCATCTCTTACATTGTAGTTTAAGTTACTAGCCTCTTGTGTTTCAGGAAAGTTTACTGTAATAATGGCAAAATTAATAAAATTAAAGAAAAAAAATATTTTATATTTTTACCTTCATTAAAGCTCTCTTCCGAAGTGTCGTCGCTACAAACATTTGGCTCCCAATGTGTGTCTTCGAATTCATCATCAGATGAAAAATCATCGTCGGAATTTTCAATAATATCTAAAACCCGTTGAAGGTCTGATTCCTTTAAAAAGTCAAAACTTTTTCCTAAAAATATAGGACATAGCACAATTGTGAGCTTAAATTCAAACAACATGTAATTGCCACATGGCACAATTGTGTTATCTTATTTTCCGTTAAACAGAATTTAAAATTCAAACACCATCAGGTGTTCAAAATATGCCGAATCATCAACAAGAGAGCAAATCTCTTTACTCTTAAACTTTCTCAATAATTTAAAATTCAAAAAACGAAAAATTGTTCACTTACCACCAGGCATACTTCTGCATCTACTAAGACCACAACACGACTAATTTTTTAAGATTCGTGTTTATATTATTTTACTGTTTAAAAATTTTTTATGCTGTAGCATGTGCTAACACAATCACTGCTTTCGGAATTTTAAAATAGAAGTAATTTTTGTAGCTTTGGGAACATTTTTTAAACACATCACACAATCGCTTAAGGTGGTTCTCAAAGGGTTATTCAAAATCAACATCGGCCCTTGAAATTTAACCACCCGATATATAGAATGGCCATCTCGAAAACGGCTCTAACGATTTTGATAAAATGTAAACAGTGGGTACCTTTTTTGATGTATAGGTCGAAGAAGATAGGACTTTTGGAACCTTTTCTTTTAAGAGGGTAAAAACGGGAAAAAATCGAAATCGTTATATCTTCTAAAGTAATAGGTATAGGAACAAAATTTAGATTACGTTTTAAGCAGCTATGAAAATAAGCGGACAGGTGTTTGGTACTTTTTTGAAACTATGTCCGATAGGGGGTAAAAACGGTAAAAATAGTTTTTTTGGTACTTTTTAACCCACTCTTTTTTTTAAACTAAAGAATATAGAAAGGAAAAATATATTGATCACGTATTTGGTACTTTTTTGATTTCGGGGTCCAGAAAGTGTAAAAAGGGATAAAATGATAACTTAACACCGCATGAGGTAATATGAATAGGAACATTATGTTAACTGCGTCTTAATAAAATGTACCGTATTCAATTGGTAAGAAAGAAGTACCAAATATGCATATAGAACTTTTTGAAATTTGGGGATAAAAAGGGGAAAAATTTTGTTATATTATACCTTTTAAACAAATGAATGTTTGTCTGTATGTATGTTCTTTAAAGAATTGTAAACTTCAACATCTTCTTTAGCGAAGATGTTGCGGATAAGCCGGCGAAGGTTTTTAACTTGGTGTGACTAATTTCCGACAGGTGGCGCCACTGAATTTACTAAAAATTAATTAAGTCATAAACTGTACATTTGATCATGCTATGATCTTTAGCAAAGTTGTAGCGCATAAGCCGGCGAAGGCTTTTTAATTGGTATAAAAAATTTCCGACAGGTGGCGCTACTGAGAATCACTTAAAGTCAATTTAATCGTAAGCTGTACATTTAATCATGCTATAATCTTTAGCAAAGTTGTTGCACATGATCCGACTAAGGTTTCTTAGTGGGTATGAAAAAAATTCGACAGGTGGCGCCACTGAAATTTACTCAAAGTCAATTTAATCGTAAGTTGTACATTTAATCATGCTATAATCTTTAGCAATGTTGTTGCGGATAAGCCGACGTAGGTTTATTAATTAGAATGACCAAAGCCCGACAGTTGGCGTATTGATCGGACAAAATAAATAAAATAATTCAAAATTAACTGAATATTTGTACAATGTCTTTCCTCTAAATTTATTTTAGTACTTTATAAAATAAAATATATAAAAACTTTAAAATTTGCCTCAAAATGCTTATCATAAAGCTCCAAGCAAGGCTCGGTCAACCAGGTACTATCATATCTAATAAATTTTCGGGATCTGATAAGCTGCAATAAGCTAAATATCTCTTAAATTATAATAATTATTAGAGATAGCGTAGTACAGTAAGTAAGTAGTTTTCGAATGTGTAAAAGTCTTTTCGATAGGTTTATATTTACCAAAGTTATACGGACCAATAGGTTTTACATACAATGGTGCTCAACTTTGGCTCAGTGTAGAGCCCACTGTGCTTAAAATAGACATGTTTTTAAAAATTGGTCTAAAACTCCAACTACCCATTGGCCGATTTCTGCATATTGTGCCACAATCCGCCCAGTAGCTTAAAAGTTATTGAAGTAAAACTAATAAACTTCACATACAATACTTTGCACCAAAACTTCTAAGCCATTTGCATAAAATTTGATTAGTTAAAAGTATCAAACTCACAAAGAACAAAAATCTTATGTCCCCAAACATTCCCCGTTTTTGTTTAATTAAGATATTTTGTAGCTTACAATCAATATTTTTCCTGTCGCTTGCGATCATTTTAATCTAAGGAGTCGATATGTTCGATTCAAACACACAAAGGAAAAAACTATGGTGGATAAGTTCGTCTAACTGAATCGATCATATGGGTATAGGTGAAAAAGTAAATGCGTTTTCAATGTCATCTTAATTCTCGTTTTCAATTACACTTAAGTGTTCAGTTAAATATATAATCTTAACTACTGACATTAAGATTTAATGTAGGACTCCACACTGCTAAGTGTCACATAGTATTCCTATTTATTATTAATCCAATTTAAAAATCATAAATTTGCAAAATAATTTATGAAATGAACCTAGCCCGACCCGAAATTTTCGATAAAATTATTTTTCTATATAAAATTTTTCGATAAAATAATTTTTTTATAGAAAAATTTTCGATATAATTTTTTTTCTATAGAATAATTTTCGATACAATTATTTTTCTATAGAAAATTTTTCGATTAAAATTTTTGATAAAATTATTTTTCTATTGAACATTTTATGATAAAAATATTTTTTTTTAAGAAAAATTTTCGATTAAATTATTGTTCTGTAGAAAGATTTTCAACAGGATTACTTTTCTATAGATCAGTTAATTTGCTATAGAAAAAGTTTTTGATAAAATATTTTTCTATAGAAACATTTTTGATAAAATAATTGTTATATAGAACAATTTTCGAAAAAACAAATTTTCTATATGAACATTTTGAATAAAATTATTTTTCTACAAAAAAATGACGATAAAATTATTTTATTGTAGAAAAATTTTCCATGAAAGTATTTTTCTATAGAAATTCTTTTGATAAAATAATTTTTTTAAAAATAACAAAATAGTCGGGATGTAAATATTATTTAAAAATAAAGAGTATTTGCATTTGATTCCAAATCTGTAACATTTATTTATTAATGTAATAGAGCAATTTATTGTTAAAAAGCCAAAAAATGTTTGCCGAGAAACCAAAATTCATCAACGCGTTTCGAAGGTTGGTTAGGCCATCTCTTCAAGAGGAGTATCCCCAATTTAGACAGATCGAAAATTAAAATTATTACTTATTTTACAAATAAAATCTTTCAGAATTATGTTCATAAACTATAAGTAAAGCGTAGATTATCGACTGAACAAAACAAAACATTTTTCAGTTTTCATCTTCCTTCACTTCCCACATTCTTGCTGCAGTCGTTGAATAATATTATTTTTCTATAAAAAATTTGTTGATAAAATTATCTTTCTATAGAAAAATTTTCGAAAAAATAATTTTTCTACAGAAAACTTTTCGATTAGTAAAGTTTTCTATATGAACATTTTCGATAAAATTAGTTTTCTATAGAAACATTTTAGATACAATTATTTTATTACAGACACATTTTCGATGAAATAATTTTTCTCTAGAAAACATTTTTTGATAAAATTGTTTTTCTATATGAACTATATTTCTATAAATGATTTTTGATCAAAATATTTTTTCTTTAGAAAAATTTTAGAAAAAACATTTTCTATAAAAAATTATTTTTCTATAAAAGAATTTTCGATAAAAATATTTTTCTATAGAAAAATTTTTGATTAAATTGTTTTCCTGTAAGAAAAATTTTCGATAACATTATTTTGTTATAGAAAAGTTTTAGGTAAAATTAGTTTTCTATAAATTTTTCTATTTTCCTTTACAAAAATTTTCAATAAAACAATTTTTGTATAAAAAAAATTTTCGATAAAAAGATTTCCCTACCAAAATTTTTTGGTTTAAAAACAACCTATTTTTTACAATACATAACCGCAACATATTGGAATACTAATAAGTTACACTTATGTAAAACCTTTTAATAAAAATATTTGTAGACGTTCGCATCAAAACGTAATAGTATATAAATCATTATGGGTAAATTGAGAAAACATTTTTCTAACACAATTGTTAAAAAAGGTCATATTCTCTTTATGAGAATAATTAGTTCTTAAAGACATATGACGATGATCAGAGTTATTTGTTTAATTAATTCTCATTTCTAAACAAAGATTTAAACAATTAAAAGTTACGTTTTGGTATTGTTACGTGAAAATGTTTGCAAAAATTTAAATTTTATAAAAATTGTTACTATAACTATAGAGACCAGTATGTAGAGTAAAATTGAATCATTAATTCAAATTAAAAAAAAATTAATTTATTACCTTTTAGTGAGAACGTCTACATTTACCTTTAAAAATTTTTCAATAGAAATATTTGTCTATGATTTTCTTTTCTCTTGCTCCTACCATGTCTCTAAAGCGATGATAGGCAAACTAGGCCCTAGGGGCTGATCACCAGTCGTCATTTTCACACACAACACGAACCAAAAAGAAAAAACTAACTAAAATACGAAAGCTACTCATTTGTGTGATAGCAGCCAATGAATGAGGTTCTTGTCGCTTTATTTTAGAATTTGCAACGACAAAACATATGCAAAAGAGTATTTGTTCTTAGTCTCTTTATTACTAAAATCACCAATATATTGATATTTTCTATGTTCTTTTTGTGCCTACCATGGCTCTAAAGCAATGATCGGCAAATTAGCCCCTAGCCCCTAATCGTCATTTTCACATACACAACAAGAACTAAAAAGAGAAAACAAACTAAAATACAAAAAATACTCATTTGTATGACATCTTAGAATTTGCAACAACAAAATATTTGCAGAAGAGAATAAGAAAATATTTATATTTTCTTAGTCTCTTTATTTGTAAAATCACCAATACAATGATATTTCATACGTTATCTTTGTGCCTACCACGGCTCTACAGTGCTTAGAACTGTCTGACCCCAAGGAGATAAGTTCTACTTCTGGGATTGAGAATCTAATTTTAAATAGAACTAATTCAGTCACGTAAACCATTACCATTTATTTGCCAATTATAGCATAATGAAGGGCCCTCTGAATACATCCTTTTGAAAGCAGATCGAGACTAATTTAACTCTTGTTTCTCAAGGCTCCTTTTATATATAGATAAGCAATCAATGAATCCGACCAAACTATTCAGACATTTTTAGAGCATTTTCCCTTGCAGTAAAGTTACTAATAGCTGGATTAGCTTACACTTTGTCTTATTACAGCTGAAAGTTGACTTGATTCAGCTCTGTCCACAGATATTTTATTGCGGTAGTTGATAGCAATGTGAGTATCTAGGAGCAACTCCAGAGTCACATATCCTTGCTGGAAAGATTATTGGTAATTTCCAAAAATTTATTAGTTTATATTTTGAGGTCTTTATTGCTTTCGGGCTGTCAAAGTAAAATATTTTTCATATCCCCTAAATCTGTGGCTATCACTGTAAGCAAGACTCCAAAAAGAAACAAACACTCTGCATTTAAATTATATACAATACATATTACCCACATCCGTCCGTGCATGTTACACATATACAATAATAACTTGCGAGTATATGTGGAAGTAGGATGTTTGTAAGTTTTCACAATGTATGTTTGTTTGTCTATGTATCTCGTGTGCATTCAAAAGATATTACAAAAATAAACGTTGGCTGTTTCATGTTAAAGGAAAAGCTCTTCATATTCTTCTATTTTTGTCCTGAGCTCAGTGCTGGTTTTTGTTCTCTAAAGTATGTGGCTTAAAAGGAGGACATTGACGCAACAACTTTAAGCAATTGGGCGTATATACCCACAAGTATGTACTGTATAAAATACATTCATACACATACATATGTACGTGAATGTGATATAAATGTATGGTTTCTTTTAACATTGATATCAATGATTGTACAAACACAAAGCTATTCCAACATATACAGGAATATATCCATATATATATATAAATACATACATATTAACAACATCAACATACTAACTACAATGTATGAACGGGTTGTATTGTGAATGCAACATTTTCATCATATCTTCCTAAAGTAACATTAAATGTTCTCGCGTATGTTAGTATTTGGGGGAGGGGAATATATTCCCCTGATGAAAACAATATGTAAAGGATGGAGGACTGTGGATGGATTGTAGTTAAAACATGCCATACTGAAGTATGCCCTTCAGAAATTTCAAAAACCTTAACTTTCTGCAACATTTACGGTAAAGAGGCAAACAGGAAATTGCGAGGAACAAACTTGAGTGTAACCCACCATCGTCATCATCAGCAGCATTATTATGAGTACAAAGATGAGTTATGAGTGGTTTCATATTGTACAAATAAACATATAAACGAACTTGTATTTATATGAAATTGTTTGTAATCTATATAGCATATACACTGAGAAAAAATGAGTTATTGTCTTCAGAAAAATAGTAATTATCAAATTGTTAACATTTCAAATATATATAGAGATTAAGTTTTTTTTCAATTGAAATCTCAAGGATATGTTTATTTTATTAAGAAAAACTCGCCTTTTTTACTTTTTATCCCAATACGAAAATACGAAGCTTAAAGATCATCATTATCAGTAATACATGGCATAATTCCGATTGTCGTATTGGAGTATCATAATATTATCATAAGATGACTAAAGCAACAAAAAAAATCATATGATATATATTAGAGTGCTTCAACAAAAAAAGTTGAGTCAGTCACCCCCTAGGATTAAAGGTAATGTCAAAATAAACCTAAACATATTTTTTTTTACCACGCCTACAAATACTGTTTGTTAGCTGTGTCGCCATCTTTAGTCCGATCATATCACTTTATATATCGGTGTTCACGGCTTTGTGAGGGCTACATTTTTCTCTTTGATAGTTCTTTACTACCACGGCAATTTCTAGTCATAATTTGTTAAAATTCGCTTCGTACCCACCCTAATCGAATCGAGTACAAATCTAGTTTTTTAAAGTTATGACTATAAAATGACGTGGTAGTAAAAAACTATCAAAGAGAGAAGTATAGCCCTTAAAGAGCGAACACCGATATATAAAATATTATGATCGGACTTAAAATGCCGATACAGTGAACAAAATACTAAAGGGCGGTATTTGTAGGCGTGGTAAAAAAATATATATATTTTTTAGAATTGTTTAAACATTATCTTTAATCTTAGGTGGTGACTGATACAACTTATTTTTTTTTTGTATGGAAGGCGAACCAATTCTATAGCCTTTTCATCGGAATATTGTAAAAATAGTTCCGAAAGTTCAGTTCTGAAAATTTGATCCAAATCGGACAACAAGGCGCGCATCGGTTCCAAAGCTTAAGCGCCCATTTGTATGGGAAAAATGTGTTGTTTTTTGGTTTTTACGAAATATTTATTAAAAGTAATTATTTAATTTTTACTTGAAAAATAAGCTTTATCATATCGCCGAACTGAGTTACTAAAAATCAAATTTATCATATTTTGATCAATTCTAGGTGGCGATCATCTTTACTTGATGTACACTCGAGGCGCGAAGCAGATATAAACTGCGATCATCGTTTAGTTACATCTAAAGTTTGAGGTCTAAAACGGAAAAAGCCGATCGGAGCATTTATGTTGGAAAATTAGAATCAAAAAGACTTTAAGGAATCAGCTTCCACATGTGATTAACAATAACGACGCTAATAATTTTTAAGGTGTGTCCCTCTGAAGATCAATAAGACTGGTCAACAAACGTTAGGATATAAATATCATAAAAGAAAAATTTGACTATTCCTACCAACTTGAGACCTGGTTGAATAACATAAAACTTTGAAAAATACAATTTTAAATGAAAACGGAGATGTTAAAGTGCTCCATACAATATACCGTGACCTATCCAACAGAGTAAAAAGGTCTGCAAGGAGGGACAATAGAATGTCGATAAATGAACAAGCGAGCCAAGCTGAATTGGCTGCAAGTAAAGGCGACATTATACGATATATCAAGGGCGTTGTGTGGCAAACACCAATAGTCCTATCTTTAGTAATAACGGTACACTTCTCTCAACCCCGGATGAACAATAAATACGCTGAATCGAACACTTCAAGTCAACATTAAACAATCCTATTGGATTAGAACCACTGACGAATGTGAATAAAAAAACCAAACATGACAGTATATTCAATAAAATCTCAGACAATCCACCAACAATACAAGAAGCGAAGAACGCCATTAAAAGCCTTAAGCGCAACAAGGCCCCGGGCAATGACAATATCTCAGCAGAGATGCTTTTATGTAATGTTGAAGGATCGACGAGACTGTGTCACCCATTTCTGCGTAAAATATGGGAGGAAGAAGCTCAATATCCTAGAATGAAGGTATACTAGTCAAAATATCAAAAAAGGATGACTCCAAAGATTGCAATAACTATACTTCCGGTAATACGAGGCAAACTACTAAGTCAAGTAATTTTAAACAGAATATCCGATGCAGTTTCCGCCACACTCAACGAAAATCAATTTGGTTCCAAAAAGAATCGATATTGTGTTGACCTAATCAACACAGTAAGAATAGTGCTACAGCAATGTAATGAATTCCGTAGCACCATTTACCTAGCGTTTTTCGACTTTATGAAAACCTTCGACAAAATCAATAGGAGCTACCTATGGAGAATTTTAGAAAATCGTAACATGCCAATGAAACTTCTGAACTTAATTCGGGCCATGTACGTGAATGTCGGGTCCTACATAAAGGTAAATTTTCTAATCCGTTCGAAGTCACTACTGGAGCATCTTAACACCTACTTTTTATCCTTGTCATCGGCAAAATAATGCACAAGGCACTGAAACTCGAGGACTTGGAATAAGCTGATGACGTGTGTCTTCTAAGTCAAAACCTAGATCACCTTCAAGAAAACATTAACGCTGTCACTGTTGAATCTCGTGGAGCTGGACTGGCAATCAATATTTTCAAGACAAAGATTATCCCTGGAGGCTAACCCGTCGACACACATCAATGTGGATAATGATGTTATTGGATGTGTGGGTACCTTTAATTTTTTTTGGTAGTTTAGTTTCTATAAAAGATGGCGCATATTGGAGGTGGAGGATATTGAATCGCATGTTAATAACGTAAAATCTGCATTCGGCATTCTCCAAGCTATTTAGAAATCTCGGCAAATATCAATAAAAACTAAGTTACGGATATATAATTCGAATGTCCAGTCCATCTTGTATTACGGTTATGAAACTTTTAAACTCAAACCTTTGCAAACAAATAATGCCTAAGAAATGAGATCTACTAAACGCTACAAAGCTAATCCCTGCATCTATAGAGGTATGTTAATGGAAATAGCGGTAGATAGGTCACACACTTCGAAGGCCAAGTACCAACATTGCTCGACAAGCGCTGCGTTAGAATCCACAGGGTAGGTCAATTGATGCGGAATGATGTACATATGCCTACCAATCTTGCAATATAGTTCGATATAAAGGGATGGTAGGAGTCAAGGATCACAGAAGAAAAAGAAATGATAAATCCTATTTAACTTTGAAATTTTTATACCCTTCACCACCATAGGTGGAAAGGGTATTATAAGTTTGTGCTGATGTGCTGACCATGGCTATTGAAATTGGTCAAAATCGGTCCATTATTTATGGTACCTCCCATAGGTCCCACTTCCCGGAATTGCTATATTGGCCACAAATATCAATATTTTTCCATGAAATTTAAAACAGATACTGCTTATGTAAACCTAAATCACTGTACCAAATTTCGTTGAAATCGGTCCACATTTGACCATAGCTCCCATACAAACTCTTCTTCAAAAAATCACTAAAACGCTCGTAAATCTAAAGATAATGAAAATTTTGAGTTTATTTTTTGCATACATAATTTTTGTAACAGCTGTAATCAATTTGTTAAATTTCGAGTTAATCGGTCCACATTTGACCCTAGCTCTCATATAAGTCCAAATGACGGAAACAGGTTGAATATATAATTTTTAAGAAAATGTTTGTATGATGGCAAAATTTAGCAAATATTTGTCTTTATACAGGAAAAATAACACCTTTGACCTTAGTGGTGAAGGGTATCGTATGGTCGGCTTGACCGACTATAGCGCTTTCTTACTTGTTTCATTTAATTTTAGGGGGAAATTATAATAACTCCAAAACTACTTCATGGATTTTTGTGTTTGACTATTTGAATAAATTTTAACTATTTAGTACTTATAAGTCTTTAGATGATAAGCAAAGGCTTACTTTGTAATTTCTGTACTCTAAAAATATTTTTTTTGCAGCATATCCTTAGGCTGGTTGAAAAGGAAACGAATTTTCTGGGACTTATTGCAATAACTTAAAAACTACTGAATGAATGAATCCAATTATTAATTTTGCCAAAACACATCTTTATTGGTTGAAATTTACCAAAAACCGAGAAAAGTCCCATTTTTCCCCATACAAATGGGTCCAAAATTGACCTAGGAGCTTCTTAGGACGTAGAGCATCGACTTTTAACCCAGACGTATCGAATTTCAATAAAAGTTGTTTTTCGCTCCACCCTAATGTACATATCTAAATGATTGTTAGATTGCTATATCAAGACATTCTGTCAATGTTCTAGTAGTATGTTACCATTGTGTTGTCACAGTGTATTTTCTTTTTTCATTTTCTTCATCTTTTGTTATTATAACAGTAAAAGGAAGAATTGTTGTTTATTTGTGTTGCCGTAACTTTTCTTCTGAATATGTATGTAAATGATTCTTTTTGCACACATGCATGAAGTACATACATACTTCCTTAGATATGAGTGTATGTATGTGTTAGAGAAGTTCACGAAACTTCTTGTCTTGTTGAAGTTTTGTCGATTTAAAAATAATATTTATCTATTGATCATTATTGGTTATTTCGAATCGAATAATTCTAATGTCTTGGCAGATAAATTTTCATTTTAATTTTTTAATGATATATCTCAGTGATCTCTGATTTGAAAAATAATTAAATCAAAAAATAAATTTGGCAATATGTACACTGAGAATGCCGAACGTGTATTTTTATGCGCTAGTCTAATGTTGAAATATAAAAAGTGTATGAACATGAATAAAATTGTATTTATGTATGTGAATATAAATGTACAAATAGGAGAAAAGTATCACACACGTACAATCTTTAATATTAACATTTAATGGGAGTTGGAAGCACTTCACAATATTTCATTTTTCTGCTGCAGTAGAAAAAGTATGAAAAGACGAAATTAAAAATAAATATTTTTTTGTTTTACAATTTTCATTTGTAAAAAATATAATTTTTGTATACGCTGACAGATAAAGCTACCTACATACACATATATAAATTACATACATACTATACATCAATACATACACACGTACAATAGATTTATGTAATTGTTCGAAAGAAAAAGACAAAAAAATTAAGAATCCTTATAACAGTGGGTCATGTTTTTAATACCAGACCTAGAACTCCGTTCATCAAGACATCTGTGGATATTTTATTTTCAGATATATTTAAACAATATATAAATATTTAAAATATTGCTAAAGGCGCCTTCAGTAGTTGTCATATGGCCTTTGAGATTTCTCACAGCAACTGTCAATTGGGAACATATTTTAAATTCTTTACAAGAATTCAATCTTCCCAGCAAAACTTTTCATTGCCAAGTAATGAGATAAACAGCTAAAATATTGAATATTAACTACTTACTAATTACATTAACATGGTGATGTCATTGGATGTAAGTATGTACTTATCAATTGCAGAAAAGCAAGGACTTTGGTGAGCAAGTGTAAAACAATAAAAAACACTTTGTTGTTGTTTTATTTAAAAAAATCTTTAATAAATATTGCAGTCATTACAGGGCAATTTATTAAAAGAGTACATCCCATTACGAAAGTTTTGTTGGGTGCCCACTGTTAAAATCATATATGGGCAAATACTGCGTGACGGACGATACATTTGTAAGGATTTTGTTGTACTTAAATGTATTACATTGCCGTTTTGTACTAGATATCTTTGTACAGATTTCCGATAATATTAGCCCATCGATTGTGCTATAGAATAGCATTTAATAATTTACATACTTCTTTTGGAGGAAAAAGATATTAGCTTTTAAAGTGCTGTGACGGACGCTACAAAAAATAGAAGTGACTTTTTTTCAACACGTGTTTCTGCAATTTTCATCAAATCGGTCATAGTAATAAAAAGATTGTAAGTATTTTAAAGATAGAAGAAAATCAGAGGATTACAAAACAGCTTTTATAAAATATTTTAAAGTTTCCAGTTTCACAAAAATCCATAAATGAACTGTTGCTATGCGACGGACGATACAGGAAAAAATGATGCATATCTCATATTTTTTTTAAGGATCCGTTAATCAGTAAAAATTATGGTTTTATTTGTTCCCGAATTTCATCTCCTTCCTTTTCATGTTCGCGGTTAAAATGCGATTTTTGGGCACAATTTAATATTTCACAAAACGGCTATATACATATATTTATTTAAAGTTTTTCACTTTTTACATCTTATTTTTCGTCGAAAGAATGCAGCGGCTAGCTGTTAGAGTGTCCCAAAAATAAAAAAAATCAAATTTCAAAAGCATCAAATTTGCCCCACTGTATATTTTTTAACACTTAATATCTTAAAATTAGTCTGTGGAAATAGACAGTGTTATTGCTTTATGAATAAGATAAATATGTGTTCGTAAATATTGTATTTAATAAATATCATTTTGTAAAAAAAATATGTGACGGACGCTATACACTTTCCTATACATATTATTCTATAAAATGCTATTTAAAAATCTATATATTTTTAGCCTAATGTAAAGTATGCTATAACTTCTCTTTACGAACCAAGTTCAATTGGAGAAAAATGAAATATTGCACTAGTCAAATTAAAAAAAAAAACGTTGTTTCTGTGACGGACGCTACACACTGTGAGTCTTCTTGACGTTATTTATATCACACCAATTACTTTTGATGGGGTCTTTTACATCTAATTGTATAAAATTAAGCAGACTTTGAGCTCCTACTGAAACTTGATACTTAAATGGATGTTTTTGCGATTTTTATGAACTTTTAAAAACCTATTATTTTAAAAACAATTATAAAAGTTTGACATGGGTGCAAATAAAGACCTGAAATTCACGATGAGAGCAATCAAAAATTGTATCCATTATATATTATAAAGGATCAATGTTTGCTAAATTTTTCCGTAAACACAAATACGTGATTTTGACAGTTTTAAATTTTTGTCCTTGGTTTAATGTTTTTCGGATTCGCCCATATGTAGTTTTCACTTGGAAAAACAAAATTACAAAGTAACACCTGATATTATTTTTAAGAAACCGAAAATACTTTAACTTTGGGCTGCTACCCTTAAAAATAAACCGGTAATATTTTACTTGATTCCGATTGATATATCGGTTGTTAGAGACAAAAATATTCATTTTGAAAAGCGGTTCCTATAGTACTAGGAATAAAAGACCGATTTTGTTTGCTTTGAAAGGTATGGTACAAAAATTAATGTGTGCGACAAATTTCATCAACTGATTGCAAGAAATGCAGATTGTAATTATTCAAAATATTATGATCTGGCACAATTTGGGAATTGGTTAATACACATTTCGACTTCCTTCTAAAGAACCGATCTGCTTGAACTAAAATTTGTTATGATCTATTCTGGAAGTTTCGATTAGGTTCGGTTATGTATACCCTAAAATGTTCAATAGATGGATTTAACCCACTGTGATTATGTCTTTTAAAAATGACTTGGCATGTTTCTGTTTAAATTTTCTTCTTTTACATCAAATTATACATACACTATAATATATGAAGACAAGGAGCGAATTGATTAAAGACTTTCATGCTAAAAGAAATAACAAAAAAATGATGAAAAATATTTAAAAACAAGTAAGAGTGTTATATTCGGCTGTGCCGAATCTTATATAACCACTATCAAGTAGTGTTAAATTCAGAAACAGGGTGCAGCTAATTCAAAATCTGGACCAAAACTGAAAAAATCGCTAAGCTAATTGGTATTGTTGGTAAAACCTTTGGACTAAATTCGGTTGCCGTAGCTTTATAGTTCAACATTTAAAAATATTTTAGTGGTTTCCCCAGTATTTACTTTGATCAAAATTCGGTCTCATAACCGGATATAGTTTTACATTAATAAGTTGTTAAATACTTTTCGTTAATATGTAGTTAGGCTAAACAAGTTAATAGTAATACGGCAGGTCCATATATTTCGTTAGGAGTTCCTAATGCATTCATCATATATAAACCTGGGCTGAACATTGATTGATGCCTATCTAAATTCATAGGTGCAATCTTAATATAATGAATGTACCTCCAAATGTTTTTGATTGTAGATATAAGAATTTTATAAAATTTTACACAGTGGCTGGTATGTATATAGAGCATATTCTTGCCAAATTTAGTGGCCATAGCTATCATAGTTTCTAATTTAATAGCTTTTAACTGGCCTTTCCTAAAATTTTTGGTTTCCGTGAGTGTTTTTTATATGAAAGCTAAAGTCAAATATGTACTGATTCCTATAAAATTTGATAAACTGATCAAAAATCGCATAAAACTTCCCTATTTTTAATTTAATCGTCGTAGCTATTACAATTGTATTCAATTTATCAGCAGTAATGTGTTTCCCGGGGCGGGGTTATATGAGAGCTCTAACTAAATTTGAACCGATTTTCAACACACATCTTTTTCAAGATATCAAGATATTTCGTTAAGGCGCTATCGTGCTTTTATCTGACGGACATAAACAACCTTTTCTTTATGTATTTTTGTGTTTCCATAAGTTTTTTATATGGGAGCTATGGTCAAATGGTGACCGATTGCGACAAAATGCACACTGGCTGACATTAATATAAGACTTTCTTGTACCAAATTTAGTGGTTATATCTGTTATACTTTTAGATTTATTGGCATTTTAGTGTATTTTAGGTGAAATTTAGGCTGTTTTTGTAAGTTTTTTTGTATGGGAGCTATGGCTAAATGTGAACCGATTTCGATGACATTTTATATGCTTCCTAGTGGTTATGTAAAACTTCTAGATACCAAATTTTGTCGTCATAACTGTTATAATTTGTCATTTATTAGTAAATAAGCGATTAGCCTAGACGAGGTTATACGGCAGCTATGGTCAAATGCTAACCGATTTTGCCCAATTTCAATACCAACATTTTCTCATGAAGAATGTTTTTGCTAAGTTGAAGAATGTTTTTGCTAAGTTTCAGTTAGCTAGCTCTTTTCGTTTAGACGTTATCGTGATTTCAACAGACAGACAGACGGACATAGCTCAATCGTCTTAGAGTTTCATAAGGATTCAGAATATATATCGTTTTTGAGCCAATATTAAGGAAATTACAAACGGAATGACAATCTCAATATACCCCCCATTCTTTTTGATGGTGGGTATAAAAATATTATAGAATATCGTTACTTTAATATAGAATAGCCCTAACTAATATTTTTCTTACATTACAGGAGAGGGATAAAAAGCTAAATAAAATCTTAAGATTTGAAGATATAGAAATTTTCTAAACGCAGTTTTTTACTAAATTCTCTAAAGAACTTAATGCTATAACAATATTTTTTTAAAATTAAATAATTAATATAAAATTATATTAGATAAAGTTTTTAGAAGCGATTTGAATGAAAAAACGACTTAGGGCCTTTCTATATTAAAGTAACGATATGTATTGAACATAGCGACAGGACACAAAATATGTTCATGTTAATGTGACAACGAAATGTGCAATAACAGATAATATACAAATTCCTACTTATTATATAATTTTAAGTGACAGTTTGTAAAAACATTGTTTTACTATATGTGTCAGTTTTAGTTTAAGTGGACCTATGAGCAAAAAATTAGTTTTGGAGCTCGATATCCCTTAAAGGATTATTTAGGGGATTTTGAATCTGGTTTTCAATTTTGAAAATTCAAAATGGCGAATCAAATATAATGGATAATTTTTGTAATGTAATTGGGTTTGTTTGAAACATGTGGATTTTGATACTTTTATGTCTTGAAACTCCTTACCTGGTTACTTGTTGTTGTAACTGAGATATCAATGGTAATGTCGCAGAAGTGGCAGTCCTTGGTCGGAATCCTAAGGTTTCCGAGTCGTTTCGGTGTGAAGAACCAACTGCCGTGGGAACGGCAACCTGGTTACTCGTAGCTGGTTATGAATCTAAAGTCAAACTTTCCAAATGAAAATGTCGTATTTTAAGGCTCTGCTTAACTCTGTGTTACTATTTTAGAATTTCGAGGTTACTGATTAGCAGTTTGGTCATTTTGGAGTGTTACAAAGGTAAAAAAGAAAAAAGTGTTACAAAGGTAAAAAAGAAAAAAGAAGATCTAAAAAAAAATAATGTGTCAAATACGAGTGAACATAAACCCAAAAAAACCCTAAAGGCAAGTTTCAAGTAAATCAGATATGCATATTACAAAAAGGTGTATTTGAAAGAATTCAGATATGAACTTTTTCAAACGTTCACTACTAAGGTCAAATATGGACCAATAATCGTCTAAATTTATAGAAAAACTTATTTCAGCAAAGTTTTAGCAAAATATAGTGAACCGCTGTGGCAAAGTAGGTTAGACATCGTTCAGACAGAGTTCCCAAGTTCGATCCTTGGCCAGACCCAATTGAAAATAAAAACTAAAATTTTCAAAAAAGCGGTTCACTTCATAACATTGAGTATTAGGCTATGTAAAACTTCTCTAACTAATGCATTTGCCGTACGGAGCCGGAGTTAAAAAGTAGTTCCCTTTCAATGAGTCCAAAAATAGAATAGGATGCAGCTCATTGTCTGAAAGAAGTACAACTTGTTCAAATTGGAATGCTGTCGTGGAAATTATTATATTATTATTATTATTATTTAGCAAAATATTTAAATTATTTTCAGGCTTATGAAATTGTCAAACTTGGGGTATTTGAAAAATTGTATGGGAGTTATGGTAACATTCCAACCAAATTGTCTCTTCCTAGATTAATGTTACATACGTCAGCACAAACTTATAATACTCCTTCCACCTATGGTGGTAAAGGGTATAAAAATCTACATTGGGGAAATAAAATCTGAACTTAAGCGAAATTCAAAATTTTGAATATGGGCAAATCCTGCTTGACGGACGATACATTTGTAAAGAGTGCTCTAAATAAAATTTGTAGTTGGATTTTCTTAAATAAAAATCAAACCTTTCAATATAAAAACTCTACAAAATACGCAGATATAATGACATATTATACAAAATCATTTAGCATTAAAATGTTTACTTAGTACTCGGGTTTTGCAAAATTATCGACTTTTTTCGGAAACCCTCCCATTAAAGATTTTACAGTTGCTTCTGATACCTTTTTGGAGCACGTGTTCCACCTGCGCTTAAAATCGGACATGTTCTTGGAAATCTTTCCTGTGTTCTTCAATTCCTTTTTTACCAGAGCCCAATACCTTTCCACAGGCCGAAGTTCTGCACAGTTAGGTGGATTTGCCTCTCGTGGTACAAAAATGACATTATTCTTTGAGTACCACTCAAGTGCCTTTTTTCCATAATGGCATGATGCCAAATCGGGCCAAAAAAATGTAGTCACTCTGTGCTCTCTTAAAAAGGGTAACAACCGTTTTTGTAGGCACTCCTTTATATAAATTTCTGTGTTTATTGTGCCAGATGTCACAAATACTTTACTTCTTTTGCCACATCTGCAAATAGCTTGCCACACGAGAAACTTCTTAGGGAATTTTGTTTGTTTTTTTGTGCGAAACTCTTGCCGAACATTGCCCCGTTTATCAGCAACATAAAAATCTTGACCAGGAAGTTGAGAAAAGTCTGCGAGTACGTATGTTTCATCATCCATCACACAACAGGTATATTTTTTTATAAAATCAGACTTCAATTTTTTCGCTCGTTTTTTTGCTTCTAAGTTCTTTATAGCATTGCGATCTGGAACCTTTTAGGCTTTGTATGTCTTCAGTCCAGTATAAGCTTTGACTCTATGTGCAAAATTCGTAGAACATTTCACCGTACGAGCTGCTTTTCTTAAAGAAGTGTTAGGCGCTCTTCGAAAGAGTCGCTCGACTTCTTTTGCCTTACCAATATCTGTAGGACCTTTTTTCCTCCCTGATCCAGGTTTTCTTTCAATGCTCAGGTTTTCCTTATACCGTCTGATGGCATTAGAAACCGTTCGAGGGTCAACTTTCAAATTTTTAGATATTTTTTTAAAAGTCCATGACGGATTTTTTTGAAAAGTTTTAATTATATTTTCACGAACTTTTTTTTCGCAGTTCATTTTGATTGAAATAACTAAAACTAAAAAAATTAATAATTTCTAAAATAATAGTATCTAACATATCTATAGAAACTAACTTGATCAAAAAATAAATTATTTCTTGCACTATGGATAAATTTTGTCTAAAATAGTAAATGCATATTTTTTTAGAACACTCTTTACTTAAATGTATTCCATTGCCGTTCTACACTAGATATCTTTAAACAGATTTCTGAGAATATTAGCCGATTGTGCTATCGAGTGGTATTTGTTATTTTACATACTTCTTTTGGAGGAAAAAGATATTCGCTTTTAAAGTGCTGTGACGGACGCTACAAAAAATGGAAGTGACTTTTTTTCAACTTGTGTTTCTGTAATTTTTATCAAATCATCATAGTCATAGTAATAAAAAAATTGTAAATACATTAAAGATGGAGGAAAATCAGAGAATTACAAATAGCTTTTATAAAATATTTTAAAGTTTCCAGTTCCAACAAAAATCCATAAATGAACTGTTGCGGACGCTACGTGACGTACGATACAGTTTTAACTTTAATGATTTTATTAGGAAAAAATTCATATTTCATATTTTTTGTACAGATTCGTAAATCAGTGAAAATAATAATTTTATTTGTTCCCGAATTTCATCTCCTTCCTTTTCATGTTCGCGGTAAAAATTCGATTTTTGGGCACAATTTAATATTTCACAAAACGGCTATATACATATATTTATTTAAAGTCATTCACTATTACATCGTATTTTTCATCGAAAGAATGCTGCGGCTAGAGTGTCCCAAAAATCCAATTTTTTTTAAAGCATCAAATTTGCCCCACTGTATATTTTTTTAACATCTAATATCTTAAATTTAATTTGTGGATATGGACAGTGCTATTGCTTTATGAATAACACAGATATGCGTTCGTAAATATTGTATTTAACAAATATCATTTGGTAAAAAAAAATTTTATGACGGACGCTACACACTTTCCTATATATATTATTCTGTAAGATGCTATATTAACATCTATATATTTTTAGCCTTATATAAAGCATACTATAAGTTCTCTTTACGAACCAAGTTCAATTCGAGAAAAAAGAAAAATTGCACTGGTCAAATTAAAAAAACCTTTATTTCTGTGACAGACGCTACATACTGTGAGCCCTTTTTTACTTGACGTTATTTACATCACTCCAATTACTTTTGATGGGGTCTTTTGGATCTAATTATATAATTATACTTATACTTGATAACTAAATGGATGTTCCTGTGATTTTTATGAACTTTTAAAAAACCTATTATTTAAAAAATTTATAAAAATTCGAGATGGGTGTAAAATAAGACCTGCCATTCACGTAGAGAGCAAACAAAAATTGTATCCATTATATATTCTAAAGGATCAATATATGATAAATTTTTTCATAAACACAAATACGTGATTTTGACAGTTTTAAAATTTTGTCCTTGGTTTAATGTTTTTCGGATTTGCCCATTCACAAAATTTTATGAAAATCGGAGATAGTGAGGTTCAAAATATATATTTTTCATTCAAAAAATTTTGATTTCATCCATTATTCTAAGATATATATTTTCTTTAAATAAGATATATTGGAATGAAGTTACGAATATATCATAATACAATAGAAAAAGATAAGTAATTGAAGTTGTTAGTACATGAATATCTATCTAAAGTTTTTCCAATTTGTTTGTTTGTAATCGGTATTACACGCAAATGTGTTAAGGTAAATAATAAAACAAAATCCATTTAATTTGCCAACGTCTTATTTTTATGATACGGAGTGTATTTCATTAATGTTACAATGTCGTTGACGTTGATGACAAAATTGCACACCCCATCAAGACTGAGTTGAGTATATTAAACTTGTGGGTTGTAATATTGCAAAAAAAAAACTTTTCCTGAAAGTTGCAGATGTTGCATGAATGTTACCTCACTAGGCTTTTGTGTCTCGAGTGTAATACAAACATACGAGAGTATAACCATCCACCCACTTACACATACACATTTACTTACATACATATTCTCATTTCCTTTAGATTTGTATGTTTTCATCTCATGATTATAAATCTTTTACAAATTTTCCATTTAAGATTTGAATCATCATTAATTTTGCTTACAGATCATCGTGATAAGGCGCAACCTTTTTTTTTTGTTGCAAAATTTTTCATTATGTTCGAAGAAATCAAGACAAACAAATTAAAATTCTTAACCAGCAAACAGATGCAGTAAAGGGGGAAGTTAGAAAGTTTGAATCTCAGTGATGATGAGGATATGAATGAAGTTGAAGTGCTTGTGGCGCAAATGATGATTATCAGTTGCAAGTTGCAACACACCAAAAGGGAATGAAATCATGTTAAATTGTTTAATGCATAAGCAATTAAATCATCAAAATCATATCATACTTGGAAATATAAAAAGTGAAAAAATGTAAAGGAAAATGTTTAAAAAAAATTAATAAAAACAAAAACCAATGGATGCTACAGTTTCTGTTACAGTTACAGAACAAGTGCAACACTTGAAGCTTCAATTCAAATTTAGATTAGAGATAAGATGTTGATTAAGGGGTGTAAATTCATATTTATTACTTTGTGAACAAATACTTATTTATGTTTATAAATGTAATATACTTTGTAAGCAGTTTGTTGGTTACATGTTCTCAGATACAAGATTTATGCAGTTATTACTTTTGAGCAAGTTTGTTGAAATCTGTTGAAAGATACATTCAATTCCTATTGAATTTAAGTATTGAAACTGCACTTATTAACTATTTTATACGTAAACATTTATATACTTAATACTTATGAATAGTTTAGTAGTATTTATGTTTTATATGTTACCAAAGCACTTACCCGTTAAACCCACTATCAGCAAAATACTCATCCACAGCAGGAAATTTTGCATTGTAGGCATCTGAAGTTTTCTATTTGATTTATAATGATGATACTGACTATAATGATAATGATGTCTCACAGTTACGTGCTCCTTAAGATGTTGACGTCTTTGAGTTTCTTTTGTATTTTGATTTTGATTACTATTGTATTGTCGATGTGGTTCATTTCTTCCCGTTCTAGACCACATGCTTTGAATTAATTTGTCCTTAGTTATCCTGGTTGGTCACACATGCATATTTTCTATGACAATGTATTCTGTAATTAAAATAAAATAGAAAAAAATCTTCTTTATTAAAATTAATTGAATACTGTTAGTATTTTGTTGTTAATTTCCTTGTCTAAAAATAAAGATATGCTCGTGGCTTTGGAAAAAAATGAACACCGAATACTGGAGCAAAAAAACCCGACAGAATTTTCAGATTTAGCAAACCAAGGTTATTTTAAGACAAGTCACCGAATGTTTAGATGAAAAATGTTGTTCCCCTTCTATATCGTTAATAACACTTGTTCACAAAATTCAACTTTTTGCCTTAAATTGTAACACATCTATATTTTTTTTTATTCATAATAAATATTTATTATTGTAATAAATAGTTTTTTGATAAAACCAAACAATTTTGGTTTGGAAACCTTTCCTCGACGCGTTTCGATTGTTGATTAGGCCATCTCATCAGGAGGATTATCTCTAATTTTAGACAGGGCGAAAATCACACATTATATCTTATATTGAGGCACAGAATAAACACGAATTATTATTGTGTCCAACAAATATCAACATAAAGCGAAGATTATCATCTGAACAGAAACACACAAACATTTTTCAGTTTTATCATTTCTTTATTTCCCACACTTTTGTTGTTGCTTTGTTGGCGACTTATTTTGTCCGATCAATACATGACCATATACAAAGTATACGATTCAATTTATTTTGAATAATTTTCAGTGTCGCCATCTGTTAGACATTAATCGCAACAACTTAGAAACCTCCGTCTACTCATGCGCATCAACTTTGCTAAAGAAAATAGCATGATCAATTAATTTTGCGCTATATATCGGAAGTTGATGATTAGAAACCTATGCGCGACAACTTTTCCAAAAACTCATAGCATGATTAAATGCACAGTTAACGATTTAAGCAATTTTCAGTGGCGCTACCTGTTGGAATTTGGTCATACGAACATAGAAATGTTCATCGGCTCATGCGCAACATCTTTTCTTAAGATCATTCCATGATCAAATGCATAGTTTACTATTCTAAAAAGGACATACAGATATACAAATATTATTTTTTTTTATGTATAGATGAATCGAAAATAAATTCTAAAATGCATTAATGAATGGAAGTTTTATTTATAATAAAATAAATTTAAGTGAAAATACCTAATATATCTAAGCCATTTCTGTTATTTAGTTATATGGGAGCTAGAATCAAATGTGGACCGAATTTCTCAATATTTGGCAATATAATTATAGTTTATAGAAAAATTATTTATCACAAGTCAAATGAAAGAATCTTGAAAATTGTGGCCTTCTTCTTATTTTTTTTTAATAATTAAAAGGATGAATAATACTTTTTTTTTAATTTTTATTAAATTTTTTTAAAATTAATTTTTTTTAAAAGAATAGATTAAGATTGTCATTCCATTTGTAATTTCCTTAATATTGGCTCAAAACCCGAAAGGGATATATATTCTGAATCCTTATGAAATTCTAAGACGATTGAGCGATGTCCGTATATATGTTGAAAGAACGATAACGCCTAAACGAAAGGAGCTAGTTCACTGAAACTTAGCAAAGGTATTTTTCATTGGGAAAATTAAAATTGGGCAAAATCGGTCCACATTTGACCATAGCTAGGCTAATCTCGCCTATGATGATAAAATTTGATATGTAGGAGTTTTATCGGCTCACATTTAACCATAGCTTCAGATTTAGTTAGAGCTTCTATATAACCCCGTCCCATTAATCACATGGATGCTGACAAATTAAAACCAATTGTAATAGATATGACAACTTAATTTAGAATAGGGAAGTTTTATGCAACTATTGGTCAGTTTATCAAATTTTCTAGGAATCGGTTCATATTCGACTATAGCTTTCATATAAAAACCACTCCCGGAAAGCACTTAAATACCACAAACGCCAGTTAAAAGCTATTAAATTATAAACTATGACTGCTAGGGCCACTAAATTTTGCACAAATGAAGTTCAAAAAATACCAGCCACTGTATAAAATTTTGACAATCGGTCACCAATTGATTTTAGTTTAAATATAATATCCCCTTCTAAAAAATGATTATTCGCATTTGATCCCAAATCTGCTACATTTATTTATTAATGTAATAGACCAATTTATTGATAATAAGCCAAAAAATGTTTGCGGAGAAAACAAATTCCTCGAGGATTATCCCCAATTTAGACAGATCAAAAACCTCGCATTATAAGATAAGATGTTTAAAATAAACAGAAGTTTATTTTAAAATAAGCTGAATGCATGCAGTTTTATCAGAAATTAACAAAATTGTAAATATTATTCAAAAAGAATGATTATTCGCATTTGATCCCAAATCTGTTGCATTTATTTATTAATGTAACGGACCAATTTATTGATAAAAAAAAATCAAAAAAAAAAACTGAAGGTACATTCAGTAAATTAGGATTGCACATGCGAGATAGATATCAATCAATGTTAAGTCCAGACCTTTTATACGGTGGATGCATTAGGAACTCCTAACAAAATATATGGACCTGCCGTATTACTTTCAACGTATTTGGCCTAACTATGAAGCACAACGAAAAGCATTTAACAGATTATTAATGTAAAACTATACCAGGTCATAAGACCAAAATTTGTGTGAAGTATATAGATACTACGGAAACCACTTAGATACTTTTAGTACCTGGGCGACCGAGCCTTGCTCGGAGATTAATGATAAGCATTTCGAGGCGTATTTTATAGTTTTTATATATTTTATTTTATAAAGTACTAACCAATTCAAATTAATTTAGAGAAAATGCGGTACACAAACATCCAATTAATTTTGAATCATTTTATTTATTTTGTCCAATCAACACATTATCAAATGCAAAGTTTAATATTTTGGAAATTGGTCATACCGACTAAGAAACCTCCATCGACTCATGCTCAAGAACTTTGCTAAAGATCATGGCCTGATAAAATGCACAGTTTACGATTTAGTTCATTTTGAGTATTTTTCAGTGGCGCCACCTATCGGAAATTGTAGTTGTGCAACAACTTTGCTGAAGATCATTGCATAATCAAATGTACAGCTTACGATTTAATTCACTTTGAGTAATTTTCAGTGGCGCCACCTATCGAAAATTGTTCATGCCAACTAAGAAACCTTCGTCGTCGCATTGGTAACAACTTTGCTAAAGATCATAGCAAGATCAAATGCACTGCTTACGATTAAATTCAATTTGAGTAATTTTCAGTGGCACCACCTGTTGGAAATTGTTCATACCAAGTAAAAAACCTTCGCCAGCTCATTTGAAACAACTACGCTAAGGATCATATACAACTTCGCTAAGGAACAAATACAACTTCACTAAAGATACAAATGCACAATTTACGATTTAATTCATTTTGAGGCATTTTCAGTGGCGCCACCTGTCGGATAGTGATACCAACTTAAAAACCTTCGTCGTCTCATGCGCAACAACATTAGTTAGAGATCATTGCATGAGCAAACATGGTTAAATGCATAGTTTACTATTCTATAAAGGACATACAGACAGAAAAACATTAATTTGTTAAAAAGTTATAACATTACCAATTTTTTCCCCTTATATCCCCTAATTTCTAAAAAGTTACATATGAATATTTGGTACTTGGTACCAATTGAATTCGGTATTTTTTATATAACGCAGTAAACATATTGTTACTATTCATATTACTTCATGAGGTGTTGAGTTATCTTTTTATCTCTTTTTTACCCATTTTGGCTCCCGAAATCAAAAAAGTATCAAACACGTGTTTAATATTTTTCTCATATTTATTGATTGCATTACAAAATTCTTTTCTATATTGTTTGGTTCAAAAGATAAGAGTGACCTAAAAATGGTACCAAAAAAACTATTTTCACCCTTTTTACCCCTATCGGGCATAGATTGAAAAAAATACCAAACACCTGTCCGCTTATTTTAACAGCTATTCAAAACATAATTTTATTATTTTAGTAGATATAGCATTTTCGATTTTTTCCCCTTTTAACCCGTTTTTACTTTCTTAAAGGCAAAGGTTCCAAAAGTCCCTTCTTATTCGACCAATACATCAAAAAAGGTACCCACTGTCCAAATTTTATCAAAATCGTTAGAGCCGTTTTCGAGATAGCCATTCTATATATATATATAGATATATGTATATATACATACAATTTTTGCTCGTTTAAGAATATAAGATATATTGAACTATACTATATACTGCAACTGAATTTAGTCCAAAAACTTTGAAAACAATATCAACTATCGTAATAATTTTATTCGAATTTGGTCCGCACTTTGAATTGCTATACCTTCAAAGATACATAAGATATGTTTCTAAATTTAACACAATTTGATGGTGGGTATATAAGACTCGGCACTGCCGAATATAACAGTCTCACTTGTTTTTTTTTAAATATGTAATAGGATTAATATGACAATTTTTTTTATTTTGTATTACCTTTTTATTAAAATTACTGATAACACTGCGTTACAGTTCAACAAAACTATATGTACATGAAACTAGAGGCCGATTATATAAAAACTGTACACTCAATTTTAAGCAGGATATCATTTTTCCTTTTCAAAGGATTTTTATTTTTTATTGGAATATAGGCATCAACCAAAAGAGAATACTCCAAAATTGTTTATGCAATTTTTTCATGGCAACCAACGGGACAAAAATATAAAAAAAATGTGCATTGAAATTTTTATCCTTAAAACTTTTTGATGAAAAAAATTTAAAATATTTGTATTTTATGCATTTTTGCCTTCTACCATTCAACAACATTTTATCCCGATACCTTTACTATTTAAGTTTTCAAACATGTCTTTGAAAACACTTTTACATGAGAAAAAATTAAAAGATATTTAAAATTTTGGAAAAATTAACTAATAATATTTATTTGCATCAAAACGAGATCCTATGGATATGAAATATAAGTATGAGTAAAGTAAAACTCAGTTTTTTTAATAGTACATCGATTATTTATCTTTAATAATGACACCGTGTTTCAAATGAGCAACTTTTGCAAAAACTTGGAAATAGACCTAGTGGGAGTTATAGGCTTAGGTGAGGACATACAAAAACTATTTTTAAAGATTTCGAAGCAAATGCAAGAATTTAAGATATTCGCAAAAAACTGTTTTCGCGTAGATCGTAGTACTTAAGTACCTTCAACTTTCACAGAGCGATTTTAAAATTTTAAACAGTCTTTAACAATCTATATGCAGGTCTTATATTCTAAGAAATTGGGTTAGGTTTTATCAAAAGTTTCGTTAATTTTTAAAAATCTTTCGCAATCTTTAAAATTCAAAAGCAATTTTTCCAACTTTTTCAATAATTTCAAGTTTTTATACCCTTCACCAATAGGTGAAAGGGTATTATAAGTTTGTCATTTAGTTTGTAATTTTTTCATTATTCGCCTTAGACCCCATAAAAATAATACCGATCGACTCAGAATCGCCAGGAGAGTCGATTTAGCCATGTCCGTCTTTCTGTCCGTCTGTCCGTCCATCTGTCTGTCCGTCTGTCGGTCCATCTGTCTGTCCGTCTGTCTGTCTGTTGAAATCAAGTTTATGGAGCTCCTGGTGGGTGTACCTAGACGAGTTACCAGATTTTAGAAAATTTCCCTACGCAGCACGCTATTGAATTTCATTAAAATCGGTCCATAAACACCCAAGATATCGCTAAAATACTAAACTTCGATGACTATTTTTTTTTATTTTTTTTTTAATTTGTCAATTTGTGTATATCTCGGTTATTGATCTACCGATTTTGATGAAATTCCATAGTGAGCTGCGTTGAATGATTTAATAAAATTTGATATACAGTTTAAAAAACTTTTTTTTAAAACACACAGTTTTTTTTAAGAAATTTAATTTTTTTTGGAAAAATACAGTTTTTTTTTTAAATTTTTAAATTCTCATCGAATTTTAAATTTTTATCGATATTTCTGGTGTTGATAGACCGATTTTGAAGAAATTTGTTACCATAATGTGTTGGAGTATTTTCTAAAATTTTATATATAATTTGAAAATTAAAAAAAAAATATTGGTTTTTAAAAAATTTTTTCTAAAATTTGCCAATTTGCGTACATCGACATATTTTGCTTTGGCGATATCTCAGTTATTGATCTACCGATTTTGATGAAATTTAATAGTAAGCTGCGCTGAATGATTTTCTAAAATTTGATATACAGTTTAAAAAACTTTTTAAAAAGAAAACACAGTTTTTTGACGAAATTTAATTATTTTTCAAAAATACAGTTTTTAAAATAAAATTTTTAATTCTCATCGAATTTTGAAGAGTTAGAGTATTTTCTAAAATGTGATATATATTTCGAAATTTTTTTTTTAAATATTGTTTAAAAAAAAAAAATTCTAAAATTTTCCAATTTGCGTACATTGATATCTTTTGCTTAGGCGATATCTCAGTGATTGGTCTACCGATTTTGATGAAATTCAATAGTATGTTGCATTAAATGATTTCCTATAATGATATACAGTTCATTTGGAAGCTCATCAAACTTGATTTCAGCAAATGATGGCCATTATTCATATCTTACATAAGTGTTGTTGCCAAAGGTCTAATCTTAATTGGTCCGCTAAATATTCTCATTAAATCAACCATTTAATCGGTCCTCTAACTTTTAAGATATATGGATTTAAGTACAAGGTTCGAAATGTTAAAGTATAATTCATATATAGCCCAAAAATTAAATGTATGAGGACATACATTTAAAAGCCGTGTTAATTATCGAGATTTGAAACATTCTCAGATCAGAAAATCAGTATACATATAGTAGTGTTTTTGTAGGACTCACCTAAATAAGTCTTCGGAATCATACATACTTGTAATTGACCAAAAACTCTTTCATTTCTGTACTTTACTTTTGTAACACCATTGGTGAAGGGTATTTAAGGTTCGGCTTAGCCGAATATAACAGTGCTATATTCGGCTTGTTTAAAGCTAGTTCTATATAAAAAAACAAGACATTACTTCGGACATTAATATCGGTTTACATTTACAAAAGTTATTTAACTTTTTCCAAAGTTAAAATTTTTAGATTGCAACTAAAATACTTTTTATAACGAATTGCTTGTAAAGAAATTTTTCGTATTACGCCGTTAGTACGTAGTACATGGCCTAGACGGTTTATAAAAAGCTTAATAACTTTTCGATTTTTGGTCTGGAATTTTTAAAATTTATTAAATCTATGGCATAATGCATTTTTATACCCTTCACCGCCAAAATTTATAATGTTACTACAAAATTTTGATATCGTGCACGATCGCGAGTAATGAAATCAAAAGATAACATCACGTATAAGTGATGAAATTAAATTATAATCAAGTAAACTCGTACATTGAATCAAAACCATTTATTTTTCTCATCCAAAATTATAAATAAATGTATGTATGTATTTAGTTTCAACATTTCATTTAAGTTCTTTAAAGATAAAATTGAATTATTAAAGTATTTTACTATTAAATTTTCTTTGTCTCTGAAAATCTTATAATTTACTTAAATTACTCCTTACAAGCTACACATTTTTCGTTACGTTCACAAAAAACTTGCTAAGAGGATAAATTAAATAAATGATTATTAAACTCTCATTTTACACCAACATTAACTTTAGTGAATTAAATTATAATCTGTATCAAAGAAATTTAAAGAAAATAAAAAAAAAAACATTTTGAAGCTGACAACTTTTGTTGGTTTCGTCTTTATTCTGCTTTTGAAAAGTTTTCCTTCAAAATATTGTCCCTAAAACGTGTAAATGGCTTTAGATTAAAAATATGCGGTAGCGGTTAATATAAAATAAATTGTTATTTCACATAATTTTAATCACATTTTATATTTATATACAGTCTAGTTCAGTTAAATATACCCATCCAATACATTCATACTAATACAATGGATCAAATTGGTAAAAAATACTTGTTGGTGTTTTTTTTAATTTGATTTGTTGTTGATTAGATTATAACCAAAGAAAGAAATCTGTAATTACTTTAGATCGACATAAAAATTAAATGCCAACTTTCGCAGTACAATTATCTGTCGGCTGAAATTAATAAGCATTGCTTAAATTAATAATGCTCCTCTTAAAGGTTGAATTTTCTGGAGATCCGTACCAGAAACCATTACCAAGACTTTAGCAAATTTTTTTTGCCAAAAAGTAATATGTTCTACCACCCAAAATTACCTTTTTTTAACTAGCAAATTAAATTTCTACATCTTTTAGGGATAACCAAAAATTATATGGATTTAATACTGGTACGTGTATGCTTTGATTCTTTGAATTATTCAGCCTAACTGTTAAGTAAGTAAATAAAAATAGTTAGTAGAGTAGATTAAGTTATTTAAAACTTTTGAAAAGTTTTTTTTTTGAGTTTGAGCTTCTTTGTAGAGTAATTTTGTAGATAAATTGATAAAATTTTAAATTAAATTTGATCATTATGATCACAAATCACTGCAAAAACTTTCCCTGTAATCGGTCCTCCGTAATTGACCACTCATTCCTAGAAATCGTTTTTCCAAAAATCACTTAAACACCCCGAAAGTATGCTAATTAATCTAACGATAACATTAATCTAACGAGATACGTCAATTTATCGACCCATAGCTAAGCCAGAAAGAAAACAGATTGTGCTTGACAATGGCGTATCATGTTTAATACATTTGCAAATCAAAAGTATTTTTATACCCTTCACCACCATAGGTGGAAAGGGTATTATAAGTTTGTGCTGATGTATGTAACGCATAGAAATATTTGTCTTAGACCCATCTTTTAGTATACCAATAGGCTTAGAATCACTTTCGATTTAGCCATGTCCGTCCGTTCGTCCGACTGACTGGCTGGCTGGACCCCCATATAAACCTTGTAATCAAACTACAGGTTGCAATTCTAAAGATAATTTGATGAAATTTGGCACAGATAATTTTTCTGATAATGGGACCATGGCTATTGAAATTGGTCAAAATCGGTTCATTATTTATGGTACCTCCCATAGGTCCCACTTCCCGGAATTGATATATTGGCCACAAATATCAATATTTTTTCATCAAATTTATAATAAATACTGCTTTTGTAAACCAAAATTATTGTACCAAATTTCGTTGAAATCGGTCCACATTTGACCATAGCTCCCATACAAACTCTTCTTTAAAAAAGCACTAAATGAGACAAAAAAAATCACTAAAACGCTCGTCAATCTAAAGATAATGAAAATTTTGAGTTTATTTTTTGCATACATAATTTTTGTAACAACTGTAATCAATTTGCCAATTTTCGATATAATCGGTCCACATTTGACCCTAGCTCTCATATAAGTCCAAATGACGGAATCAGGTTGATTTATAAGTTTTGAGAAAATGTTTATATGATGGCAAAATTGAGCTTTTATTTGTCTTTATAAAGGAAAAATAACACCTATAGCGCTTTCTTACTTGTTTTTTGTTAAGAATATCTAGAATGGATTAGAAAGAGGATCCCACAGGGTTGTGGGAGAATTAACAAGACCATTGGTTGATCCAGAGTGATCCTCAGGTGCGTATGATTTTATTTCCAGTTATTATAATCCATAATTATTTTGCGTTTACTATCGTTGTAAGTCTTCAGAAATCAATACATTTTAAGTTTATTGAGCTAACTTTATGTATTTTACCAATTTCATAGGATCCACTCCTCTTAATTCCTCTAGGTTCTGGATGAAATATGAATCAAAACATTTAAATCGATAATGCGATAGTACAACGCATTGACAGATGAAGGCCGTTGTACCACCTGCAGATATCATCATTATATAATCGTAATTTCTCCAATTTAATCAGATCTTTTAGATATCAGCCTTGAGAACCATACCACAATATATCTGCTTCTGTCTTGATTTTTTGTCTTACATTGTAGAAAATAAAGTCAAGTCCAGTGTATACATCCTTAGAAGTATTACTTCTGAGAATGTACTACTGCTCCAGCACGGGCCAGTTCGTCGGCAATATAATGGCCTGCTACCCAGCACAGTTTTAAAACGCGTTGTTCGTTGAGAACTCCAAGTTCTCTGTGACAACGGCTAACCACATCAGACCTAATATTCCTATTATAAAGTGCCTTGTTAATAGCTTTATTATCTATGTATATATATAGTGATATCGCTTTTATATATCGGTCTCATAGATATTAATCTATGCTACACGCAAAACAAAATTTGTTCACTTTTTATTGCTTTTTCTTTTATGAAAGTTTATATCAATATAACAAAGAATTTAGTTCCTAATAAAACGTGGTTTTTATTTTTTTAATCAGACTAAAAATGTAAAAATGTTATGTATATATATATAATTCCCCGACAAAGTTCTAATTCGAACAAGGGGTACTTCTCTCAGACAATGACCTGCATCTGATTCTACTTTTTAGACTCATTGAAAGGGACCTACATTTCAACTCTGGCTCCCAACGACTAATGCATTAGTTAGAGAGGTTTAACATAACCTAATACTAAATAACCAGTGGCTAGCTGTGTTATGAGGTGAACTGCCGATTTTTTTTGTTTAATTTATTTTTTTAAGTGGGTCTGGCCGGGGATCGAACTTAGGACCTCTGGTAAGCTAGGCGGATGTCTAATCTGCTATACCACTGCGGTTCAATTTCAAATAATAATTTCAAATATTTGTTTTCAAAAAATATAGTAAATGGTAAGTCTGGTTTTTTACTGATATCTCCGGTGTTTATTTCAGTTCTCCCTCCAGCAACTCCACAAACCGGATATCAGCTGAGTAAACGGCATATGCCATGAATTTGTGGTATGACATTCGAACATTGTGAGACCATTATATGTATGATATTAAAATATTAAACAGTACAACATTTATCAGGTGATTGATTCGGGACTCTGATAATAGTTTATGAAAATAACCCCAAAATAGATGAACTTCTGCATCATTTGGTCATGGTACATCAAATAATGATTTTAAATTAGTTTTAATATAGTAAGTATCGTATAGGGTGATTTGTCACGTTTTAGGTTTTGTTGTTTTAGAAAGGTCGTTTGCGTATACTTTATATCTTATATTCTTAAACAAGCAATAATTGCTATCTCGAAAACGGCTCTAACGATTTTGATAAAATTTGGACAGTGGGTATCTTTTTTGATGTATAGGTCGAAAAAGAAGGGTCTTTTGGAACTTTTGCCTCTAAGAGGGTAAAAACGGGTAAAAAGGGGAAAAAATCGAAAACGCTATATCTCCTAAAGTAATAGGTATAGAAACAAAATTAAAATTACGTTCTAAACTTTTTTGAAACTATGTTCGATAAGGGGTAAAAAAGGGTGAAAATAGTTTTTTTTTGTACCTTTTTAACCCACTCTTATATTTATTATAAACTAAAGAATATAGAAAGGAACTTTGTACTGCAATCAATAGATGTAAAAGAAACATGAAACACGTATTTGGTACTTTTTTGATTTTGGAGCCGAAATGGGTAAACAAGGGATAAAATGATAACTTAACATCTCCAAAGTAATATAATTAGGAACATTATACATTATGTTAACTGCGTCTTAATAAAATGTACCGAATTCAATTGGCACCAAAAAAGTACCAAATATGCATATGGAACTTTTAGAAATTAGGGAATAAAAAGGGGGAAAATTAGTATTATTTTAAACAAATGAATGTTTGTCTGTATGTATGTTCTTTATAGAATAGTAAACTGTGAATTTGATAATTTTATGCTCTTTAGCGTAGATGTTGCGGATAAGCCGGCGAAGGTTTTTAAGTTGATAAGACTAATTTTTTTTTAGTTGGTATTAATAATTTCCGACAGGTGGCGCTACAGAAACTTACTCAAAGTCAATTTAATCGTAATCTGTACATTTAATCATGCTATAATCTTTAGCAAAGTTGTTGCACATGAGCCGACGAAGGTTTCCTAGTTGGTATGAAGAAATTTCGACAATTCAATTTAATCGTAATCTGTACATTTAATCATGCTATAATCTTTAGCAAAGTTGTTGCACATGAGCCGACGAAGGTTTCCTAGTTGGTATGAAGAAATTTCGACAGGTGGCGCCACTGAAATTTACTCAAAGTCAATTTAATCATGCTATAATCTTCAGCAAAGTTGTTACGGATAAGCCGAAGAAGGTTTATGAATTGGAATGGGCAAAGTCCGACAGGTGGCGCCACAGAAAATTACTCAAAGTGAATTAAATCGTAAACTGTGCATTTGATCATGTTATAATCATAAGCAAAGTTGTTACGAATAAGCAGACAAAGGTTTCTTATATGGTATGAACAACTTCAGGTGGCGCCACTTAAAACTACTCTAAATGAATTAAATCGTAAACTGTATATTTGATCAGACTATAATCTTTAGCAAAGTTGTTGCGCATGAGTCGACGGAGGTTTCTGTTGGTATGAATAATTTCCAAAATTATTAAAATGAGTTAAACTGTAAACTATGCAAACTATGTGTTGGTCGGACAAAATAAATCAAATAATTCAAAATTAACTGAATATTTGTACAATGTCTTTCCTCTAAATTTATTTTAGCACTTTATAAAAAAATATATATAAAAACTTTAAAATTTGTCTCAAAATGCTTATCATAAAGCTCCGAGCAAGGCTCGGTCAACCAGGTACTATAATGTAAACCAAATACCAAATATCAATTATACGTAATGTAAGCCTCAAACTTGACAAGTTCCCTTATATGATAATTACTAACTTTAAATTCATTTTTAAATTAATCTTTTTCAAAATATATTTTGCACATACAGCTAAAACTTAGAATTGTTTAAGCAATATGTTCGTAGACTATATGCAGTTACGAGCATACTCTAAAATAGTTCGATAAAAAATACCTTAAGAATATTGTTTATTAAGAACCCATCGAAATCGGTCCACTTACTTGGGAGATGAGCTTGGTTAACCACTATTTTTCTAATATAGTCCTAATATATGCACATAAAAATTGCATATATTAAATATGTATCTTCAACTAGAACTTGTTTACATCGTATATTGCGTATATATGAACTTTTAGAATATAAATATTTATACCAAGACTAAAGTAAAACTTCTGAAATCTTATCGCATAAGTATTCATGGTAATAAATCCATTAGCTATAAAATTATAACTATTTAAGTAGATATGATACATAACCATTAGTTTTCCTAAGATTCTAAGGCTTGTATAGATTGACAAAACAATCACTCCCAAATATTATTGCCAAAGGTTTGATCCTTAGAGTTTTAGATAACTAACCAAGAACTTGTTTATATCTATAATAAATAATAAATAAATTTAATCATATAAAAGAAGTAACAATATTTGCCAAATATTATTGACTCAATGGTGAAACATCATTGGTGAAGGGTATCTAAGATTTGGCAAAGCCGAATATAACACTCTTACTTGTCTTATTGGTGTCTAAGTTAAACCTTCTATAAAAATTAAAATTTGTTCCAGCCTTTCCATTTATATAAATAATAAATTTACTAATGACATATTGAGTGGGTGTATCTAACTGAATAGGACTGTATAAACTGTTTTCCATTTACTTGAGAGATTGACACTCTTTTAGGGTCACAGTAAAACAAAATGAAAAATATGATTAGCAAAAATAAAAAAAACATTTCAAAATCAAATTTATTTTTAACTTAAGAGATAACAACAATAATAAGATTTTTTTATAAATCAGTTTTAATTTAGAGTCAAATCAAAAATGTTCGAACACGTTTTGAATCACACTATTTCCGATTAAGATGAAATTTTTTATATATATTAGGGTATACCTTGATGTGATATCTCGCCTTAACTCCCTCCATAAATATTGTTATAAAAGTTCTAGGTAATATATTGAAAAGTGTGAGTATTTTTTGTTAAGCCAAAGTTTTAACCAATGAAAATTTAATTATTTGCATGGACTAAAATCCAAAAAATTTAAAATTTACTTTAGAATAAAGAAATTCTAAACAAAGACATAATTAAATTTACTTATTTTTTATATCTGAAGTTTTTTTTTCAAAACGTACATTTTTGATTTTTTTCAAATTTGTAGGAAATTGAGAATTAGTAATATCTACCCATTAAAAGGCATAATAAAAAATTGCAATTAATATAATCCTTTTGTCAAAGTCGTTTCCACCACAAAACAACACCTAAAAAATACCGCGGACCTGTGAGATAAAATGATTTTTTGATACAAAAAAGAACGTTTTGTTTCAAAAAAAAAAAAAAAAGCGAAAAAGCTCGTTATGAAAAAATAAAAACAGACCAAAATATTTTGATGTGTAACTTTTTAAAATAAAGTTATTTTTATTGTCATTAAAAAAAAAACTAGTGAAAATAAATGCATTTTAAATAATTGAAAAAAAAATAATATTAAGATGTAGCTTTTGTTATACAAATTTTTTTATGTAAGAAAAAGCTGACGTGATTTTTTTTTATTGGAATTTGGCCCAAATAATTAAAAAATAAAAAAAGGAATTTACCAAAAAAAAAAAAAAAAAACGAAAAAGCACATTTTAAAAACCACCAGATATTAGAAAATTATTATTTTTCTCAAGTTAATTTCAAAAATCATTTTTAAATTTTTTTTAAATTTTATTAAACAAATATTACAAAGTACAAATTTTCTTTGTACCGTCATAAAACACTCAAATGGGAAAATAAAACTCAAAAAAGTTTTGAAATGGAATGAAAATTTTGCAAAAATGCATATTTTCGGAGATAATTTGAGGAAATGAAAAAAATCCATTGTTTTCCGATCCCTTATATGTGAAATATTATAAAAAAAAACCTGATAATTCATTTATAAACTAAATGTTTAATTTCCACTTTGTGTTTGATTTGACCCACTGTTCATCAGTTTATAAGTAATTTTTTGTTCATCGATCATAATTTGGCTGCCAAACTTTTCAGTTTATTGTTGACTTTCTGAAAGTTTCAACAAAAACCCATACGGGGTATACCAAACAAAAAAAAAAAAGCAACAAAAAAAAAATGGCAGCAGGAAAAGGAACCAACAAAGTTTCTAAATAAATCATAATTCAACTTGTAGAAGTAAAGAAAAGGGGATACAAAACTGAAGCGAACAAACTTTTAGGAACGATGGAGGTTTACCAAAATATTTTGGAGCTTATTGCCGCTAAGAAAATAATAAAGTCCCACTCGCCTAAAATTATAATTTAAAGTTTGTATACGTGTTTGTATAAGTTAATATATATGCATGTATGTATTACGTGGGTACATGTTAGACTGAATGATATTATATATTATTTTACCCTTTTTCGCCATTTTTGAAATGTAAACGTGTGTTAACATATAAACAAGGTTTTTTTTCTTATTATTAAAATTATGATTTCATATAAAAGCGAAACAATGTTTTCAGACTGTCTGTTTTATTTCGGAGCATGTATGGATCATCAGCAGAGAAACGAAACATGAGAACAGAATAACTATGTACATATGTATGTAAAACAAATTGGTATGTAAATGTTTGCCCAAATAAAGATTGTACACGTAGTTTTTTTTTATATTTTTAAGCGTAAAAAAAACTTAACGGTTGCATTATCAAATATTTTTTACATTCTACTCTTGATACGCTTTTGACAAGGTTTTCTTTCAAGGTTTTTGTAACAAAATTTTTGTTTACAGAAGCTGTGCTTTCAACTGAAATATAACGCAAGGAAACATATGAATATATATATATATATATATATATATATATATATATATATATATATATATATATATATATATATACATATATATAATTCCCAGACAACATTCCAATTGGAACAAGGGGTACTTCTCTCAGACAATGAGCTGCATCCGATTCTATTTTTAGACTCATTGAAAGGGACCTACGTTTTAACGCCGGCTCCGAACGGCAAATGCATTAGTTGGAGAAGTTTTTCATAGCCTAATACTCAATAACCAGTGGCTAGCTGAGTTATGAGGTGAAACCGCCGCTTTTTTGAAAATTAATTTTTTTCAAGTGAGCCTGACAGGGATTGAACTTGGGACCTCTGGTATGCTAGGCGGATGACTATATAACCTGCTATACCACGGCATATGAGTACTTATATTTTTATTGCAAATAATCCACTATTTTCAGGAAAATCAAAATTCAATTATTATAATTGAAGCATAGCCGCGGATAACGTTTTAAAAGCCAATTTTTACAAAACGTGTTTTTTGCAGATTACAGTTAACTTGACTCTTTTACATTGATCAATCACCAAATCAGCCAAAATTATATACCTTATAGCTATAAAAATACAATTAGAAAGTGTTAGTCAGTGGATGAACGTTGTAAGTTCACAAAATAATATGAATAATAAAAAGTAATTTATAAGTGTAACAGAGGCACAAAAAGAAATTTTAATGTAGAAAATTGGAAAGATAATTAAAGAAAAATGTTGAGAAATAGTGGAAAAGAGTATATAACAAGAAAAAATAAAAGTATTCATTCCAAAAAACGCCCCAGAGCAGGTAATGTGGAAAAATGTTTTAAGTGCAATAGGAATGTTTCTTTCGAAGAACGTTTTAAATGCCATCACACTTTTCGTTGAGCAAAATGGAATAACGTTTTATGTGACAAATAACATTTGGATATGTAACGTTTTTCCATTTTAAAAATAAGTAATAATTTTTTTTATTAACCAAGTATTATTTAACTATATTAGTTTAATAATACTATAGTACTAAATTAGTTTTTTAATCCAAGTGCGTTCATGATGAATTAAAAAAAAAAACAAGTAAGAAAGTGCTATAGTCGGTCAAGCCCGACCATACGATACCCTTCACCACTAAGGTCAAAAGTGTTATTTTTCCTGTATAAAGACAAATATTTGCTAAATTTTGCCATCCTACAAACATTTTCTCAACACTTATATATTTAAGCTGCTTCCGACATTTGGGCTTATATGAGAGCTAGGGTCAAATGTGGAAATGTGGAAATTTGGCAAATTTATTACAGTTGTTACAAAAATTATGTATGCAAAAAAATAAATTTAAAATTCCCATTATCTTGAGATTTACGAGCGTTTTAGTGATTTTTGTCTCATTTAGTGCGTTTTTAAAGAAATGTTTGTATGGGAGCTATGATCAAATGTGGGCCGATTTTAACGAAATTTGGTACAGTGATTTAGGTTTACATAAGCAGTATTTGATTTTGAAGAATTTTAATAGCCTTGGTCCCATTATCAAACAAATGATCTGTGCCAAATTTTATCAAATTATCTATAGAATTGCGACCTGTAGTTTGATTACAAGGTTTACATGGGGGTCCAGCCAGCAAGCCAGACATACATCACTAAATCGACTCAGAATGTGATTCTAAGCCTATTGGTATACTAAAAGTTGAGTCTAAGACCAATATTTCTATGTGTTACATACATCAGCACAAATTTATAATACCCTTTCCACCTATGGTGGTGAAGGGTATAAATATCTAGATATTGCCTGCTGCTTTAAAAACGCTTTTTACGAATTGCGGACAATTTAAATTTTGTCGCTTACAACGTTATTCGCGACTATGCTTCAATTGGTGAATGATTTCAAAAACTTTCGATTTGGTCTTCCATTCTAAGGATATTTCTAGTTTAAAAATATATACAAACAAATCACGAATAGTCATTGAAAAATAACTAAAACTCGCAAGCCGTATTGCATTCAGAACGATGAAAATCGTGTTTCTAAACATGTATATTTATGTATATAGATAACCAAAAGCGAAAAAACATATATAAAGCCCGCTTAACCAGCCAAATCAACATTAAATCCGAATATCCAAAGATGTTATGTTCAGTTCAGACTATCACCGAGATTTTCAAATAGCTCGTAGAATGACGAATGCAGATTCTGCCTTATTAATACGCGATTAAATATCCTCGTCGGCGCCACCTTTTGTAGATACCAAACTATCAAGATAATTAAAGATTCGATAACTTCGTATCCGCATTGATGTGTGTCTACGGGTTTGCGCAATAGCCTCCAGTCATAATCTTTGTCTTGAAAATATTAATTTCCAGGCCAGCCCAGAGATTCAACAATTATAGCTTTAGTATTTTTTTTAATGTAACCAGAGCTTTTGCTTAGAAGACATATGACCGTCATCAGAATATTCCAAGTCCGCGAGTTGTATAAAGGGTGTCCATTGGATACCGCGTCTACTATTCTTGTTGTCGATGATCCTCGTCATCGAAATAGTATACGTTACAAGATATGTCCTGGCCTTACTCCAGTAGTAACTTCGAACGGAAATTACAAAATATCTTAGATAAACTTAAATCTTGAGTTTTTTACGCTTTTTGACAATTAATTTAAACTGTATTCATGAAAAAGTTTCAATTAACGAAAAAGTTTTAAATTAGAAATAAAGAGCAGTCGAATTGAGTCGCATGTACTGTATGGGACCTGTTGCAAGCAATAAAGTCCAACAGCAGACGCCCATCATGCCCTCGTCCCAAAATGCTTGATATCGGTTTTAGATTTTTGCGGTTATCGACAAAGATGTTAACTACATCTTGAAATGATACCCATGCTACTGCTTAAACATTCTGTAAAGTTTCTGTCGGCTTCTGCTGGTTTTTGTAATATTTCTAGCGATACCAACAACTGACTATTAATATGATGTCGAAGTGCTGCCAACATGCGCGAACTAAGTAACAAGAACCAGTTTTGAAATGAAACCCGGATTTAAATTCAACACCTCAAATATCGTCATGATTTGTTCCTATCTGTTCTAATCCAAAAGTTGACGGCAACTTTTAAACTTGATCTTATATTATTCATATGCTTTTATTGCCAATTTTTAAATAGACCTTTTTTTTATTCAAAGAACTATTTGATAACAACTAAATCTACTTTATTTATTAAGGTACGGTCAGACTCATTAAACATTTAAATCAAATATTTTGAGTAAAATATTGTGAAAACAATATAATAAAAAATTTGTGGTCAAAGTATAAACAAAACAAGTAAGAGTGTTATATTCGGCTGTGCCGAATCTTATATACCCACCATCAAGTTGTGTTAAATTCAGAAACAGGGTGAAGCTAATTCAAAATCGGAACCAAAACTGAAAAAATCGCTAAGCTTATTGCTATTGTTGGTAAAACCTTTGGACTAAATTCGGTTGCCGTAGCTTTATAGTTCCGGATATAGTTTTACATTAATAAGTTGTTAAATACTTTTCGTTAATATGTAGTTAGGCTAAACAAGTTAATAGTAATACGGCAGGTCCATATATTTCGTTAGGAGTTCCTAATGCATTCATCATATATAAACCTGGGCTGAACATTGATTGATGCCTATCTAAATTCATAGGTGCAATCTTAATATAATGAATGTACCTCCAAATGTTTTTGATTGTAGATATAAAAAGGGGATATTATATATAAAATTTTATAAAATTTTACACAGTGGCTGGTATATATATAGAGCATATTCTTGCCAAATTTAGTGGCCATAGCTATCATAGTTTCTAATTTAATAGCTTTTAACTGGCCTTTGCTAAAATTTTTGGTTTCCGTGAGTGTTTTTTATATGAAAGCTAAAGTCAAATATGGACTGATTCCTATAAAATTTGATAAACTGATCAAAAATTGCATAAAACTTCCCTATTTTAAATTTAACCGTCGTAGCTATTACAATTGTATTCAATTTATCAGCATTAATATGTTTCCCGGGGCGGGGTTATATGAGAGCTCTAACTAAATTTGAACCGATTTTGTCCATTTTCAACACACATCTTTTAAAAGATATCCAAAATACTTTTGTAAAATTTTGTCCCTCTAGCTCTTTTCGCTAAGGCGCTATCGTGCTTTTATCTGACGGACAGACGGACATAAGTCCCCTTTTCATTTTGAATTTTTGTGTTTTCGTAATTTTTTTTATATGGGAGCTGGGTCAAATAGTGACCGATTGCGACAAATTTTTGCACACTTGCTGGCATTGACATAGGACCTCCTCGTGCTAAATTTAGTGATTATATCTATTATAGTTTTAGATTTATTGGCATTTAAGTGTATTTGAGGTGAAATTTTGGCTGTTTCCGTAAGTTTTTTGTATGGGAGCTATGGCTAAATGTGAACCGATTTTGATGAAATTTTATACGCTGCGTAGGGCTAATGTAAAACTTCTATATACCAAATTTCATAGCTGCTATAATTTGTGATTTATTAACAAATAAGCGATTAGCCTAAACGAGGTTATATGGGAGCTATAGTCAAATGTGAACCGATTTTGCCCAATTTCAATATTCAAAATTTCAAAATTTCCTCAGAGATGAATAATATTTCTACTAAGGTTCAGTGAGCTAGCTCCTTTCGTTTAGGCGTTATCGTGATTTCAACAGACAGACAGAAGACGGACTGACAGACGGACATCGCTCAATCGTCTTAGAATTTCATAAGGATTCAGAATATATATCGTTTTTAGTTTTTGGGCCAATATTAATGAAATTACAAACGGAATGACAATCTCAATATACCCCCCATTCTTTTTGATGGTTGGTATAAAAACAGGTTTTATTTATGGTCACACTGAAGATTAAATATTTTCCCAAAAAATATTTGATAAAATTTTTTCAAAACAAAATTGTGTATCTAGAAATTTGCTTCCAAATTTGATGTTGTTGTTCCTCATATTTGATGTTGTTGTTTCTGTTCGAATACACATGCTCAGCTGTTTTTTGCCCCTGTTTGATGTTACAAAAATTTTGTATGATTAAATAATTAAAATTATTTAATGAATTTTAATTTCAAATAATAATTTGATCAAAATTTAATAAAATATTTGCTCTTGCGTGGTCACATTAGGAAAATTTTTATTTGCTGGCAAATGATTTTGTTTTCTTCAAATCAACATGTTTCTTGTTTGAACCTCAAAAATATTTTGTGGTCAGACTACGAGGATCAAATACTTGATAATTGGATTAAGTGTTTAATCAATGTGACCGTAGCTTAAGTCTTACAAAAAATTGTTGTATTTGGACAAATTTAGCAAATATGCGGCCTTTGTCAACTTTAATTGTATTATATTATGAGTAGAATCAGCAACTTCTAGAAGACAAACTGAACCACATTATCTACGATTTTGATGAAATTTTTGATACCCACCATCAAAAAGAATGGGGGGTATATTGAGATTGTCATTCCGTTTGTAATTTCCTTAATATTGGCTCAAAAATCAAAAACGATATATATTCTGAATCCTTATGAAATTCTAAGACGATTGAGCGATGTCCGTCTGTCTATCTGTCTGTTGATAACGATAACGCCTAAACGAAAGGAGCTAGCTCACTGAAACTTAGCAAAAACATTCTTCATTTATGAGAAAATTTTGGTATTGAAATTGGGCAAAATCGGTTAACATTTGACCATAGCTCCCGTATAACCTCGTCTAGACTAGTCGCTTATTTGCTAATAACTAACAAATTAATATAGGTATCTAGAAGTTTTCCATAAGCACTAGGCAGCATATAAAATTTCATCGAAATCGGTTCACATTTAACCATAGCTCCCATATAAAAAACATACGGAAACAGCCAAAATTCCACCTGAAATTCACTTAAATGCCAATAAATGCTAAAATGTAATAGCTTTGGCCACCAAATTTAGCACAAATAAGTCTTATGTGAATACCAGCCAGTGTGCAAAATTTTGTCACAATCGGTCACCATTTGACCATAGCTCCCATATAAAGAACTTACGGAAACACAAAAATACAAAAAGAAAAGGGGGTTTATGTCCGTCTGTCCGTTAGATAAAAGCGCGATAGCGCCTTAACTGAAAGGGCTACAGCAACAAAATTTTGCAAAAGCAAGTCTTATGTGAATGCCAGTCAGTGTGCAAAAAACTTAAAAAACTTACAGAAACACAAAAATACAAAAAGAAAAGGATATTTATGTCCGTCTGTCCGTCAGATAAAAGCGCGACAGCTCCTTAACTACAAAAGCTGGAGAGACAAAATTTTACAAAAGTATTTCCGATATGTAACAAAAGTTGTGTACTGAAAATGGGCGAAATCGGTTCACATTTAGTTAGAGCTCCCATATAATCCCGCCCCGGGAAACACATAAATGCTGATAAATTGAGTACAATTGTGATAGCTATGACGACTAAATTTAGTATAGAGAAGTTTTATGCAACTATTGGTCAGTATATCAAATTTTATAGGAATCGGTCCATATTTGACTATAGCTTTCATATAAAAAACACTCCCGGAAACCAAAAAATCGGTCAACATTTGGCTATAATTCTTATATATTTGTATTACATCCCCTTTTTTATATCTACAATCAAAAAGATTCGGAAGTACAAGCAGCATATTAAGATTATGTATATGGTAGATGCATTAGGAACTCCTAACAAAATATATGGACCTGTCGTATTACTGCAACCTACTGCTACTACAACCGAAGTTATTCCAAATATTTTACCAACAATACCAACTAGCGTAACAACGTTTTTCCAATTTGGTCCATGTTTTGATATGTTTCTAAATTTAACACAACCTGATGGTGGGTATATAAGATTCGGCACAGCCGAATATAACACTCTTAGGGCCACTTTTTGAGTTTGAGATCAAAATTAAATTTATTCTCTAATTAACTAATCTAAAAGTGCATATTATTTGCATTCGATTTTTTTGGGTGGTGGTTTAAACTTCATGGTGTTGCCATATCGATCAACAAGAAATGGAAAACTTTTTTTGCAAATGTCAAATGTGTTATCGAAATGACAACTTTTTTTTGTAGAAGAAGAAGACATTACGCAAATTTCATAGTTATTATACAAATAAAAATGATTTGGCCGTGTTCTAATAGTTCTTAACTTTCTTATAATTGTTTTATTTAAATTTTCATAAATTTCGGAGTCGATAAAATCTTCATCTGCACTTCCAAAAAATACCTATAAATTTCTGTTTGTTTACGTATTTTTAACAGCTGTTTATTATGCATGTGTGTTTTGAGAGTTCTCATTGAAGATTAAACCACCAACATTGACCGCTTAAACTAGAGAACAAAATAAGATAATCGACCACTCAAAAACAAAATTTGGAGGTTAACATTAATTTAATCTCCGATCTCGAACTCAAAAAGTGGCTCTTACTTGTTAATATTTTAAATTCTTCAAAATTTTGAAATACTTCAAGTAAAAAGTTTTATCTCTCATTTTAATACCTTTAAACTTTCCACTATCCTCTTTCTAAAGAAGGTAACCCAATTCGAGTATATTCAATGTACAATTGTATAGGCAGCATTTGCCTGAGTGTTACTTCATGGCCTGAGTGTTACTTCATGGCGTGAAGTCGGCATGCTTTCCCGATGTCCGTTTTGAATTAAACTTTATATTAAGATTATTGGGGTCAAATCTACAAAGTTTAATTTTCTCCATACAAAGGTGGGACACTCTAATGTACATACATATATGAGGTTCAAAATTACGTTCGAAAAATTTTGATTACACTCTTATACGAGTATATTGTAATACTACGATGCTCTCACTTCATTAATTAAAAAATGTAAAAAGCGTTTTGATGACTATCTTTATTTGGTTGTATATACCTGTGAATCCATTAGAGTATAAGTCTGTATGTAAATTCATATAATTTAAGTTATATTAAACATATATCTAGATACGTATGTATGCAAAGGGTACAAAAATGTTAATAATCATACTCTCATATGTTCTACAAAACATGAATTTTAACAAAAATGTAAAATGAAATACTACATATTTAAATTAGTCTGCTTGTGTATCGCTGGCTTAATATGCAATGGCACTAAGTCCATATTTTAGAATTTTACAGGAGAGACAAAAAACAATCAAACTTTTTTTGCGTGAATATTTTTTGAGGTTAGAGCTTTAACTTATGCTTAGTTTTTATTTTTTCATGGACTAAGGTCATTTTTTTAGAACTTCTCAACTCAAATTTCTTATACTCGTATATTTCTTGAATCTTTCGCCTTTTTGTAATTCCCAACATTACTGCCCTTTGCTCTTCATTAGTCGTTTACCTTGTTTTCTACAAATTCTATTCTTGGCCGAAAACCAAGATAAATTTTCAATTACTTTCAGAGTTCTCAGAGTTACTATAAAAACAATATAGAACCCCTATGATTGCGTCATCTCACAGTGAACGGTCCCCATACTAAAACTGGGAAAACATCGAAGGAGTTATGGTAGCTTAATGAATTTTTTTTGCACATCCCACACAAAAATATCTCGCCGAGACCATGGAATCAAGACCAGCTAAATGATGTAATAAGAGAACTTGGATTGTCAAAAGCATCTTCGAAATTACTTGCATCTCGGATGAAGGAATCAAATCTCATAACGAAGGAAACTAAAGTTTCGTATTACCGTACTCGAGAAAAAGGCTTACTTCACTATTTTGCAGAAGAGGACGATTTTGTCTACTGCACGCATATTTCTGGTTTGATGACTGCCATGGGCTTACATAGATATGATTCAAGCGAATGGCGTTTATTTATTGACTCATCAAAACGCAGGTTGAAGTGTGTCCTTTTGCACAATGGAAAAAAATTTCACTCCTTGCCAATCGCACATTCAACCAAGGTAAAAGAAGAATACTCTGTAATTGCATTGGTCATGAAGAAGATAAAGTATAATGAACATAACTGGGTAATTTGTGTTGATATTAAGAAGATAAATTTCCTATTAGGTCAACAAAGTGGCTATACCAAATACCCTTGTTTTTATGTTTATGGGACAGCAGAGCTAAGTCAGAACACTGGAAGAGAAAACAATGGCCTTATAGGGAAACACTGGATCCAGGTATGCCGAATGTTATAAATGTACCTCTGGTGCCCCGAGATCGCATCATATTACCCCCTCTTCACATTAAACTTGGTCTGATGAAACAATTTGTTAAAGCACTTAAGAAAGATGTCGAATGTTTCCAGTATATTTCAAGGAAGTTTCCAAGTTTGAGTATGGAAAAGTTGAGAGCAGGAATATTTGACGCCCGCAAATTCGCAAATTGGTCAAAGAAACCGATTTTCTCAGTTCAATGTCAGAAATTGAGAAAAATGCATGGGATTCGTTTGTATGGGTTATTCAACATTTCTTAGGAAATAACAAGGATGATGATTATGTTGCGCACGTTGAAGAAATGTTAACTCACTTCCAGAATCTTGGATGCAACATGAGGATCAAGTTACATTACCTTCACAGTCACTTAGATCGTTTTCCTGAAAATCTAGGAGACTTAAGTGAGGAACAGGGCGAACGATTTCACCAAGATATTCGGACAATGGAGGAAAGATACCAGGGTCGCTGGGATGCACACATGATGGCAGATTTTTGCCAGAGTATTCAGAGCAACACTTCGTTATTCAATAATAGAAAATGTCATAAAAGAAAATTCCAAAGTTTGTAGTTTATAATATTTATTTATTTATTTCCTTATTTTATATCTTGTAATAAATTTAAATAATAAAATATATAATAAAAGAAAATACATGAATAAAACAATGAAATGCATTTTCGATCTATTCCATCGATTTGACTTAGTCACAGTTTTTGCGCAATTGCCTTCGGCAAGTCCTCAAGGACATGAATGGCCAGTGCAAATTGTAGTAACTCGAAAACTGTTTAACCGATTTTAAAGATATGTAGCTTATTGGAAATCTCATTGTGTTTGCCCTAAGGAACAGGATCAACTTTTTTGCAAAAAGGGGAATTAATAGTGTTAATTTTGCAAAAACTTAAAAATTATAAAATTTTTCCGATAAAAACTTGATTTGTCAGCATTAGGACCTGGGCGACACGTGTTAGCGTTGTCCAATTTGGCTAAAATTTTGTGGGTGAAAGTTCCTCACCAAATCTCACAATCATCCGACCGGCACTTCTTGAAATTCTAAAATCTATTTTTTTCACACATTTGAAAAACCCTTTATACGTATATCAAGCAAAAATATAAAATTTTGTGAAAATCAGTGAATTTACTTAATTGTGAATAAATTCGAAAATAATCAATCGATTTTTATGGTCGATATCTCGTTTTGTTGCTATTATTTGTGGCTGTGCGACAGAATAATGAATCTGAACATCTTTTGCCGTTTTCTATTTTTCATTATTTTTTTAAAACAAAATTTTTTGCCATTTTTACGTAAAAAATATATTTTTTTCTTAAATTTTTTATTATAACTCTGATACTATTGATCCGATTGAAACGCGATATATAGACAAATCAAAGACTATGTAAATCTTAATTTTCTGATTTTATTTTAATAATATCGGACTAGTAGTTTTTGAGTTATCATTAATTATTTGAAGAAACGTCTAAAAAAATTGCAATTTAAAAAAATTTTTTGCTGTTGCCCTGTGTTATCTTACATTTTCAAATATTAAAAATATCAACTGATTATTTTTATAAAAATATCAAATATGGATGATTTTTAAGACCTTTGCATTTCAGAAGTTGGCATAGAAACACCTAAACTTTTTTACAGAGACCGGAGGTCGTTTTATTTTTTAAATCCATCAAGTATAAATATCTTTGCCGATGAAAATTTATTTTCATTTCGATCGAAAAATAAAAAAAGATGAATTTATATTTGAAATATAAATATCCCTCATGATGAAAATTTTAAATATCTATAACGATAAATATCCGAACAGAAAAATATTTTATTGATTGTTTTATTTTTGAACTTCTGTTTTGACTTTGAAAAAATAAAATGTTTATGAAATTTTAAAATTTTCAACAATGAATGTATGAATGTTTACAATTTATTGCAATTTTTAGGACATCGAAGTTAAAGATAATAGTTCTAATGGGAACTATTGGTGGTTTCTTTGATTCGCGTCGCTGTTTCCAAAAAAATAAATAACTTTTAAACGTTTTAAACGCACTTAGACAACGACCATTTGTTGCCCAAACCCATTTCAATATAAAATTTGCAACAATAATTGAATTTATTGCTATTTAAACGTCCTAAAGATGTTTTATACCCGGACAAATACAGAAATAAAATTTGAATTTTGTCTATCAAAATGTATTTTCATCGGATGAAAAAAGATGAAAATAATTTTGAACTGTACTGATAAATATTCCAATCGATTTTTTTATATTTTATTTTCATCGGATTGAAAAAAGGAACAAAATTTTTGAACAAATAAAAATCATGAGGAATTTTTAATATTTTTTTAAACTTCAATGATTGTTTTTTTATCGATTAAAACATGAAAATATTGTTTTAAAAGTATTAAAATCCGGTCTCTGCTTTTTTACACATATTTTAGTATATATAACAGAAAATAAGATTACTGATCTATAAAAGTATTTTTTTTTTGATCTGCCTATATTTTCGGGTCTATCGAAACTGATTTTTTTTTAAGTAATTTTTTTTGCTAAAATCTTTACATTTTTTTACAGCGTTGTTATAAATATTTGAGTTTTAGGATTTTGTATACCTTCTGATACATTTCTGAATAAAACAAATATAATAACATACATTTTTATTGAAAAATTAATTTGTGATATTTATTTTTCCAAAGCAATTTTATGTTACTCAAAAAACTTTGTCTTTATAAGTGCATGAAAAACCAAACCAGCTTTGGAATCGTGGGAGTCTCAGTTTTCATTCCATATGTGTTTTATAAAATCGAAAGTTTTTTTTTTCAATTTTTTCCACTAGGCAATTTACTGTACATCTGTCTTAATTCCATAATCGCTTTCGATGGATTGATTTCCAAGGTTGTAGTTAAAGGAAAAGGAAAAACATAATATTTGAAGGCAGTTTTACTTACAGTAGAAAACCATACAAAAATTGAAATAATTTTAATTATTTAATAAAATTAACGTAACGATAATGAAAAAAAAGTTACCTGAAAAATTTCTATAAAACAGTTACTATTATTTATTAAAACGTTGTTAAACTGCATTTTTTATATGGACTTAGAGCTTTTTCTTTTAAAAAGTTGAACTTATTGCTTTTGCCCATCACTACAAAAAAGCAACAAAATTAAGATAAGTGTAATTTTTTTCTTTGTAAACAATGTGTTTTTACTAACAGGGCTGCCAGATACTTTTTGGTCACCATCCCCAAATTTTAAAATTTTTAGCCCCAAAAATCCCCAATTCATAAAAAAGCGTATTTGCTTACACTTTTTATTCAATTAAATGAAGAGATCGATTTTATTAACATAAAAATAGTTCTGTATGCTTTCAGTCATTACAAATTTAAATAATAAAATATTAGAAATCTAATATTTCATAAACTTTAGAATCATTAAATTCTTGATAATTAGATGATTAAAACCATACATAAGTCTATTTTCACACCAGTCAAGTTTGGCTCAGGAAGTCTTAAATTTGTATCAGAAAAAATTTATGGAATTAAAATTGATAATTTGAGGAAAATAAAATGGAAACTGTTTAAGCAAATGTTCGTGTGTGAATGGGGATGCATATTTTAAAGACTTGTGATAGGAAAGGACTAACTTTTTGAATTGAATTTGTTAACATTTCAGTTGTCGGTTGAAATTCTTGACAACAAATTTTGTTATTATTATGTTTTGTTGTTTTTGTTAAACTCATAACTGAAAATACTCGTTCTACATAGGCATTGCTTGTAGGAACCTTTATAGTGATGTGTACAGGCAACATCTTGAAATTTATAAACTTTTGGCCAAAATTAAATTAAGATGGACGGCCATTTTTCAAACATGGTATTCCAATTTGTAAAAGAAATTTTATTCCATTGAGTTTCGTCAATTGGGGGTATTCTCGTTCAATAAATTTTAGCATGTCAAAGTATTTGCTGCTTGAAAATATTTAAATTATTTATTTTTAAATGTACCTTTCTTGACTTGACAGATTATAGTTTGGTAATTCTTTTTCGAATTCTGACCCATAATCGGATACAATTTTAATATCAAGAAACGAATCATCCTTTATTACAAAAATATTTTCCTTTATTAATAAAATATGATGTTTTAAATGCACAAGTTAAAATTTCCCCAAAAAATCCCCAACAAATTTGAGTGAACCCCCAACAAAATCCCCAAGCCCCAAATCAAATTTTTTCGCCTTTTCGAAGATTGGATATCCCCAACTTTGGGGTCAAAACCCCAAATCTGGCAGCCCTGCTTACTAACTATATTTTAGTAAAATCTTAATTTCTAGAAAAAGTGGACTTAGTGCCTTTGCATGTTAAGCCAGCGATATGTATTCTTCTACAGAACTATAGAAGAATGTTATCTTTAAAATTCAATGTAATGCTAAAAATATTTAGGGCATAAATATCATATCAATTTCAGAAAATTTAATTATAAAATAGATAAATTCCTATTTCTATCTCTTTGTGCAAATGTATGTATAAGTGTGCTTACCCAGTAAGAAAAAAAAGTTTATTCTCAAATTGAGGATGATTTGAAAATAAATCTTTTTTCAAAGGCCAAACGTTTGATATTGATTTGAGAATAATAGCATTCTCAACAAAAAGGGGACTTTATTCTCAAATTGAGAAATGCCTTTATTCTCAAATCATTATCAAACCTCATTTTTAAAGGTTTTTCAAATGTGGATATCATCTACATGTGGAACATAAATAAAATGGCGTTGTATTTTTGAGTTTTTTTATTTTGTTTTTGAAAACGGTGCATCATATTTCAATTCTTTTGCTTGTTAGGTAAAACATTTTAAGAAACAAAGAAAATTTATTTATGCATATGAATATTATTGAATTTTTAATCTTGACATTTTTAAGCAAGGTTTTATGGTCAAATATGGATCAATTTTAAAAAATCCAAAAGAAATAACGAATTGCTTTGAAATGCATTAAAATCCATTAAAATATCTTAAACATAACTATTATTTAACATTTATAACAATTATTTTTTTTAATGTTTGAAAAAAAAAATTGAAATAAGGTTTGAAATCAAATTTATATAACACAATTTTTCAAATTATTCTCAAATCATCTTAGGGTTTGATAATGATTTGAGAATAACCTTTATTCTCAATTTGAAAAACTATAATTTTTCAAACATTAATTCTCAAATGAACCCTCATTTGAAAATTAATGCGAATCTCAAACATCTGTTCAAGTTTGAAAAAAGTATGAAAAAACGTTTGATATCAAATGTAAAAATCATCATATTTAAAACGTTTGACACTGTTCTTACTGGGTATGTTAATATTATACACATACATACATGTATGTATGTATGTAATGTAATGTCAATATTTATAACATCCGTTGTTCACATATAGATAATGTGTAATATAAGTAAATATACTAAAGGTGAATACTGGTAAGATAAATTTAAATTCAGTTACATTAAATCATGCACGTTGTAAATACGAATGTGAAGCTTTTGGATAAACAAGAAAATTTATATTTATTAAAACGAAAGAAAGAAATATCAACAACAACATAATTATAAAAATAAAAAAAGAAACAAAATATAAAATATGTTAGGAGTAACATAAAATGTACATTATTCTAATGGACAAATAAATTCATGTTCATACCTAAATGTATCTTACTATATTTGTTTGCTTCTTACGTGTAATATATTTAAGTATATCTATTAGGGTGGATCAAGTTCTAATTTTCACTTATGCATCAAAGAAATACTCAAATGTTTATTTTATTTAGCTCTGCGAGCTCAAAGTTGTCTCCCTGAAATTTCGTGTCCCTTTTTATCTAAATTGGGTCCCAAGTCAGGTCGTTGCACGAACTTATATTATATTATAATATAACAATTATATTATAATATAACCATTATATTATAATATAACTATTACATTATAATATAACTGTTATATTATTATATAACTATTATGGATCATCTGTGCCGAATATGATATACCCACCATAGAATCAGAATTTCATTTGAACATATATTTTATATACTTTATTCAACCTTAATCCAATATTTTGACAAATTTCAAATGGAATGACAATCAGAATATACCACCATTTTTATTGATAATGTTTATACAAATATTTCTCCCTAATATGTACATTAGGGTGACAGGAACATTTTTTTCTTTGATTTCAAATGTTTTTCTTCGGAATATTGTGACACTACCCAGTAAAACTTTTCATTACCAAATAATGAGTTAAACAGTTAAACTATTGAACACGAACTACTTACTCATTCGCTGTTTAAGTCATTACATTAACATGGGGATGTCATTGGAGGCAAGTACTTACCAATTGCAGAAAAGTAATGACTTGGGTAAGCAATTTGAAAGCAACAACAACAACAACAGCAACAACTTTTTTGTTGTTGTTTTATTAAAAACATATATTTTTGAACGAAATACAAAATTTTTTTTATGATCCCATGGGGGCTCGAACCCAGACCCTCCGACTGCTAGGCAGAGACTCTTCCACTGAGCTACTTCATATGTTGAAAACTTAGCAGCTTATAATTAGTATAATCAATTTTTATTTTTAGATCCAAACTCATGTGAAAATAACTTTGTTTTTCCCTGCTTTTTTTTGCTTTGTTGTAATTTTTGGAAAAATATTTTTATACGATTTTTTGTAATTATTTTAAAACTTTTTTAAAATTATTTTAAAATTTAAACAATTTAAATCTTCTTTTTTGTATAAGTTTTTATACAAAATTTACTCTTACTTACTTAAATGTTACAACCTGTTAAGGTCAAAGTCCGAGCATATTTTAGAATCCCATGGATTTCGATCTTGTGCGAATATTCTCCAATTTTATAGGCCAAGCTTTGAAAAATGTTCCTCTACTTGGTCTTTCTATATAAGTTTCGGACATCCTCCTCTAACATTAGGTAGTGGGACATTTCAATTCTAATTTTATTCTCTTCATTGTATTTTTTTTTTTCAAGAGAGGGTTATTAGCCCGTAATCCTAACCCATTTTTATCGATCTTATGGAACAACTCTCGGAACATGTTAACTCACAATATTAATGGGTGTTAAACTAGCTCCCCGGGTGATACCATGAGGAGGTGTGTGTCCACAGTTGAGATGAAGGATGACCCAGATAAGTTGGGCTTACCAAGTTAAGACCAATTAGAATCGTGTTTGGTATTCAACATCCCCTAGATAATCAAAATTAACTCATGATGGTATTTTTTCATTAACGTGAGTTAGTTTTACAAATTTTTTTTACAGAAGATAATATTTAAGTTCTTAAAATTCAAAAATCATTTAAAAAGACTATTTTAATAAAAAAAAAAACTAAAAAAAATTGTTGCCCTTGGTGGGATTTGAACCGGGGCCATTCAGTTTAAATTGCCATCTTAATTACAAATAAGTACTTCTGTAATAACTTATTATTTATTCGGATGGTATATTGTAGTCGTTACAAGGTAACCAGTTATCAGAGTACTTGCCATTACCAAAATTTTGCTGGGTAGGTCTAAAAGTTTAGATCTAAAAATTTGAGCCAAATCGGACAACATTCTATGGGCGCGCATCGGGTCCAAAGTTTAAAAGCCCATTTGTATGGGGAAAAATGGGTTATTTTTTTATTTTTGCGAAATATACACCAAAATTAATCTTACAAAAACAATTATTTTCATGCTTTTTTTTAATTCGCTGATTATTACTTAATATTCCGTAATCTCGCTATGAAAATTTTCAGGAAATCCAAATTTTGACATTTGACCGCGGTGAAGAAAGGGTTAGTCTCGTCCAATATTAAAAAACCCCTTTAGCATAGGTTTTCCATAAAAGAAGCAATAACATTTATTATCTTTTTTGTTAAAATTTAATACTAGTAAAATTTACCGAGCATTTACTCGAATTTCGCCCAAAAATTTACATTTTCGCGAAATTTTTCAATTTGAAATCGAAGGTACGGAGAAACGGTTCAAGATATCGACCCAATTTTTTGGGTTTTATTCTCCCATTTTTCTGTTTTTACGCACTGGAGAGCAAATTCTAAATTTTTAATATTTGTTAAACAAAGTTTTCAAAAAATTAAAAAAATGATTTTTGAAACCGATCTGCGAAAAATGTACCATTTTTCAATATGAAAAACTAAGTAAATTTGATTATATTCAAACAAAACTGAACTATTTAATAGTAACAAGCCACTAAATGATAAATCATGTCTATTTTTGGAATTTCTTTATTTAAAACATACAATTTTTAGTGCATATCCTTAGGCGCGTTTTCAAGGACATCCATTTTCGGGGGAAAACTGCAATGACTTTCAAACTACCTCTTTCACGGTTTGAATAAAGCTGTGTTAGTTCTCTTTAATATTCTATTATTTTTTCTTGTAAAAATTATTTATTTTTGGCCTAAATTTCGCAAAAACAAAATAATAAACCATTTTTCCCCATATAAATGGACTCTTAAACTTTGTACCCGATGCGCGCCAATAGAACGTTGTTCGATTTGGCTTAAATTTTCAGATCTAAACTTTTAGACCTAGTGTCACAATATTCCGTAGAAAAAGTTATAATATTCAAAAAATCATTTTCCTTCATACAAAAAATTGTCACCCTAATGTACATTTATGTATGTTATTCTTTAGTATTAATACACACAATGGACATTATAATGTAAGATTAATTAAGTTGAATTTTTTGATTTCAAATGAGAAAAACTTTTTGTGTTTTTTTGAAAAAAACATTATTTGTCATTTACACTCTTATGGAAACTAATGTATTACGGAAAACGAGTTGGAGTTAACTTTCTTTGGCACTGATTTCAATGTATTCCCAAATTTAAATTAATGATATCCACATTAAAGGAAACATTTTTTGTAAACATGATAATCTAAACAAGAGTTTATAAGTAAAAAAAAAAATCAAATTCGGCAAAGAAGAAAAACTTGGCCAAATCGCCGCATTCGAAATGTAAGATAATCTAAATAGTATTTTAGATATAAGGTTCACTAAATTGTAACTTTTTATCAAAACTTTCCTGATAGTTAAAGAATTTCATTTAAACTCTATGTTTTGACATGTTTAGATATAAAATCTTATTTAACTTTTTGCTAAATAAATTATTTTAAAATCTCTTAAGTATGTTAAACAATATTTGCCTGAGAGTCTGAGTCTTTGATCGATATCGAATGCGGCCATTTGGCCAATGGTTTCTTAATTTTTCGAAGCAGTTCTCAAATATGAATTACTAAATGCAAACTTTTTTATTTTTCTTCAAACTTCTTATAGTACTTAACGAGTCCGAAAAAGGTGCTCAACGCATTCGTGTGGGAAAATTTTGTGTTTGCAAAAATCAAAATGCCATTAAGGAGTTTTGGAGTTATTGCAATTTTTCCCAAAAAAAATTCGTTTCCTTAGCGACATCACAAAGGATATGCAGCAACAAAATTTTCTTTAGAATAGAATAATTACAAAGTAACCATTAAATAGCTTGTAAATACTAAACAGTTTTTGGAATTGTTAAAATAAAATCGAATCATAGTTATTAGAAAATAGTACATTTTTCTCAGATTGTTTTTAAATTTTATTTAACAAATGTTACAAATTATGTAGTAATTTTCTCACGGTGTGATTTAGTTTATCAGCATTAAAGTGATTCCCGGTCAGGGTTATATGGGAGATTTCACTAAATGTGAACCGAGTTCGCCCATTTCCAATACCGAACTTTTCAAGAGATCAGAAATACTTTTGTCGAATGTTGTCCCTCTAGAAAGTTTATTTTAGGCGCTATCGCACTGAATAACGATATTGTACAACGTCTTTATACTAAATGTCATCATCGTATCTATTATATTTTGTCATTTATTAGCTACTAAGAGATTGCCTCAGGCGAAGTTATAAGGGAGCAATTGTCAAACGTGAGCGGATTTCTCCCAATGGCAATTACAAAATTTAAATTTTCGTTGATATGTGAGATACATACAAATGTAGGTTTTAAACGCATATTATGTACTTAGCTGCATTTTTTGTACTTCATAGGAAGATTACCAATTATTTGATATATAGTACATTCTTAAATTCTTTCATAATATTCAAAAGTCAGACACAAAATTGAGATAAAATCAGATTTGTGGAGCTTCTGGAAGGTATTCATGCATTTTATATAAAATTTTAGAAATCGTCCCCATCAAAACGCCTGAAATATCGCTTAAACACTGAATTATATCTACCACAAATTAGCGAATGCATCAGAATTTAGGTAATCCTCTGCGAATAACGCTATTAAATTTCATCAAAATAAACATCTGGGATATCGACAAAACAGGAGCTCCAAAAACTTGACTTTAACAGACATACGGACAGACAGACAGATGGTCGGACGGATGGACAAACAGACAGACAGACGGACGGACGTCGCGAAATCGATTCTGAGTCGATTGGTACAAGTTGAATGGTATTCACAATCAGATTTGTGGAATTTATATATCAGCTTTTAGGAAATCCTCCCACAAATTTCATCACAATCGGTCCATAAACACCTAAGATATCGATGAAACAATATTTACAAAATGTAAACAAAATTTCTTAGACACGCACTTTCGGCAATTTGCTGTACATCAAAATTAGTGTTTTGCCGATATCTCAGTTATTTATGGCCCGCTTTTGATAACGAGCTTGGCGGGGGAATTTATTAAAATCTGATATAAAATTTATGTATGTCCGTGCTCGAGGAGGAAGGTTTTTCCTATTTCTGCATTTCATTTTTTCAACAATCGTTCTCTGATGCGTACTTTTGGCAATTTGAGATACACCAAATTTAGTCTTTTGGCGATATCTCAGTTTTTTACGGACCGATTTTGATAAGATTTTACAGAGTTGTTTAGGGAACCATATCCTAAAATCGGATATATAATATCTTATCACCTGAACACCAAGAGTATCTTTTTTTCTCTTGTTATTTAAAAGTGTTTTTCAATTTAAAATTTTCGTCTATTTGATATTTTTGCGATATTTCGGATGTTTAAGGACTGATTTTGATGAAATTTAATAGTGTTCATTGCGGGAGAATTTCCTAAAATATATAACTTATGTATGTCCATCCTCCAGGGGCTTCAGAAGCTTGAATTCAACAGACAGTCAGACAGACAGACAGACAGACAGAAAGACAGACCGACAGACAGGCGGACATAGCTTAATCGATTCCACGATTCTGAGTCGATCGGTATAACTTTTATGGGGTCTACGATCACTAATAAAAAAAATTACAAATGGATGCACAAACTTATAATACCCTTTCACCTATTGGTGAAGGGTATAAAAATATAGTAGTGGTCAATTGTAATGCAACAAGTTTCATTTTGCGGAGTACTTCTGTACTGTACGATCTGTGCTTCAATAACAATCTCAGTACCTAGTTGAACGAGCCTTGCTCGGAGTTTTATGATAAGCCTTTCAAAGAAAATTTTAAGCTTTCCATGTATTTTATTTTATAAATTATATACTTGCAATACACTTTTTGTTTCCAATAGGTTTTGACTTTATTCCAAAAAGTTCCAACTACTCTTCATCTTATTTCTTCATCTGATGAAAACGCAATTTAAATTTGTTTCTAACCTATTACTTTAAAAGTTATAATGTTACTAATTTTTTAACTTTTATCCTCTAATTTCAAAAAAGCTTCATAGCATATTTGGTACTTCTTTCATACCAATTGAACTGCGTACATTTTATTAAAACTCAGTTAACATTTTGTTTCTATTAATCTTATCTTATATTCTTAAACGAGCAATAATTGTATATATATATATATATATATAGAATGGCTATATCGAAAACGGCTCTAACGATTTTGATAAAATTTGGACAGTGGGTATCTTTTTTGATGTATAGGTCGAAGAAGAAGGGACTTTTGGAACTTTTACCTCTAAGAGGGTAAAAATGGGTAAAAAGGGGAAAAAATCGAAAACGCTATGTCTCCTAAAGTAATAGGTATAGAAACAAAATTAAAATTACGTTTTTAACAGCTTTGAAAATAAGCGGACAGGTGTTTGGTACTTTTTTGAAACTATGTCCGATAGGGGGTAAAAAAGGGTGAAAATAGTTTTTTTGGCACCTTTTTAACCCACTCTTATATTTTAAACTAAAGAATATAGAAAGAAACTTGGTACTGCAATCAATAGATGTAAAAAACATGAAACACGTATTTGGTACTTTATTGATTTTGGAGCCAAACTGGGTAAAAAAGGGATAAAATGATAACTTAACATCTCCAAAGTAATATGAATAGGAACATTATACATTATGTTAAATGCGTTTTAAAAAAATGTACCGAATTCAATTGGCACCAAAAAAGTACCAAATATACATATGGAACTTTTAGAAATTAGGGAATAAAAAGGGGGAAAAATTAGTAATGTTATACCTATTAAACAAATGAATGTTTGTCTGTATGTATGTTCTTTATAGAATAGTAAACTGTGAATTTGATTGTGTTATGCTCTTTAGCGAAGATGTTGCGGATAAGCCGGCGAAGGTTTTAAAATTGATAAGACTAATTTCCGACAGATGGCGCCACTGAAAATTACTAAAAATTATTTAAATCGTAAACTGTACATTTGATCATGCTATGATCTTTAGCAAAGTTGTAGCGCATGAGCCGACGAAGGCTTTTTAGTTGGTATGAATAATTTCCGACAGGTGGCGCTACTGAAATTTACTCAAAGTCAATTTAATCGTATGCTGTACATTTAATCATGCTATAATCTTTAGCAAAGTTGTTGCACATGAGCCGACGAAGGTTTCTTAGTTGGTATGAAGAAATTTCGACAGGTGGCGCTACTGAAATTTACTCAAAGTCAATTTAATCGTATGCTGTACATTTAATCATGCTATAATCTTCAGCAAAGTTGTTACGGATAAGCCGAAGAAGGTTTATGAATTGGAATAAGCAAAGTCCGACAGGTGGCGCCACAGAAAACTACTCAAAATGAATTTAATCGTAAACTGTGCATTTGATCAGACTATATTCTTTAGCAAAGTTGTTGCGCATGAGTCGACAGAGGTTTCTGTTGATATGAATAATTTCCAAAATTATTCAAAATGAGTTAAACTGTAAACTATGCAAACTATGTGTTGGTCGGACAAAATAAATCAAATAATTCAAAATTAACTGAATATTTCTACAATGTCTTTCCTCTAAATTTATTTTAGCACTTTATAATATAAAATATATAAAAACTTTAAAATTTTCCTCAAAATGCTTATCATAAAGCTCCGAGCAAGGCTCGGTCTACCAGGTACTATGTATTACTTTCTGAGATGTTAAGTAATAATGTTATCCATTTTGCCTCCCGAAATCAAAAAAGTACCAAATTCGTGTTTAATATTTTTGTCACATCTATTGATTGCAGTACAAAGTTATTTTCTATATTTATATTATTAGCAGCTATTCAAAATGTAATTTAAATTTTATTTCTATGCCCATTTCTTTAGGAGATAAACCGTTTTCGATTTTTCCCTTTTTTACCCCCTTGGGGACAAACCTTTCAAAAGTCTATGCATTACAAACATCAGCACAAACCCAAGCGAAAAGTGTAATACAACCCACCCTTAGACATTACGCATTGGTCATTATATCTGTGGCAATAAATAATAATGCCTTAAGTATAAAAAGTTGAAATATAAATGTGTATAGTTTTATTAATAATGAATTTTATACTCGAAATTTATCTGAGTGATAGATTTTAAAGAATAGACTAAGAATATGTGATAAAATGACAAAGTGCTTATGTCAACTTAAGCCATTATCATTTATTGTCATAGATGTCTATATGTGCAATAATAATAATAATAATTAGCATAATACAATAAAATTTCGAAGGTTAAAATCCTTGACCTCATGTTTTTGTTGAATAAAAAATTTTATTGATTATTTAAACAATTGGCCGTAACCATTAAATTTATGTATTCAGTATTTTAAATACCAAAATTTGGCTTAGTAATTTTCGCAAATTAAAACATTTTGACCCATTAATTACTATTTTAATTACTTTACAATAAGGATAAGGTTTTTTAGTATTTAATTTCCATATGCTGGAAAAATTGAATAATAATTTACATACAGAATAATACTCGTTTATTGGCTTGAACATTCAAATGGGTTTTGTTGGAAAAATATGAGTGTCAATCATTCTAAGAGGATTACAAAATAAAACAGAATGAGTAAATATGTAGAAAATGTTTTCGTTAGAAATGTAATATGAAAAAAATTTAATTGTTTAATTTTTGGAATATGGTTTTAACATGTAATATGTCGGTCATTATTTATTGCATCTGCCGACACTTTAGCTTTTTTGGGGCGAGATTCTCGGTGACAGAAAGGTATGAAAATCTATTGATACCCTGGAGCAAAGCTGCAATGTAAGTTATGTCACATTGTTCTATCGTAACTCCTTTGGAAGAACGAAATCAGGGAACTAAAACTAATATTTAATTTAAAAGTTGTGAAGTTCGAGTCATATAATAAATTATTTCGATATTGATTCTACTTTATTTTGTCTTAACTATTACCCTTGACCAAAGGTTAGGGTAGGTTAGGTTAGTTTGAAAAGGTAATGTCAGGAAAGTGGCATATTCACCCGAATACCTTCGGGTTTTATTTTTATTTATTTTATTTAAAATTTTAGATCTAGCACAACAAGATGATAAGTCTTATATTTTATAGTGCTAGTGAGTATAATTTAAAACATACAAGATCATACAATTTAAAAAAAGAGAAATAAAAGATAAAATAGTAAAAAATAAATTTTGAGTGACTCATTTAGTAAAACAAAAAACAAAATTTTAGTTCAAAGGTTAAAAATTTAGCAAAAATATTTAAGTAATTCAGATTTAAACTTGTTTGCGTTGTTTATAATTTGAATTTGATTTGGAAGGAGGTTCCAAAGACTTGTAGTGTATATGAAAAACTGGCGTTGAGATGAAGAATATTTAAATTTACGCTGTATAAGATTTTTTCCTCGATTTGATCTTGCAAATTGTAACCGATTGTACAGAGAGGTGGGTTGATTAGATGAAATAATTCGATGTAGAAAGACGAGACTTTTAAATTTTAGTAAATTTGAAAAGCTTATATTGTTAATTTGGTACGAATAACTGGATATTGAGTCAAAACGTCCCTTATTGAATACGTATCTAGCAATGCTATTGTACGCAACCTTAAGTTTTTGAAAGTCTGTGCTATCACAGTTTGAAAAAATTTCGCAGCCATATAATAAAACTGGAATTAGGTAAGTTTTTGCAAGTAACATGCGTATCTTGAAAGGGGTTGAGTATTTAACTGCCCAAAGATTACGAAGCATTCCATACGTTCTTCCAACGACAAAATTGATATGGTTTGTCCACGTGAGTTTGTCATTAAATATAACCCCCAGATTTTTTGAAGACTTCACTTCTTCAATAATGTCGTCTTTTATCTGAAGGTTGATATTGTGCAGTGTAATTTCCTTAGTTTTCGAGAGAAAAATGTATTTAGATTTGGAAGGATTTATACTCAGACCATTTGCTGTTGCCCAATCATTTATTTTTGATAAATCATAGTTAATATTGTTAACACCGGTGTGAATTTCACTAAGAGAACAGCTGTGGTAGATTTGTACATCATCGGCGTACATATGAATTTTACTGTGTTTGATAGTGTCTGGAAGGTCATTAATGTACAAACAAAAAAGTAAAGGTCCAAGAATTGAACCCTGCGGAACACCTCTGTTTACATTTAGAGCATTCGAATATTTGTTGTGTAGCTGTACTGTTTGGGATCTGCCGGTTAGGTATGAAGCTAAAAGCTTACATGCAGGTTTGGAAAAATAAAATTGTTTCTGAAGTTTTGATATTAGTATTGAGTGGTCCACCGTATCGAAGGCCTTGCTATGATCTAGTAGTACTAGGAATGATACCATATTGTTATCGAGTTTTCCTCTTAAGTCTTCTATAACATTTGTTAATGCTGTTATACAGCTTCTACCTTTTACGAAACCAGATTGAACTTCAGATAAGAGATGGTGTTCGCAAAGAAATTCGTTAATCTGTTGGCACAAAATATTTTCCAAAACTTTAGATAAATAGGGTAAAATTGAAATTGGACGAAAGTCATTATTTGGTTTTGAAATTGGAAAAATTTTGGATAATTTCCAAACTTCTGGAAATACAGATTTTGTGAGTATTGTATTAAATATAAATGTGAGAAAAGGCAAAAGCTTTGGCAATAGAACTTTTAGAAAAATAGGGTTTACATTATCAATACCAACGGCATTCGATTTTACATTTTTTATACCAGCAATAACATCGCATTGGCGAACACAATGAAAGCTAAAGCAATTTTGGATAGGAACAAAACAGAGATCATCATATATGTTATGATTTGGTTGTGGAATATTGATATTCACGAACTTATTGTTTAGTTGGTCCACATCGACATCATCATCGCAAGATAATGTGTTATTCTTTCCGATACCAATTTTGCGAATTTCATTCCATTTTGATTTACTGTCAATTGCAGAGTTAAATTTTCTTTCATAATACAAAGTTTTTGCCTTAAGGATCTTTTTTGTGACTTCTCTACGAGCACTTTTGAAAATTTGATAAAGTTCGGGAGTTTTGTACGTTTTCCATCTTCTATGAGCGACATTTCGGTTTTCAATTAATGCCTTGATTTCTGGAGTAAACCAAGGATCTTGATTTGCTCTTACTATTCGGGTTTTTAGTGGAACACATAAGTCATACAATTTATTAACGTTTTCTTGTAAAAAGCACAGCTGATCATTAGGATCAAGAAAGGAGTAGATTTGATTCCAGCAGATATTATCAAAGTGTTCGTTTAGGAGAGTGTAATTTATGTTGCGCAGATCACGGTAGGTATAAGATGTGTCCTTTCTGGCTGTATAGAAGTCATAAGTTGCAAAAAGAATGTCATGATTAGAAAAGACGGGAGCAGTAAGTTGATCATATAATAGTATTTTGGGTATATGGTTAACAAACATTAAATCAATTAAACTATTGGATAATCTATGATAGTGTGTGGGAATTTCAGTATTAACTGGAGTGAGACTAAGAGACAGCATGGGTTCGATTAAAGGATTATTTATGAGTAAATTATTGTTGAAATCCCCGGTGATCAAGATATCATCATATTGTACAGAGATGTTTTCTAGAATTGCAATAAATGGCACAATAGATATGTCACGATGGGGTCTATAAACACTTCCAATCAGCAATTTTTTATTTTTAACTTTTACTTCTATAAATAGGTACTCAATTACACTTCCCATTGAAGTTTTTAATTTCATTGAACAATTTATGTCAGACCTGACGTAGATTGCGACTCCACCACCCCTAGACCTGGTTTCGATATTGTTGACAACGGTAGTTCTGTCAGATCGGAAAAGTTTGAAGCCACAAAGCTGATAAATTGAATCATCAATATCTTTTGAAAACCAAGTTTCAGAAACGCATATGATATCAATGCCAGCTGAAGCAAATAAATATCTAAACTCATCCATTTTTTTGTTCAAGCTCTGTGCATTAATATGTACTATATTAAGCCCCTGTCTTTGTCTGGACAAAATCCTTAGCATATTATATACACTGTCTTCGGAACCTAAACTGTTATTTGGATACATATATTAAGGTGAAAACAACGCAAAAAGCTATACAAATTGGAATCCTTTTGAACTTAAGTACGTTAAAAAAGAAATTAACAAGTAAACATACAAAATATATCAAGTACAATGCCAGCAAAGAAAAATATGAGGAATGTATAAATGATATTAAAAAATATGAAAAATTTATAAGGATATAAAATATGAAAAATTTATAAAAAAAGAAACTAATAAAATTAATTTTATATATTTGAGATGTTGGAAATGTCAGCAACATTGGGATGTACATTATCTTGCTCAGCACTTCCAGGAAAAAGCTGGTACAAACGTTGAATTTCATCTATTAAGATTAGGTTATCGTTAACTTCCTTTTTAATGTAGACAGACCCTTTGTGATACTTTCTGAAAGTAAATAACAATAGCGGGAAGAGAAAGAGATAGAAGAGTGAGTAAAGGGAGAAGTTCCTAGAAAGTGTTAGAGATAAAGAAAGGGAGTCGTAGAGAAGATAAGTGTTGTCCAAAAACGCTACCCTAGGGTAAGTGACCCATCTAACTAAGCCATCTTAGTCCCAGTATAAAAGCTACAACGTCAGTCTGTTCGCACTGCTGTATGTCACCCAGTTCCTCATGGAATCTATTATCTAGAAATTTAAGTCTCAGGTTTTGGAGCACGGGACAGTGGCAGAGGATGTGCTCGACCGGATGAGTCCGCGTCTAATCATAGTCTGCAAATGTCCTGAATTGTTCCATCCCATCTACTACGTCTGGAGTTCAGGGCGCAGTGTCCAGTTAGAAAAACTATGCATTTCCTGAGACTGGTTCTGTTAAGACCTAGCAAGAGCTTGGTCTTGCGTATAATTAAGTCGGGCCATAAGGTCCTAGATATTGTGCAAGTCACCAAGTTATGTCAGTTTTTAGCTGTTTCCTCACCGATCCAAGACTTAATGCGCATAAAAAGGTGACATATAGGTGGAGCTATCTCTGTCACCGCGAGCATCAGTTAATGACTCGAGCCAAGTCTTGAGATTTCGTCAGCAGTTTTGTTGCCTTCAATGTCGTAATGAACAGGAACCCAGCAAAGTCTTACCCTGTATGTATCAGCCAAGCTGATGATAACTAATCTACATGACTTGGCTAGTTTTGAGGTGATACTACATCCTTTCAAGGCTTTGAGAGTAGCCTGACTATCAACATAGATTGTCGCTGACTACAGGAATGTTGTATGAGATAAGTTCAGTGGCTTTCGTGAACATCGAGTTCCCCTTAAAGAGCGATTGACTTATCTTAGTTATCCTAAGACTTATCTTAGTTATCCTTCATCTCAACTGTGGTCTCTGACCGCCTCGTGGTATGATCCGGAAAACTACTTTAACACCTGATACTGTTACTAAAGCTAACATGTGCTGCGTCGCGTCGAACTAGTAACCCACTCTTGGAAAAAAATAATTACTATTTATGAAAAAGCTAAAATTAGAATAAAAGCGGCCATCCCCTAATGTTAAAGCTCGGCCTACGAAATTGGAAAATTTGCAAAAAAGATCGAAGCGCATGGATTTCTAAAATTGCTCTGCCTTTGTACTTTGTATTTTGTAGATGCAGGCCATATAAGTAAGTAAATTGCCCTGGCTTTCTAACAATTTAACTTTTTACATAAGATTTCTAATGACATCCCGCCCCTCCCAGATCCGTCCGATTGACAATCAATTTACTCCATTTGTAATATGAATTAAGAACTCGATAAAAATGATAACAAGTTAAACAAGTTAAACAAGTAAGAAAAGCTATAGTCAGTCAAGCCCGACTATATTATATCCTTCACTGCTAAGGTCAAATGTGGACCAACAATTTAACAATTTTTCCTTATGTCTTAGAGACATACATACATACATATACTATGTGTTATTTTTTCAAAATTTCGAGATTTATGTCATTTCCAGCTAAGGGCCTTATATGGGAGCTAGGGTCAATTGTGGACTGATTGTTACCAAATTTTGGTTATTGGTTTATATATACAAAATAATTATCTGTATTCCGGGAAGGCATCCCTATGAAAGGTACCCGAAATAGTGATCCGATTTCGCAGAAAAAGTATAGGCATCGTCCTTTGACTAAAATATGAACCTGTGCCAAATTTCATTAAATTATCTTTAAAGCTACGACCAGTACAATGATAGCAAGCTTGCATGGATAACTGGCCAGCCAGCCGGACGGACATCCTTAAAACAGTGATTCTAGGAGTGATTCTAAGTCGATTGGTTTACTAAAAGGTGGGTCTGAGACCAATATTTCTATGCGATACAAACATCAGCACATACCCAATATATCCTTTCCACCTATGGTTGTGAAGGGTATAAAAATTGTAAAGTCGGTCAAGCCTGACTCTTTGAAGTTTTTATAAATTCTAAGCGACATATCTGGGAGAAATCTGTAGTTCCGAAAAGCAGTGCAATGTGAGATACCCGAAATAATGATCCGATTTTATCCAAAAAGGCTAGAGATCATCCTTGTACCAAAAATAATGTGACAAATTTATTCAATCCCATTTATAGACTCCATACCGGAACTTTTAGGTACAACTCTCTTTAAAATTTCTAAGGCTCGTTTTGTAGGCTTTGATTTTTGGAATTTTATAAAATTGTAATAAATTTAATTAGAATCAAAGGATAAAAATTAATATTAAATTTGAATTCAATAATTTGTATTAGTTTAAGTGAAGCCCTATTTTATAACACTCGTACTAAACTAAACCCAGTCAGCATTTGTTATTTTCTGATCATTTTTGACTCTCTTTCGACCGCCACGGACGATTAAAACAATCGAATATGCTAAAATTTTTTATTCGAAAAAGACTGTGCCTTCGGGGGAAAATGGTACCCTAGCCGCGACTCCCTTGAGAGAATCTTTTATGAGCACCTTTATTAATGTTTTACCAGCCATTTTCGAGTTATTTTTGACTCAATTTTGATTATTTTTTTAGTTGATTCAAAAAAAAAAAGAAACATTGCCTTTACAATTGTACATATGTAGAGTGTATTTATACAAATTGAGTTACCTTAAAGAGAGAGAAAGAGAGTAGAGAGATGAAGTGTCGTGTAAAGTCTATTTTTAGAACAATGAAGAAGTTGCGCTATTTCTTGTTATTTTATTTATTTTTTATCGACAGCCGCGAACTGGGATCGAACTCAGGCTAAACATGATATCTTATGTTTAGTAGACGGCGTGCTAACCCACTTAGCTACAGCACCCATTATCTATGCGCGTTAAAAAGTATTTCAAAAACAACACCATAGGAGTAACCTTTTTATCATCTAACTGTGCAAAATCTGTTTGCAAAATAGAGTTAAAACTATCGAATTTCAATCCCTTAAATGTTTGATTTTTAATTAATTGCTTTTTGTTATTGTGTTTTTAAATAGTAAGTTTAAAAGCATAAGCGCGAGTCTACTTCGACTAGTTTTTTAATCGCCCAGACGACAAATCGTTTTTTGGACTTCCAAACTGGTTAAATAAGACTCATTTGGGTGATTTTTCAAAAAATAATCTTCTAAATGCTGACTGGGAAAATGTTTTCTTGTATGTGTGACATTAATTGAATTTGAAAGGGGTAAGGGTAAAAACCCATGTTGATTATAGGTATGCCCTCCGAAATAGTCCATTAAATTTGTTTAATGATGTTAAAAGATTAGATTTGACAAACTTTTCTTTGTTTCTTCAGTTAGTAAATTAAATTTAATTGTATTTGAACTTGAAAGTTATCTGACATTCAACTAAATTAATGTTTTTTAAAGAAAACAAAGGATCACCTAACGTCTTAAGTTCAACAATTCATTTATTATACAGCTGACAATTGTTTGTTAAATTATTACACGACCAACAATGCCAGAAAAGAGTTATGGTTCCAAGTTTGAGAGTTAATTAAAAGCACCACTCGTGCACTCTTGACTCTAATATACTTTAATTGACACTTGAATGAAAAAAAAAGTTTTATTTCTATTATTGTTTTTCTTTTCATTCCCCTTCCTTCAGCTTTCTCTCTCTTTTAATGGGTTTAAGTATGTGTCGGATTGTGTTTTTGTTTTATGTTTTCCCAACTTACATTTGTTATCCATCCAATATTAGTCTAATCCCTTTTGTCTGGCGGTTATTTTCTCGTTTTAGCTCTTTTTATGTTGAAGCTCTTGCTGTTGTTAGTTAGTTATTGGTTGTTGTAGTATTTAGTTGTTTCTAAAACTCTATCTGTGTGAGTTTCTTGTTCTGGTAGTGTGCGTGTTTTTTTTTCGGTAAATAAGCTGAGTACTATTATTATTGTTATTATTAAAATATCCTTGAAACACTCAACACAATACCGCACACTAAAGCCGGGAGCAGGAAACAAAAGAATAGTGGATTGAGAAGGAGAAGAAAAAAAAAAGTAATGTAAACAAAAAGCTACAGCAGTATTAACATTAAACAAGCAGCAGTAGAAAAACAGTAGCAGCAGCAACAGCAGCAATAACTACGGCAGCAACATTAAATAACGAAGTGCGATATTGTATATAAATAGAGTAAAATTTAATTACACGAAATGTATGTCATTACCACTAAGCACGTGCTCGCTCGTTCGCTATCACTTCTACACTTACTCACACTCAAACATTTAATCGTATCACGCCAACTGTTACGTACATATACGTAATTTGTATTAAGTTGTAGTACCGTAATACATACCTACATATTTATATATGTATATATAATATTTAATACAACTGTATTTATAATGTAGGTATATAGACACACACAAACAAACTTATATTTTATATATATTATACAATATTATTGAGATGTGTTAGTTACGACCTCGTTACCGGAAGTTGGATAAACTTTGTTGCTTTTGTTTTTATTTCACTCTTTTTTTTCTTATTTGTTTTTATTAATATTTTATTTTTGTTCACTTTTATTTTGATTGCTTGTTTATTTGCAAGTAACTAAATATATGTATCTGTATATGTAAGTAAAAGTAATTTTTTTTAAGTATATCAGCATTTATATTTTTTGAAATACGCTCTTGCATAAGGCGTGAGAAAAACAAGTAAGAAAGTGCTATAGTCGGTCAAGCCCGACCATACGATACCCTTCACCACTGAGGTCAAAGGTATTCTTTTTCCTGTATCAAGACAAATATTTGCTAAATTTTGCCATCATACAAACTTTTTCTCAAAACTTACACATTTAAGCTGTTTCCGTCATTTGGACTTATATGAGAGCTAGGGTCATATGTGGATCGATTTGGCAAATTGATTACAGTTATTACAAAAATTATGTTTGCAAAAAATAAACTAAAAATTCTCATTATCTTCGGACTTACGAGCGTTTTAGTTAATTTTGTCTCATTTAGTGCGTTTTGAGAAAAAAGTTTGTATGGGAGCTGTAGTCAAATGTGAACCGATTTCAACGAAATTTGGTGCAGTGCTTTAAGATTACATAAACAGTATTTGGTTTAAATTTCATGAAAAAATATTGATTTTTGTGGCCAATATATCAATTCCGGGAAGTGGGACCTATGGGAGGTACCATAAATAATGAACCGATTTTGACGAATTTCAAGAGCCGTTGTCCCACTATGAAAAAAATGTTCTGTACCAAATTTCATTAAATCATCTCTAGAATTGCGACATGTACTTTGATTACATCGTTTACATGGGGGTCCAGCAAGCCAGCCGTCCAGCCAGACGGGCGGACGGACGGACTGACATCGCTAAATCGATTCAGAAAGTGATTCTAAGCCTCTTGGTATACTAAAAGATGGGTCTAAGACAAATATTTCTATGCGTTACAAACATCACCACAAACTTATAATACCCTTTCCACCTATGGTGGTGAAGGGTATAATTAACTTTTATGACACATTAAGCCAATATAAAGCCATTTCATGTTGTCTGACAATAGTGTGGTAAGATGTACCACTCTAAAAAAAAATCATTTAATATTTGAAAATTTTGGCACAAAAGTATTGACGTACAAATAAATGGATCATATTTACTTGCAAAGAACAGTCTTGATATTTAACTTCTTCCTTTTTTAATAGTGAAGACATAACAGTAGACCGTCTAGAGTAAAACAACTTCTTAATATGCTTGATGTTACAGTGTATGCTACACAAGACAACTGCAAAAATAATTTGGACGTAAGAGTGTTATGAAAGAAATATCCATTTACTATTTTAGCAAAAATTTATTCATAGTGCAATAAATATTTTTTTATACCTATCATCAAAAAGAACGTGGGTATATTGAGATTGTCATTCCATTTATAACTTCCTTAATGCTAGCTCAAAAACCAAAATTAATATTTATTCTGAATCCTTATGAAATTCTATGCATTTATATGATAAACTTTAAAACTATGCTTTAGCACAAGGAAGATTTATGTCAATTCCATCCAGTGTGCAAAATTTTGTCAGAATCGGTTGCTATTTGACCATAGCACCCATATAAAAAACTACGGAAATACAAAATACCAAAATGAAAGCGCGATAGCGCCTTAACTAAAGGAGCTAGAGAGACACAATTCTACAAAAGTATTTTTAATATGTTATGTAATATGTTGTGTATTGGAAATGAACGAAACCGGTTCACATTTAGATAGACCTCTCATATAGCCCCGCCCCGAGAATCACATTAATGCTGATAAATTGAATACAATTGTAATAGCTATGGCAACTTTATTTAGAATAGGAAAGTTTTATGCAACTATTGGTCAGCATATCACATTTTTTTCATATAAAAAACACTTCCGGAAACCAAAAAATATAGCAAGTTCCAGTTAAAGCTATTAATTTAGAAACTATGACAGCAATGGCCACTAAATTTTGCAAGAATAAGTTTGGCTATAATTGTTACACATATATATATATTCCTCTTTTTTATATTCGGAGGTACCATCAACATGTCAAGATTGCAGCAAGGAAATTTGATAGCTATTAATCAATACCCACCTTTATATACGGTGAATGCATTAGAAAATACATGTTCCTGTCGTATTGCTATCAACATGTTTGTTTATGAGATTAAATTTTGTACAAAGTAAATACTAGGGAAACCACTTAGATACTTTTTAATGTTAAACTATAAAGCTACTGCAACCGAATTAAGTCCAAATATTTTACCAACGATAACAACAAGCGTAACAAAATTTTTCGAAATCGGTCCACATTTTGAATTACCTGCACCCTCGTAGAAATATGAGATAAATTTTTAAATTTAACAGAAGTGATGGTGGGTATATAAGATTCGACACAGCCTAATATAACACTCTTACTTTTTTTTAAAGTACGCTCATGCATATGGCGTGAGGAAGATTAATTTTAATGACACATTAAGCCAACATAATAGCGTGGTACATCTTGTAAATATAACTCAAAATCATTAAATATTTGGAAATTTTAGCAAAAAATTTTTGATATACAAGTAAACGGATCCTATTTGTTTTAAAAGAACGGTTTTACTATTTGACTTTGTCCTTTTTTCACTAGCGAAGACATAAAAGTAATCCGTTATTAGGACAACAACTACTAAATAGGCTTGTGTGTATTACACAAGACAGCTGCAAAAAGAGTGTTTCAAAAGAAATATCCATTTATTATTTTAGCCAAAACTTATCCATAGTGCAATATATATTTTTTTTGTGACTACGTAAGTTTTACTATTATTCTAAAACTCATTTATTTTCAATTATTATTACAATCAAAATGAACTGCGAAATAATCCCAACAAAACTTTGGTAATGGCAAGTACTCTGGTAACTGGTTACCTTGTAATGACTACAACATACCCTCCAAATAACTAATAAGTTATTACGGAAATACTTATTTGTAATTAAAATGGTAATTTGAACTGAATGGCCTGGGTTCGAATCCCACCAAGACCAACTATTTTTTTTTAAATTTATTTGTATTAAAAAAGTATTTTTAAATGATTTTTGAATTTTAAGAACATAAACTTAAACCTTCTGATTGGTCTTAACTTGGTAAGCCCAGACATATCTTGGTCATCCTTTATCTCAACTGTGGACACTGACCTCCTCATGTTATCACCCGGGGAACTAGTTTAACACCCCTTAATGTAGTGAGCTAACATGTACCAAGAGTTGTTTCATAAGATCGATAAAAACAGGTTAGGACGACGGGCTACTAACCCACTCTTGGAAAAAATAATTACTATAAAGAGGATAAAATTCGAATAAAAATGTTCCACCAACTTATGTTAAATGGAGACTTTCGAAACTTCAATGGAAAGCTTGGCCTATTAAATTGTATAATATTTGAACAAGATCAAAGTCCACGGAATTCTAAAATATGCTCGGACTTTGACCTTTTCAGGTTGTAACTATAGGCCATTAAAGTAGGTAAGAGTCAATGTTATATAAAAATTTATACAAAAAGGAAGACTGTTTAAGTTTTAAAATAATTAAAAAAAAAACTTCTTAATTGTTTACTATTATTAAACGTTTACAAAAAATCATATAGAAGTATTTTTCCAAAAATTACAACAAAGCAAAAAAATCAGGGGAAACAAAGTTATTGTCATGATTTTGGATCTAAAAATAAAAATTGTATATATTAATTATAAGCTGCTAGGTTTTCAACAAATGAAGTAGCTCAGTGGAAGAGTCTCCGCCTAGCACTCGTAGCGGTGTGGATTCGAATCCCCATGGGGGCGTACAAAAAAATTTGTATTTCGTTTAAAAATGTGTTTTTTTAATAAAACAACAACAAAAGGTTTTGTTTTTATGTTTTCCAATTGCTAATCCAATTCATTACTTTTCTGCAATTGGTAAGTACGTGCCTCCAATGACATCCTCATATTAATGTAATGACTTAAACAGTGAATGAGTAAGTAGTTCGTGTTCAATAGTTAAGCTGTTTAACTTATTACTTGGTAATGAAAAGTTTTGCTGGGATAGTACAGGAAAATATAATTAAAGCTTTTCAAAAAAATATTTGGTGGACTTTAAAAAAATTGGAAGTTGAACACTTCTAAATGCTATTTATGGTAAACACAAGTTTTCTTTATATGAAACTGTTTTGTGAAAGTGTCCCCATTAGAAAAACCGTTATACAAATTAAATATCTATAGGAAAACTAACAAACAAACGTATTCTCTGTAGTACAACTGTAAAACAAAATTAAAGTCTATAGATTACTATTATAAAAAGTTTATTCTTAACGAAAAGTTTTATACGAAAGTAGTCTCTATAGGAAAACTATTATACACAACTATTATACACAAGTATTTTCTAAAGAAAACTGTAGTAAAATAGTATAATCTAATGAAAAACTGATTTCTGTTACATTTATTTATTAATATAACTAGCAATATATCAAAAACGGCTTTTTGCGAAAAAGAACTTTTTTATTGTAGAAAATGAATCTCTGGAATTATAAAAATAATGTTTATTTTACAACTTTTTTGTTTCTAAATCCTGTTAAAAGATGGCGCTAATTTCAGGTTACATATGAAAATCGCATTTTTAATAATTAAAAGTTAAAAATTTGGTTTGACAATGTTCCGCGACTTTGTTCAGGAGTATTTGGTCTAACTTTTTTCTGAATGTACCAACATCGAAAAATATCCAAATAATATGTATTTGATACATTTGTAAGAAACATGTCAATACCGCCGCCTTGCGGCAGTCTTTTGTAGCATTTTTAAAAACACAAAAATAGATGCTTTCAAAAGCTATCAAAAGAGATATCTGCGATGAAATTCCGACAAAAAATAAGAATTCTAGGGGCAAAAGTAGTTAACAGTATACCAATTCTGATACTTTTTTGAACGATTGTTTTAAAATTTTGTGTAAAATTTAGTCACTGTTTACAATATTAGAAGTAAAAATAATGTTTTTGTAATAAGAAGGGGTATGGCTTAAATTCCATATAAAAGTGAAAGTTTTTAACTTTTCTTTAACTTCAGCATCCATATGCAAAAATCTTGTTAGCCAGATTTTTTTATCGCGAAATTGGTTAGTTTCTCAATATGTTAATTTGTTTTTTAAGTCCATTTCATTTTCCATCTCTACTTTTAAAAAATATAATCGCTGTAAATCGGTGAGGTATTAAATACATTTTTTTGGTCGGAATTGTTTTTGGTGGCAAGTTTCCATGTTACTAAATATTTAATTTTTAGATTCCTAGAACACAAAATGATCAGAAGCCACTGTTGTCTTGTTACATTTTACATATTTAAGAGATTCAATGTAGGCTGTATACACACTTTAAGATGTAGAAGAAAATCAATGGTCGCGATTTAATCGCGTATTATTTTTGCTTCACTGTAGGCCTCAGGATATATGTTCGTGAATTTGAGCAATATACCTTTAAGTACCACATTGCTATCATACATCAATGTGTCTTTCGAAGGTGAACAAGTGAAAAATGACACAAATAGGCTTGCTTGTTTTTTAAATGGCACAAAAATGGCTATATATTTTTCTCGCAAAATTTGCACACATATTAAGAACATGTTTATCTAAAATTTTGATATGGCGCTTCTCGATGCGTTTGTTAGTTAATGAGTTATAGGAAGACAAATATTAAAAATGCAGAATTTTGACCCTTTTTTCATTTTTTTTGTTAGTTTTTCTCAATTTGTCGAAGAACCAAACATTTAATCGGGAAGCGCCATATCAAATTTTTAGATATCGATAGTAGCTATCTGTACGTAAAATTTGGTCTCAAAATCTTTATCCGCTTTTGTGCCATTTTAAATGCAAATTTTATACTTTTTTCACTCCTGCATTATCTTTTATACATATCTTTTCTCTAAGTGTACTGATGTTTTTTTTATGGTGATGAAATCTTTTACACTTATCTAACTATACAAATTTAAAAAAGTATAATTTATGACCTATTAAGAAAGTTACAGCGCAAAATTTGCTTCTAGTTTAAAAGCCAAAATTATAGAAAACACCCTGTATTTCAGGAACCAAAATAGCTTGGGCCATTTTATGTAGCACCAAGGATAGCTAAATATGTGTCTGAAAAAATGTATATAAATTCATGTGATTATCTTGAAATTTAAAAACCTACTTATTTTGATATATTGCTAAATATAACAGACAAATTTATTTTTACCTTCACCTTCACAGGTAGACGAAAACTGAAAAATGTTTGTTTTTGTTCAGTCGATAATCTACGCTTTTACTTTTGGTTTATGAACATAATTCTTAAAAGTTATGTTTGTAAATTTAGTAATAATGCGAGGTTTTCGATCTGTCTAAATTGGGGATAATCCTCCTGAAGAGAAGGCTTAACCAACCATCGAAAAGCGTCGAGGAATTTGGTTTCTCCACAAACATTTTTTTGGCTTCTTATCAATAAATTGGTCTGTTACATTAATAAATAAATGTAACAGATTTGGGATCAAATGCGAATACTCTTCTTTTTGAATAATATTTACATCCCGACTATTTTGTTTTTTTTTTTAATTTCCTATAAAAATGGAAAATTTTTAAAATTTCCTGTAAAGGTTAAAAATTTTGCATAAATATTGAATTTCCTAAGAATTTTCTATAAAGAGTGCAAATTTTTAAAATTTCCCATAACGATTGGAAATTTTCAAAAAATAAAAATGGGACATTTTGAAACTTATCTATAAGGATTGGAAATTTCCTATAAAGATTGTAAATTTAATATATTATTTATTCCACGAACTGCCAGGAGCAGAAGACTCCTTGTACTTTTTGTAAATATTACGATCATTAATGAAACTCGCAAAAATGAGTATCAAAAGCACTGTTCGCAAACTCAGCAAACTTTTCCAAAACGTTTTAAGTTTTAAGGTTTTGCTTCCTTTGTTTTCCTTTCTAGTGGAATATGTTCAGATAATATGCGTGTTTCGTTCAAGTACAAATAAAAAACAAATTACTTTGGCAAATATACTATTATTATTTGTACTTTGTTTCTGGTTTGCTCACTGATAAGATAAATATTAAAAAAAATTCAAATATTTTGTTCGTTATCAAAGACAAAGGATATCATATGGTCAGTCATTCCCGACCATATGATATCCTTCGCCACTAAAGTTGATGGTGTGTCCTTTTTCGTGTATAAAAACAAATATTTAATAAATTTTGTTTCTGGTTTGCTCACTGATAAGATAAAAATTAAAAAAAATTCAAATATTTTGTTCGTTATCAAAGACAAAGGATATCATATGGTCAGTCATTCCCGACCATATGATATCCTTCGCCACTAAGGTTGATCGTGTATAAAAACAAATATTTAATAAATTTTGTCATCATTCAGAATAATATGGACAGATTTCAACAAAATTTGGTACAGTGCTTTTTCGTTACAGTATCTGTTTTGAATTTCATGGCAAAAGTGATATTTGTAGCCAGAATATCAATTGCGGAAAGTGGGACCTATGAGAGGTACCATAATTTATGGACCAACTTTGACTGTCAAAAA